>CM075772.1:56902759-57537402 GCA_037974665.1 Ehretia macrophylla | reverse complement strand
ACAAATAGGACTGGCGCGCCCCACGGAGAAGAACTTGGTTGAACAAACTCCTTCTTCAACAATCCTTGCAATTGGTCCTTCAATTCTTGTAGCTCGGCTGGAGCCATACTATAGGGAGCTTTAGATATCGGCTGGGTGCCAGGCAGTAATTCTATTATGAACTCGATCTCCCAATCCGGGGGTAAACTGGGCAATTCTTCTGGAAACATATCCGCATAATCTTTAATCACTGGCATCTCCTTCAACTTAGGTTTGTCCGATGGCTTGTTGATGAGATAAGCTAAGTATCCGCTACACCGTTTTCTCAAGGACTTCACTGCTTTCGTAGATGAAATGATGGAACTCCCGATGAAGTCTCTTTGACCCATTACCTTCAATATTGGTTGACCAGGTATCTGGAATGTTACAATCTTCGTCCAACAATCTAGTTGGGCATGATGCTTTGCCAACCAGTCCATCCCTAAGATGACTTCATAGTCTCGAAAGGGTAACACTATAAGATTGGCTGAGAATTCCCTATCCTTAATTTGTATTTTACATGCTTTACAAGCTGAACTAGTAACAAGTTTAGAACCCATCGGAGTACCAACTTCTACTTCATAAGGCAAACATACAACTCGTAGTTTCACACGTTGCACACATAAGGGAGTAATAAATGAATGAGTAGCACCTGGATCAATTAGCACCCTAACAGGTTGATTCAGTATCAAGAATGTACCTTCAACAACAGCAGTCTCCTCAGGAAGCTCCTCGTACTCAATAGCATAAGCTCGGGCCTGAACTCTAGGAATTGGAGTCTTGCCTCTACCAGCTGGTTTAATATGATTTTGTCCTCCCTGCCATTTAGGACAATCCTTGACCTGGTGTTGATCGCTGCCACACCCTACACATCGTCCCGATTTCTTCCAACACTGGGCCTCGATGTGACCCTTCTTGTCACAGTAAGAACAGTTGATAGACTGAGTAGCAGGTGAACTACCTGTGGATCTGCGGGTGGAAGAGGCTGATGGTGCTTTAGTCGAGCCACGGTTATTAACTGGTCTGTTCTGGCTCTGGCCCTGACTGCGACACTGAGTCTGGAATTTCCTCTGTTGTCCTGGAGGTTGATATGGTTTCTTGTTCGGCTGGCTTGAACTGGCTCTATCAAGTTTCCTCTTCTCAACTCGAGAGGCAGTAGCAAGGACAGCAGAATAGGTAGTGAAGTCATACGAAGCCAACTAGTCCTGAATTTCTGGCCTCAACCCATTCGTACATGTCCACATCTTCGCCTCAAGGGTACTGACCATGTATTGAGCATAACGGGACAGTCTATCAAAACAAGCCTCATACTGGGCCGCCGTCATGTTACCCTGGTTCAAGTACATAAATTCTTCAATCCGCCTCTGCCTGGAAACTACAGGTATGTATTTCTCCTTGAATGCCTTAATGAAATTACCCCACAAGCAAGGTGTATGACCAATTTCCCAAAGTGCCTCCATAGTGTGCCACCAATGCTCAGCATCCCCGTGCAACAGAAACACAGCGAACTCAACCTTTTCTTCATCAGTATAGTCAAGTGGCCTGAAAATCCTTTCAATCTCGGACAGCCAAGCCTCGGCCTTTTCATCATCAGCTTCCCCGTAGAATTTGGACGGGCGAAAGTCAAGGAACTCCCGCATTCTGCTATTTTTCCCATTGTTACCGGCATTCCTATTGTTGTTGTTTTTGTTGTTGTTTGCTTCACGTGCATCTTGATGTTCCATTACTCGCGACACGCGATCCATAGCATTTGCCATCATGTTAAACATGGCTATGCCGGGGTTAGTTTGATGAGCATCTCCGGCTTCTTGAGGCTCATCGCTCCTATTGGTATTACGGGTACTAGTGCCAGCCATCTATAGGCACATATTATGATGCACAATTTATTGGAATACGACAAACCAAGAATTTAATGCATAAGGTATACAACATACAATGTTACATAGACATACAATTCTCGAAACAATTAAGACATGTTAATCACATAAGCACATAGAAACAGAGAAGGCACAATTGATATTGTCACACATTAACACACATAGACAAGTCATCTCAATAATCTTAGGGCTTCTACCCATGGTCCGAGAGTTAAACCTGGCTTAAGCAATCTAAGCTCTGATACCATTTCTAAAAGGTGTCACGCCCCAACCCGACCTATAGAGGTTAGACTAGGATGTGATCTAAACATTCATATCATTTCACGTACTTAATCGTTCATTAAGGTTTAACACTTAACGTTAGCCTAAAACTCCAAAAATTCTCCAAAAAATCGGCAGCATAACGGCTGTAATTGGGCTCTTTAGTTTGACCTAATTTTCTAAAGGCCTCAAAACTTTCAATCTCAAATTCATTTCCAACTAAGATTACTATTTATCACCAATCGAAATGCCTACTAGTTATATCGAAGTCTCGCTTGATTAACAACCTAGCATGATAACTATGTCTCGTTTGTTTGTCAATCCTTGTTACAAAAGTACCTGTTGATCTTAGCTTACCAATGAATACCTGCTTAAGATTGGATAGATTCATTTTACCTACCCTTTACCTAATACCTCATAAGCCTGTGATAGATACTAAACCAAGTAGCGATAGCAAAACGACCAGAAGAGTATCTATCTAGTTATGATCAGTACAAACCAAAATTTGACCCCAAATTACAACGGGGGTCATTTACAATAGCAACAGTAAGCAACACAAGAAATAGTCTTCAATACAACATGTCATTCACCAAATAGCCACAGTCAAGTAAGGCATGTAGGGCAGACAATCACTCAAAGGAGTCATCAATAGGCATGTTATCCTCAGGTACCTGTTCCTGATCTTCTTCACCTGTAATGATAAAAGAGGGTGAGTCCTTATAAACTCAGCGAGGGGGAACGAGAAATACATTTTGAAACTCTTTTTCCTGTTCAACTTATGAAAAACCCCTTTTGAAACATGTCACGTATCACAAGTAATAAGGTACGCAAAGTATAAGAATCAAATTGAGCAACAGATACAATTACCAATCATTTCAAGGATACGGTGAGCATTTGCTCTCAATATCGATTTCGATACGATTGTTGCAGCCGACTTCAATAATCCACTTATCGCTCCCATTTGGGTGTACTCCGGATGTACCCCGAAAACCTACGACCCAACTCTTCGAGGGTGGAATGCCAAGCGAGAGAGGGAATTGGACCATGGTAGTCACAGTAGCACCGGCAAGCCCGACGCCGCCCGTCGTGCGTGAAACGCTACCCTGCCTTAATGAAAGGTTGCAACCTTGTATGCAATGCACATTTATAACATTTAACATATCACATTAGGAGGACAACAAAGTAGGTTGCCTCCGAGCAGTTATAAGATTGCACATTGACAAGTAAACACGCGAGGCATGCTATGACAGGTAATTTCACTTGTAAGACACATGGAGTTATATGAATATTTAACGGGCAGCCATGCAACACATGTAAATCAAGTCATATAACTCATTTCGGGGTTCACGTAATCAAATAATAAGATCATACAACATGCAACGACGACTACGGGGGACCGGGTACAAGAAAGGTCTACGGCTCCGTTTGTTTGTCGTAAAATATTCTTCCGGAAAACATTTTCCTACTTTTACGGCATTTGGTAACACCGAAAAATTGGTCAACCGAAAAATATTTTCCAGTCAAAAATGGTGGGCTACTTTTTGAAGATTTTCCGGTGTTTGGTAACTCCAAAAAATTGATCAACCGGAAAACATTTTCCGGTCAAAAATTGTAGGCTACTTTTTAGAGATTTTTCGCTGTTTGGTAACACCAGAAAATTGGTCAACTGAAAAATGTTTTCCGGTCAAAAATGACGGCTAGTTCAAAATTTGGGAAAATATTTTCATTTCTTTGGGAGATAAAAACATTTTCCGGAACTTAATCACCCCTATTTTATGTGTAATTTTTTTTTATTTATAAAACTCATGTCGGAAAATATTTTTTATTGTACATCCAAACACCAGAAAATATTTTCCAGTATTCTATTTTTCAGGAAAATATTTTCCTCTAACAAGTTATTTTACGGGGAAAAAATTTTCCTCTGAAAACATTTTCCATGAAAACATTTTCCACTGAAAACATTTTCCACAAGCAAATTATTTTACGGTAAACAAACGAAGGAAAATATTTTATTTTCCAAGAAAACATTTTCCACTGAAAATATTTTTCACAAGTAAGTTATTTTACGGCAAACAAACGGAGCCTACATGTCAACTTGTAATCATCGGAATCACATTTAGGGCTATAAGGACAACTACGGGCAGCCCACTAATCACATAATTAGACACGATAACCATAGGATCAACACTTAGCGAGTTTTCGTAGTCACTAGGGTTTCAATTCATGCTTACCCGTGCGATTAAGCCACAAGTTGTCACGTAATTAAATCAAAGCCACGTATCGATTAATTAAACATCCTCAATCATTCAAAACAGTCCACACAACATCCAAGTGCCACAATCCCAAGCATTTAATACCACAAGAGAAGTTACAATAATTTTCAAAGCATATCACTAGATAGAAATCTCACTGCAATGGTCTGTTTTCCGAAAATCATTTAGACAAGCAAACAATCTCCAATTTCAGTGAACAAAATTTCAAATTAAAGCTTATTAAGTGAACTAAATCCAGAAACAAATCTCGCATCATTTGGAGTTTGGATTCAAAAGTTATAGCCAAAATCGTGAGATTACACAAAACTGTCCAGATTTGTGCACATTTCAATACTTGTCATTTTTGTGGGCCTTAGGGTCCGATTTAGCCTTAGTCTATTTCTGACAACTATGTCCAGAACGGAAACATCTAGCAACCTACCAAATATCATGCATTTTAGATATCATTTGATAAGTAAAAATTGGTTCGTTCTACAGGGACCGTGAACTGCCAAAAACCTGCTTCATTTTCCAGATTTTCCAGATTTAGACACCTTTCGTTGTTTTTCCATTTTGGAGACATTAGAGTCAAAATTGGCCTTGGCCTATTTCTACGAAAAATTCTCAGAACGGGCAAAACGAGTCACCTACCAATTTTCACGCATTTTCAACATCGTTTACTAGGCCAAATATACTTCATCCTAACAAGTCAGAAATCTACCATTTTCGTGATTTTATCTATCTTCAAGTTCTAGCTAAAACTCTTGCCATGCATGGTTACAAAAGCTCATGTACATACACATACCACAAGTACAGAGGTAAAAATAGACATATGAAGGCATGCATGTGGTTTTTGAAAGCTTTTAAAAAGGATTAACCCTCACCTTAGCCTATTGCCAACAAATGATGCTCAAAACTCTTGAAGATGCACAAATGGTCTTCTCTCCTTGTTTGGCCAAGAGATATTGCTTGATTTCTTTAATTCCTAGCTGAGTTACCATGTCCTTAGTATGTGCATGTGGTTAGGACAAAAGGGAGATGGAAGAAAAGCTATCAAACATACCTAGGGCCGAAATGAATGTTCTATGAGCTTGCATGCATGTCTCTTTGCTTCTAGCTTGCTTGGTCGAGCCTCCTAGGGCCTTGAGTGTCTTGGTGAGCTTTAGGAGAGGAGCTTAAGCTATGGATCTTGAGGGTGCAGCTTTGGCCGAGAGAGAGAGAGGAATTGAGAGCTTGAGAGAAGGTTTGAAAAGAATGAAATGTTGGTGTTTGTGAGTGTGTCGGCCTTGAGCTTCAAAATTTCTGATTTTTGTGTCTTCAAGAGCATATTTTGAATTGTCTAGCATGGGCATTGAATGGTTCGAAAAGGTGAAGCATGGTGGAGGATAAAATAATGCTTGGTTTCCAATTTTTTTTGCATTGTGTCATAGAATGTCTAAACTTGATTTTTTTTTGAAATTGCAAGCATGACAAAAGCTCCTCACATGGTCGGCCAAGGCAAGCTCAAATCTGAATTTTTTTTGTCTTGTTTTGAGCTTATTTTATTGTGTGCTTGGGATGTGCAAAAGAATAAATAATAAAGAATAAGAATGTTTAGCTTTTGGTGAAATTTCGTCTTCTAGTGAGTTGAATTAGCATTTTAATATTAGTTAGTGGAGTTTGTAGGATTAATTAATAATCTAGTGCTTCGTGTAAGATGCTTTCTTGATTAGCATGCAGACATGCTTTCCTATGTTTAGGGCACGCACTACGAGGTAAGGCATGAACTATCACGCCCCAACCCGACCTATAAAGGTTAGACTAGGGTGTGATCTAAACATTCAAGTCATATCACGTACTTAATCGTTCATGAAAGTTAACACTTAACGTTTTAGCCTAAACTCCACAAATTCTCTGAAAAACCGGCAGCATGACGACAGTAATTGGGCTCCTTAGTTTGACCTAATTTTCTAAAGGCCTCAAAACTTTCAATCTCAAATTCATTTCCAACTAAGATTACTATTTATCATCAATAGAAACGCCTACTAGTTGTCTCGAAGTCTCGTTAGATTAACAGCCTAGCATAATAACTATGTCTCGTTTGTTTGTTAATCCTTGTTACAAAAGTACCTGTTGATCTTAACCTACCAATGAGTGCCTGCTTAAGATTGGATAGATTTATTTTACTTAATCCTTACCTGATATTTCATAATCCTATGATAGATACTAGTCAATAGCGATAGCAAAAACGACCATAGTAGTATCTATCTAGTTATGATCCGTACAAGCCAAAATTAGACCCCAAATTACAACGGGGGTCGTTTACAATACAACAACAAGCAAAATAAGAAATAGTCTTCAAGCAACGTATCGTTTACAAAATGGCCATAGTCAAATAAGGCACGTAGGGCAAGCAATCATTCCAAGGAATCATCATTAGGCACGTTGTCCTCGGGTACCTGTTCCTAGTCTTCTTCACCAAAGATGATAAAAGAGGATGAGTCCTTATTAACTCAGCGAGGGGGAACGAGAAATAAGTTTTGAAACTCATTTTCCGGTTCAACTTATGAAAACCCTTTTTGCAAGCATGACATTATATCACAAGTATGTACATAATGTAATATAAAGTAAAAAAACATAATTACCCGTATTTCCTCTCCGAGGTCCTCTAGGAACCAAGTGAGAGTACTTATACACATAGTGAAAAGGATACAGTGAGCTTTTGCTCTCAGTTCATTTCCAGTATCAGTTGTTGCGGCCGACTTCAAATCATACCCCTTATCACGCCAAATGGGTATACTCCGGATGTACCCCGAAATCCTACGACCCAACTCTCCGAGGAAGTCTAGCCCCCAAGTGAGAGAGTGAATTGGACAATGGTAGTCACGGTTGCACCGGCAAGCCCGATGCCGCCCGATGTGCGTGAACGCTACCACGCCAGAATGAAAGGTTGCAACCTTGTATGCAATGCACATTTATGACATTTAATATATCACATTAGGAGGACAACAAAGTAGGTTGCCTCCGAGCAGTCATAAGATTGCACATTAACAAGTAAACACGCAAGGCACGATATAACAGGTAATTTCACTTATAAAGCACATGGAGTTATATGAATATTAAACGGGCAGCCATGTAACGCATGTAAATCAAGTTATATAACTCATTTTGAAGTTCACGTAATCAAATAATAAGATTATTCAACATGCCACGTAATCAGAACTGGAAAAAATAGTTACCTACCAATTTTCACGCATTTTCAACATCATTTACCTGGTCAAAATCACTTCGTACCAACAAGTCAGAAGACTGTCCTATACGCGATTTCGTCTATCATCACATTCTAGCCAAATATCTTGCCATGCATGTGTACAAAAGCTCATGAACACACATATATCACAAGTACAGAAGTAAAGATAGACATTTAAAGGCATGCATGTGGTTTTTGAAAGCTTTTCAAGATGCTTTAGCCCTCACCTTAGCAAGATAACAAAGAAGATGCACAAATTCTTGATGAAGCACAATGTCGACCCTTTTTCCTTCCTTAGCCGAGAGACCACTTGATTTTCTCTAATTTCCTAGCTTAGTAACCATGTTCTTAGTATGTGCAAGTGGCTAGAACAAAAGAAAATGAAATGGAAGCTAACAAACTCACCTAAGCCGAAATGAATGTGCTAAAGGCTTGCATGTGTGTTTCTTTGCTCTTAGCTTTGCTTGGTCGAGCTCCTAAGTAACTTGCATGTCTTGAAGAACCTTTGGATGATGAACTTAAGCTATGGAGAGTAGAACTTCAGCTAGGGCCGACAGAGAGAGAGAAGAAATGAGAGAGTGAGAGAAGAATGAGAGAAAGAAGGAAAAAATGAAAGAAAAATGAAATGCTTGATAGGTTGATGCTTGTGTCGGCCGAGGGCCTTGGAATTTCAGAATTTTGTGTCTTCAAGGAGCATGTTTGAATCATCCTAGCATGGGCAAGGGTATGGGTCGAGATTTGGTGCATTGGGGAGGGTTTTTGAGCCATTTTTTTATTGCTTTGTGTCATAATATGTCATAGAATGTCTAGGTATAGATTTTGAAATTGAAATGCATGCACAAAGGCTCCATGTGGTCGGCCAAGCATGTGTTCAAATCTGAATTTTTGTCTTGTTTGAGCATTATTTAATTGAGTGCTTGGAATATGCAAAAGAATAAAGAATAAAGAATAAGAATGTCTAGCTTTTGGTGGAATTTCGTCTTCTAGTGCTTTGACTTAGCATTTTAATATTAGTTAGTTGAGATTATAGGATTAATTAACGATCTAGTGCTTTGTGTAAGATGCTTTCTTGATTAGCGTGTGGGCACACTTTCCTAGGTTTAGGGCACGCACTACGAGATAAGGCATGAACTACGAGACATCCATGTTTTCCAAGTAAATGCACGCAACCCTAAATGAATGCACGTAATTCAATGCAAGGCACACAAAACGAAACACAATTCTTAAACCTAGGTCAAGGCACGCAAATCTAGGTTAGGGCACACAAAACAAGGTATCGCACGCAAATCGAGGTCAGGGCTTCACATCCTCCACTCCTTAAAATAATTTCATCTCGAAATTCAATATTACCTTTGAAATAATGCTGGATACTGTTGCTAGATCTGGGGTCGCCTTTCCCACGTTGCTTCTTCAACTCCATGATGATCCCATAACACCTTCACCACAGATATAGATTTGCTGCGCAACTCCCGATCTTGCTGGTTTAGGATTCGAATGGGCTTCTCTTCATAAGACAAGTTCTCCCGAAGCTGCAACGGCTCTGGCTCCAAGATATGCGATAGATCAAGGTGATACTTTCGCAGCATTGAAACGTGAAAGACGTCGTGAATATTGGAGAGGTTTTGGGGTAGTTCTAGGCGATACGCGAATTTGCCAACCTTCTCAATTATCTCAAATGGTCCTACAAATCTCGAGCTCAACTTTCCACCCTTGCCGTGTTTAATCAGTCCCCTCCGAGGTGATATCTTCAAGAAAACCTTGTCGTCGACCTCAAACTCTAGGCTCCGTCTCCGTCGGTCTGCGTAACTTTTCTGCCTGCTTTAGGCGGTAAGCATCCATTTCTGGATGAGGTAGATATTATCAACAGTCTTCATAAGTTCCGGTAGAAGGGTCGGGTCAAAAGTCTTCGTCTCACCTACTTCATCTTAGTAAATTGGGGATCGACACTTAAGTCCATACAATGCCTCAAATGGGTCCATCCCGATAGTGGCCTGATAACTATTATTATAAGCGAACTTCGCTAAAGACATATATTTCTCCCAACCTTTCCCGAAGTCTAAAACACACGCCCTCAGCATATCCTCCAAAATCTGAATAGTCCTCTCCGATTGTCCATCAATCTGAGGGTGATAAACCGTGCTAAAACTCAAATTCATTCCCAAAGCTTCTTGCAATCTCTTCCAAAATCGGGAAGTAAAGCGAGGATCCCTATCCGATACAATACTCACAGGCATCCCGTGCAACCTTACAATATCCGCCACATACATATCTCCCAGTTTCTCAGGACTATCCTCCTTGTTCATCGGTAAGAAGTGCGCTGACTTGGTCAATCTATTCACTATGACCCAAACGGCGTCATGACCCTTTTGTGACCTGGGCAGGTCCATGACAAAATCCATAGTTATATGTTCCCATTTCCATTGACGAATCTCCAACGGTTGAAGTAAACTTGCCGATCGTTGATATTCTGCTTTGACTCTCTGGCAAGTCAAACACAGTGCCACAAACTCCGCAATCTCTATCTTCATGTTATTCCACCAATAGTGTTGCTTCAAATCCCGGTACATCTTTGTTCCGCCGGGGTGAATAGTATATCTTGAATTATGGGCTTCTTCAAGAATCTTCTTTTTCAGCTTTGGCTCATTAGGAACACAGATCTGATTCCTAAACCTCCAAATACCATCATCATGAAACTTGAAATCTGTGTTGCTTTCTTTAATCTTCTGAAACTGTTGATCCTTCTGTTGAGCCTCTCTTAATTCAGACAACAAGGTCGATTGAACTTATGTAGTGGCAAATAGTAACCCTTTTTGAGTGAATTGTGGTTTTCACAAAAATGCTTCCTCTAACAACTCCTGCACCTTAACTTCCAGTTTTGCCATGCTCGCTTTTCGAGTTAAGGCACCTGCAACTAGATTTGCTTTTCCGGGCACATAATTGATTGTGCAGTGAGAGTCATCCAAAAACTCCATCCACCGCCTTTGCGTCATGTTCAACTCTTTTTGTGAGAACAAGTATTTCAAGCTCTTGTGATCAGTAAACACCTCGAACTTGTTACCCCACAGATAGTGCTTCCATTTCTTGAGTGAAAACACGATAGACTCTAACTCCAAATCATGCGTCGGGTAGTTCAATTCATACGACTTTGGTTTCCTAGAAGCATATGCAATCACTCTAGTACTTTTCATCAACACATATCCCAGTCCTTCCTTCGAAGCATCGCTATAGATTATAAAACCTTGACTCCCTTCAGGCAATGCAAGAACAGGTGCGGTGGTCAATCTTCTCTTCAATTCTTGGAAGCTGTTCTCATACTTGTCATCCTACACGAACTTTGTTTTCTTTTGAGTGAGCTTTGTAAGCAGTCCTGCGATCTTTGAGAAATTCTTCACGAACCTCCGATAATAGCCGGCTAGACCAAGAAAACTCCGAACCTCCGTAACATTTTTCGGCTCCTTCCAAGAGATCACCGCTTCTATCTTTGCTAGATCTACCGCTATTCCTTCTTGGGATATGATATGCCCCAAAAATGCAATTTGTTGCAACCAAAATTCGCACTTGCTAAACTTCGCATACAATTGATGCTCTCGAAGTTTCTGCAGTACCAATCGCAGATGTTGTTTATGCTCAGCCTCGAATTTCGAGTATACCAAAATATCATCAATGAAGATCACCAAAAATTGGTCCAAGTAGGGTTGAAACACCCTGTGCATCAAGTCCATAAAAGCTGCAGGGGCATTAGTCAGCCCAAATGGCATCACCACATACTCATAATGCCCATATCTCGTCCTGAAAGCCATTTTAGGCACATCCTCCTTTTTGATCCGCAACTGATAGTACCCTTGCCTCAAGTCGAGCTTCGAATACACTTTGGCTCCTTGAAGTTGATCAAACAACTCGTCGATCAGTGGAAGTGGGTATTTATTCTTGACGGTCACTTGGTTTAATTCTCGGTAATCGATGCATAACCTCAACGTTCCGTCTTTCTTCTTTACAAATAGGACTGGCACTCCCCACGGAGAAGAACTTGGTTGAACAAACCCCTTCTTTAACAATCCTTGCAATTGGTCCTTCAATTCTTGTAGCTCGGCTGGTGCCATAGGATAGGGAGCTTTAGATATCAGCTGGGTACTAGGCAGTAATTCTATAATGAACTCGATCTCCCGATTTGGGAGTAAACCAGGCAATTCTTATGGAAATACATCCGCATAATCTTTAATCACTGGCATCTCCTCCAACTTAGCTTTGGCCGACGGCTTGTTGATGAGGTAAGCTAAGTATCTATTACACCCTTTCCTCAAGGACTTCACTACTTTCGTAGATGAAATGATGGAACTCCCGGTGAAGTCTCTTCGATCCATGACTTCTAATATTGGTTGACCAGGTATCTAGAATGTTACAATCTTCATCCGGTAATCTAGTTGGGCATGATGCTTTACCAACCAGTCCATCCCTAAAATGACCTCATAGTCTCGAAAGGGTAATACAATAAGATTGGCTGAGAATTCCCTATCTTTAATTTGGATTTTACATGCTTTACAAGCTGAGCGAGTAACAAGTTTAGAACCCATTGGAGTACCAACTTCTACTTCGTAAGGTAAACATACAACTCGTAGTTTCACACATTACACACATAAGGGAGTAATAAATGAATGAGTAGCACTTGGATCAATTAGCACCCTAACAGGTTGATTCAATATCAAGAATGTACCTTCAACAACAGCGGTCTCCTCTGAAAGCTCCTCGCACTCAATAGCATTAGCTTGGGCCTGAACTCTAGGAATTGGAGTCTTGCCTCTACCAGCTGGTTTAATCTGATTTTGTCCCCCTTGCCATTTAGGGCAATCCTTGATCTGATGCTGATCACTGCCACACCACACATATCGTCCAGACTTCTTCCAGCACTAGGCCTCGGTGTGACCCTTCTTGTCACAGTAAGAGCAGTTGATAGACTGAGTAGCAGGTGAACTACCTGTGGATCCGCGGGTGGAAGAGACTGATGGTGCTTTAGTCGGGCCACGGTTATTAACTGGTTTGTTTTGGCTCTGGCCCTGACTACGACTCTGGCTCTGGAATTTCCTCTATTAACCTGGAGGCTGATATGGTTTCTTGTTCGGATGGCTCGAACCGGCTCTATCAAGTTTTCTCTTCTCAACTCGGGAAACAACAACAAGGAAAGCAAAATAAGTATCGAAGTCATGCGAAGCCAACTGGTCTTGAATTTTCGGCCTCAACCCATTCGTAAATTTCCACATCTTCGCCTCAGGGGTACTGACCATGTATTGAGCACAACGGGACAGTCGGTCAAAACGAGCCTCGTACTGGGCTACCGTCATATTACACTGGATCAAGTGCATGAATTCATCAATCCGCCTCTGCTTGGAAACTGCAGGTACATATTTCTCCTTGAATGCCTTAACGAAATTACCCCACAAGCGAGGTGTCTGATCAGTTTCCCAAAGTGCCTCCACAATGTGCCACCAATGCTCAGGATCCCCGTGCAACAGAAACATAGCGAACTCCATCTTTTCTTCATCAGTATAGTCAAGTGGTCTGAAAATCCTCTCAATCTCAGACAGCCAAGCCTCTGCCTTTTCATCATCAGCTTCCCCGTGGAATTTAGACGGGCGAAAGTCAAGGAACTCCCGCCTTCTGCTATGTCTCCCATGGTTACCATCATTCCTGTTGTTGTTGTTTGCTTCACGAGCATCTTGACATTCCATCACTTGCGACACGTGATCCATGGCATTCGCCATCATATTAAACATAGCCATGCTGGGATTAGTTTGATGAGCATCCTCGGTCTCTTGGGGCTCACCGCTCCTATTAGTAGTGCGGGTACTAGGGCCAGCCATCTATAGGCACAGACTACGATGCACAATTTATTGAAATACGACAAACAAGAATTTAACGTATATGGTATACAACATATAATTTTATATAGATACACAATTCTAGAAACAGTTAAGACATGTTAATCACATAAGCACATAGAAACGGATAAGGCACAATAACATTATCACACATGAACAAGTCATCTTAATAACCTTAGGGCTTCTACCCATGGTCCGAGAGTTAAACCCGACTTAAGCAATCTAAGCTCTAATATCATTCTTCTAAGGTATCACGCCCCAACCCGACCTATAGAGGTTAGACTAGGGTGTGATCTAAACATTCAAGTCCTTTCACATACATAATCGTTCAAGAGGGTTAAGCACTTAACGTTTAGCCTAAACTCCACAAATTTTTTGAAAAACCGGCAGCATAACTGCTGTAATTGGGCTCCTTAGTTTGACCTAATTTTCTAAAGTCCTCAAAACTTTCAATCTCAAATTCATTTCCAACTAAGATTACTATTTATCATCAATTGAAACGCCTACTAGTTGTCTCAAAGTCTCGTTTGATTAACAGCCTAGCATGATAACTATGTCTCGTTTGTTTGTTAATCCTTGTTACAAAAGTACCTGTTGATCTTAGCTTAACAATGAGTACCTACTTAAGATTAAATAGATTCATTTTACTTAATCCTTACCTGATACTTCATAATCCTATGATAGATACTAGTCAATAGCGATAGCAAAAACGACAATAGTAGTGTCTATCTAGTTATGATCAGTACAAGCCAAAATTAGACCCCAAATTACAACGGGGGTCATTTACAATACAACAACAAGAAAAATAAGAAATAGTCATCAAGCAACATATCGTTCACAAAATGGCCATAGTTAAATAAGGCACGTAGGGCAAGTAATCATTCCAAGGAATCATCATTAGGCACGTTGTCCTCGGGTCCCTGTTCTTGGTCTTCTTAACCTGAGATGATAAAAGAGGGTGAGTCCTTATGAACTCAGCGAGGGGGAACAAGAAATAAGTTTTCAAACTCATTTTCTGGTTCAACTAATGAAAACCCTTTTTGCAAGCATGACATTATATCACAAGTAAGTACATAATGTAATGTAAAAGCAAAAGAACAAAATTTCCCGTCTTTTTTCCCCGTCGTCCTCTAGGAACCAAGCCAGAGTACTTATACACATAGTGAAAAAGGATACAGTGAGCTTATGCTCTCAGTTCATTTCTAGTATCAGTTGTTGCGGCCGACTTCAAATCATCCCCTTATCACGCCAAATGGGTGTACTCTGGATGTACCCCAAAATCCTACGACCCAACTCTCCGAGGAAGTCTAGCCCCCAAGCGAGAGAGGGAATTGGACAATGGTAGTCACGGTTGCACCGGCAAGCCCGATGCCGCCCGGTGTGCGTGAACGCTACCACGCCAGAATGAAAGGTTGCAACCTTGTATGCAATGCACATTTATGACATTTAATATATCACATTAGGAGGACAACAAAGTAGGTTGCCTCCGAGCAGTCATAAGATTGCACATTGACAAGTAAACACGCGAGGCACAATATGACAGGTAATTTCACTTATGAAGCACATGGAGTTATATGAATATTAAATGGGCAGCCATGCAACGCATGCAAATCAAGTCATATAACTCATTTTGAAGTTCACGTAATCAAATAATAAGATTATTCAACATGCCACGACCTCTACGTGGGACCGGGTGCAAGAAGGGCCTACTTGTCAACATGTAATCATTGAAATCACATTTAGGGCTACAAGGGAAACTACGGGCAGCCTAGTAATCACATAATTAAACACGATGTCCATAGGATCAACACTTAGCGAGTTTACCTAGTCACTAGGGTTTCAATTCGTGCTTACCCGCGCGATTAAGCCCCAAGTCATCTCGTAATTAAACTCAAACCATGCATTGATTAATTCAAACACCCTCAAGCATTCAAAACAGTCTACACAACATCCAAAAGCCACAATCCCAAGCATTTAATACAACAAGAGAAGCTACAATAATTTTTCTAAGCATATCACTAGATGGAAACCTCACTGCAATGGTCTGTTTTCTCACAATCATTGAGACAAGCAAACAATCTCCAATTCCAGTGAAGAAAATTTCAAATTAAATCTTAAGGAATGAACTAAATTCAGAAACAAATGTCGTATCATTTTAAGTTCGGGTTCAAGAGTTATAGCTAAAACCGTAAGACTACGCAAAACTGTCCAGATTTTCACACATTTCAATAATTGTCATTTTTGAGGACCTTAGGTTCAGATTTAGCCTTAGTCGATTTCTGTAAAAAATGTCCAGAACTGAAAAATATAGCAGCATACCAAATTTCATGCATTTTGGATATCATTTACTAAGCCAAAACTGGTTTGTTCTACAAAAACAGTGAATCTGCCAAAACCTGCTTCATTTTCCCAGATTTTCCAGATTTGGACACATTTTGATAATTTGCCATTTTGAGGACATTAGAGTCAAAATTAGCTTTTGCCTATTTCTACGAAAAATGCTCATAACTGGAAAACCTAGTTACCTACCAATTGTCACACATTTTGAACATCATTTACCTGGTAAACATCACCTCGCACCAACAAGACAGAAGACTGTCCCATAAGCGATTTCATCTATCATCACATTCTAGCCAAATATCTTGCCATGCATGTTTACAAAAGCTCATGAACACACATATATCACAAGTATAGAAGTAAAGATAGACATTTAAAGGCATGCATGTGATTTTTGAAAGCTTTTTAAGAAGTTTTAGCCCTCACCTTAGCAAGACAACAAAGAAGATGCACAAACTCTTGATGAAGCACAATGTTGATCTTTTCCCTTGCTTAGCTGAGAGACCACTTGATTTTCTCTAATTTCCTAGCTTAGTAACCAAGTTCTTAGTATGTGCAAGTGGTTAGAACAAGAAGAAAAAGAAATGGAAGCTATTAAACTTACCTAAGCCGAAATGAAAGTGCTAAAGGCTTGCATGTGTATTTCTTGCAACCTAGCTTGCTTAGTCGAGCTCCCTAGCTTCTTGCATGTCTTGATGAACCATTGAGTGATGAACTTAAGCTATGGAGTGTAGAAATTCAGCTAGGGCTGAGAGAGAGAGAGAAGAAATGAGAGAGTGAGAGAAGAATGAGAGAAAAAAGGAAAAAATGAAAGAAAAATGAAAAGCTTGATAGGTTGATGGTTGTGTCAGCCTAGGGCCTTGGAATTTCAGAATTTTGTGTCTTCAAGGACCATGTTTGAATCATCCTAGCATGGGCAAGGGTATGGGTCGAGATTTGGTGCATTGGGGAGGGTTTTTGAGTCATTTTTTTTAATGCTTTGTGTCATAATTTGTCATAGAATGTTTAGGTACAAATTTTGAAATTGAAACGCATGCACAAAGGCTTCATGTGGTAGGCCAAACATGTGTTCAAATCTGAATTTTTTTCTTGTTTGAGCATTATTTAATTGAGTGCTTGGAATATGCAAAAGAATAAAGAATAAGAATGTCTAGCTTTTGGTGGAATTTCGTCTTCTAGTGCTTTGACTTAGCATTTTAATATTAGTTAGTTGAGATTATAGGATTAATTAACGATCTAGTGCTTTGTGTAAGATGCTTTCTTGATTAGCGTGTGGGCACACTTTCCTAGGTTTAGGGCACGCACTACGAGATAAGGCATGAACTACGAGACATCCATGTTTTCCAAGTAAATGCACGCAACCCTAAATGAATGCACGTAATTCAATGCAAGGCACACAAAACGAAACACAATTCTTAAACCTAGGTCAAGGCATGCAAATCTAGGTTAGGGTACACGAAACGAGATATCGGACGCAAATCGAGATCGGGCCTCACACGAACTACGAGACGAATGCATGTTTCCCAAGTAAATGCACGCAACCCTAAATGAATGCACGTAATTCAATCCAAGGCACATAAAACGAAACACGACTCTTAAACCTAGGTCAAGGCACGCAAATCTAGGTTAGGGCACATAAAACGAGGTATCGCATGCAAATCGAGGTCGGGCCTCACAGTCTTGCTGCCCTCGTCGTAGATCTCTCGGAGAGCTTTCCAACTGTATACTGTGCGCCGCGTAACTCTTTACGGATCAAAAGTTACGGGCACTAGAGTGACGGAGACCTGGCCCCAAGCCCCACGCCCTCGGTTTGCAGGCCCAACCTCTACGTGAAGTGAAGTTGTCTTGCTCAAGGTGCCTCAGGATTCGGTAATAGAAATGTGATGGATTAGGTTGTCGTCCTTTTCGCAGCTTACGACGTACGATTCGGGAATGAAAAATAGCACAAAATAAGAAAAATGTCCCGAAACTGATGAAAACGTTCAATTTTGGCATCCCAAAATAGGCGCAGCTAAGCAGGCTTGTTACCCCCGTCGTAGAACTCTCGGAGAGCTTTCCAACGGTAAAGTGTGCGCCACGTAACTCCTTGCGGATCAAAAGTTATGGGCACCGGAGTGACAGAGACCTTGTCTCAAGCCCCACGCCCTCGATTTGCGGGCCCACCCTCTACATGAAGCAAAGTTGTCTTGCCCAAGGTGTCATGGGATTCGGTAATAGAAATGTGATGGATTAGGTTGTCGTCCTTTTCGCGGCTCACGACGTACGATCCGGGACGGAAAAACAACGCAAAAGAAGAAAAGTATCCCAAAACTGATGAAAATATTCAATTTTGGGCTCCAAAAATAGGTGCACCCGAGCTGGCTTGCTACCCCCATCGTAGAGCTCTCGAAGAGCTTTCCAACGATATGCTGAGCACCGCGTAACTCTTTACGAATCAAAAGTTATAGGCACCGGAGTGACGGAGACCGGGTCCCAAGCCCAGCCTCTACGTGAAGCGAAGTTTTCTGGACCAAGGTGTCATGGGATTCGATAATAGAAATGTGATGGATTAGGTTGTCGTCTTTTTCGCGGCTCACGACGTACGATTCGTGACGAAAAAATAGCGCAAAAGAAGAAAATAGTCCCAAAACTGATGAAATCGTTCGATTTTGGGCTCTGAAAATAAGCGCAGCCGAGTAGGCTTCCTGCCCCCGTCGTAGAGCTCTCGGAGAGCTTTCCAACTGTATAATGTGCGCCGCGTAACTCCTTACAGATCAAAAGTTATGGGCACCGGAGCGATGGAGACCTGGCCGCAAGCCCCACGCCCTCGGTTTACGGGCCCAGCCTCTACGTGAAGCGAAGTTGTCTTGCCCAAGGTGCCTCGGGATTCGGTAATAGAAATGTGATGGATTAGGTTGTCGTCCTTTTCGCCGCTTACGATGTACGATCCGGAAAGGAAAAATAGCACCAAATAAGAAAAGTATCCCAAAACTAATGAAAACGTTCAATTTTGGGCTCCCAAAATAGGCGCAGCTGAGCAGGCTTGTTACCCCCGTCGTAGAGTTCTTGGAGAGCTTTCCAACGGTATACTGTGCGCCACGTAACTCCTTACGGATCAAAAGTTAGGGGCACCGGAGCGACAGAGACCTGGTCCCAAGCCTCACGCCCTCGGTCTGTGGGCCCAGCCTATACGTGAAGCGAAGTTGTCTTGCCCAAGGTGCCTTGGGATTCGGTAATAGAAATGTGATGGATTAGGTTGTCATCCTTTTTGCGGCTTTTGACGTACGATCCGGGAAGGAAAAACAACACAAATGTAGAAAAATATCCCAAAACTGAAGAAAACGTTCAATTTTGGGCTCCAAAAATAGGCGCAGGTGAGTAGGCTTGCTACCCCCATCGTAGAACTCTCGGAGAGCTTTCCAACGATATGCTGTTCACCGCGTAACTCTTTACGGATCAAAAGTTATGGGCACCAGAACGACGGAGACCTGGTCCCAATCCCCATGCCCTTGGTTTGCGGGCCCAGCCTCTACGTGAAGCGAAGTTGTCTTGCCCAAGGTGCCATGGGATTTGGTAATAGAAATGTGATGGATAGGTTGTTGTCCTTTTCGCGGCTTACGACGTACGATCCGGGAAGGAAAAACAGTACAAATGAAGAAAAGTGTCCCAAAACTGATGAAAACGTTCAATTTTGGGCTCCAAAAACAGGCGCAACTAGGCAGGCTTACTGCCCCCGTCGTAGAGCTCTCGGAGAGCCTTCCAACGGTATGTTGTGCGCCACGTAACGCTTTACGGATAAAAAGTTATGGGCACCGCAGTGACGGAGACCTAGTCCAAAGCCCCACGACCTCGGTTTGCGGGCCCGGCCTCTACGTGAAGCGAAGTTGTCTTGCCCAAGGTGTCATGGGATTCGGTAATAGAAATGTGATGGATTAGGTTGTTGTCACGGCCCAACCCGACCTATAGAGGTTAGACTAGGGTGTGATCTAAACATTCATATCATTTCACGTACTTAATCATTCACTAAGGTTTAATGCTTAACGTTTTAGCCGAAACTCCACAAATTCTCCAGAAAACTGGCAGCATAACTGCTATCATTGGGCTCTTTAGTTTGACCTAATTTTCTAAAGGCCTCAAAACTTCAATCTCAAATTCGATTTCAATTAAGATTATTATTTATCACCAATTGAAATGCCTACTAGCTATTTTGAGGTCTCGTTTGATTAACAACCTAGCACGATAACTATGCCTCGTTTGTTTGTCAATCCCTGTTACAAAAGTACTTGTTGATCTTAGCTTACCATTGATCACCTGCTTAAGATTAGATAGATTCATTTTACTTAACTCTTATCTAGTACTTCATAAGCCTGCAGTAGTTACCAATCAAAGTAGCAAAACGAGCAAATAGGGTGTCTATCTAGTTAATATCGGTACAAGTCAGAATTAGACCGCAAATTACAATAGGGGTCATTTACAATAACGACAACAAGTAACATAAGAAATAGTCTTCAAAGCAACACATCGTTCACAAATAGCCACAGTCAAGTAAGGCACGTAGGACAAGCAATCATTCCAAGGAATCATCGTTAGGCACGTTATCCTCGGGTACTTGTTCCTGGTCTTCTTCACCTGAGATGATAAAAGAGGGTGAGTCCTTATGAACTTAGCGAGGGGGAACGAGAAATAAGTTTTAAAACTCATTTTTCGGTTCAACTTGTGAAAACCCTTTTTGCAAGCATGACATATATTGCAAGTAAGTACATAATGTAATGTAAAAGTAAAAGAACACAATTACCCGTCTTTCCTCCCTGAGGTCCTATAGGAACCAAGCGAGAATACTTATACACATAGTGAAAAGGATACGGTGACCTTTTGCTCTCAGTTCATTTCCAGTATTAGTTGTTGCGGCCGACTTCAAATCATCCCCTTATCACGCCAAATGGGTGTACTCTGGATGTACCCTGAAATCCTATGATCCAACTTTCTGAGGAAGTCTAGCCCCCAAGCGAGAGAGAGAATTGGACAATGGTAGTCACGGTTGCACCGGCAAGCCCGATGCCGCCCGGTGTGCGTGAACGCTACCACGCCAGAATGAAAGGTTGCAATCTTGTATGCAATGCACATTTATGACATTTAATATATCACATTAGGAGGACAACAAAATAGGTTACTTCCGAGCGGTCATAAGATTGCACATTGACAAGTAAACATGCGAGACACGATATGACAAGTAATTTCACTTGAAAAGCACATGGAGTTATATGAATACTATACGGACAGCCATGTAACGCATGTAAATCAAGTCATATAACTCATTTCAAAGTTCACGTAATCAAATAATAAGATTATTCAATAAGCAACGACATCTACGTGGGACCGGGTACAAGAAAGGCCTACTTGTCAATATGTAATCATCGAAATCATGTTTAGGGCTATGAGAGCAACTACGGGCAGCCTACTAATTACATAATTAAACACGATATTCATAGAATTAACACTTAGCGAGTTTTCCTAGTCATTGGGGTTCCAATTCATGCTTACCTGTGCGATTAAGCCCTAAATTGTCATGTGATTAAACTCAAGCCATGCATTGATTAATTCAAACGCCCTCAAGCATTCAAAATAGTCTACACAACATCCCAATGCCACAATCCCAAGCATTTAATACAACAAGAGAAGTTACACTAATTTTCAAGGCAAATCACTAGATGAAAACCTCACTGCAATGGTCTGTTTTCTCACAATCATTGAGACAAGCAAACAAACTCCAATTCCAGTAAACAAAAATTCAAATTAAAGCTTAAGGAGTGAACTAAATCCAGAAACAAACTTCGCATCATTTGGAGTTCAGGTTCAAGAGTTATAGCCAAAATTGTGAGATTACGCAAAACTGTCCAGATTTGCACACATTTCAATATTTGTCATTTTTGAGGGCCTTAGGGTCAGACTTAGCCTTAGTCTATTTCTGACAAAAATGTCCAGAACTGAAAAATATAGTATCACACCAAATTTTATACATTTTGGATGTCATTTACTAAGTCAAAACTGGTTCGTTCTACAAGAACAGTGAATCTGCCAAAACCTGCTTCATTTTCCCAGATTTTCCAGATTTGGACACATTTTAATATTTTGCCATTTTGAGGACCTTAGAGTCAAAATTAGATTTGGCCTATCTCTACAAAAAAATTCTCAGAACTGGCAAAAATAGTCACCTACCAATTTTCACCATTTTCAACCTCATTTACCTGGTCAAAATCACCCCGCACCAACAAGACAGAAGACTGTCCCATACGCGATTTCATCTATCATCACATTCTAGCCAAATATCTTGCCATGCATGTTTACAAAAGCTCATGAACACACATATATCACAAGTACAGAGGTAGAAATAGCTTCAAAGGCATGCATGTGATTTTTAAAAGCTTTTCAAGAAGTTTTAGCCCTCACCTTAGCAAGACAACAAAGAAGATTCATAAACTCTTGATGAAGCACAATGTTGATCTTTTCCCTTGCTTAGCCGAGTGACCACTTGATTTTCTCTAATTTCCTAGCTTAGTAACCAAGTTCTTAGTATGTGCAAGTGGTTAGAACAAGAAGAAAAAGAAATGGAAGCTATTAAACTTACCTAAGCCGAAATGAAAGTGCTAAAGGCTAGTATGTGTGTTTCTTGCAACCTAGCTTGCTTAGTCGAGCTCCCTAGCTTCTTGCATGTCTTGATGAACCATTGAGTGATGAACTTAAGCTATGGAGTGTAGAAATTCAGCTAAGGCCGAGAGAGAGAGAGAGAAAGAGAGAGTGAATGAGAAGAAATGAGAGAAAATGAAAGAAAAATGAAAAGCTTTGAAATGTTTGATGCTTGTGTCGGCCTAGGGCCTTGTAAAATCTGATTTTGTGTCTTCAAGAAGCATGTTTGAATTGTCCTAGCATGGGCAAGGGAATGTGTCAAGAATGGTGGAGCTTTGGGTAGAGTTTTGAGTCATTTTTTTAAGGCTTTGTGTCATAATATGTCATAGAATGTTTAGGAATAGAATTTGAAATTAAAATGCATGCATAAAGGCTCATTGTGGTCGGCCAAGCTTGGGTTCAAATCTGAATTTTTTGTCTTGTTTGAGCATTATTTAATTGAGTGCTTGGAATATGCAAAAGGATAAAGAATAAAGAATAAGAATGTCTAGCTTTTTGTGAGATTTGGTCTTCTAGTGAGTTGACTTAGCATTTTAATATTAGTTAGTGGAATTTGTAGGATTAATTAATGATCTAGTGCTTTGTGTAAGATGATTTCTTGATTAGCGTGAGGGCATGCTTTCCTAGGTTTAGGGCATGCACTACGAGATAAGGTACGAACTACGAGACAAATGCACGTTTTCCAAGTAAATGCGTGCAATCCTAAATGAATGCACGTAATTCAATGCAAGGCGTACAAAACGAAACATAACCCTCAAACCTAGGTTAAGGCACGCAAATCTAGGTAACACACGTTATTCAGGGTCGGGCCTCACAATTGTCGTCCTTTTCGGGGCTCATGAAGTATGATCCGGGACGGAAAAATAGTGCAAAAGAAGAAAAGTGTCCCGATATTGATGAAAACGTTTGATTTTGTGCTCCAAAAATAGGCGCAGCCGAGCAGGTCTCTGCCCCCGTCGTAGAGCTCTCAGAGAGCTTTCCAACGGTATGTTGTGCGCCGCGTAACTCCTTACGGATCAAAAGTTATGGGCACCAGAGTGGCGGAGACCTTGTCGCAAGCCCCACGCCCTCGGTTTGCGGGCCCACGCTCTACGTGAAGCAAAGTTGCATTGCCCAAGGTATCATGGGATTCAGTAATAGAAATGTGATGGATTAGGTTGTCGTCCTTTTCGCTGCTCACGACGTACGATACGGGATAGAAAACTAGCGAAAAAGAAGATAAATTTCCCGAAACTGATGAAAACATTCGATTTTGGGCTTCGAAAATAGGTGCAACCATGCAGGCTTGCTGCCCCCGTCGTAGCGCTCTTAGAGAGCTTTCCAACAGTATGTTGTGCGCTACGTAACTCTTGACGGATCAAAAGTTATGGGCACCAGAGCGACAGAGACCTGGTCCCAAGTCCCATGCCCTCGGTTTGCGGGCCCATTGTCTACGTGAAGTGAAGTTGTCTTGCCTAAGGTGCCGTGGGATTCGGTAATAGAAATGTGATGGATTAGGTTGTCGTCCTTTTCGAGGCTCAAGTCGTACGATCCGGGACGAAAAAATAGCGCAAAAGAAGAAAAGTGTCCCGAAACTAATGAAAATGTTCGATTTTGGGCTCCGAAAATAGGCGCACCCGAGCAGGCTTGCTAATCCCGTCGTAGAGCTCTCAGAGAGCTTTCCAACAGTATACTGAGCGCCGCTTAACTCTTTACGGATCAAAAGTTATGGCCACCGGAGTGACGGAGACCTAGTCCCAAGCCCCACGCCCTCGGTTTGCGAGCCCAGCCTCTTCGTGAAGAGAAGTTTTTTGGCCCAAGGTGTCATTGGATTCGGTAATAGAAATGTGATGGATTAGGTTGTCGTCCTTTTCGCGGCTCACGACGTACGATCTAGGACGAAAAAATAGCACAAAAGAAGAAAAGTGTACTGAAACTGATGAAAACTTTCGATTTTGGGCTCCGAAAATAGGCACAACTGAGAAGGCTTCCTGCCCCAGTCGTAGAGCTCTCGGAGAGCTTTCTAATTGTATATTGTGCGCCGCGTAACTCCTTACGGATCAAAAGTTATGGGCACCAGAGCGACAGAGACCTGGTCCCAAGCCCCACGCCCTCGGTTTGCAGGCCTAACCTCTACGTGAAGCGAAGTTGTCTTGCCTAAGGTTGTCACGCCTCAACCCGACCTATAAAGGTTAGACTAGGGTGTGATCTAAACATTAAAGTCCTTTCACATTCTTAATCATTCTAGGAGGTTTACACTTAACATCTTATTCTAGACTCCAAAATTTTCTGGAAATCCGGCAGCATAACGGCTGTAATTGGGCTCTTTGTTTTGACCTAAATTTTCTAACAGCCTCAAACTTTCAATTCAAGTTCATTCCTGACTAGAGTTTACTATTTTATCATCAATTGAATTGCTTATTGGTTATTTCGACGTCTCGTTTGATTTATAACCTAGCATGATACTATGTCTCGTTTGTCCATTTATCCTCGTTTCAAAATGTACCTGTTGATCTTAGCTTATTAGCGAGTACCTGTTGAGATTGGATAAGTTCGTTTGCCTATTCCTTAGCTAAGCATCATAACCTATGATAGATACTAGTGATAATAAAAGCAAAACGATCATAGTATGTCTAGTATCAGTCTACTTAATATAAATACAAACCAAAATTAGACCTCAAATTACAACGGGGGTCTTTTACATTAGCAACAACAAGCAACATAAGATAAATGGTCTTCAAGCAGCACAAAATACACAAGTAGTCACGTTCAAGCAAAACAACAATAACAGGCAATCACTCCAGGGGTTCATCGTTAGGTACATTGAGCTCGGGTTCCTGTACCTGTTCTTCTTCACCTGAAATGAGAAAAGAGGGTGAGTCCTTATGAACTCAACGAGGGGGAACGAGAAATAAGTTTTTGAAACTCATTTTCCGGTTAAACTTATGAAAACCCCTTTCTCAAACATGAATACAACAGAAATACAAGTACAGAAATACAAGTACAGAACAGGATTACCGGTCTTTCCTCCCCGAGGTTCTCTAGGATCCAAGCGGGAGTACTTATACACATAATAAAAAGGATACGGTGAGCTTTTGCTCTCAGATCATATCCAGGATCAGTTGTTGCGGCCGACTTCAAATCATTCCCCAAACATACTAGGTGGGTGTACTCCGGATGTACCCCAAAATCCTACGACCCAACTCTCCGAGGAAGTCTAGCCCCCAAGCGAGAGAGGGAATGGGACCATGGTGGTCATGGTAACACCGGCAAGCCCGATGCCGCCCGGCGTACGTAATCGCTACAATGCCGACAGGAAAGGTTGCAACCTTGTATGCAATGCACATTCATGACAGGTAATATATATCACAGAAGGAAGACAACAAAGTAGGTTGCCTCCGGACAGTCATAGGATTGCACATTGACAGATAAACAAGCAGGACACGATAAGACAGGAAATTTCACTTGAAAGGCATATAGAGTTATATGGAAATTAAACGGGCAGCCATGAAACACATGTAAAACAGGCCATATAACTCATTAAAAAGTCCACGCAATCAAGTGATAAGATTATTCAACATGCAATGATATCAACATGGGTTCGGATGCAAGAAAAGCTTAATTGTCAACATGCAATGGTCAAGATCACTTTTGAAGTTATAAAACATTTACGGGCAGCCCACTAAGCTTATGATTCCAACACAATATCCAATTGATCCACACCTATTAAAACTATCGAGTCATTAGGGTTCCCATTTCTTGCTTAATCAAGTGATTAAAACCCTAAGTCCACTCAAGATCACTATTAAGCCTTGCATCATTTAATTCAACATCCTCAAGTGCTCAAAACAGTCCACATAACATCCCAACACCACATTTCCACACAATTAGTGTCACAAGAGAGGTTACAACAATTTTCCAAGCACATGGCTAAATAAAACCTTTACTGCAATAGGCTGTTTTCTCACAATCAATAGGATAATCAAACAATCTCCAAATTTAGTAAATAAGATGTCAAATTAAATCTTAAGAAGTTAACTAAAATCAGAAACAAACCTTGCATCAATTGGAGTTCAGAATCATTAGTTATAGCCGAAACAGTGAGGTAGCACAAAACTGTCCAGATTTGTACACTTTTCAGAAATTGACATTTTTGAGGTCCTTAGAGTCAGTTTTAGCTTTGGTTAAATTTTCCAGAACTGAAAAATCTAGCAGCACACCAAATTTCACTCATTTTGGACAACATTTACTAAGTCAAATATGGTTCGTTCCACAAGGTTAGTGCATCTGTCAAAACCTGATTCATTTTTCCAGATTTCCAGATTTGGTCACATTTTAATAATTTTCCATTTTGAGGACCTTAGAGTCAAACTTAGCTTCGGCCTATTTCTGGGAAAAATGTTCAAAACTGTCCAAACTAGTCACCCACCAATTTTCAAGCATTTTCAACATCATTTTCTTAGCTAAACTTACCTCGAACAGACTGGTCAGAGAGCTGTCATCCATTTCGACTTCACCTAGCATCATTTTCAAGCCAAGATCTTGCCATGCATGGTTGATTGAGCTTATGAACGACCATATAGCTCAAGTACAGAAGCAAATACACACATTTATGAGCATGCATGTGAGTTTTTAAAGAGTTTTCAAAAGGTTTTAACCCTCACCTTAGCAATCAACCACAAAGATGCACAAAAACTTGTTGAAGCTTCAAATCTCTTCTTCTTCTTGCTTAGCCGAGATTCCAACTTGGTTTCTCTATTTTTCCTAGCTTAGTGATCAATCTCTTAGCACATGCATGAGGTTAGAACAAGAAGAAAAGAAATGGAAGCCAAGAAAACTCACCTAGGCCGAAAATGGTGACTCAAAATGCTTGCATGTGTGTTTCTTGCATCCTAGCTTGCTTGGGTGAGTTTCTTTGCTTGTGGTTTGTCTTGATGCACCATAGGATGATGATGTTGAGCTAAGAGGTGGAGGTAACTCAGCCAAAACCGAAATGGAGAGAGAGAGTGAGAGGGAGAGAGAGAAAAAGTGAGGAAAGTGAGAGAAATGAGAGAAAAATGAGGCTTTTGCAATTTTTTGAGCATGTGGTCAGCCTTGGGCTTCCAAATCTGAATTTTTGTGTCTTCAAGGTGGAATTTGAAATGTTAGCATGGGCCATGAGTGGTTTGGTCGAAAATGAGAGGAAATTGAGGTGGTTTTGGGCAATTTTTTATGCATTGATAAGTGTTTTTGTGTCATGACTTGTCTAGAATCATTTTGAATTAAACATGCATGCAAAAATCTGATTTTGTGTCATCTTTTGAATTGTTTTAACATGTGTGTAAGAGAATGTTGGGTATTTAGGGATTTTAGGTAGAATAGAATATAGGGTATGTTTAGAGGTTTGTGAGATTTTGTCTTGTAGTGAGTTTAAAATATAATATTTAGGTATTAGTGGATTTTGTAGAGATTTGAATTAGGATTATAATAATAGTTAGTGGATTGTGTAGGATTATTTTATTGTCTTGTGCTTTGTGTAGGATTCTTTATTGATTAACGTGGTGGCACGCTTTCCTAAGTCTAGGGCACGTACTACGAGAGACATACAGAAATCAATACAGGGCACGAATCACGAGGTAGACATGAACTACGAGGTAAGACACGGACTTCAAGACTAATGCACGCAATCCTAGGTGAATCCACGTAAACCAATGCAAGGCACGTAATTCAATGTAATGCACGCAAATCGAGGTACGACTCTTAAACCTAGGTTAAGGTACGTAGTTCAAGGTTAGGGCACATGAAACGAGGTAATGCACGTACATCGAGGTCATGGCATGTATTTCTAGGTACCGCACGTGAGTCGAGGATTAGGGCACACTATTCTAGGTCAAGGCACGTATAACGAGGTATGCACGAAAACCAAGACAGGACATGTAATCCAAGGTCGGTCATATAATTAGGGGTCTATGGCACGCAAATCAAGGTAACACACGTTATTCGGGGTCGGGCCTCACAAAGGTGCCTCGGGATTCAGTAATAGAAATGTGATGGATTAGGTTGTCGTCCTTTTCGCGGCTTACGACGTACGATCCAGGAAGAAAAAAGAGCGCAAAAGAAGAAAAGTGTCCCAAAACTGATGAAAACATTCAATTTTGGGCTCCAAAAATAGGTGCAGGCGAACAGACTTGCTGCCCTTATCGTAGAGCTCTCGGAGATCTTTTCAATGATATATTGTGCACCGTGTAACTCTTTACAGATCAAAAGTTATAGGCATTGGAACGACGGAGACCTGGTCCCAAGCCCCATGCCGTCGGTTTGCGGGTCCATCCTCTACGTGAAGTGAAGTTGTCTTGCCCAAGGTGCCGTGGGATTTGGTAATAGAAATGTGATAGATTAGGTTGTCGTCCTTTTCGCGGCTTACGACGTACGATCCAGGAAGAAAAACAGCACAAATGAAGAAAAGTGTCCCAAAACTGATGAAAATGTTCAATTTTGGCCTCCAAAAATTGGCACAACCGGGCAGGCTTGCTGCCCCGTTGTAGAGCTCTCCGAGACCTTTCCAACAGTATGTTGTGCGCCGCGTAACTCTTTACGGATCAAAAGTTATGGGCACCGTAGTGACAGAGACCTGGTCTAAAGCCCCACGCCCTCGGTTTGCGGGCCCCTCGTCTACATGAAGTCGTCTTGCCCAAGGTGCCATAGGATTCGGTAATAGAAATGTGATGGATTAGGTTGTCATCCTTTTTGGGGCTCACGAAGTACGATCCGGGACGAAAAAACAGCGCAAAAGAAAAAAAGTGTCCCGATACTGATGAAAAACGTTTGATTTTGGGCAACAAAAACCGGCACAGCTGAGCAGGTTTCTACCGACGTCGTAGAGCCCTCAGAGAGCTTTCCAACCGTATGCTGTGAGCCGTGTAACTCCTTACGGATCAAAAGTTATGGGCACCGGAGTGACGGAGACCTTGTCTCAAGCCCCACGCCCTCGGTTTGCGGGCCCACCCTCTATGTGAAGCAATGTTTTCTTGCCCAAGGTATCATGGGATTCGGTAATAGAAATGTGATGGATTAGGTTGTCGTCCTTTTCACTACTCACGACGTACAATCCGGGACGGAAAAATAGTGAAAAAGAAGAAAAGTTTCCCGAAACTGATGAAAACGTTCGATTTTGGGCTCCAAAAATAGGAGCAGCCGAGCAGGCTTGCTGCCCCCGTCGTAGCACTCTCGGAGAGCTTTCCTATGCTGTGCGCCGCGTAACTCTTTACGGATCAAAAGTTATGGGCACCGGAGTGACGGAGACCTGGTCCCAAGCCCCACGTCCTCAGTTTGGGGGCCCATCGTCTACGTGAAGTGAAGTTGTCTTGCCCAAGGTGTCGTGGGATTCGGTAATAGAAATGTGATGGATTAGGTTGTTGTCCATTTTGAGACTCACGACGTACTATTCAGGACGGAAAAACAGCGCAAAAGAAGAAAAATATCCCGAAACTAATAAAAACGTTCGATTTTGGGCTCTGAAAAAAGGCACACCCGAGCAGGATTGCTACCCCGTTATAGAGCTCTCGGAGAGCATTCTAACGGTATGCTGAGCGCTGCTTAACTCTTTACGGATCAAAAGTTGTGGCCGCCAGAGTGACGGAAACCCAGTCCCAAGCCCCACGCCCTCGGTTTGCGAGCCTAGCTTCTACTTGAAGAGAAGTTTTCTGGCCCAAGATGTCATGAGATTCGGTAATAAAAATGTTATGGATTAGGTTGTCGTCCTTTTCGCGGCTCACGACGTACGATCCGGGACGAAAAAACAGCGCAAAAGAATAAAAGTGTACTAAAACTAATGAAAACTTTCGATTTTGGGCTCTAAAAATAGGCACAGCCGAGAAGGCTTCCTACCCACGTCGTAGAGCTCTCAGAGAGCTTTCCAACGGTATACTGTGCACCGCGTAACTCCTTACGGATCAAAAGTTATGGGCACCGGAGCGACGGAGACCTGGTCCCAAGCCCCACACCCTCGGTTTGCGGTCCCAGCCTCTACGTGAAGCGAAGTTGTCTTGCCCAAGGTGCCTCGGGATTCAGTAATAGAAATATGATGGATTAGGTTGTCGTCCTTTTTGTGGCTTAAGACGTACGATCCGGGAAGGAAAGACAGCGCAAAAGAAGAAAAGTGTCCCGAAACTGATGAAAATGTTCAATTTTGGGCTCTGAAAACAGGCGCAGCCGAGCAGGCTTGCTGCCCCCGTCGTAGAACTCCCGAAGAGCTTTCCAACGATATACTGTGCACCGCGTAACTCTTTACGGATCAAAAGTTATGGGCACCAGAGTGACGGAGACCTGGTCCCATGCCCCACACCTATGTTTGCGGGCCCAGCATCTATGTGAAGCGAAGTTGTCTTGCCCAAGGTGCCATGGGATTCAGTAATAGAAATGTGATGGATTAGGTGGTCGTCCTTTTTGCAGCTTACGACGTACGATCCGAGACGGAAAAAAAGCGCAAAAGAAGAAAAGTGTCCCAAAATTGATGAACACGTTCAATTTTGGGCTCCAAAAATAGGCGCAACCGGGCAGGCTTGCTGTCCCCGTCGTGGAGCTCTCGGAGAGCTTTCCAACGGTATGCTGTGCACCGCATAACTCCTTACGGATAAAAAGTTATGGGCACCGGAGTGACGGAGACCTGGTCCAAAGCCCCACGCCCTCTGTTTGCGGGCCCTGCCTCTATGTGAAGCGAAGTTGTCTTGCCCAAGGCACCGTACGATTTCGTAATAGAAATGTAATGGATTAGGTTGTTGTCCTTTTCGAGGCTCACGAAGTACGATCCGGGATGGAAAAACGGCGCAAAGGAAGAAATGTGTTCCGATAATGATGAAAATGTTTGATTTTGGGCTCAAAAGAAGGCACAACCAAGCAGGCTTTAGCCCCCGTCGTAGAGCTTTTGGAGAGCTTTCCAACAGTATGATGTGTCCTGCGTAACTCCTTACGGATCAAAAGTTATGGGCACCGGAGTGACGGAGACTTTGTCCCAAGCCCCACGCCCTCGGTTTGTGGGCCCACCCTCTACGTGAATCAAAGTTGTCTTGCCCAAGGTGCCATGGGATTCGGTAATAAAAATGTGATGGATTAGGTTGTCGTCCTTTTCGCGGCTCATGGCGTACGATCTTGGATGAAAAAATAGCGCAAAAAAAAAAGTGTCCTGAAATTGATGAAAACGTTCAATTTTGGGCTCCGAAAATAGGCGTAGCCGAGTAGGCTTGCTGCTCCTATCGTAGAGCTCTCGGAGAGCTTTCCAACGGTATGCTGTGCGCCGCGTAACTCCTTATGTATCAAAAGCTATGGGCACCGGAGCGACGGAGACCTGGTCCCAAGCCCCACGCCCTCGGTTTGCGGGCCCAGCCTCTATGTGAAGTGAAGTTGTCTTACCCAAGGTGCCATGGGATTAGGTAATAGAAATGTGATGGATTAGGTTGTCGTCCTTTTTATGGCTCACGACGTACGATACGGGATAGAAAAACAGCGCAAAAGAAGAAAAGTGTCCTAAAACTAGTGAAAACGTTCGATTTTGGGCTCCTAAAATAGGCGCAGCTGAGCAAGCTTGATGCCCCCGTCGTAAAGCTCTCGAAGAGCTTTCCAACGGTAGTCTGTGCGCCGCGTAACGCCTTACGGATCAAAAGTTATGGGCACCGGAGTGACGTAGACCTGGTCCCATGCCCCACGTCCTCAGTTTGCGAGCCCCGCCTCTTCGTGAAACGAAGTTGTCTTGCCCAAGGTAGCGTGGGATTCAGTAATAGAAATGTGATGGATTAGGTTGTCGTCCTTTTTGCAGCTCACGACGTACGATCTGGGACGGAAAAACATCGCAAAAGAAGAAAAGTATCCCAAAATTGATTAAAACGTTTGATTTTGGGCTCCAAAAATAGGCGCAGCCGAGCAGGCTTGCTGCCCCCATCATAGAGCTCTCGAAGAGCTTTCCAACGGTATGCTGTGCACCGCGTAACGCCTTACGGATCAAAAGTTATGGGCTCTGGAGCCACGGAGACCTGGTCCAAAGCCCCACGTCCTCGCTTTGCGGGCGCGGCCTCTATGTGAAGCGAAGTTGTCTTGCCCAAGGTGCCTTGGGATTCGGTAATAGAAATGTGATGGATTAGGTTGTCGTCCTTTTCGCTGCTTACGATGTACGATTCGGGACGGAAAAACAGCGCAAAAAAGAAAAGTGTCCCAAAACTAATGAAAACATTTGATTTTGGGCTCCAAAAATAGATGCAGCCTAGCAAGCTTGCTGCCCCCGTCGTAGAGCTCTTGGAGAGCTTTCCAACGGTATGCTGTGCGCTGTGTAACTCCTCACGGATCAAAAGTTATGGGCATCGGAGTGACGAAGACCTTGTCCCAAGCCCTACGCCCTCGGTTTGCGGGCCCAGCCTCTACGTGAAGCGAAGTTGTTTGGCCTAGTGTGCCTTGGGATTCAGTAATAGAAATGTGATGGATTAGGTTTTTATCCTTTTCGCGGCTTATGACGCACGATCCTAGATGAAAAAATAGCGCAGAAGAAGAAAAGTGTCCCGAAACAGATGAAAATGTTCGATTTTGGGGTCCGAAAATAGGCATAGCTGGGTAGACTTGCTGCCCCTATCGTAGAGCTCTCAGAGAGCTTTCCAACGATATGTTGTGCGCCGCGTAACTCTTTACGGATCAAAAGCTATCGGCACCGGAGCGACGAAGACCTGGTCCCAAGCCACACACCCTCGGTTTGTGGGCCCATCGTCTACGTGAAGTGAAGTTGTATTGCCCAAGGTGCCGTGGGATTCGGTAATAGAAATGTGATGGATTAGGTTGTCATCCTTTTCGCGGCTAATGACGTACGATCCGGGACTGAAAAACAGCGCAAAAGATGAAAAATGACCCAAAAATGATGAAAACGTTCAATTTTGTGCACCAAAAACAAGTGCTGCCATGCAATCTTTTTGCCCCCGTCGTAGAGCTCTCGGAGCGCTTTCCAACGGTATGCTGTGCACCGCGTAACTCCTTACGGATCAAAAGTTATGGGCACTGGAGTGACGGAAACCTGGTCCCAAGCCCCATGCCCTCAGTTTGCGGGCCCAACATCTACGTGAAGCAATTGTCTGCCCAAGGTGCCATGGGATTCGATCATTGAAGTGTTATGGATTAGGTTGCCGTCATTTTTGCGGCTCACGACGTACGATCCGGGACAGAAAAATAGCGCAAAAGAAGAAAAGTGTCATGAAACTGATGAAAACATTTGATTTTGGGCATGAAAAACAGGCACTACCAAGTAGGCTTGCTGTCCCTATCGTAGAGCTCTGAGAGAGCTTTCTAACGGTATGCTGTGCGCTGTGTAACTCCTTACGGATCAAAATTTTTTGGCACCGGAGTGACGGAGACCTGGTCCCAAGCCCAATGCCCTCGATTTGCGGGCCCAGCCTCTACGTGAAATGGTTGTCTTGCCCAAGGTGCCGTGGGATTCGGTAATTGAAATGTGATGGATTAGGTTGTCGTCCTTTTTGCGGCTCACGACGTACGATCCAGGACGAAAAAATAGCGCAAAAGAAGAAAAGTGTCCTAAAACTGATGAAAACGTTCGATTTTGGGATCCGAAAATAGGCGCTACCGAGCAAGCTTACTGCCCCCGTCATAGAGTTCTCGGAGAGCTTTCCAACGGTATGATGTGCGCAGTGTAACTCCTTACGGATCGAAAGTTATGGGCATTGGAGTGACGGAGACCTGGTCCCAAGCCCCACGCCCTCGGTTTGTGGGCCTAGCCTCTACTTGATGCGAAGTTTTCTTGCCCAAGGTGCCTTGGGATTGGGTAATAGAAATGTGATGGATTAGGTGGTCGTCCTTTTCGCCGCTTACGACGTACGATCCGGGACGAAAAAACAGCGCAAAAAAAGAAAGGTATCCCAAAACTGATTAAAACATTTGATTTTGGGCTCCAAAAATAGGCACAGCTGAAAAGTCTTACTGCCCCCGTGGTAGAGCTCTCGCAGAGCATTCCAACGGTATGCTGTGCACCGCATAACTCCTTATAGATCAAAAGTTATGGGCACCGAAGTAAGGGAGACCTTGTCCCAAGCCTCATGCCCTCGGTTTGTGGGCCCACCCTCTATGTGAAGCGAAGTTGTATTGCCCAAGGTGCCTTGGGATTCGGTAATAAAAATGGGATGGATTAGGTTGTCCTCCTTTTCGCGGTTCACGACGTACGATACAGGACGGAAAAACAGCGCAAAAGAAGAAAAGTATCCCGAAACTGATGAAAATGTTCGATTCTGGGCTGCGAAAATAGGCGTAGCTGAGCAGGCTTGCTGCTCTCATCGTAGAGCTTTCCAACAGTATGCTGTGCATCGCGTAACTCTTTAGGGATCAAAAGTTATGGCACCAGAGTGACGTAGACCAAGCCCCAAGCCCTACGCCCTCGGTTTGCGGGCCTAGCCTCTACGTGGAGCGAAGCTGTCTTGCCCAAGGTGCCGTGGGATTCGGTAATAGAAATATGATGGATTAGGTTGTCGTCCTTTTTGCGGCTCACGACGTACGCTCCGGGACGGAAAAACAGCGCAAAAGATGAAAAGTATCCCGAAACTGATGAAAACGTTCGATTTTGGGCTTCGAAAATAGGTGCATACGAGCAGGCTTGCTGCCGCCGTCGTAGAGCTCTCCGAGAGCTTTCCAACGGTATACTGTGCACCGCGTAACTCCTTACGGATCAAAAGTTATGGGCACCGGGGCAACGGAGACATGGTCCTATGCCCCACGCCCTCGGTTTGTTGCCCAGCCTCTACGTGAAGCAAAGTTGTCTTGCCCAAGTTGCCTTGGGATTCAGTAATAGAAATATGATGGATTAGGTTGTCATCCTTTTCGTGACTTACGACGTACGATCCGGGACGAAAAAATAGCGTAAAAAAAAAATGTCCCGAAACTAATGAAAACGTTTGATTTGGGCTCCGAAAATAGGCGCAGCCGAGTAGGCTTGCTACCACCGTCGTAGATCTCTTGGAGAGCTTTCCAACGGTATGCTGTGCACCACGTAACTCCTTACAAATCAAAAGTTATGGGCACTTGAGTGACGGAGACCTTGTCCCAAGCCCTACGCCCTCTGTTTGCGGGCCCAGCCTCTACGTGAAGCTAAGTTGTCTTGCCCAAGGTGCCTTGGGATTCGGTAATAGAAATGTGATGGATTAGGTTGTTGTCCTTTTCGCATCTCACGACGTACAATCTGGGAAGAAAAAATAGCGCAAAAGAAGTGTCCATAAACATATGAAACGTTCAATTTTGGACTCTGAAAAAGGCGCAGTTGAGCAGACTTGCTGCCCCCATAATAGAGCTCTCGGAGAGCTTTCCAACGGTATGCTGTGCGCTGTGTAACTCCTTACGGATCAAAAGTTATGGGCACCGGAGTGACGGAGACCTTGTCCCAAGCCCCACACCCTCAGTTTACGGGCCCAGCCTCTACGTGAATCGAAGTTGTCTTGCCCAAGGTGCCATGGGATTCGGTAATTGAAATGTGATGGATTACGTTATCGTCTTTTTCGCGGCTCACGAGGCACGATCCGGGTCAAAAAAACAGCGCGAAAGAAGAAAGGTGTCCTGAAACTAATGAAAACGTTCGATTTTTGGATTTGAAAACAGGCTCTACTGAGCAGGCTTGCTGCCCCCGTCGTAGAGCTCTCGGAGAGCTTTCCAACGGTATGCTGTGCGCCGCGTAACTCTTTACGGATCAAAAGTTATAGGCACCAGAGTGACAGAGACCTGGTCGTAAGCCCCACGCCCTCGGTTTACGAGCCTAGCCTCTATGTGAAGCGAAGTTGTCTTGCCCAAAGTGCCTTGGAATTGGGTAATAGAAATGTGATGGATTAGGTGGTCGTCCTTTTCGCCGCTTACGACGTACGATCCGGGATGAAAAAATAGCGCAAAAAAAGAAAAGTATCCCGAAACTGATGAAAACGTTTGATTTTGTGCTCCGAAAATAGGCGCACCTGAGGAGGCCTGCTACCCCCGTCGTAGAGCTCTTGTAGAGCTTTCCAACGGTATGCTGAGCGCCACGTAACTCTTTACGGATCAAAAGTTATAGGCACCGGAGTGACGGAGACTTGGTCCCAAGCCCCACGCCCTCAGTTTGCAGGCCCAACCTCTAAGTGAAGTGAAGTTGTCTGGCCTAAGGTGTCATGAGATTTGGTAATAGAAATGTGATGGATTAGGTTGTCGTCCTTTTTGCCGCTCACGACGTACGATCCGGGACAGAAAAACAGCGCAGAAGAAGAAAAGTGTTCTCAAACTGATGAAAACGTTCGATTTTGGGCTCCGAATATTAGCGCAGCCGAGTAGGCTTGCTGCCCCCATCGTAGAGCTCTCGGAGTGCTTTCAAACGATATGTTGTGCGCAGCGTAACTCCTTGCGGATAAAAAGTTATGGGCACCGGAGCGACGGAGACTTGGTCCCAAGCCCCACGCCTTCACTTTGCGAGCCTAGCCTCTACATGACACAAAGTTGTCTTGCCCAAGGTGCCTTGGGATTCGGTAATAGAAATGTGATGGATTAGGCGGTCGTCCTTTTCTCCGCTTACGACGTACGATCCGGGGTGAAAAAACAGCGCAAAAAAAGAAAAGTATCCCGAAACTGATCAAAACGTTTGATTTTGGGCTACAAAAATAGGCGCAGTTAAGTAGTCTTGCTGTCCCCGTCGTAGAGCTCTCGGACAGCTTTCCAACTGCATGCTGTGCACCGCATAACTCCTTACAAATCAAAAGTTATGGGCACCGGAGTTTGGGAGACCTTGTCCCAAGCCCCACGCCATCGGTTTGCGGGCCCAGACTCTATGTGAAGCGAAGTTGTATTGCCCAAGGTGCCTTGGGATTCGGTAATAGAAATGTGCTGGATTAGGTTGTCGTCCTTTTCGTGGCTCACGACGTACGATACGGGACAGAAAAACAGCGCAAAAGAAGAAAAGTATCACGAAACTGATGAAAATGTTCGATTTTGGGCTCCGAAAATTTGCACAGCCAAGCAGGCTGGCTGCCCTAGTCGGAGAGCTCTCAGAGAGCTTTTCAACGGTATGCTGCGCACGGCGTAACTCCTTACAGATCAAAAGTTATGGGCACCGGAGTGACATAGACCTGGTCCCGAGCCCCACGCCCTCGGTTTACGGGCACCGGAGTGACGGAGATGTGGTCTGAAGCCCCATGCCCTTGGTTTGTCACCCAGCCTCTACGTGAAGTGAAGTTGTCTTTCCCAAGGTGCCTTGGGATTTGGTAATAGAAATGTGATGGATTAGGTTGTCGTCCTTTTCGCGGCTTACAACGTATAATCCGGGATGAAAAAATAGCGCAAAAAATGAAAAGTATCCCGAAATTGATGAAAATGTTCGATTTTGGGCTCTCAAAACAGGCGCAGCAAAGCAAGCTTGCTGACCTCATCGTAGAGCTCTTTGAGAGCTTTCCAACGGTATGCTGTGCGCCGCGTAACTCTTTACGGATCAAAAGTTATGGGCACTGGAGTGACGGAGACCTGGTCCCAAGCCCCACGCCCTCGGTTTGCGGGCCTATTGTCTACGTGAAGTGAAGATGTCTTGCCCAAGGTGCCATGGGATTCGGCAATAGAAATGTGATGGATTAGGTTGTCGTCCTTTTCGCGGCTCACGACGTACGATCCGCGACGGAAAAACAGTGCAAAAGAAGAAAAGTGTCCCGAAATTGATGAAAATATTTGATTTTGAGCTCCAAAACTAGGCGCATGTGAGCAGGCCTTCTACCCCCGTCGTAGTGCTCTCGGAGAGCTTTCCAACGGTATGCTGAGCACCGCGTAACTCTTTACGGATCAAAAGTTATGGGCACCGGAGTGACGGAGACCTGGTTCCAAGCCCCACGCCCTCAGTTTGCGGGCCCAGCCTCTACCTGAAGTGAATTTTCCTGGCCCAAGGTGTCATGGGATTCGGTAATGAAAATGTGATAGATTAGGTTGTCATCCATTTCACGGCTCACGACTATGATCCGGGATGAAAAAACAGTGCAAAAGAAGAAAAGTGTCCAGAAACTGATGAAAACATTCGATTTTGGGCTCCAAAAATGGGCGCAGTCGATTAGGCTTGTTGCTCCTATCGTAGAGTTCTCAGAGAGCTTTCCAACGGTATGCTGTGCGCAGCGTAACTCCTTACGGATCAAAAGTTATGGGCACCGGAGCGACGGAGACCTGGTCCCAAGCCCCACGGCCTCGGTTTGCAGGCCCAGCCTCTACGTGAAGTGAAGTTGTCTTTCCCATGGTGCCTTCGGATTCATTAATAGAAATGTGATGGATTAGGTTGGCGTCCTTTTCGCGGCTTACGACGTACGATCCGGGAAGGAAAAACAACGTAAATGAAAAAAAGTGTCCCGAAATTGATGAAAAAGTTCAATTTTACTCTCCGAAAATAGGCGCAGTCAAGCAAGTTTGCTGCCCCCGTTGTAGAGCTCTCGGAGAGCTTTCCAATGGTATACTGTGTGCAGCAAAACTCTTTACTGATCAAAAGTTATGGGCACCGAAGTGACGGAGACCTGGTCCAAAGCCCCACGCCCTCAGTTTGCAGGCCCTGCCTCTACGTGAAGCGAAGTTGTCTTGCCCAAGGTGCCGTGGGATTCGGAAATAGAAATGTGATGGATTAGGTCGTCGTCCTTTTCGCTGCTTACGACGTACGATCCAGGACGGAAAAAAAAGCACCAAAGAATAAAAGTGTCCTGAAACTGATGAAAACGTTCAATTTTGGGCTCCAAATACAGCCACAGCTGAGCAGGCTTGCTATGCTCGTCGTAGAGCTCTCGAAGAACTTTTCAACGGTATGTTGTGCGCCGCGTAACTCCTTACGGATCAAAAGTTATGGGCACCAGAGTGACGTAGACCTGGTCCAAAGCTCCACTCCCTCGGTTTGCGGGCCCAGCCTCTAAGTGAAGTGAAGTTGTCTTGCCCAAAGGGTCATGAGATTCGGTAATAGAAATGTGTTGGATTAGGTTGTCGTCCTTTTCGCAGCTGACGACATACGATCCGGGACGAAAAAACAGAGCAAAAGAAGAAAAGTATCCCCAAACTGATTAAAACGTTCAATTTTGGGCTCGAAAAATAGACGCAGCTGAGCATGCTTGCTGCCCCCATCGTAGCGCTCTCGGAGAGCTTCGCAATGATATGCTGTGCGCCGCGTAACTCCTTCCGGATCAAAAGTTATGGGCACCGGAGCGACGGAGACCTGGTCCTAAGCCCCACGCCCTCGATTTGCATGCCCAACCTCTACGTGAAGCGAAGTTGTCTTGCCCAAGGTGCCTTGGGATTCGGTAATAGAAATGTGATGGATTAGGTTGTCATCGTTTTTGCGACTTACGACGTACGATCCAAGATGAAAAAATAGTGCAAAAGAAGAAAAGTGTGCCGAAATTGATGAAAACGTTTGAATTTGGGCTCCGAAAATAGGCGCAGCCGAGAAAGATTGCAACCCCCGTCGTAAAGCTCTCGGAGAGCTTTCCAACGGTGTGTTGTGCACTGTGTAACTCTTTACAGATCAAAAGTTATGGGCATCGGAGTGACGGAGACCTTGTCCCAAGCCCAATGCCCTCGGTTTGCATGCCCAGCCTCTACATGAAGCGAAGTTGTCTTGCCTAAGGTGGCTTCAGATTCGGTAATAAAAATGTGATAGATTAGGTTGTCGTCCTTTTCGCGGCCTACGATGTACGATACGAGACAGAAAAACAGCGCAAAAGAAGAAAAGTGTCGCAAAACTGATGAAAATGTTCCATTTTGGGCTCCGAAAATAGGTGCTAACGAGCAGGTTTCCTACCCCCATCGTAGAGCTCTCGGAGAGCTTTACAACGGTCTACTATGTGCCATGTAACTCCTTACGGATCAAAAGTTATAGGCACCGGAGTGACGTAGACCTGGTCCCAAGCCCCACGCCCTCGGTTTGCAAGCGTATCCTCTATGTGAAGCGAAGTTGTCTTGCCTAAGGTGTCGTGGGATTCAGTAATAGAATTGTGATGGATTAGGCTGTCGTCCATTTCGCGACTCATGAAGTACGATTCGGGATGAAAAAATAGCGCAAGAGAAGAAAAGTGTCCCGAAACTTATGAAAACATTCAATTTTTGGATCTGAAAATAGGCGCACCAGAGCAGGCTTGCTACCCCCGTCATAGAGCTCTCGGAGAGCTTTCCAACGGTAAGCTGAGCGCAGCGTAACTCTTTACGGATCAAAAGTTATGGATACCGGAGCGACGGAGACTTGGTCCCGAGACCAACGCCCTCGGTTTGTGGGCCCAGCCTCTACTTGAAGCGAAGTTCTTTGGCCCAAGGTGTCATGGGATTTGGTAATAGAAATGTGATGGTTTAGGTTGTCCTGCTTTTCGCGGCTCACGACGTACGGTACGGGATGGAAAAATAGCGCAAAGGAAGAAATGTGTCCTGAAACTGATGAAAACGTTCGATGTTGGGCTCCGAAAATAGGCGTAGCCAAGCAGGCTTGCTACCCCTGTTGTAAAGCTCTCGGAGTGATTTCCAACGGTATGCTGTGCGCCGCGTAACTCTTTACGAATTAAAAGTTATGGGCACCGGAGTGACAAAGACTTGGTCCCAAGCCCCACGCCCTCGGTTTGCGGGCCCATCGTCTACGTGAAGTAAAGTTGTCTTGCCCATGGTGCCGTGGGATTCGGTAATAGAAATGTGATGGATTAGGTTGTCGTCCCTTTTGCGGCTCACGACGTACGATCCGGGACGGAAAAATAGCGCAAAAGAAGAAAAGTGTCCCGAAACTGATGAATATGTTCCATTTTTTTCTCTGAAAATAGTCGTACCTGAGCAGGCTTGCTACCCCCATCGTAGAGCTCTCGGAGAGCTTTCCAATGGTATGCTTAGCGCCTCATAACTCTTTACGGATCAAAAGTTATGGGCACCGGAGTGACGGAGACCTGGTCCCAAGCCCCACGCCCTCGGTTTGCGGGCCCATCTTCTACTTGAAGCGAAGTTTTCTGGCCTAAGGTGTCATGTGATTCGATAATAGAAATATGATGGATTAGGTTGTCGTCCTTTTCGCTGCTCACGACGTACAATCTGGGACGAAAAAACAGCGCAAAAGAAGAAAAGTGTCCCGAAACTGATGAAAACATTCGATTTTGGGCTATAAAAAAAGGCGCAGCCGAGTAGGCTTGCTTTCTCCGTCGTAGAGCTCTCGAAGAGCATTCCAACGGTATTGTGTGCGCCGCATAACTCCTTATGGATCAAAAGTTATGGACACTGGAGCGACGGAGACCTAGTCCCAAGCCCTACGTCATCGGTTTGTGGGCCCAAAATCTACGTGAAGCAAAGTTGTCTTGCCCAAGGCGCCTTGGGATTCTTTAATAGAAATGTGATATATTAGGTGGTCGTCCTTTTTGCGGCTTACGACGTACGATCCGGGAAGGAAAAATAGCGCAAAATAAGAAAATTATCCTGAAATAGATGAAAACATTCAATTTTGGGCTCTGAAAACAGGCGTAGCCTAGCAGGCTTGCTACCCCCCTCGTAGAGCTCTTGGAGAGCTTTCCAACGATATGTTGTGCACCGCGAAACTCTTTACGGATCAAAAGTAATGGGCACCGGAGCGACTGCGACCTGGTCCCAAACCCCACGCCCTCGGTTTTTAGGCCCAGTGTCTAAGTGAAGCGAAGTTGTCTTCACCAAGATGCCATGGGATTCGGTAATAGAAATGCGATGGATTAGGTGGTCGTCCTTTTCGCGGCTTACGACGTACGATCCGGGAAGAAAAAAAGTGCAAAAGAAGAAAAGTGTCCCGAAACTGATAAAAATGTTCGATTTTAAGCTCCAAAAACAAGCGCAGCCGGGCAAGCTTTCCAACGGTATGCTGTGCGCCGCGTAACTCCTTATGGATCAAAAGTTATGGGCACCGGAGTGACAGAGACCTAGTCCAAAGCCCCACGCCCTCGATTTGCGGGCCCTGCCTCTACATAAAGCAAAGTTGTCTTGTCCAAGGTGCCATGGGATTAGGTAATAAAAATGTGATGGATTAGGTTGTCGTCTTTTTTGCGGCTCACGAAGTACGATCCTGGACTGAAAAACAGTGCAAAAGAAGAAAAATGTAACGATACTAATGAAAACGTTCGATTTAGGGCTCCAAAAATAGGCGCAGCCAAGCAGGTTTCTGCCCCCGTCATAGAACTCTCAGAGAGCTTTCCAACGGTATAATATGCGCCGCGTAATTCCTTACATATCAACAGTTATGGGCACCGGAGTGATGGAGACCTTGTCCTAAGCCCCACGTCCTCGGTTTGTGCGCCCACCCTCTACGTGAAGCAAAGTTGTCTTGCCCAAGGTGACATGGGATTCGGTAATAGAAATGTGATGAATTAGATTGTCGTTCTTTTCGCAGCTCACGACGTACGATCCGGGACGGAAAAGTAGTGCAAAAAAAGAAAAGTGTCCTAAAACTGATGAAAACATTCGATTTTGGGCTCCGAAAATAGGCGCGGTTGAGACGGCATGGTGTCCCCATCGTAGAGCTCTTGGAGAGCTTTCTAACGGTATGCTATGCGCCGCATAACTCCTTACGGATCAAAAGTTATGGGCACCGGAGAGACGGAGACCTAGTCCCGAGCCCCACGCCCTCGGGTTGCGGGACCAGCCTCTACATGAGGCAAAGTTGTCTTGCCCAAGATGCCTTGGGATTCGGTAAAGGAAATGTGATGGATTAGGTTGTCGTCTTTATCGCGGCTCACGACGTACGATACGGGATGAAAAAACAGTGCGAAAGAAGAAAAGTATCCCAAAACTAGTGAAAACGTTCGATTTTGTGCTTCGAAAATAGGCGTAGCCGAGCAAACTTGCTGCCCCCATTGTAGAGCTCTCGGAGAGCTTTCCAACGGTATGTTGTACGCCGCGTAACTCCTTACGGATCAAAAGTTATGGCCACCAGAGTGACGTAGACCTGGTCCCAAGTCCCACGCCCTCGGATTGCGGGCCCAGCCTCTACATGAAGGGAAGTTGTTTTGCCCAATGTGCCGTAGGATTCGGTAATAGAAATGTGATGGATTAGGTTGTCGTCCTTTTCGTAGCTCATGACGTACAATCCGGGATCGAAAAACAGTGCAAAAGAATAAAAGTATCCCAAAACTGATTAAAACATTCGATTTTGGTCTCCAAAAACAGGCGCAGCCGAGCAGGATTGCTGCCCCCGTCGTAGAGCTCTCAGAGAGCTTTCCAACGGTATGCTGTGTGCCGCGTAACTCCTTACGGATCAAAAGTTATAGGCACCGGAGGGACGGAGACCTGGTCCCAAGCCCCATGCCCTTGGTTTGTGGGTCCAGCCTCTACGTGAAGCCCAAGGTGCCTTGGGATTTGGTAATAAAAATGTGATGGATTAGATTGTCGTCCTTTTCGTGGCTTGCGACATACGATCCGAGACGGAAAAAAAGCGCAAAAGAATAAAAGTGTCCCAAAATTGATGAAAATGCTTGAATTTGGGCTCCGAAAATAGGCGCAGCAGAGGAGGCTTGCTGCCCCCGTCGTAGAGCTCTCGGAGTGCTTTCCAACGGTATGTTGTGCACCGCGTAATGCCTTACAAAACAAAAGGTATGGGCACCAGAGTGACGGAGACCTTGTACCAAGCCCAACACACTCGGTTTGCAGGCCCAGCCTCTACCTGAAGCGAAGTTGTCTTGCCCAAGATGTATTCGAATTCGGTAATAGAAATGTGATTGATTAGGCTGTCGTCCTTTTCGCGGCTCATGAAGTACGATCCGGGACGAAAAAACAACGCAAAAGAAGAAAAGTATACCGAAACTCATAAAAATGTTCGATTTTCAGCTCCAAAAATAGACGCACCCGAGCAGGCTTTCTATCCTCGTCGTAGAGCTCTCGGAGAGCTTTCCAACGGTATAATAAGCGCCACGTAACTCTTTACGGATCAAAAGTTATGGGCACCGGAGTGACGGAGACTTGGTCCTAAGCCCCACGCCCTCGGTTTGCGGGCCCAGCCTCTACGTGATACGAAGTTGTCTGGCCCAAGGTGTCATGGGATTCAGTAATACAAATGTGATGGATTAGGTTGTCGTCCTTTTCGCAGCTCACGACGTATGATCCGAGATGAAAAAATAGCGCAAAAGAAGAAAAGTGTCATGAAACTGATGAAAACGTTCTATTTTGGTCTCCAAAAATTGGTGCAACCGAGTAGGCTTGTTGCCCTTATCGTAGAGCTCTCGAAGAGATTTCCAACGGTATGCTGTGCGCCGTGTAACTCCTTACGGATCAAAAGTTATGGGCAACAGAGAGACGGAGACCTGGTCCCAAGCCCCACGCCCTCAGTTTGCGGGCCCAGCCTCTATGTGAAGTGAAGTTGTCTTGCCCAAGGTGCCTTAGGATTCGGTAATAGAAATGTGATGGATTAGGTTGTCGTTCTTTTCACGGCTTACGACTTACGAACCGAGAAGGAAAAACAACGCAAAAGAAGAAATATGTCCTGAAATTGATGAAAACGTTCAATTTTGGGCTCCGAAAATAGGCGTAGCCAAGCAGGATTGCTACCCCCGTCGTAGAGCTCTTGGAGAGCTTTCCAACGATATGCTGTGCACCGCGTAACTCTTTACGGATCAAAAGTTATGGGCACCGAAGCGACGGAGACCTGGTCCAAGCCCTACGCCCTCAGTTTGCGGGCTCAGCGTCTATGTGAAGTGAAGTTGTCTTTGTGAGGCCCGACCTCGATTTGCGTGCGATACCTCGTTTCGTATGTCCTAGACCTAGGAAAGCGTGCCCTCACGCTAATCAAGAAAGCATCTTACATGAAGCACTAGATCATTAATTAATCCTACAAATTCCACTAACTATTATTAAATTACTAATTCAACCCACTAGAAGACAAAATCTCACAAAAAGCTAGACATTCCTTATTCTTTATTCCTTATTCTTTTTGCACTTTCAACACACAATTAAATAATGCTCAAAGGATGACACAAAATCAGATTTTTTATAGCCTTGGCCGACCACCACATGAGTTTTGGTGCTTGCTTGCTCAATTCAATTTAATTCTAGACAACTTATGACAACTCTATAACACAAATGCATAAAAAATTAGCTCAAAAACCTTTGCAAAAGCTTCCAATTCTCGACCAACTACTCCTTGCCCATGCTAGGAATTTCAAAATACATCTTGAAGACACAAAAAAGCTGAAATTTTGCTGCCCAAGGCCGAATATGCTTCATCAATTGCAAGGCTTCTATTTTTTTTTTCATTTCTCCCATTTTCCTCTCATTCTTCTCTCTCTCCCTCTCATTCTTCTCTCTCTCTCGGCCTTGGCTGAGTTCCTTCACTTCATAGCTCATCTTCATCACACCATAGTTAATCAAGACAAGCAACAAGCAATGAAACTCGCCCAAGCTAGCTAGGATGCAAGAATCACACATGCAAGCCCTTTGAACAACCATTTCGGCCTTGGTGAGTTTGCTAGCTTCCATTTCTTTTCTTCTTGTTCTAACCACATGCATCTACTAAGAACTTGGTCACTAAGCTAGGAAAAATAGAGAGAAATCGGGTGGTGTCTTGGCTAAGCAAGGAAGAAGAAGAAATTTGTGCTTCATTAAGTTTTGTGCATCTTCTTGTTGATTTGCTAAGGTGAGGGCTAAAGCTTCTTGAAAATCTTTCAAAAATCCACATGCATGCTCTTAAATGTATGTCTTTGCTTCTGTACTTGAGTTATATGTGCGTTCATAAGCTTTTACAACCATGCATGGCAAGATTTTGGCTTGAAGATGATGATAGATGAAATCGGGTTTGGTGACAGCTCTCTGTCTTGTTGTTTCGAGGTGAGTTTGGCTAGGAAAATGATGTTGAAAATGAATGAAAATTGGTAGGTAACTAGTTTTGCCAGTTTTGAACATTTGTCGCAGAAATAGGCCAAAGCTAATTTTGACTCTAAGGTCCTCAAAATGGAAAATCATTAAAATGTGTCCAAATCTGAAAGTCTAGAAAAATGAAGCAGGTTTTGGCAGATGCACTGACCTTGTGGAACGAATCAGTTTTGACTTAGTAACTGATGTCAAAAATACATGAAATTTGGTGTGCTGCTATATTTTTCAGTTCTGGACATTTTTATCAGAAATGGACTAAGGCTAAATCTGAACCTAAGGACCTCAAAAATGACAATTATTGAAATGTATGCAAATCTGGACAGTTTTGTGCAATCCCACTGTTTTGGCTATAACTATTGATCTCGAACTCCAAATTATGCAAGGTTTGTTTATGATTTTATTTCACTTCTTAAGATTTAATTTGAAATCTTATTTACTGGAATTGGAGATTGTTTGCTTGACTTAATGATTGTGAGAAAACAGCCTATTTCAGTGAGGGTTTCACTTAGTTTTATGCTTAGAAATTTGTTGTAACTTCTCTTGTGGTATTAATTGCTTTGGATTGTGGCATTGGGATGTTGTGTGGACTGTTTTGAGAACTTGGGGATGTTTGGATTAATTGATGCTTGGCTTGAGATTGATTTTGAGTGGACTTGGGGCTTAATCGCACGGGTAAGCACGAAATGGAAACCCTAGCAACTAGGTAAACATGCTAAGTGTTGATCCTTTGAATATTGGGTGTAATTATATGCTTAGTAGGCTGCCCGTAGTTTCCCTTATAGCCTGATATTGATGAAAATGTTCGATTTTGGGCTCCAAAAACAAGCGCAGCTTAGCAGGTTTCTACTCCCGCCATAGAGCTCTCGGAGAGCTTTCCAACGGTATGTTGTGCGCCGCGTAACTCCTTACGGATCAAAAGTTATGGGCACCAGAGTGACAAAGAGCTTGTCCCAAGCCCCACGCCCTCTGTTTGTGGGCCCACCCTCTTCGTGAAGAAAAGTTGTCTTGCCCATGGTGCCATGGGATTTGGTAATAGAAATGTGATGGATTAGGTTATAGTCCTTTTCACGGCTCACGGCGTACGATCAGGGATGGAAAAACAGCGCAAAAAAAGAAAAGTGTCCTAAAACTGATGAAAACATTCGATTTTGGGCTCCAAAAAATAGGCGCAGCCGACCAGGCTTACTACCCCCATCGTAGAGCTCTCGGAGGGCTTTCCAAAGGTATGCTGTGCACCGCATAACTTCTTACGGATCAAAAGTTATAGGCAGCAGAGCGACGGAGACCTGGTCCAAAGCCCTACGCCCTTGGTTTGCGGGCCCAGCCTCTACGTGAAGCGAAGTTGTCTTGCCCAAGGTACCTTGGGATTCGGTAATAGAAATGTGATGGATTAGGTTGTCATCCTTTTCGCGGTTCACGATGTACGATACGGGACAAAAAAACTGCGCAAAGGAAGAAAAGTGTCTCAAAACTTGTGAAAAGGTTCGATTTTGGGATCCGAAAATAGGTGCAGCCGAGAAACCTTGTTGCCCCGTCGTAAAGCTCTCAGAGAGCTTTCCAACAGTTTTTTGTGCACTGCGTAACTCCTTACGGATCAAAAGTTATAGGCACCGAAGTGACGTAGACTTGGTCCCAAGCCCTACGCCCTCGGTTTGCGGGCCCAGCCTCTACGTGAAGCGAAGTTCTCTTGCCCAAGGTGCCGTGGGATTCAATAATAGAAATGTGATGGATTAGGTTGTCGCCCTTTTCGCGGCTCACGACGTACGATAAGGGACGAAAAAACAGCGCAAAGGAACAAAAGTGTCCCAAAACTAGTGAAAACGTTCGATTTTGGGCTCCGAAAACAAGCGTAGTGAAGCAGGCTTGCTGCCCCTGTCGTAAAGCTCTCGGAGAGCTTCCCAATGGCATGTTGTGCGCTGCGTAACTCCTTACGGATCAAAAGTTATGGGCACCAGAGCGACGGAGACGTGGTCCCAAGCCTTACACCCTCGGTTTGTGGGCCCAGCCTCTACGTGAAATGAAGTTGTCTTGCCCAAGGTACCTTCGAATTTGGTAATAAAAATGTGATGGATTAGGTTGTCGTACTTTTCGCGGCTCACGACGTACGATACGGGACGGAAAAACAGCGCAAAAGAAGAAAAGTGTCCCAAAACTGATGAAAATGTTCAATTTTGGGCTCCAAAAATAGGCGCTACTGAGCAGGCTTGCTGCCCCTATCGTAGAGCTCTCGTAGAGATTTCCAACGGTATGCTGTATGCCGCATAACTCCTTACGGATCAAAAGTTATGGGCATCGGAGTGACGGAGACCTAGTCCCAAGCCCCATGCCCTCGGTTTGCAGGTCTAGCCTCTATGTGAAGCGAAGTTGTCTTGCCCAAGGTGCCTTGGGATTCGGTAATACAAAAGTGATAGATTAGGTTGTCGTCCTTTTTGCGGCTTACGATGTACAATCCAAGATGAAAAAACAGCGTAAAAAAAGAAAAGTGTCCCAAAATTGATGAAAACGTTTGATTTTGGGCTCCGAAAATAAGCTCAGCCAAGCAAGCTTGCTTCCCACGTCATAGAGCTCTCGGAGAGCTTTCCAACGGTATGCTGTTCGCCACGTAACTCCTTACGGATCAAAAGTTATGGGCACCGGAGTGACGGAGACCTTGTCCCAAGCCCCACGCCCTCGGTTTGCAGGCCCAACCTCTACGTGAAGTGAAGTTGTCTTGCCCAAGGTGCCTTGGGATTCGGTAATAGAAATGTGATGGATTAGGTTGTCGTCCTTTTCGCGGCTTACGACGTACGATCCGGGACGGAAAAACAGCGCAAAAAAAGAAAAGTGTCCCGAAACTGATGAAAATGTTTGATTTTGGGCTCCAAAAATAGGTGCAGCCAAACAGGCTTGCTGGCCCCGTCGTAGAGCTCCCAGAGAGCTTTCCAACAGTATGCTGTGTGCCGCGTAACTCCTTACGGATCAAAAGTTATGCGCACCGGAGCGACGGAGACTTAGTCCCAAGCCCTACGCCCTCGGTTTGCAGGCCTAGCCTCTAAGTGAAGCGAAGTTGTCTTACCCAAGATGCCGTGGGATTCGGTAATAGAAATGTGATGGATTAGGCTGTCGTCCTTTTTACGACTCACGAAGTACGATCTGGGACGAAAAATCAGCGCAAAAGAAGAAAAGTGTCTCGAAACTCATAAAAATGTTCAATTTTCGGCTCTGAAAACAAGCGCATTCGAGCAAGCTTGCAACCCCCGTCGTAGAGCTCTCGGAGAGTTTTCCAACGGTATGCTGAGCGTCGCGTAACTCTTTACGAATCAAAAGTTATGGGCACCGGAGTCACGGAGACCTAGTCCCAAGCCCCATGCCCTCGGTTTGCAGGCCCAGCCTCTACGTGAAGCAAAGTTGTCTGGCCCAAGGTGTCATAGGATTCGGTAATAGAAATGTGATGGATTAGGTTGTCGTCCTTTTCGCGGCTCACGATGTACGATCCGGGACGGAAAAATAGCGCAAAAGAAGAAAAGTGTCACGAAACTAATGAAAACGTTCGATTTTGGGTTCCAAAAATAGGTGCGGCCTAGTAGGCTTGCTGCCCCCATCGTAGAGCTCTCGAAGAGCTTTCTAACGGTATGTTGTGCGCCGCGTAACTCCTTACAAATCAAAAGTTACGGGCACCGAAGCGACGGAGGCCTGGTCCCAAGCCCAATGCCCTCGGTTTGCGGGCCCAGTCTCTGCGTGAAGTGAAGTTGTCTTGCCCAAGGTGTCTTGGGATTCGGTAATAGAAATGTGATGGATTAGGTTGTCATCCTTTTCGCGGCTCACGACGTACGATCTGGGATGAAAAAATAGCGCAAAAGAAGAAAAGTGTCCCGAGATAGATGAAAATGTTCGATTTTGGGCTCCAAAAATAGGTGCAGCATAGCAGACTTGCTGCCCCCACCGTAGAGCACTCGGAGAGCTTTCCAACGATATGCTGTGTGCCGGGTAACTCTTTAGGGATCAAAAGTTATGGGCACCGGAGCGACGAAGACATGGTCCCAAGCCCTACGCCCTCGGTTTACGGGCCCAGCGTCTACGCGAAGCGAAGTTGTCTTGCCCAAGGTTCCGTCGGATTCGGTAATAGAAATGTGATGGATTAGGTTGTCGTCCTTTTCGCGGCTCACGACGTACGATCCAAGATGGAAAAATAGAGTAAAAGAAGAAAAGTGTCCCGAAACTATGAAAATATTGGATTTTGTGGTCCAAAAAAAGGCACAGCTGAGCAGGCTTGTTGTCCCCATCGTAGAGCTCTCATAGAACTTTCCAACGGTATGTTGTGCGCCGCGTAACTCCTTAGGGATCAAAAGTTATGGGCACCGGAGCAACAGAGACCTGGTCCCAAGCCCTACGCCCTCGGCTTGCCGTCTCAGCCTCTACGTGAAGCGAAGTTGTCTTGCCCAAGGTTTCTGGGGATTTGGTAATAGAAATGTGATGGATTAGGTTGTCATCCTTTTCGCGGCTTACGACGTATGATCCGGGACAGAGAAACAGCGCAAAAAAAGAAAAGTTTTCTGAAATTGATGAAAATGTTTGATTTTGGTCTCCAAAAATAGGCACAGTCAAGCAAGCTTGTTATCCCCGTCGTAGAGCTCTCGGAGAGTTTCCAACGGTATGCTGTGCGCCGTGTAACTCCTTACGGATCAAAAGTTATGGGCACCAGAGTGACGTAGACCTGGTCCCAAGCCCCACGCCCTCGGTTTGCAGGCCTAGCCTCTACATGAAGTGAATTTGTCTTGCCCAAGGTGCAGTGGGATTTGGTAATAGAAATGTGATGGATTTGGCTGTCGTCCTTTTCGAGGCTCACGAAGTACGATCCGGGGCCAAAAAGATAGCGCAAAAGAAGAAAAGTATCCCGAAACTCATAAAAATGTTCGATTTTCAGCTCCGAAAATAGGCGCAGCCGAGAAGGTTTGCTGGCCCCATTGTAGATCTCTCGGAGAGCTTCCCAACAGTATGTTGAGCGCCGCGTAACTCTTTACGGATCAAAAGTTATGGGCACCGGAGTGACGGAGACCTGGTCCCAAGCCCCACGCCCTCGGTTTGTGGGCCCAGCCTCTACGTGAAGCGACGTTGTATGGCCTAAGGTGTCATAGCATTCGGTAATAGAAATGTGATGGATTAGGTTGTCGTTATTTTCACGGCTCACGATGTACGATCCGGGACGGAAAAATAGAGCAAAAGAAGAAAAGTGTCCCAAAACTGATGAAAACATTCGATTTTGGGCTCCGAAAATAGGTGCAGCCAAATAGGCTTGTTGCCTCCGTCGTAGAACTCTCGAAGAGCTTTCCAACGGTATGTTGTGCGTCGCGTAACTCCTTACAGATCAAAAGTTATGGGCACCGGAGCGACGGACACCTGGTCCTAAGCCCCACGCCCTCGGTTTGCGGGCCCAGCCTCTATGTGAAGCAAAGTTGTCCTGCCCAAGGTGCCGTGGGATTCGGTAATAGAAATGTGATGGATTAGATTGTCGTCCTTTTTGGGGCTTACGACGTACGATCTGGGATGAAAAAATAGCGCAAAAGAAGTAAAGTGTCCCGAGAGAGATGAAAATGTTCTATTTTGGGCTCCAAAAATAGGTACAGCATAGCAGACTTGCTGCCCCGACTGTAGAGCACTGGGAGAGCTTTCCAACGATATGCTGTGTGCCGGGTAACTCTTTAGGGATCAAAAGTTATGGGCACCGGAGCGACGAAGACATGGTCCCAAGCCCTACGCCCTCGGTTTACGGGCCCAGCGTCTACGCGAAGCGAAGTTGTCTTGCCCAAGGTTCCGTCGGATTCGGTAATAGAAATGTGATGGATTAGGTTGTCGTCCTTTTCGCGGCTCACGACGTACGATCCAAGATGGAAAAATAGAGTAAAAGAAGAAAAGTGTCCCGAAACTAATGAAAATATTCGATTTTGTGGTCCAAAAAAAGGCACAGCTGAGCAGGCTTGCTGCCCCCATCGTAGAGCTCTCATAGAGCTTCCCAACGGTATGTTGTGCGCCGCGTAACTCCTTACGGATCAAAAGTTATGGGCACCGGAGCAACAGAGACCTGGTCCCAAGCCCTACGCCCTCGGCTTGCCGTCTCAGCCTCTACGTGAAGCGAAGTTGTCTTGCCCAAGGTTTCTGGGGATTTGGTAATAGAAATGTGATGGATTAGGTTGTCATCCTTTTCGCGGCTTACGACGTACGATCCGGGACAGAGAAACAGCGCAAAAAAAAGAAAAGTTTTCTGAAATTGATGAAAATGTTTGATTTTGGTCTCCAAAAATAGGCACAGTCAAGCAAGCTTGTTACCCCCGTCGTAGAGCTCTCGGAGAGTTTCCAACGGTATGCTGTGCTCCGCGTAACTCCTTACGGATCAAAAGTTATGGGCACCGGAGTGACGTATACCTGGTCCCAAGCCCCACGCCCTCGGTTTGCAGGCCTAGCCTCTACGTGAAGTGAAGTTGTCTTGCCCAAGGTGCGGTGGGATTCGGTAATAGAAATGTGATGGATTTGGCTGTCGTCCTTTTTGAGGCTCATGAAGTACGATCCGGGGCCAAAAAAATAGCGCAAAAGAAGAAAAGTGTCCCGAAACTCATAAAAATGTTCGATTTTCAGCTCCGAAAATAGGCGCAGCCGAGAAGGTTTGCTGGCCCCATTGTAGATCTCTCGGAGAGCTTCCCAACAGTATGTTGAGCGCCGCGTAACTCTTTACGGATCAAAAGTTATGGGCACTGGAGTGACGAAGACCTGGTCCCAAGCCCCACGCCCTCAGTTTGTGGGCCCAGCCTTTACGTGAAGTGAAGTTGTCTGGCCCAAGGTGTCATAGGATTCGGTAATAGAAACGTGATGGATTAGGTTGTCGTCCTTTTCGCGGCTCACGACATACGATATGGGACGAAAAAATAGCGCAAAAGAAGAAAAGTGTCCCAAAACTAATGAAAACGTTTGATTTTGGGCTCCGAAAATAGGTGCAGCCGAATAGGCTTGCTGTCTCCGTCGTAGAGCTCTCGAAGAGCTTTTCAACGGTATATTGTGCGCCGCGTAACTCCTTACGGATCAAAAGTTATGGGCATCAGAGCTACATAGACCTGGTCCCAAGCCCTACTCCCTCGATTTGCGGGCCCAGCCTCTACGTGAAGTAAGGTTGTCTTGCCAAAGGTGCCTTGGGATTCGGTAATAGAAATGTGATGGACTAGGTGGTCGTCATTTTCGCGGCTTACGACGTACGATCCGGGACAAAAAAAAGTGCAAAAGAAGAAAAGTGTCCCGAAATTGATGAAAACGTTCAATTTTGGGCTCCGAAAATAGGCGCAGCCGAGAAGGTTTGCTGGCCCCATTGTAGATCTCTCGGAGAGCTTCCCAACAGTATGTTGAGCGCCGCGTAACTCTTTACGGATCAAAAGTTATGGGCACCGGAGTGACGGAGACCTGGTCCCAAGCCCCACGCCCTCGGTTTGTGGGCCCAGCCTCTACGTGAAGCGACGTTGTATGGCCTAAGGTGTCATAGCATTCGGTAATAGAAATGTGATGGATTAGGTTGTCGTTATTTTCACGGCTCACGATGTACGATCCGGGACGGAAAAATAGAGCAAAAGAAGAAAAGTGTCCCAAAACTGATGAAAACATTCGATTTTGGGCTCCGAAAATAGGTGCAGCCAAATAGGCTTGTTGCCTCCGTCGTAGAGCTCTCGAAGAGCTTTCCAACGGTATGTTGTGCGCCGCGTAACTCCTTACAGATCAAAAGTTATGGGCATCAGAGCGACATAGACCTGGTCCCAAGCCCCACTCCCTCAGTTTGCGGGCCCAGCCTCTACGTGAAGCAAAGTTGTCTTGCCCAAGGTGCCTTGGGATTCGGTAATAGAAATGTGATGGACTAGGTGGTCGTCCTTTTCGCGGCTTACGACGTACGATCCGGGACAAAAAAAAGTACAAAAGAAGAAAAGTGTCCCGAAACTGATGAAAACGTTCAATTTTGGGCTCCGAAAACAGGCGCACCCAAGCAAGCTTGCTACTCCCGTCGTAGAGCTCTCAGAGAGCTTTCCAACGGTATGTTGTGCGCCGCGTAACTCCTTACGGATCAAAAGTTATGGGCATTGGAGTGACGGAGACCTTGTACCAAGCCCCACGCCCTCAGTTTGCGGGCCCAGCCTCTACGTGAAGCGAAGTTGTCTTGCCCAAGGTGCCTTGGGATTCGGTAATAGAAATGTGATGGATTAGGTTGTCATCATTTTCGCGGCTCACGACGTATGATCCGGGATGAAAAAATAGCGCAAAAGAAGAAAGTGTCCCGAGACAGATGAAAACGTTCAATTTTGGGCTCCGAAAATAGGCACAGCTTAGTAGACTTGCTACCCCCATCGTAGAGCACTCAGAGAGCTTTCCAACGATATGCTTTGCGTAGCGTAACTCTTTACGGATCAAAAGTTATGGGCATCGGAGCGACGAAGACCTGGTCCCAAGCCCTACGCCCTCGGTTTGCGGGCCCAGTGTAACACCCCGATCCCTCTCAAGAACGGAAGTTCTATTAATCAATCTAATCGCGACCCAATTCCAAACCCGCGCATAAAATTTAGGAAAAAACGGACGGAGTCTCCCCTGTTTCTAGGCAAAATGCAAACCTGCGACAACATATAAGTGGACCAACACCATGTCCAACCATTCACAATTCCTCAAGGCCATCCAAGTCTCGGTTCTCAACAATTAAACACAACAAGTATATATAAATTTCCAAGTACCCAGACTATTCTAACTCTTTCCTTTAGTCATTACAAACATGCATTGAATCCAGATCTTATTAATCTATACATAAAACTTAAGGGAAAAAACCATTTTGGTCCCTGAGGTTTGGTATAAAGCCCAAACTAGTCCCTGAGGTTTGTAAAAAGACAAAACAGGTCCCTCCCATTATCTATGACTTAATAGTCAAAGATTTTACCAAATAAAAAGACTTAAATGCCCTTCTTTTAGTGGTTGGAGATTTGGAGGGAAGGAAAAAAAAAGATTGGGATCATACAATAAGTACAACTATTTAAGCACCTAAGTCATTTTTTCTCATCATTTGAAAACAAAAAAGAAAAAATAATAATAGATGAAAAAAATATAAATATTAAATGTAAAAAAAATAATTCACATGTAATGAATTCCTCGTCTATTATTATTTTTTCTTTTTTGTTTTCAAATGACGAAGAATTCGTTACATGTGAATTATTTATTATGCCCACTAGCATCCAATAAGTAATGCCAAATTGGTGATAAAAATAAAACAATATCTAACATTACTCTACATGCAAACGACCATTAGGTTGCATTGCCTGGACAACTCTCTCCTTCTAACGTAAAACGATGCACCATTAGTTGCCCTAGTGTCTCCTAGTAGCTGCATTGAAGAATTCCTAAATAAATGAGATTTTTTAAAGATTCTTTTTTTTAACCATACCTTAGACTTTCTTTTAAAAAAAAAAAAACTTCTTTTTGATCAAAATAAGATTATATAAAAGATAAACAAAATTACACCAAGGCAAGCCTACATTCGATTGTTTTCTTTCTTTACTTGTTCACATGTAACGAATTCCTCGTCATTTGAAAACAAAAAGGAAAAAATAATAATAGACGAGAAATTCGTTACATGTGAATTATTTTTTCACATTTAATATTTGTATTTTTTTCATCTACTGTTATTTTTTCTTTTTTGTTTTCAAATGACGAGAAAAAATTGCTTGGATGCTTAAATAGTTGTGTTTGTTGCATGGTCCCAATCTTTTTTTTTTCCTTTCCTCCAAATCTCCAATCACTAAAGGAAGGGCATTTAAGTCTTTTTATTTGGTAAAATCTTTGACTATAAAGTCATAGATAATGGGAAGGACCTGTTTGGTCTTTTTGCAAACCTCAGGGACTAGTTTGGGTTTTATACCAAACCTCAGGGACCAAAATGGTTTTTGCCCTAAAACTTAACTGACTTTTCTTTACACATTGATTATATACATCTCATGAAAGTAAAATCTTTACATCTTTGACAACTCAAGCCACATAGCACGCAAGGCAACTCTTCAAGCACGATCTACCACATAACCACGAACTTTCCAGCTAACATGGTATTTCCTGAAATGTGGTGGTGAGGAGTGAGTATACACAACACGTATACTCAGTAAGGGCGAAACAGATATCGAGGTGGAGAGAAAGAAGATCGTGCAATGAAAATAAGACAGTTAAACCATATATCCAATAAGAACAACAATCAATATAAACAACAATACAATAAGCAATTAAAGAAAACATTAACACAACCCATCAAAGCTATACCACACTTTGAAGGCTATGGTTCACTCATACGAGCAATGTACCATTTCACGAGCAATATATCAATCTCGGGCTTGATGTTGAAAACGATGACAATAAGCGCGCAAACACCTTATAACTTCCACTGGGTGTACTCCGGATGTACCCCGACACATCTACGACCCAAATCACCTAGGGCGGCATCCCTAGCAAGAATGGGAATAGGACATAGAGCTAGAGCAAACCAACCCTGGCAGCCCAAGACTACCCAGAGAGGCCCATCACTCACGCGCCTGACATTATGCAATACGATACGAGATACAAGCAATAAACGAGCGATAGCACAAAACTGCAGATAAGTGGCGATATGCGAGATATCAAGCATTTACAATCAATATTAGCATTCAATTAACTTTTCAAGCATGATTATCATTAACATCAACAAGAACATCAATTAAACAAGTAATAGCAGTTCAAACACGAAAATGACAAATATCACTATTCAATCTCTAACTTCCGAAGGCAATTACGAGCAAACGAGCTACAGGATTACGAAACCGATTTCACTAAGTTCACTTAGGCACTATCAAACACGTTTCTATGTCAGGAAACTTCACTTTCTCACCCGAAGCGCGAAAGTCCACCTACTGCGTTTGAACTACAGCTATGCTAACCGGTCGCTCAATCAATGCCATAACAGCACCAAAGGTGCTTCCATGCCCTCAATAGCAAAACCCCCAACTCAATTCGAGCACGGTCAACACTCGGTCAAACGGCCCCTTTACGTTTCTTTGTCTAATTTTCAATTTTTACAAAGGCCGGTCTATTTTTATTGCACATTTTATCTTTCTAGCATTAATGGCACCTATCCAAATCAAAAAACGTAATTTGGATCAAAAATCCAAAAATCTAGGGTTTTACTATTCAAAAACACTATTCATTATTCTTCCCCAATTTTAATTTGCGTTTCTAGCCATAAAAATTGCTAAATAACTAACAAGCAATGCTCTACAATCCCTAACGAGACAATTCCAAGCAATTTCAGGCATTATAACGCATTAAATATCAAATCTAAGAAATTGAATCAAAAATTAAATTTGAATAAAAATGCACAAAAACGTGAAAACCCTCGCAGAGATTGAAGATGAAGACCCGCAAGGACCCTAGCCACGATCCTCGTCCAATTCCACGCAAGATTGTAGAAGAAATTTGAAGCAAAATCTTTTCTTTTTCTTCCCTTTGAATTTCGGCCAAGGGGGGGGGAGGGACAAAATGGGAATTTTGGGTTTTGTTTTTGAGTTAATTTTGCCTTGTTTTTGTTTTATAAGGTGGCAAGGGCATTTTAGTCATTTTGGCAAAGTCAAGTACAAGTTAAAAATGGTCAAACAAGCTCATTTTGATGGCATTTAGTCTAGCTTAGGTTAAAACAATGCAATTTTAATGAAAACCAACTAAAACTAGTTAAATTAAACTAGAAATACTATTCACAAAATCCGAGAAATATTTCTCTAACTCTCGTTTTCGATGCGCTACGATCAAACGGTCGATGAACGATCACTAATAGAATGATAAGCAATTTTATAAAAATATAATTTTTGAAAAGTAATTTAGTTTAAAATTCACTCCGGACTCCAAGCCATTTTTCATTTTAGTTGAAAACTAAGTAATTAAATACAAGAAAATAAAACCGATTATTAAAAATAATCAGTATTCATTTAAAAATAATTAATTTAACTATTTCTAAAAAACTTTGTAGAATTATAAAAATAATGCTAAGATACGAATGAACAAGTTAATATAAACACGTAATCAAATGCAATTAAATACTAATATTTAAGATGACACTTAATTAAATACAAGAAAATAAATTCAATTACTATAAATAATAGAAATAGGTAATAATCTTTTAATTAATCAATATAAAAATTATTTGAATATTTTTTAAAAGAAATATCAAAATAGTGCAAAATGGATGATTTAACTAATTAAACACTTAATTAAATGCAGTTAAATGCCATTAAATGCATGCCGGGTTCAGGGTATCACATCCTTCCCCCCTTAAAACAATTGCGTCCTCGCAATTCTTCTTCCAATAGGACTCAGCATCACATGAGATCCAACTCTGACCACTCTTCATTGGTTGCTAAGCAAGACACTGAATAAGATACTCGTAGGAAAACCCAAATAGAAATCCCAACCAAGAATGCCGAGAAAATACCAACTAAAAACTGAAGCAGGGATACTGTAGATAAAATTAACATCACATATTAATGACAAGAAAGATGCCGAAGGAATACCCCACATACGAATCTCCAGTAGAAGTTCAACAAGTACCAAATAAAGAAGTCAAAGAATAGCCAGAGTAGATGCATCACATATAAGACCAAACTCCAAGACCTCATCACCATCTGCCGAGTGCAAACTTTATACAACTTACCACCAAGAAAGCCCAAAGTATTCCACAACATACCATAAACAATATGAGATAATAAGTCTGAATAAGATTCCAAGTGTAAAACTTCCAATAAGTGCCATCAAGGAAAATACTAGTAGAATTCCCACTAAGAATTCCAAAGAATACCGTAAGTGGTACTATACAATAAGTATGATAGAAATTCCAAATACTAAACCTACTGAGGAACACTAAAGAAAATACCCGAAACAATGCTCCAATAAGAAAGTAGCAAGGATTGCCCAATAAATAAGTACTAGATAAATGACCACTAAGAATTCTATAGAATGCCATTGAAGAATTTCCAATAAGGGATGCCAGTAACACACCAATAAAGACCGAGATACATATGCCATAGAAAATACCATGTAGTAAGTCCGATTGAAATCCCAATAGCCAAGTCTACCAAGAAGTGCCAACAGAAGTTCCAAAGAATACCCAATAAGAAAACCAAAGAATGCTCCAAAGAACAACCAAATAGAACCCCAAAAGAAAGCTACTCTTTCACAACTGTTAAGCATAGAGGAGGACCTTAGAGATGCGCCAATAACCGAGCTCCAAAAGCAAACACCAATTCCCAAATAAAAGGCTAGTCAAATACTGCTCATTCCCGTCAATCCATATAACTTGGAGGGCTTGCTACTAACCACTTCTCTTCAGGGGGAGGAAGAAGTCTTTCTTACCATTTCAACAGGACATGTATGAATGCCAAGATATCACATTTATACATATATGCCTTAATCTATTATGCAAGCATGTTTGTAAAACAGTTTGTAAAACAGTTTATTCAACAAAGCCACTCAAGCACGACAATCAAGTCAAGCACAACATAATCAATTCAAATCACGGCACAACCAATTCAAGACATTCCAATACACACATTACAACCAATACTTCAAGCAAATAACAATTCACGAGGTCAATTCGATTCGCGATGCCAATTCGATACACAAGTAGTCACTTCACGTAACACACCTTTAACACATTTCACATAACTATATCACATAGGTACACACATTCAATTCAAGACACACAATCTCACATACAGGCACACACTTTCAAGATACACTTAACAAGCACACATTCAAGGATCACTACCCACCAGACCGAGGACCCTGTCCCGGTTTATGAGCTAACTAAGCTCTAATACCACTTGTAACACCCTGATCCCTCTCGAGACCGGAAGTTCTTTTAATCAATCTAATCGCAACCCAATTCCAAACCCAAGCATAAAATTTAGGAAAAAACGGACGGAGTCTCCCCTGTTTCTAGGCAAAATGCAAACCTGCGACAGCATATAAGTGGACTAGCACCGTGTCCAACCATTCACAATTCCTCAAGGCCATCCGAGCCTCGGTTCTCAACAATTAAACACAACAAGTATATATATATTTCCAAGTACCCAGACTATTCTAACTCTTTCATTTAGACATTACAAACTTGCATTGAATCCAGATCTTATTAATCTATACCTAAAACTTAACTGACTTTTCTTTACACATTGATTATATACATCTCATGAAAGTAAAATCTTTACGTCTTTGACAACTCAAGCCACATAGCATGCAAGGCAACTCTTCAAGCACGATCTACCACATAACCACGAACTTTCCAACTAACATGGTATTTCCTGAAATGTGGTGGTGAGGAGTGAGTATACACAACACGTATACTCAGTGAGGGAGAAACGGATATCGAGGTGGAGAGAAAGAAGATCGTGCAATGCAAATAAGACAGTTAAACCATATATCTAATAAGAACAACAATCAATATAAACAACAATACAATAAGCAATTAAAGAAAGCATTAACACAACCCATCAAAGCTATACCACACTTTGAAGGCTATGGTTCACTCATACGAGCAATGTACCATTTCACGAGAAATACATCAATCTCGACCTTGATGTTGAAAATGATGACAATAAGCGCGCATGTCACATAGGTCGGGTTGGGGTGTGATCTAAACATTCAAGTCATATCACGTAATTAATCGTTCAAGAGGGTTTAACACTTAACGTTTTAGCCTAAGCTCCACAAATTCTCCAAAAAATTGGCAGCATAATGGCTGTAATTGGGCTCTTTAGTTTGACCTAATCCTCTAAACGCCTCAAAATTTTCAATCTCAATTTCATTTCTAACTAAGATTACTATTTACAACCACTCGAAACGCCTACCAGTTATCTCGAAGTCTCGTTTGATTAATAACCTAGCATGGTACTATGTCTCGTTTGTTTGTTAATCCTCGTTACAAAAGTAATTGTTGATCTTAGCTTAACAATGAGTACCTGCTTAAGATTGGATGGATTCATTTTACTTAATCCTTACCTGATACTTCAAAATCCTATGGTAGATACTAGCCAATAACGATAGCAAAATGACCATAGTAGTGTCTATCTAGTTATGATTAGTACAACCCAAAATTAGACCCCAAATTACAACGGGGGTCTTTTACATTACAACAACAAATAACATAAAAGAAATAGTCTTCAAACAACATATTGTTCACGAAATGGCCATAGTCAAGCAAGGCACGTAGGGCAAACAATCATTCCAAGGAATCATCATTAGGCATGTTATCCTCTAGAACCTGTTCTTGGTCTTCTTCACCTGAGATGATAAAAGAGGGTGAGTCCTTATGAACTCAGAGAGGGGGAATGAGAAATAAGTTTTGAAACTCATTTTCCGGTTCAACTTATGAAAACCCTTTTGCAAGCATGATATATATCACAAGTAAGTACATAATGTAATGTAAAAGTAAAAGAACACAATTACCTGTCTTTCCTCCCCGAGGTCCTCTAAGAACCAAGTGAGAGTACTTACACACGTAGTGAAAAGGATACGGTGAGCTTTTGCTCTCAGTTCATTTCCAGTATCAGTTGTTGCGGCCGACTTCAAATCACCCCCTTATCACGCCAAATGGGTGTACTCAGGATATACCCCGAAATCCTACGACCTAACTCTCTGAGGAAGTCTAGCCCCCAAGCGAGAGAGAGAATTGGACAATGGTAGTCACGGTTGCACCGACAAGCCCGATGCTGCCCGGTGTGTGTGAACGCTACCACGCCAGAATGAAAGGTTGCAACCTTGTATGCAACGCACATTTATGACATTTAGTATATCACATTAGGAGGACAACAAAGTAGGTTGCCTCCGAGCAGTCATAAGATTGCATATTGACAGTTAAATACGCGAGGCACGATATGACAGGTAATTTCACTTATAAAGCACATGGAGTTATATGAATATTAAACGGGCAGCCATGTAACGCATGTAAGTCAAGTCATATAACTCACTTCGAAGTTCACGTAATCAAATAACAAGATTCTTCAACATGCAACGACATCTACGTGGGACCGGGTGCAAGAAAGGCTTACTTGTCAACATGTAATCATCAAAATCATGTTTAGGGCTATGAGGGAAAATACGGGCAGCCTACTAATTACATAATCAAACACGATATCCATAGGATCAACACTTAGTGAGTTTACCTAGTCACTAGGGTTTCAATTCGTGCTTACCCGTGCGATTAAGCCCCAAGTCATCTTGTAATCAAACTCAAGCCATGCATCGATTAATTCAAACACCCTCAAGTATTCAAAACATTCCACACAACATCCCAATGCCACAATCCCAAGCATTTAATACAACAAGAGAAGCTACAACAATTTTTCTAAGCATATCACTAGATGAAAACCTCACTGCAATGGACTGTTTTCTCACAATCATTGAGACAAGCAAACAAACTCCAATTCCAGTGGACAAGATGTAAAATTAAAGCTTAAGGAGTGAACTAAATTCAAAAACAAACCTCACATCATTTGGAGTTCGGGTTCAATAGTTATAGCCAAAATAGTGAGACTACACAAAACTGTCCAGATTTGCACACATTTAAATACTTGTCGTTTTGGAGGGCCTTAGGTCAGATTTAGCCTTAGTCCATTTCTGAAAACAAATGTCCAGAACTGAAAACTCTAGCAGCACACCAAATTTCATAAATTTTGGATATCATTTACTAAGTCAAAACTGGTTCGTTCTACAAGAACAGTGAATCTGCCAAAACCTGCTTCATTTTCCTAGATTTTCCAGATTTGGACACATTTTTATATTTTGCCATTTTTAGGACCTTAGAGTCAAAATTAGCTTTGGCCTATTTCGGCAAAAAATGCTCAAAACTGGAAAAAATAGTCACCTACCAATTTTCACGCATTTTCAACCTCCTTTACCTGGTAAAAATCATCTCGCACCAACAAGGCAGAAGGCTGTCACATACCCGATTTCATCTATCATCACATTCTAGCCAAATATCTTGCCATGCATGTTTACAAAAGCTCATGAACACACATATATCACAAGTACAGAAGTAAAGATAGACATTTAAGGGCTTGCATGTGGTTTTTGAAAGATTTTCAAGAAGTTTTAGCCCTCACTTTAGCAAGACAACAAAGAAGATGCACAAACTCTTGAGGATGCACAAGATTGACTCTTTTCCTTGCTTAGCTGAGAGACCACTCAATTTTCTCTAATTTCCTAGCTTAGCAACCAAGTTCTTAGTAGGTGCATGTGGTTAGAACAAGAAGAAAACGAAATGGAAGCTAACAAACTCACCTAAGCCGAAATGGATGTTCAATGAGCTTGCATGTGTGTCTCTTGCACTCTAGCTTTGCTTGGTCGAATTCCTTGGTAGCTTGGAGGTCTTGAAGAGCCTTAGGATGAAAAACTTAGCTATGGAGAATATATTTTCAGCTAGGGCCGAGAGAGAGAGAAGAATGAGAGAAGAATGAGAGGAAATGAGAGAAAATGAAAGAAAATGAAAGCTTGATGGGTATTGATGCTTGTGTCGGCCTTGAGCATGTAAATTTCAGATTTTTGTGCCTTCAAGAAGCATTTTGAATTGTCTAGTATGGGCATGGAGCTTGTGTCGAGAATATGGAGCCTTTGGGTAGAGTTTTTAGCTAAATTTTTGATGCATTGTGTCATAGATTGTCATAGGATGTCTAGGAATAGAATTTGAAATTGGAATGCATGCACAATGACAAGAGTTGGTCGGCCAAGGCTTGTGCAAAATCTGAATTTTTGTCTTGGTTGAGCAATATTTAATTGTGTGTTTGGGATATGCAAAGAATAAATAATAAAGAATAAAGGATGTCTAGCTTTTTGTAAGATTTTGTCTTCTAATGGGTTGAATTAGCAATTTAATATTAGTTAGTGGAATTTGTAGGATTAATTAATGATCTAGTGCTTCGTGTAAGATGCTTTCTTGATTAGAGTAAGGGCACGCTTTCCTAGGTTTAGGGCACGCACAACGAGGTAAGGCACAAACTACGAGATGAATGCACGTTTCCCAAGTAAATGCACGCAACCCTAAATAAATGCACGTAATTCAATGCAGGGCACACAAAATGAAACACGATTCTTAAACCTAGGTGAAGGCACGCAAATCTAGGTTAGGCACACGAAATGAGGTATCGCACGTAAATCGAGGTCGGGCCTCACATCCTCCCCTCCTTAAAAGAATTTTGTCCCGAAATTCAATATTACCTTTGAAATAATGCTGGATTCTGTTGCTCCATCTGGTCTCGCCTTTCCCATGTTGCTTCTTCAACTCTATGATGATCCCACAACACTTTCACCATCGGTACAGATTTGTTGCGCAACTCCCGATCTTGCTGGTCTAGGATCTGAATGGGCTTCTCTTCATAAGACAGGTTCTCCCGAAGCTGCAACGGCTCTGGCTCCAAGATATGCGATGGATTAGGGTGATATTTCTGCAGCATCGAAACATGAAAGACGTCGTGAATATTGGAGAGGTTTTGGGGTAGTTCCAGGCGATACGCCAACTTGCCAACCTTCTCAATTATCTCAAATGGTCCTACAAACCTCGGGCATAACTTCCTACCCTTGACGTGTTTAATCAGTCCCCTCCGAGGTGATATCTTCAAGAACACCTTGTTGCCGACCTCAAACTCTAGGCTCCGTCTCCGTCGGTCTGCATAACTTTTCTGCCTGCTCTGGGCGGTAAGCATCCGCTTCCGGATGAGGTGGATATTATCAACCGTCTTCATAAGTTCAGGTAGAAGGGTCGGGTCAAAAGTCTTCGTCTCACCTACTTTATCCTAGTAAATTGGGGATCGACACTTACGTCCATACAATGCCTCAAATGGGGCCATCCCGATAGCGGCCTGATAACTGTTATTATAAGCGAACTCCACTAGAGACAGGTATTTCTCCCAACCTTTCCCAAAGTCTAAAACACACGCCCTCAGCATATCCTCCAGAATCTGAATAGTTCTCTTAGATTGTCCATCAGTCTGAGGGTGATAAGCCGTGCTGAAACTCAACTTTGTTCCCAAAGCTTCTTGCAGTCTCTTCCAAAATCGGGAAGTAAAACGAGGATTCTTATCCGATACAATACTCATAGGCATCCTGTGCAATCTTACAATCTCCGCCACATACATATCTCTCAATTTCTCAGGACTATCCTCCTTGTTCATCGGTAAGAAGTGCGCTGACTTAGTCAATCTATCCACTATGACCCAAACGGCGTCGTGACCCTTCCGTGACCTGGGCAGGTCCATGACAAAGTCCATAGTTATATGTTCCCATTTCCATTGAGGGATCTCCAACGGTGGAAGTAAACCTGCTGGTCGTTGATGTTCTGCTTTGACTTTCTGGCAAGTCAAACACCGTGCCACAAACTCCGCGATCTATCTCTTCATGTTATTCCACCAATAGTGTTGCTTCAAATCCCGGTACATCTTTGTTCTGCCAGGGTGAATAGTGTATCTTGAATTATGGGCTTCTTCAAGAATCTTCTTTTTCAGCTCTGGCTCATTAAGAACACAAATCCGATTCCTAAACCTCCAAATACCATCATCATGAAACTTAAAATTTGTGTTGCTTTCTTTAATCTTTTGAAACTGTTGGTCCTTCTGTTGAGCCTCTCGCAATTCAGACAACAAGGTCGATTGAACTTGTGTAGTGGCAAATAGTAACCCTTTTTGAGTCAATTGTGGTTTCCACAGAAATACTTCATCTAACAACTCATGCACCTCAACTTCCAGTTTTGCCATGCTTGCTTTCCGACTTAAGGCATCTACAACTACATTTGCTTTACCAGGCACATAATTGATTGTGCAGTTATAATCATCCAAAAGCTCCATCCACCGCCTTTGCCTCATGTCGAGTTTCGAATACACTTTGGCTCCTTGAAGTTGATCAAACAACTCGTCAATCAGTGGAATTGAGTATTTATTCTTGACGGTCACTTGGTTCAATCCTCGGTAGTCGATGCATAGCCTCAACGTTTCGTCTTTCTTCTTTACAAATAGGACTGGTGCACCCCACGGAGAAGAACTTGGTTGAACAAACCCCTTCTTCAACAATCCTTGCAATTGGTTCTTCAATTCTTGTAGCTCGGCCGGCGCCATACAATAGGGAGCTTTAGATATCGGCTGGTTGCCAGGCAGTAATTCTATAATGAACTCGATCTCCCGATTTGGGGGTAAACCGGGCAATTCTTTTGGAAACACATCCGCATAATCCTTAATCACTGGCATCTCCTCCAACTTAGCTTTGTCCAACGGCTTGTTGATGAGGTAAGCTAAGTATCCACTACATCCCTTTCTCAAGGACTTCACTGCTTTTGTAGATGAAATGATGGAACTCTCGGTGAAGTCTCTCCGACCCATTACCTCCAATATTGGTTGACCAGGTATCCGAAATGTTACAATCTTCATCCAGCAATCTAGTTGGGCATGATGCTTTGCCAACCAGTCCATCCCTAAAATAACTTCATAGTCTCGAAAGGGTAATACAATAAGATTGGTTGAGAATTCCCTATCTTTAATTTGAATTTTACATGCTTTACAAGCTAAGCTAGTAACAAGTTTAGAACCCATCGGAGTACCAACTTCTACTTCGTAAGGCAAACATACAACTCGTAGCTTCACACGTTGCACACATAAGGGAGTAATAAATGAATGAGTAGCACCTGGATCAATTAGTACCCTAACAGGTTGATTCAGTATCAAGAATGTACCTTCAACAACAGCGGTCTCCTCCGGAAGCTCCTCACACTCAATAGCATAAGCTGGAGCCTGAACTCTAGGAACTAGAGTCTTGCCTCTACCAGCTGGTTTAACCTGATTTTGTCCTGCTTGCCATTTAGGGCAATCCTTGATCTGATGTTAATCACTGCCACACCGCACACATCGTCCTGACTTCTTCCAGTACTTGGCCTCGGTATGCCCCTTATTGTCAAAGTAAGAACAGTTGATAGACTGAGTAGCAGGTGAACTACCTGTGGATCCGCGGGTGGAAGAGGCTGATGGTGCTTTAGTTGGGCCACGGTTATTAACTGGTCTGTTCTGGCTCTGGCCCTGACTGCGACTCTGGGTCTGGAATTTCCTCTGTTGACCTGGAGGCTGGTATGGTTTCTTGTTCGGCTGATTCGAACCGGCTCTATCAAGTTTCCTCTTCTCAACTCGGGAAGCAGCAACAAGGAGAGCAGAATAGGTATCGAATTCATGCAAAGCCAATTGGTCCTGAATCTCTGGCCTCAATCCAGTCGTAAATTTCCACATCTTCGCCTCAGGGGTACTGACCATGTATTGAGCATAACGGGACAGTCGGTCAAAACGAGCCTCGTACTAGGCCACCGTCATGTTACCCTGGTTCAAGTACATGAATTCCTCAATCCGCCTCTGCCTGGAAACTGCAGGTACATATTTCTCCTTGAATGCCTTAACGAAATTACCCCACAAGCGAGGGGCCTGATCAGTTTCCCACAGTGCCTTCATAGTGTGCCACCAATGCTCAGCATCCCCATGCAACAGAAACACTGTGAACTCCACCTTTTCTTCATCAGTATAATCAAGTGGCCTGAAAATCCTCTCGATCTCAGACAGCCAAGCCTCTGCTTTTTCATCATCAGCTTCCCCGTGGAATTTGGACGGGCGAAAGTCAAGGAACTCCCTCTTTCTGCTATGTCTCCCATGGTTACCATCATTTCTGTTATTGTTGTTGTTTGCTTCACGTGCATCTTGACGTTCCATCACTCGCGACACGCGATCCATGGCGTTTGCCATCATGTTAAACATAGCTATGCCGAGATTAGTTTGATAACCATCTCTGCTCTCTTGGGGCTCACCGCTCCTATTAGTAGTGTGCGTACTAGGGCCAGTCATCTATAGACACAAATTACGATGGACAATTTATTGAAATACGACAAACAAGAATTTAATGTATAAGGTATGCAACATACAACTTTTACATAAACACATAGTTCTAGAAACAGTTAAGACAAGTTATTCACATAAGCACATAGAACAAAGAAGGCACAATTAACATTATCACACAATAACATATAAACAAGTCATCCTAATTACCTTAGGGCTTCTACCCATGGTTCGAGAGTTAAACCCGACTTAAGCAATCTAAGCTCTGATACCATTCTTCTCCATAGGTGTCACACCCCAACCCGACCCATGAAGGTTAGACTAGGGTGTGATCTAAACATTTAAGTCATATCACGTAATTAATCGGTCAAGAAGGTTTAACACTTAATGTTTTAGCCTAAGCTCCACAAATTCTTCGGAAAATCGGCAACATAACGACTGTAATTGGGCTCTTTAGTTTGACCTAATCCTCTAAACGCCTCAAAATTTTCAATCTCAGTTTCATTTCTAACTAAGATTACTATTTACAACCACTCGAAACGCCTACCAGTTATCTCGAAGTCTCGTTTGATTAATAACCTAGCATGGTACTATGTCTCGTTTGTTTGTTAATCCTCGTTACAAAAGTACCTGTTGATCTTAGCTTAACAATGAGTACCTGCTTAAGATTGGATGGATTCATTTTACTTAATCCTTACCTGATACTTCAAAATCCTATGGTAGATACTAGCCAATAACGATAGCAAAATGACCATAGTAGTGTCTATCTAGTTATGATTAGTACAACCCAAAATTAGACCCCAAATTACAACGGGGGTCTTTTACATTACAACAATAAGCAACATAAAAGAAATAGTCTTCAAACAACATATTGTTCACGAAATGGCCATAGTCAAGCAAGGCACGTAGGGCAAGCAATCATTCCACGTTATCCTCTGGAACCTGTTCCTGGTCTTCTTCACCTGATATGATAAAAGAGGGTGAGTCCTTATGAACTCAGCGAGGGGGAACGACAAATAAGTTTTGAAACTCATTTTCCGGTTCAACTTATGAAAACCCTTTTGCAAGCATGATATATATCACAAGTAAGTACATAATGTAATGTAAAAGTAAAAGAATACAATTACCCGTCTTTCATCCCCGAGGTCCTTTAGGAACCAAGAAAGAGTACTTACACACATAGTGAAAAAGATACGGTGAGCTTTTGCTCTCAGTTCATTTCCAGTATCAATTGTTGCGGCCGACTTCAAATCATCCCCTTATCATGCCAAATGGGTGTACTCCGGATGTACCCCGAAATCCTATGACCCAACTCTCCGAGGAAGTCTAGCCCCCAAGCGAGAGAGGGAATTGGACAATGGTAGTCACAATTGCACTGGCAAGCCCGATGCTGCCCGGTGTGCGTGAACGCTACGACGCCAGAATGAAAGGTTGCAACCTTGTATCCAATGCACATTTATGACATTTAATATATCACATTAGGAGGACAACAAAGTAAGTTGCCTCCGAGCAGTCATAAGATTGCATATTGACAGTTAAACACGCGAGGCACGATATGACAGGTAATTTCACTTATAAAGCACATGGAGTTATATGAATATTAAACGGGCAGCCATGTAACGCATGTAAGTCAAGTCATATAACTCACTTCGAAGTTCACGTAATCAAATAACAAGTTTATTCAACATGCAACGACATCTACGTGGGACTGGGTGCAAGAAAGGCCTACTTGTCAACATGTAATCATCAAAATCATGTTTAAGGCTATGAGGGCAACTACGGGCAGCCTAATAATTACATAATCAAACACGATATCCATAGGATCAACACTTAGTGAGTTTACCTAGTCACTAGGGTTTCAATTCGTGCTTACCCGTGCGATTAAGCCCCAAGTCATCTCATAATCAAACTCAAGCCATGCATCGATTAATTCAAACACCCTCAAGTATTCAAAACAGTCGACACAACATCCCAATGCCACAATCCCAAGCATTTAATACAACAAGAGAAGCTACAACAATTTTTCTAAGCATATCACTAGATGAAAACCTCACTGCAATGGACTGTTTTCTCACAATCATTGAGACAAGAAAACAAACTCCAATTCTATTGAAAAAGATTTCAAATTAAAGCTTAAGGAGTGAACTAAATTCAGAAACAAACCTCGCATCATTTGGAGTTCGAGTTCAATAGTTATAGCCAAAACAGTGAGACTACACAAAACTGTCCAGATTTGCACACATTTCAATACTTGTCGTTTTGGAGGGCTTAGGGTCAGATTTAGCCTTAGTCCATTTCTGACAAAAATGTTCAGAAATGAAAACTATAGTAGAAAACCAAATTTCATGAATTTTGGATATCATTTACTAATTCAAAACTGGTTCGTTCTACAAGAATAGTGAATCTGCCAAAACCCGCTTCATTTTCCCAGATTTTCCAGATTTGGATACATTTTGATATTTGGCCATTTTGAGGACTTTAGAGTCAAAATTAGCTTTGACCTATTTCTACAAAAAATGCTCAAAACTGGTAAAAATAGTCACTTACCAATTTTCACGCCTTTTCAACCTCCTTTACCTGGTAAAAATCACCTCGCACCAACAAGGCAGAAGGCTGTCACATACCCGATTTCATCTATCATCACATTCTAGCCAAATATCTTGCCATGCATGTTTAAAAAAGCTCATGAACACACATATATCACAAGTACAGAAGTAAAGATAGACATTTAAGGGAATGCATGTCGTTTTTGAAAGATTTTCAAAAAGTTTTAGCCCTCACCTTAGCAAGACAACAAAGAAGATGCACAAACTCTTGAGGATGCACAAGATTGACTCTTTTCCTTGCTTAGCCGAGAGACCACTCGATTTTCTCTAATTTCCTAGCTTAGTAACCAAGTTCTTAGTAGGTGCATGTGGTTAGAACAAGAAGAAAATGAAATGGAAGCTAACAAACTCACCTAAGCCGAAATGGATGTTCAATGAGCTTGCATGTGTGTCTCTTGCACTCTAGCTTTTCTTGGTCGAATTCCTTGGTAGCTTGGAGGTCTTGAAGAGCCTTAGGATGAAGAACTTAGCTATGGAGAATATATTTTCAGCTAGGGCCGAGAGATAGAGAAGAATGAGAGAAGAATGAGAGGAAATGAGAGAAAATGAAAGAAAATGAAAGCTTGATGGGTATTGATGCTTGTGTCGGCCTTGAGCATGTAAATTTCAGATTTTTGTGTCTTCAATAAGCTTTTTGAATTGTCTAGTATGGGCATGGAGCTTGTGTCGAGAATATGGAGCCTTTGGGTAGAGATTTGAGCTAAATTTTTTATGCATTGTGTCATAGATTGTCATAGGATGTTTAGGAATAGAATTTGAAATTGGAATGCATGCACAATGACAAGAGTTGGTCGGCCAAGGCTTGTGCAAAATCTGAATTTTTGGCTTGGTTGAGCAATATTTAATTGTGTGTTTGGGATATGCAAAGAATAAAGAATAAAGAATAAAGAATGTCTAGCTTTTTGTGAGATTTTGTCTTCTAGTGGGTTGAATTAGCAATTTAATATTAGTTAGTGGAATTTGTAGGATTAATTAATGATCTAGTGCTTCGTGTAAGATGCTTTCTTGATTAGCGTGAGGGCACGCTTTCCTAGGTTTCGGGCACGCACTACGAGATAAGGCACGAACTACTAGACAAATGCACGTTTTCCAAATAAATGCATGCAACCCTAAATGAATGCACGTAATTCAATGCAAGGCACACAAAACCAAACGCGATTCTTAAACCTAGGTCAAGGCACGCAAATCTAGGTTAGGCACACGAAACGTGGTATCGCACGCAAATCGAGGTCAGGCCTCATAGCACAACCACCTTATAACTTCCACTGGGTGTACTCCGGATGTACCCCGACACATCTACGACCCAAATCACCGAGGGCGGCATCCCTAGCGAGAATGGGAATAGGACATGGAGCTAGAGCAAACCAACCCTGGCAGCCCGAGACTGCCCAGAGAGGCCCATCACTCACGCGCCTGACACTATGCAATGCAATACGAGATACAAGCAATAAACGAGCGATAGCACAAAAGTGCAGATAAGTGGCAATATGCGAGATATCAAGCATTTACAATCAATATTAGCATTGAATTAACTTTTCAAGCATGATTATCATTAACATCAACAAGAACATCAATTAAACAAGTAATAGCAGTTCAAACATGAAAATGACAAATATCACTATTCAATCTCTAACTTCTAAAGGCAATTACGAGCAAACGAGCTACAGGATTACGAAACCGATTTCACTACCTTCACTTAGGCACTATCAGACACGTTTCTATGTCACGAAACTTCACTTTCTCACCCGAAGAGCGAAAGTCCACCTACTGCGTTTGAACTACAGCTATGCTAACCGGTCGCTCAATCAATGCCATAACAGCGCCAAAGGTGCTTCCATGCCCTCAATAGCAAAACCCCCAACTCAATTCGAGCACGGTCAACACTTGGTCAAACGGTCCCTTTACGTTTCTTTGTCTAATTTCCAATTTTTAAAAAGGCCGGTCTGTTTTTATTGCACATTTTATCTTTCTAGCATTAATGGCACTTATCCAAATCAAGAAAACGCAATTCGGATCAAAAATCCAAAAATCTAGGGTTTTACTATTCAAAAATACTATTTATTATTCTTCCCCAATTTCAATCTGCGTTTCTAGCTGTAAAAATTGCTAAATAACTAACAAGCAATGCTCTACGATCCCTAAAGAGACAATTCCAAGCAATTTCTGGCATTATAACGCATTAAATATCAAATCTAAGAAATTGAATCAAAAATAAAATTCGAATAAAAATGCACAAAAAACGTGAAAACCCTTACAAAGATTGAAGATGAAGACCCATAAGGACCCTAGCCACGATCCTCGTCCAATTCCACACAAGATTGTAGAAGAAATTTGAAGCAAAATATTTTCTTTTTATTCCCTTTGAATTTCGGCCATGGGGGGGGGGGGACAATATAGGAATTTTGGGTTTTGTTTTTGAGTTAATTTTGCCTTGTTTTTGTTTTATAAGGTGACAAAGGCATTTTGGTCATTTTGGCAAAGTCAAATACAAGTTAAAAATGGTCAAACAAGCTCATTTTGATGGCATTTAGTCTAGCTCAAGTTAAAACAATGTAATTTTAATGAAAACCAACTAAAACTAGTTAAATTAAACTAGAAACACTATTCACAAAATCCGAGAAATATTTCTCTAACTCTCGTTTTCGATGCGCTACGATCAAACGGTCGATGAACGATCACTAATAGAATGATAAGCAATTTTATAAAAATATAAATTTTGAAAAGTAATTTAGTTTAAAATTCACTCCGGACTCCGAGCCATTTTTCCTTTTAGTTGAAAACTAAGTAATTAAATACAAGAAAATAAAACCGATTATTAAAAATAATCAGTATTCATTTAAAAATAATTAATTTAACTATTTCTAAAATACTTTGAAGAATTATGAAAATAATGCTAAGATAATTTTGAACAAGTTAATATAAACACGTAATCAAATGCAATTAAATACTAACATTTAAGATGACACTTAATTAAATACAAGAAAATAAATTCAATTACTATAAATAATAGAAATAGGTAATAATCTTTTAATTAATCAATATAAAAATTATTTGAATATTTTTTAAAAGAAATATCAAAATAGTGCAAAATGGATGATTTAACTAATTAAACACTTAATTAAATGCAGTTAAATGCCATTAAATGCATGCCGGGTTCGGGGTATCACACCCAGCGTCTACGTGAAGCAAAGTTGTCTTGTCCAAGGTGCCGTGGGATTCGGTAATAGAAATGTGATGGATTAGGTTGTCGTCCTTTTCGTAGCTCGAGATGTACGATCCGGGACGGAAAAACTGCACAAAAGAATAAAAGTATCCCGAAACTAATGAAAACATTCGATTTTGTGCTCCGATAACAGGCGCAGCTTAGCAAGCTTGTTGCCCCCATCGTAGAGCTCTTGGATAGCTTCCCAACGGTATGTTGTGCGCCGCGTAACGCCTTACAGATCAAAAGTTATAGGCACCGGAGCGACGGAGACCTGGTCCCAAGCCCTACGCCCTCGGTTTGTCGGCCCAGCCTCTATGTGAAGCGAAGTTGTCTTGCCCAAGGTGCCTTGGGATTCGGTAATAAAAATGTGATGGATTAAGGTTGTCGTCCTTTTTCGCGGCTTACGACGTACAATCCGGGACGGAAAAACAGCACAAAAAAAGAAAAGTGTCCCGAAACTGATGAAAACATTTGATTTTGGGCTTCGAGAACAGGCGCAGTCAAGCAAGCTTGTTGCCCCCGTCGTAGAGCTCTCAGAGAGCTTTCCAACGGTATGCTGTGCGCCGCGTAACTCTTTCCGGATCAAAAGTTATGGGCACCGGAGTGATGGAGACTTCGTCCCAAGCCCCACGCCCTCGGTTTGCAAGCCTAGCCTCTACGTGAAGCGAAGTTGTCTTGCCCAAGGTACCGTGGGATTCGGTAATAGAAATGTGATGGATTAGGCTGTCGTCCTTTTCGCGGCTCACGAATTACGATCCGGGATAATAAAAAAATAGCACAAAAGAAGAAAAGTGTCCCGAAACTCATAAAAATGTTTGATTTTTGTCACGCCCCAACCCGACCTATAGAGGTTAGACTAGGGAGTGATCTAAATATTCAAGTCATTTCACGTACTTAATCGTTTATGAAGGTTTAACACTTATCGTTAAGCCTAAACTCCACAAATTCTCCGAAAAAATCGGCAGCATAACGGCTGTAATTGGGCTCTTTAGTTTGACCTAATTTTCTAAACGCCTCAAATTTTCCAATCTCAATTTCATTTCCAACTAAGATTACTATTTATCACCCATCGAAACGCCTACTAGTTATCTTGAAGTCTCGTTTGACTAATAACCTAGCATGATAATATATCTCGTTTGTTTGTTAATCCTTGTTACAAAAGTACCTGTTGGTCTTAGCATACCAATGAGTACCTGCTTAAGATTGGATAGATTCATTTTACTTAATCCTTTACCTAATACTTCATAAGCCTGTGATAGATACTAACCAGTAGCAATAGCAAAAACGACCATAAAAGTATCTAACTAGTTATGATCAGTACAAGCCAAAATTAGACCCCAAATTACAACGGGGGTCATTTACAATAAAACAACAAGCAGCATAAGAAATAGTCTTCAAGCAACATATCATTCACAAAAATAGCCATGGCCAAGTAAGGCATATAGGCAAGCAATCATTCTAAGGAGTCATCAATAGGCACGTTATCCTCGAGTACCTGTTCCTGGTCTTCTTCACCTGAGATGATAAAAGAGGGTGAGTCCTTATCAACTCAGCGAGGGAGAACGAAAAATAAGTTTTGAAACTCTTTTTCCTGTTCAACTTATGAAAACCCTTTTCGCAAGCATGACATATACCACAAATAAGTTCATAATGTAATATAAGAGTAAAAGAACACAATTACCCGTCTTTCCTCTCTGAGGTCCTCTAGGAACCAAGCGAGAGTACTTATACACATAGTGAAAAGGATACGGTGAGCTTTTGCTCTCAGTTCATTTCCAGTATCAGTTGTTGCGGCCAACTTCAAATCATCCACTTATCACGCCAAATGAGTATACTCCAGATGTACCCCGAAATCCTACGACCCAACTCTCCGAGGAAGTCTAACCCCCAAGCGAGAGAGGGAATTGGACAATGGTAGTCATGGTTGCACCAGCAAGCCCGATGCCGCCCGGTGTGCGTGAACGCTACCACGCCAGAATGAAAGGTTGCAACCTTATATGCAATGCATAATTATGACATTTAATATATCACATTAGGAGGACAACAAAGTAGGTTGCCTCCGAACGGTCATAAGATTGCACATTGACAAGTAAACAAGCGAGGCATGCTATGACAGGCAATTTCACTTGTAAAACGCATGGAGTTATATGAATATTAAACGGGCAGCCATGTAACGCATGTAAATCAAGTCATATAACTCATTTCGAAGTTCACGTAATCAAATAATAAGGTCATACAACATGCAACGACGTTTAAGTGGGACCGGGTGCAAGAAAGGTCTACTTGTCAATATGTAATCATCGGAATCACATTTAGGGCTATAAGAGCAACTACGGGCAACCTACTAATCACATAATTAAACACGATATCCATAGGATCAACACTTAGCGAGTTTTCCTAGTCATTAGGGTTTCAATTCATGCTCACCCGTGCGATTAAGCCCCAAGTTGTCACGTAATTAAACTCAAGCCATGCATCGATTAATTAAAACACCCTCAAGCATTCAAAACATTCCACACAACATCCAAGTGCCACAATCCCAAGCATTTAATACAACAAGAGAAGTTACAATAATTTTCAAAGCATATCACTAGATGAAAACCTCACTGCAATGGTCTGTTTTCTCACAATCATTGAGACAAGCAAACAATCTCCAATTCCAGTGAACAAAATGTCAAATTAAAGCTTAAGGAGTGAACTAAATCCAGAAACAAACCTCGCATCATTTGGAGTTCGGGTTCAAGAGTTATAACCAAAACCGTACAACTACGCAAAACTGTCCAGATTTGTACACATTTCAATACTTGTCATTTTTGATGGCCTTAGGGTTAGATTTAGCCTTAGTCTATTTCTGACAAACATGTCCAGAACTGAAAAATCTAGCAGTCTAACAAATTTCATGCATTGTTTATATCATTTACTAAGTCAAAACTGGTTTTTTCTACAAGGACAGTGAACTGCCAAAACCTGCTTCATTTTCCCAGATTTTTCCAGATTTGGACACCTTTCGATGTTTTGCCATTTTGGAGACCTTAGAGTCAAAATTGGCTTTGGCCTATTTCTACGAAAATGCTCAGAACTGGCAAAACTAGTCACCTACCAATTTTCACTCATTTTCAACATCATTTACCTCGTCAAATCCACTTCGCTCCAACAAGTCAGAAAACTGCTATTTCCACGATTTCACCTATCTTCAAATTCTAGCCAAATATCTTGCCATGCATGCTTACAAAAGCTCATGTACACACATATATCACAAGTACAGAGATAAAAATAGACATTTAATGGCATGCATGTGGTTTTTGAAAGCTTTTCAAAAGAGTTTTAGCCCTCATTTTAGCAAGACAACAATGAAGATGCACAAAGCTCTTGATGATGCACAAGGTCATCTTTTCTCCTTGCTTAGCCGAGAGACAACTTGAGATTCTCTAATTCCTAGCTTAGTAACCATGTTCTTAGTATGTGCAAGTGGCTAGAACAAAAGGAAATGAAGTAGAAGCTATCAAACATACCTAAGCCGAAGTGAAGGTTCTATGAGCTTGCATGTGTGCCTTTTGCATTCTAGCTTGCTTGGTCGAGTTCCTTAGTAGCTTGAATGTCTTGATGAACCTTAGGATGGTGAGCTTAAGCTATGGAGAGTGAAATTGCAGCTAAGGCATGAACTATGAGACGAATGCACATTTTTCAAGTAAATGCACGCAACCCTAAATGAAAGCACGTAATTCAATGCAAGGCACACTAAATGAAACACGACTCTTAAACCTAGGTCAAGGCACGCAAATCTAGGTTAGGGCACACGAAACGAGGTATTGCACGCAAATCGAGGTCGGGCCTCACATCCTCCCATCATTAAAAGAATTTTGTCCCGAAAGTCAATTTTACCTTTGAAATAATGTTGGACATTACTGCTCCATCAGGTCTCGCCTTTCCCACGTTGCTTCTTCAACTCCATGGTGATCCCACAACACTTTCACCATCAGTATAGATTTGTTGCGCAACTCCCGATCTTGCTGGTCTAGGATCCGAATGGGCTTCTCTTCATAAGACAAGTTCTCCCGAAGCTGTAACGGCTCTGGCTCCAAGATATGCGATGGATCAGGATGATACTTCCGTAGCATTTAAACATGAAAGACGTCATGAATATTGGAGAGGTTTTGGGGTAGTTCCAGGCGATACGCCAATTTGCCAACCTTCTCAATTATCTCAAATGGTCCTACAAACCTCGGGCTCAACTTTCCACCCTTGTCGTGTTTAATCAGTCCCCTCCGAGGTGATATCTTCAAGAACACCTTGTCGCCGACCTCAAACTCTAGACTCCGTCTCCGTCAGTTTGTATAATTTTTCTGCCTGCTTTGGGCGGTAAGCATCCGTTTCTGGATGAGGTGGACATTATCAATGGTCTTCATAAGTTCTGGTAGTAGGGTCAGGTCAAAAGTCTTCGTCTCACCTACTTCATCCCAGTAAATTGGGGATCGACACTTACGTCCATACAATGCCTCAAATGGGACCATCCTGATAGTGGCCTGATAACTGTTATTATAAGCGAACTCCGCTAAAGGCAGATATTTCTTCCAACCTTTTCCGAAGTCTAAAACACACGCCCTCAGCATATCCTCCAGAATCTGAATAGTTCTCTCAGATTGTCCATCAGTCTGAGGGTGATAAGCCGTGCTGAAACTCAACTTCGTTCCCAAAGCTTCTTGCAGTCTCTTCCAAAATCGGGAAGTAAAACGAGGATCCCTATCCGATACAATACTCACTGGCATCCCGTGCAACCTTACAATATCCGCCACGTACATATCTCCCAGTTTCTCAGGACAATCCTCCTTGTTCATCGGTAAGAAGTGCGCTGACTTAGTCAATGTATCCACTATGACCCAAATGGCGTCATGACCCTTTTGTGACCTGGGCAGGTCCATGACAAAGTCCATAGTTATGTGTTCCCATTTCCATTGAGGAATTTCCAACGGCTGAAGTAAACCTGCCGGTCGTTGATGTTCTGCTTTGACTCTCTGGCAAGTCAAACACCGTGCCACAAACTCAGCAATCTCTCTTTTCATGTTATTCCACCAATAGTGTTGCTTCAAATCCCGGTACATCTTTGTTCCGCCGGGGTGGATAGTGTATCTTGAATTATGGGCTTCTTCAAGAATCTTCTTTTTCAACTCTGGATCATTAGGAACACAAATTCGATTCCTGAACCTCCAAATACCATCATCATGAAACTTGAAATCTGTGTTGCTTTCTTTAATCTTCTGAAACTGTTGGTCCTTCTGTTGAGCCTCTCGCAATTTAGACAACAAGGTCGATTGAACTTGTGTAGTGGCAAATAGTAACCCTTTTTGAGTCAATTGTGGTTTCCAAAAAAATGCTTCCTCTAACAACTCCTGCACCTTAACTTCTAGTTTTGCCATGCTTGCTTTTCGACTTAAGGCATCTGCAACTACATTTGCTTTACCAGGCACATAATTGATTGTGCAGTTATAATCATCCCAAAGCTCCATCCACCGTCTTTGCCTCATGTTCAACTCTTTTTGTGAGAACAAGTATTTCAAGCTCTTGTGATCAGTAAACACCTCAAACTTGTTACCCCACAGATAGTGCCTCCATTTCTTGAGTGCAAACACAATAGCCGCTAACTCCAAATCATGCGTCGGGTAGTTCAATTCATACGGCTTCGGTTTCCTAGAAGCATACGCAATCACTCTACCATTTTGCATCAACACACAACCCAGTCCTTCCTTCGAAGCATCGCTATAGATTACAAAGCCTTGACTCCCTTCAGGCAATGCAAGAACGGGTGCGGTAGTCAATCTCTTCTTCAATTCTTGGAAGCTGTTCTCACACTTGTCATCCCACACGAACTTTGTTTTCTTTTGAGTGAGCTTTGTAAGCGGTCCTGCAATCTTTGAGAAATCCTTCACGAACCTCCGATAATAGCCGGCTAAACCGAGAAAACTCCGAACCTCCGTAACGTTTTCCGGCTTCTTCCAAGACATCACCGCTTCTATCTTTGCTGGATCCACTGCTATTCCCTTTTGGGATATGAGATGCCCCAAAAATGCAATCTGTTGCAACCAAAATTCGCATTTGCTAAACTTCGCGTACAATTGATGCTCTCGAAGTTTCTGCAGTACCAATTGCAGATGTTGTTCATGCTCAGCCTCGGATTTCGAGTATACCAAAACATCATCAATAAAGATCACCACAAATTGGTCCAAGTAGGGTTGAAACACCCTGTGCATCAAGTCCATAAAAGCTGCAGGGGCATTAGTTAGCCCAAATGGCATCACCACATATTCATAATTCCCATATCTCGTCCTGAAAGCCGTTTTAGGCACGTCCTCCTTTTTGATCCGCAACTGATAGTACCCTTGCCTCAAGTCGAGCTTCGAATATACTTTGGCTCCCTGAAATTGATCAAACAACTCGTCAATCAGTGGAAGTGGATATTTATTCTTGATGGTCACTTGGTTCAATCCTCAGTAATCGATGCATAGCCTCAACGTTCCGTCTTTCTTCTTTACAAATAGGACTGGTGCACCCCACGGAGAAGAACTTGGTTGAACAAACCCCTTCTTCAACAATCCTTGCAATTGGTCCTTCAATTCTTGTAGCTCGGCTGGTGCCATACGATAGGGAGCTTTAAATATTGGCTGGGTGCCAGGCAGTAGCTCTATAATGAACTCGATCTCCCGATTTGGGGGTAAACCGTGCAATTCTTCTGGAAACACATCCGCATAATCTTTAATCACTGGCATCTCCTCCAACTTAGCTTTGTCTGACGGCTTGTTGATGAGGTAACCTAAGTATCCACTACATCATTTTCTCAAGGACTTCACTGCTTTCGTAGATGAAATGATGGAACTCCCGGTGAAGTCTCTTTGACCCATTACCTCCAATATTGGTTGACCAGGTATTGGAATGTTACAATCTTCGTCCGGCAATCTAGTTGGGCATGATGCTTTGCCAACCAGTCCATCCCTAAGATGACTTCATAGTCTCGAAAGGGTAATACAATAAGATTGGTTGAGAATTCCCTATCTTTAATTTGGATTTTACATGCTTTACAAGCTGAGCGAGTAACAAGTTTAGAACCCATTGGAGTACCAACTTCTACTTCGTAAGGCAAACATACAACTCGTAGTTTCACACGTTTCACACATAAGGGACTAATAAATGAATGAGTAGTACCTGGATCAATTAGTACCCTAACAGGTTGATTCAGTATCAAGAATGTACCTTCAACAACTGCAGTCTCCTCAGGAAGCTCCTCGCACTCAATAGCATAAGCTCGGGCCTGAACTCTAGGAACTGGAGTCTTGCCTCTACCAGCTGCTTTAACTTGATTTTTTCCTCCTTTCCATTTAGGGCAATCCTCGATCTAATGCTGATCACTGCCACACCGCACACATCGTCCTTGCTTCTTCCAGCACTGGGCCTCGGTATGACCCTTATTGTCACAGTAAGAATAGTTGATAGACTGAGTAGCAGGTGAACTACCTGTGGATCTGCGGGTGGAAGAGGCTGATGGTGCTTTGGTCGGGCCATGGTTATTAATTGGTCTGTTCTGGCTCTGGCCCTGACTGCGACTCTGGGTCTGGAATTTTCTCTGTTGTCCTGGAGGCTGATATGGTTTCTTGTTCGGCTGGCTCGAACCGGCTCTATCAAGTTTCCTCTTCTCAACTCGGGAGCAGCAGTAAGGAGAGCAAAATAGGTAGTGAAGTCATGCGAAGCCAACTGATCCTGGATTTCTGGCCTCAATCCATTCGTAAATTTCCACATCTTCACCTCAGGGGTACTAACCATGTATTGAGCATAACGGGACAGTCGGTCAAATGAGCCTTGTACTGGGCCACTGTCATGTTACCCTGGTTCAAGTGCATGAATTCCTCAATTCGCCTCTGCTTGGAAACTGCAGGTACGTATTTCTCCTTGAATGCCTTAACAAAATTACCCCACAAGCGAGGTGTATGATCAGTTTCCCAAAGTGCCTCCACAGTGTGCCACCAATGCTCAGCATCCCCGTGCAACAGAAACACAGCGAACTCCATCTTTTTCTCGTCAGTATAGTTAAGTGGCCTGAAAATCCTTTCAATCTCAGACAGCCAAGCCTCTGCCTTTTCATCATCAGCTTCCCTGTAGAATTTGGACGGGCAAAAGTCAAGGAACTCCCGCATTCTGCTATTTCTCCCATTGTTACCATCATTCCTGTTGTTGTTGTTGTTGTTGTTTGCTTCACGTGCATCTTGACGTTCCATCACTCGCGACACGCGATCCATGGTATTCGCCATCATATTAAACGTAGCCATGCCGAGATTAGTTTGATGAGCATCTTCGGTCTCTTGGGGCTCACCGCTCCTATTAGTATTGCGGGTACTAGCGCCAGCCATCTATAGGCACAGATTATTATGCACAATTTATTGGAATACGACAAACAATAATTTAATGTATAAGGTATGCAACATACAATTTTATTTAGACATACAATTCTCGAAACAATCAAGACATGTTAATCACATAAGCACATAGAAACAAAGAAGACACAATTGATATTGTCACACAATAACACACATAAACAAGTCATCTCAACTACCTTAGGGCTTCTACCCATGGTCAGAGAGTTAAACCCGGCTTAAGCAATCTAAGCTCTGATACCATTTCTCTAAGGTGTCACGCCCCAACCCGACCTATAGAGGTTAGACTAGGGAGTGATCTAAATATTCAAGTCATTTCACGTACTTTATCGTTCATGAAGGTTTAACACTTATCATTTAGCCTAAACTCCACAAATTCTCCGAAAAAACCGGCAGCATAACGGCTGTAATTAGGCTCTTTAGTTTGACCTAATTTTCTAAACGCCTCAAAATTTTCAATCTCAATTTCATTTCCAACTAAGATTACTATTTATCACCCATCGAAACGCCTACTATTTATCTCAAAGTCTCGTTTGACTAATAACCTAGCATGATACTATGTCTCGTTTGTTTGTTAATCATTGTTACAAAAGTACCTGTTGGTCTTAGCCTACAAATGAGTACCTGCTTAAGATTGGATAGATTCATTTTACTTAATCCTTTACCTGATACTTCATAAGCCTGTGATAGATACTAACCAGTAGCGATAGCAAAAATTACCATAAAAGTATCTAACTAGTTATAATCAGTACAAGCCAAAATTACACCCCAAATTACAACGGGGGTCATTTACAATACAACAACAAGCAGCATAAGAAATAGTCTTCAAGCAACATATCGTTCACAAAAATAGACATGGTCAAGTAAGGCACGTAGGGCAAGCAATCATTCCAAGGAGTCATCAATAGGCACGTTGTCCTCGGGTACCTGTTCCTGGTCTTCTTCACCTGAGATGACAAAAGAGGGAGAGTCCTTATGAACTCAGCGAGGGGGAACGAGAAATAAGTTTTGAAACTCTTTTTCCGGTTCAACTTATGAAAACCCTTTTTGCAAGCATGGCATATACCACAAGTAAGTTCATAATGTAATATAAGAGTAAAAGAACATAATTACCTGTCTTTTCTCACCGAGGTCCTCTAGGAACCAAGCGAGAGTACTTATACACATAGTGAAAAGGATACAGTGAGCTTTTGCTCTCAATTCATTTCCAGTATCAGTTGTTGCGGCCGACTTCAAATCATCTACTTATCACGCCAAATGAGTGTACTCCGGATGTACCCCGAAATCCTATGACCCAACTCTCCAAGGAAGTCTAGCCCCCAAGCGAGAGAGGGAATTGGACAATGGTAGTCACGGTTGCATCGGCAAGCCCGATGCCGCCCGGTGTGCGTGAACGCTACCACGCCAGAATGAAAGGTTGAAACCTTCTATGCAATGCACATTTATGACATTTAATATATCACATTAGGGGGACAACAAAGTAGGTTGCCTCTGAACGGTCATAAGATTGCACATTGACAAGTAAACAAGCGAGGCATGCTATGACAGGCAATTTCACTTGTAAAACGCATGGAGTTATATGAATATTAAACGGGCTGCCATGTAACGCATGTAAATCAAGTCATATAACTCATTTCGAAGTTCATGTAACCAAATAATAAGGTCATACAACATGCAACGACGTTTACGTGGGACCGGGTGCAAGAAAGGTCTACTTGTCAATATGTAATAATTGGAATCACATTTAGGGCTATCACGGCAACTACGGGCAGCCTACTAATCACATAATTAAACACTTAGCGAGTTTTCCTAGTCATTAGGGTTTCAATTCATGCTCACCCGTGCGATTAAGCCCCAAGTTGTCACGTAATTAAACTCAAGCCATGCATCGATTAATTAAAACACCCTCAAGCATTCAAAACAGTCCACACAACATCCAAGTGCCACAATCCCAAACATTTAATACAACAAGAGAAGTTACAATAATTTTCAAAGCATATCAGTAGATGAAAACCTCACTGCAATGGTCTGTTTTCTCACAATCATTGAGACAAGCAAACAATCTCCAATTCCAGTGAACAAAATTTCAAATTAAAGCTTAAGGAGTGAACTAAATCCAGAAACAAACCTCGCATCATTTGGAGTTCGGGTTCAAGAGTTATAACCAAAACCGTGCGACTACGCAAAATTGTCCAGATTTGTACACATTTCAATACCTGTCATTTTTGAGGGCCTTAGGGTCAGATTTAGCCTTAGTCTATTGCTGAACAAATGTCCAGAACTGAAAAATCTAGCTTCCTACCAAATTTCATGCATTTTGGATATCATTTACTAAGTCAAAACTGATTCGTTCTACAAGGACAGTGAACTGCCAAAACCTGCTTCATTTTCCCAGATTTTTCCAGATTTGGACACCTTTCGATGTTTTGCCATTTTGGAGACCTTAAAGTCCAAATTGGCTTTGGCCTATTTCTACGAAAAATTCTCAGAACTGGCAAAACTACTTATCTACCAATTTTCATGCATTTTCAACATCATTTACCTGGTCAAATCCCCTTTGCTCCAACAAGTCAAAAAATTGCTATTTCCACGATTTCACCTATCTACAAATTCTAGCCAAATATCTTGCCATGAATGCTTACAAAAGCTCATGTACACACATATATCACAAGTATAGAGGTAAAAATAGACATTTAATGGCATGCATGTGGTTTTTGAAAGCTTTTCAAAAGAGTTTTAGCCCTCACTTTAGCAAGACAACAATGAAGATACATAAAGCTCTTGATGATGCACAAGGTCATCTTTTCTCCTTGCTTAGCCAAGAGACAACTTGAGATTCTCTAATTCCTAGCTTAGTAACCATGTTCTTAGTATGTGCAAGTGGCTAGAACAAAAGGAAATGAAGTAGAAGCTATCAAACATAACTAAGCCGAAGTGAAGGTTCTATGAGCTTGCATGTGTGTCTTTTGCATTCTAGCTTGCTTGGTCAAGTTCCTTAGTAGCTTGAATGTCTTGATGAACCTTAGGATGATGAGCTTAAGCTATGGAGAGTGAAATTGCAGCTAAGGCTGAGAGAGAGAGAAGAAATGAGAGAGTGAATGAGAGAAAGAGAGAAAAAAATGAAAGCTTTGAAGAGTTTTGATGCATGTGTCGGCTATGGGCTTGCAAATTTCAGAATTTATGCCTTCAAGAGCATAATTTGAATCATCTTAGCATGGGTGATTGAGTGCGTCGAGATTGGGATGCATTGGGTAGGGTTTCATTTCATTTTTTTATGCTTTGTTTCATAAGTTGTCTAAGTTTAATTTTTGAATTATGCATAGCATGCACAAATGCAAGTAGTGGTCGGCCAAGGCTTGCAAAATTCTGAATTTTTATAATGTTTTGAGCAATATTATATTGTGCGTTTTGGATGTGCAAAAGAGTAAAGAATAAAGAATAAAGAATAAGAATGCTTAGCTTTGGGTGCGATTTTGTCTTCTAGTGAGTTGAATTAGCATTTTAATATTAGTTAGTGAAATTTGTAGAATTAATTAATGATCTAGTGCTTCGTGTAAGATGCTTTCTTGATTAACGTGTGGGCACGCTTACCTAGGTCTAGGGCACGCACTATGATACAAGGTACGAACTACGAGATGAATGCACGTTTCCCAAGTAAATGCACGCAACCCTAAATGAATGCACGTAATTCAATGCAAGGCATACTAAACAAAACACGACTCTTAAACCTAGGTCAAGGCATGCAAATCAAGATTAGGGCACACGAAACGAGGTATCGCACGTAAATCGAGGTCGAGCCTCACAATTTTTGTCTTCGAAAATAGGCGCACCCGAGCAAGCTTGCTACCCCTGTCGTAGAGCTCTCAGAGAGCTTTCCAACTGTATGCTGAGCGCCGCGTAACTCTTTACGGATCAAAAGTTATGGGCACCGGAGTGACGGAGACCTGGTCCCTAGCCCCACGCCCTCGGTTTACGAGCCCAGCCTCTACGTGAAGCGAAGTTGTCTGGCCCAAGATGTTATAGGATTCAGTAATAAAAATGTGATGGATTAGGATGTCGTCCTTTTCGCGGCTCACGACGTACGATCCGGGGCGGGAAAATAGCGCAAAAGAATAAAAGTATCCCCAAACTAATGAAAATGTTCGATTTTGGCCTCCGAAAATAGGTGCAGCTGAGTAGGCTTGCTTTCCCCGTCGTAAAGCTCTCGAAGAGCTTTCCAATGGTATGTTGTGCGCCGCATAACTCCTTACGGATCAAAAGTTATGGGTACCGGAGCGATGGAGACCTGGTCCTAAGCCCCACGCCCTCGGTATGCGTGCCTAGCCTCTACGTGAAGCGAAGTTGTCTTGCCCAAGGTGCCTTGGGATTTGGTAATAGAAATGTGATGGATTAGGTTGTGGTCCTTTTTGCGGCTTATGACTTACGAATCGGGAAGAAAAAACAGCGCAAAAGAAGAAAAGTGTCCTGAAATTGATGAAAATATTCAATTTTGGGCTCCAAAAATAGGTGCAGCTGAGCAGGCTTGCTACCCGTCGTAGGGCTCTGGAGATCTTTCCAACGATATGCTGTGTATCGTGTAACTCTTTATGGATCAAAAGTTATGGGCACCGGAGCGACGGAGACCTGGTCCCAAGCCCCACACCCACGGTTTGCGGGCCCAGCGTCTAGGTGAAGCGAAGTTGTCTTGCCCAAGGTGCTGTGGGATTTGGTAATAGAAATGTGATGGATTAGGTGGTCGTCCTTTTAGGGGCTTACGACGTACGATTCGGGACAGAAAAAAAGCGCAAAAGAAGAAAATTGTCTCGAAACTAATGAAAACATTCAATTTTGGGCTCCAAAAATAGGCACAACCGAGTAGGCTTGCTACTCCCGTTGTAGAGCTCTCGGAGAGCTTTCCAACGGTATGCTGTGCACTGCGTAACTTCTTACGGATCAAAAGTTTTGGGCACCGGAGTGACGGAGACCTTGTATCAAGCCCCACGCCCTCGGTTTGCAGGCCCAACCTCTACATGAAGCGAAGTTGTCTTGCCCAAGGTGCCTTGGGATTCGGTAATAGAAATGTGATGGATTATGTTGTCATCCTTTTTGCGGCTTACGACGTACGATCAGGGATGAAAAAATAGCGCAAAAGAAGAAAAGTGTCCCGAGACAGATGAAAACATTCGATTTTGGGCTCCAAAAATAGGCGCAGCTTTGCAGACTTGCTGCCCCCATCGTAGAGCACTCGGAGAGATTTCCAACAATATGGTGTGCGCAGCGTAACTCCTTACGGATCAAAAGTTATGGGCACCGGAGCGACAAAGACCTGGTCCCAAGCCCTACGCCCTCGGTTTGCGGGCCCAGCGTCTACGTGAAGCAAAGTTGTCTTGCCCAAGGTGCCGTGTTATTCGGTAATAGAAATGTGATGGATTAGGTTGTCGTCCTTTTCGCAGCTTACGACGTACGATCTGGGACGGAAAAACATCGCCAAAAAGAAAAGTGTCCCAAAACTAATGAAAATATTCGATTTTGTGCTCTGAAAACTAGCACAGCCGAGCAGGCTTGCTGCCCCCATCGTAGAGCTCTCGAAGAGCTTCCCAACGGTATGCTGTGCGCCACGTAACTCCTTATGGATCAAAAGTTATGGGCATCGAAGCGACGGAGACCTGGTCCCAAACCCTATGCCCTCGGTTTGTCGACCCAGCCTCTACGTGAAGCGAAGTTGTCTAGCCTAAGGTGCCTTGGGATTCGGTAAAAGAAATGTTTTGGATTAGGTTGTCATCCTTTTCGTGGCTTACGACGTACGATCCGGTATGAAAAAACAGCGCAAATAAAGAAAAGTATCCCGAAACTTACGAAAACATTTGATTTTGGGCTCCCAAAACAGGCGCAGTCAAGCAAGCTTGCAGCCCTCGTCGTAGAGCTCTCGGAAAGCTTTCCAACGGTATGCTGTGCGCCACGTAACTCCTTACAGATCAAAAGTTATGGGCACCGGAGCGACGGAGACCTGGTCCTAAGCCCCATGCCCTCGGTTTGCAGGCCTAGCCTGTACATGAAGTGAAGTTGTCTTTCCCAAGGTGCTGTTGGATTCGATAATAGAAATGTGATGGATTAGGTTGTCATCCTTTTTGCTGCTCACGGAGTACGATCCGAGACAAAAAAATAACGCAAAAGAAGAAAAGTGTCCCAAAACTCATAAAAATGTTCGATTTTTGGCTATGAAAACAGGCGCACTCGAGCAAGCTTGATACTCCCGTCGTAGAGCTCTCGGAGAGCTTTCCAATGGTATGCTGAGCACCGCGTAACTCTTTACGGATTAAAATTTATGGGCACCGGAGTGACGGAGACCTGGACCCATGCCCTACGCCCTCGGTTTGCGGTCCTAGTCTCTACGTGAAGCGAGTTGTCTGGCCCAAGGTGCCATGGGATTCGGTAATAGAAATGTGATGGATTCAGTTGTCGTCTTTTTTGCGGCTCACAACGTACGATCCATGACGAAAAAATAGCGCAAAAGAAGAAAAGTGCCCCTAAACTGATGAAAACGTTCAATTTTGGTCTCCAAAAATAGGCACAGCAAAGTAGGCTTGCTGCCCTTGTCGTAGAGCTCTCGGACAGCTTTCCAATGGTATGTTGTGCGCCGCGTAACTCCTTACGGATCAAAAGTTATGGGCACCAGAGAAATAGAGACCAGGTCCCAAGCCCCACACCCTCGGTTTGCGGGCCCTGCCTCTACGTGAAGCGAAGTTGTCTTGCCCAAGGTACCTTGGAATTCGTTAATAGAAATTTGATGGATTAGGTTGTCGCCCTTTTCGCAGCTTACAACTTACGATTCGGGAAGGAAAAACAGCGCAAAAGAAGAAAAGTGTCCCGAAACTGATGAAAACGTTAGATTTTGGGCTCTAAAAATAGGCGCAATGGAGCAGGCTTGCTTCCCTTATCATAGAGCTCTCGGAGAGCTTTCCAACAATATGTTGTGCACCACGTAATTCTTTACGGTTCAAAAGTTATGGGCACTGGTGCGACGGAGACTTGGTCTAAGCCTCACGCCCCCGGTTTGCGGGCCCAGCATCTACGTGAAACGAAGTTGTCTTGCCCAAGTTGCCATGGGATTCGGTAATAGAAATGTGATGGATTAGGTAGTCGTCTTTTTTGTGGCTAACGATGTACGATGCGGGACGAAAAAACAGAGCAATAGAAGAATAGTATCCCAAAACTGATGAAAACGTTCAATTTTGGGCTCTGAAAATAGGCGCAACTATGTAGGCTTCCTGACCCTATCGTAGAGCTCTCGAAGAGCTTTCCAACGGTATGCTGTACGCCGCGTAACTCCTTACGGATTAAAAGTTATGGGCACTGGAGCGACGGAGACATGGTCACAAGCCCCACGCCCATGGTTTGCGGGCCCAGCCTCTATGTGAAGCGAAGTGGTCTTGCCCAAGGTGCCTTTGGATTCGTTATAGAAATGTGATGGATTAGGTTATCGTCATTTTTGCAGCTCACGACGTACAATCTGGAATGAAAAAATAGCACAAAAGAAGAAAAGTGTCCTGAGATAGATGAATATATTTGATTTTGGGCTCTGAAAATAGGCGCCGCTTAGTAGACTTGCTTCCCTTATCGTAGAGCACTCGGAGAGCTTTCCAACGATATGATTTGCGACGCGTAACTCTTTACGGATCAAAAGTTATGGGCAACGGAGCGACGAATACCTGGTCCAAAGCCGTACGCCCTCGGTTTGCGGGCCCAGCGTCTACCTGAAGCAAAGTTGTCTTGCCCAAGGTGCCATGGGATTCTGTAATAGAAATGTGATGGATTAGGTTGTGGTCCATTTCGCATCTCACGACGTACGATCCGGGATGGAAAAACAACGCAAAAGAAGAAAAGTGTCTTGAAACTAATGAAAACATTCAATTTTGTTCTCCAAAAACAGGAGCAGCCGAGCAGGCTTGCTGCCCAAATCGTAGAGCTCTCGGAGAGCTTCCTAACAGTATGTTGTGAACCACGTAACGCCTTACGGATCAAAAGGTATCAGCACCGGAGCGACGGAGACCTGGTCCCAAACCCTACGCCCACAGTTTGCCGGCCCAGCCTCTACGTGAAGCGAGGTTGTCTTGCCCAAGGTGCCTTAGGATTCGGTAATAAAAACGTGATGGATTAAGGTTGTCGTCCTTTTCGCGGCTTACGACGTACGATCCGGGTTAGAAAAATAGCACAAAAAAAGAAAAGTGTCCTGAAACTGATGAAAATGTTTGATTTTGGGCTCTGAAAACTAGCGCAGTCAAGCAAGCTTGTTTCCCCAGTCGTAGAGCTCTCAGAGATCTTTTAAACGGTATGTTGTGCGCCGCATAACTCCTTATGGATCAAAAGTTATGGGCACCGGAGCGACGGAGACCTGGTCGCAATCCCCACACCCTCGGTTTGCTAGCCTAGCCTCTACGTGAAGCGAAATTGTCTTGCCAAAGTTGTCGTGGGATTCGGTAATAGAAATGTGATGTATTAGGCTGTCGTCCTTTACGCGGATCACGAAGTACTATCCAGGACAAAAAAAATAGTGCAAAAGAAGAAAAGTGTCCTAAAACTCACAAAAATGTTCGATTTTCAGCTCCGAAAATAGGCGCACCCTAGCAAGTTTGCTACCCTCGTCGTAGAGCTCTCGGAGAGCTTTCCAACGGTGTGCTGTGCACCGCGTAACTCTTTACGGATCAAAAGTTATGGGCACCGGAGTGATGGAGACCTGGTCCCAAGCCCCACGCCCTCGGTTTACGGGCCCAGCCTCTACGTGAAGCGAAGTTGTTTGGCCTAAGGTGTCATAGGATTCAGTAATAGAAATGTGATGGATTAGGTTGTCATCCTTTTCGCGGCTCACGACGTACGATCCGGGAACGAAAAATAGCGTAAAAAAAGAAAAGTGTCCTGAAACTGATAAAAACGTTTGATTTTGGGTTCTAAAAATATGTACAGCTGAGTAGGCTTACTGCCCCCGTCGTAGAGCCCTCGGAGAGCTTTCCAACGGTATGCTGCACGCCGCATAACTCCTTACGGATCAAAAGTTATGGGCACCGGAGCGACGGAGACCAGGTCCCAAGCCCCATGCCCCACGCCCTCGGTATGCAGGCCCAACCTCTACGTGAAGCGAAGTTGTCTTGCCCTAGGTGTCGTGGGATTCGATAATAGAAATGTGATGGATTAGGTTGTCGTCCTTTTCGCAGCTTACGACGTACGATTTGGGACGGAACAACAGCGCAAAAAAGAAAAGTGTCCCAAAACTAATGAAAACATTCGATTTTGTGCTCTGAAATTAGGCACAGCCGAGCAGGCTTGCTGCCCCCATCGTAGAGCTCTCGAAGAGCTTCCCAACGGTATGCTGTGCGCCACGTAACTCCTTATGGATCAAAAGTTATGGGCATCGAAGCGACGGAGACCTGGTCCCAAACCCTATGCCCTCGGTTTGTCGACCCAGCCTCTACGTGAAGCGAAGTTGTCTAGCCTAAGGTGCCTTGGGATTCGGTAAAAGAAATGTTTTGGATTAGGTTGTCATCCTTTTCGTGGCTTACGACGTACGATCCGGTATGAAAAAACAGCGCAAATAAAGAAAAGTATCCCGAAACTTACGAAAACATTTGATTTTGGGCTCCCAAAACAGGCGCAGTCAAGCAAGCTTGCTGCCCTCGTCGTAGAGCTCTCGGAGAGCCTTCCAAAGGTATGTTGTGCGCCACGTAACTCCTTACGGATCAAAAGTTATGGGCACCGGAGTGACGGAGACCTGGTCCCAAGCCCCACACCCTCGGTTTGCAGGCTTAGACTCTACGTGAAGTGAAGTTGTCTTGCCCAAAGTGCCGTGGGATTCGGTAATAGAAAGGTGATGGATTAGGCTGTCGTCCTTTTTGCGGCTCACGGAGTACGATCCGAGACGAAAAAATAACGTAAAAGAAGAAAAGTGTCCCAAAACTCATAAATATGTTCGATTTTTGGCTATGAAAACAGGCGCACCCGAGCAAGCTTGATACCCTCGTCGTAGAGCTCTCGGAGAGCTTTCCAATGGTATGCTGAGCACCGCGTAACTTTTTACGGATCAAAAGTTATGGGCACCGGAGTGACGGAGACCTGGTCCCATGCCCCACGCCCTCGGTTTGCGGTCCTAGTCTCTACGTGAAACGAGTTGTCTGGCCCAAGATGTCATAGGATTCGGTAATAGAAATGTGAGGGATGAGGTTGTCGTCATTTTCGCCGCTCACGATGTACGATCCATGACGGAAAAATAGCGCAAAAGAAGAAAAGTGTCCTGAAACTGATGAAAACGTTCTATTTTGGGCTCCGAAAAGAGGCGCAGCCAAGTAGGTTTGCTGCCCTTGTCGTAGAGCTCTCGAAGAGCTTTCCAACGGTATGCTGTGCGCCGCGTAACTCCTTACGGATCAAAAGTTATGGGCACCAGAGAAATAGAGACCAGGTCCCAAGCCCCACACCCTCGGTTTGCGGGCCCTGCCTCTACGTGAAGCGAAGTTGTCTTGCCCAAGGTACCTTGGAATTCGTTAATAGAAATTTGATGGATTAGGTTGTCGCCCTTTTCGCAGCTTACAACTTACGATTCGGGAAGGAAAAACAGCGCAAAAGAAGAAAAGTGTCCCGAAACTGATGAAAACGTTCAATTTTGGGCTCCAAAAATAGGCACAGTTGAGCAGGCTTACTACCCCTGTCGTAGAGCTCTCGAAGAGCTTTCCAACAATATGTTGTGCACCACGTAATTCTTTACGGTTCAAAAGTTATGGGCATTGGAGCGACGGAGACCTGGTCTAAGCCTCATACCCTCGGTTTGCGGGCCCAGCATCTACGTGAAACGAAGTTGTCTTGCCCAAGGTGCCATGGGATTCGGTAATAGAAATGTGATGGATTAGGTGGTCGTCTTTTTCGCGGCTAACGATGTACGATCCGGGACAGAAAAAAAGCGCAAAAGAAGAAAAGTGTCCCGAAACTGATGAAAATGTTTAATTTTGGGATCTGAAAATAGGCGCACCTGAACAGGTTTGCTACTCCCGTCGTAGAGCTCTCGGAGAGCTTTCCAACTGTATGCTGTACGCCGCGTAACTCCTTACGGATCGAAAGTTATGGGCACCGGAGTAACGGAGACCTTGTACCAAGCCCCACGCCCTGGGTTTGCGGGCCCAGCCTCTACGTGAAGCGATGTTGTCTTGCCCAAGGTGCCTGGGGATTCGTTATAGAAATGTGATGAATTAGGTTATCGTCATTTTTGCAGCTCACGACGTACGATCCGAAATGAAAAAATAGCGCAAAAGAAGAAAAGTGTCCCGAGATAGATGAATATATTTGATTTTGGGCTCCGAAAATAGGCGCAGCTTAGTAGACTTGCTGCCCCTATCGTAGAGCACTCGGAGAGCTTTCCAACGATATGATGTGCGCCGCGTAACTCTTTACGGATCAAAAGTTATGGGCACCGGAGCGACGAAGACCTGGTCCCAAGCCGTACGCCCTCGGTTTGCGGGCCCAGCGTCTATATGAAGGTAAGTTGTCTTGCCCAAGGTGCCATGGGATTCGGTAATAGAAATGTGATGGATTAGGTTGTCGTCCTTTTCGCATCTCACGACGTATGATCCGGGACGGGAAAACAACGCAGAAGAAGAAAAGTGCTTTGAAACTAATGAAAACATTCAATTTTGTTCTCCGAAAATAGGCGCAGCCGAGCAGGCTTGCTGCCCCGATCGTAGAGCTCTCGGAGAGCTTCCCAACGGTATGTTGTGCGCCGGGTAACGCCTTACGGATCAAAAGGTATGGGCACCGGAGCGACGGAGACCTTGTCCCAAACCCTATGCCCACGGTTTGCCGGCCCAGCCTCTACGTGAAGTGAGGTTGTCTTGCCTAAGATGCCTTAGGATTCGGTAATAAAAACGTGATGGATTAAGGTTGTCGTCCTTTTCGCGGCTTACGACGTATGATCCGGGAAAGAAAAACAACGCAAAAAAAGAAAAGTATCCTATAACTGATAAAAATGTTTGATTTTGGGCTCCAAAAACTAGTGCAGTCAAGCAAACTTGCTGCCCCCGTCGTAGAGTTCGCAGAGAGCTTTCCAACGGTATGTTGTGCGCCGCGTAACGCCTTACGGATCAAAAGGTATGGGCACCGGAGCGACGGAGACCTGGTCCCAAACCCTACGCCAATGATTTGCCAGCCCAGCCTCTACGTGAAGTGAGGTTGTCTTGCCCAAGGTGCCTTAGGATTCGGTAATAAAAACGTGATGGATTAAGGTTGTCTTCCTTTTCGCGGCTTACGACGTTTGATCCGGGACAGAAAAACAGCACAAAAAAAGAAAAGTGTCCTGAAACTGAGGAAAACATTTGAGTTTGGGCTCCAAAAACTAGCGCAGTCAAGCAAGCTTGCTGCCCTCGTCGTAGAGTTCGCGGAGAGATTTCCAACGGTATGCTGTGCACCGCATAACTCCTTATGGATAAAAAGTTATGGTCACCGGAGTGACGGAGACCTGGTCCGAAGCCCTACGCCCTCGGTTTGCAAGCCTAGCCTCTACGTGAAACGAAATTGTCTTGCCCAAGGTGCCGTGGGATTCGGTAATAGAAATGTGATGGATTAGGCTGTCGTCCTTTACGCGGCTCACGAAGTACTATCCAGGACAAAAAAAACAGCGCAAAAGAAGAAAAGTGTCCTAAAACTCACAAAATATTTGATTTTCAGCTCCGAAAACAGGCGCACCGTAGCAAGCTTGCTACCCCCGTCGTAGAGCTCTCGGAGAGCTTTTCAACGGTATACTGAGTACCGCGTAACTCTTTACGGATCAAAAGTTATGGGCACCGGAGTGATGGAGACCTGGTCCCAAGCCCTACGCCCTCGGTTTACGAGCCCAGCCTCTACGTGAAGCGAAGTTGTTTGGCCCAAGGTGTCATATGATTCAGTAATAGAAATGTGATGGATTAGGTTGTCGTCCTTTTTGCGGCTCACGACGTACGATCTAGGAACGAAAAATAGCGTAAAAGATGAAAAGTGTCCCAAAACTGATGAAAACGTTTGATTTTGGGTTCTAAAAATAGGTACAGCCGAGTAGGCTTGCTGCCCCCATCGTAGAGCTCTCGAAAAGCTTTCCAACGGTATGTTGAGCGCCGCGTAACTCTTTACGGATCAAAAGTTATGGGCACCGGAACGACGGAGACCTGGTCCCAAGCCCCATGCCCTCGGTATGCGGGCCCAGCCTCTACGTGAAGCGAAGTTGTCTTGCCCAAGGTGCCATGGGATTCGGTAATAGAAATGTGATGGATTAGGTTGTCGTCCTTTTTGCAGCTCACGACGTACGATCCGGGACGAAAAAATAACGCAAAAGAAGAAAAGTGTCTCGAAACTAATGAAAATATTCAATTTTGTGCTCTGAAAACAGGCGCAGCTGAGCAGGCTTGCTGCCCCTATCGTGGAGCTCTCGGAGAGCTTCCCAACGGTATGTTGTGCGCTACGTAACGCCTTACAGATCAAAAGGTATGGGCACCGGAGCGACGGAGACCTGGTCCCAAACCCTACGCCCACGGTTTGCCGGCCCAGCCTCTATGTGAAGCGAGGTTGTCTAGCCCAAGGTGCCTTTGGATTCGGTAATAGAAACGTGATGGATTAAGGCTGTCATCCTTTTTGCAACTTACGACGTATGATCCGAGACGGAAAAACAGCGCAAAAAAAAAAGAAAAGTGTCCTGAAACTGATGAAAACGTTTGATTTTGGGCTTTGAAAACCGGCGCAGTCAAGCAAGCTTGCTGCCCTCGTCGTAGAGCTCGCGGAGAGCTTTCCAACGGTATGCTGTGCACCGCGTAACTCCTTATAGATCAAAAGTTATGGGCACCGGAGTGAAGGAGACCTGGTCCCAAGCCCCACGTCCTCGGTTTGCAGGCCTAGCCTCTATGTGAAGTGAAGTTGTCTTGCCCAAAGTTCCGTGGGATTCGGTAATAAAAACGTGACGGATTAAGGTTGTCATCCTTTTCGTGGCTTACGACGTACGATCCGGTATGAAAAAACAGCGCAAAAAAAGAAAAGTATCCCGAAACTTATGAAAACATTTGATTTTGGGCTCCCAAAATAGGCGCAGTCAAGCAAGCTCGCTGCCCTCATCGTAGAGCTCTCGGAGAGCCTTCCAACAGTATGTTGTGCGCCACGTAACTCCTTACGGATCAAAAGTTTTGGGCACCGGAGTGACGGAGACCTGGTCCCAAGCCCCACGCCCTCGGTTTGCAAGCCTAGCCTCTACGTGAAGTGAAGTTGTCTTGCCCAAAGTGCCGTAGGATTCGGTAATAGAAAGGTGATGGATTAGGCTATCGTCCTTTTTGCGGCTCACGGAGTACGATCCGAGACGAAAAAATAATGCCAAAGAAGAAAAGTTTTCCAAAACTCATAAAAATGTTCGATTTTTGGCTATGAAAACAGGCGTACCCGAGCAAGCTTGATACCCTCGTCGTAGAGCTCTCGGAGAGCTTTCCAATGGTATGCTGAGCACCACGTAACTCTTTACGGATCAAAAGTTATGGGCACCGGAGTGACGGAGACCTGGTCCCATGCCCCATGCCCTCAATGTGTCGTAGGATTCGGTAATAAAAATGTGATGGATTAGGTTGTCGTCCTTTTCACGGCAGATGACGTACGATCCGGGACGGAAAAATAGCGCAAAAGAAGAAAAGTGTACCGAAACTGATGAAAATATTTAATTTTTAGCTCCAAAAATAGGCGCAGCCGAGTAGGCTTGCTGCACCCATTGTAGACCTCTCCGAGAGCTTTCCAACGGTATGATGTGCGCTGCGTAACTCCTTATGGATCAAAAGTTATAGGCACCGGAGCGACGGAGACCTAGTCCCAAGCCCCATGCCCTCGGTTTGTGGGCCCAACCTCTACATGAAGCGAAGTTGTCTTGCCCTAGGTGCCTTGGCATTCGGTAATAGAAATGTGATGGATTAGGTTGTCGTCCTTTTCGTATCTCATGACGTACGATCCGGGACGGAAAAACAACGCAAAAGAAAAAAAGTGTCTCGAAACTGATGAAAACATTCAATTTTGTTCTCCGACAACAGGCACAGCCGAGCAGGCTTGCTGTCCCCATCGTAGAGCTCTCGGATAGCTTCCCAATGGTATGTTGTGCGCCGCATAACGCCTTACGGATCAAAAGGTATGGGCACCGGAGCGACGGAGACCTAGTCCCAAACCCTACGCCCATGGTTTGCCGGCCCAGCCTCTACGTGAATCGAGGTTGTCTTGCCCAAGGTGCCTTAGGATTCGGTAATAAAAACGTGATGGATTAAGGTTGTCGTCCTTTTCGCGGCGTACGACGTACGATCCGGGACAGAAAAACAGCGCAAAAAAAGAAAAATGTCCTGAAACAGATGAAAACGTTTGATTTTGGGCTCCGAAAACTAGCGTAGTCAAGCAAGCTTGCTGCCCCCGTCGTAGAATTCGCGGAGATCTTTCCAACGGTATGCTGTGCACCACGTAACTCCTTACGGATCAAAAGTTATGGTCATCGAAGCGACGGAGACCTAGTCCCAAGCCCCACGCCCTCGGTTTGCGGGGCCAGCCTCTACGTGAGGTGAAGTTGTCTTGCAAAAGGTGCAGTGGGATTCGGTAATAGAAATGCAATGGATTAGGTTGTCGTCCTTTTCGCGGCACACGATGTACGATCTGGGACGAAAAAACAGAGCAAAAGAAGAAAAGTGTCCCAAAACAAATGAAAACATTCGATTTTGGGCTCCGAAAACTAGCACAGCCAAGCAGGCTTGTTGCCCCCGTCGTAGAGCTCTCGGAGAGCTTTCCAACGGTATGTTGTGTGCTACGTAACTCCTTACGGATCAAATATTATGGGCACCGGAGCGACGGAGACCTGGTCCCAAACCCTATGCCCTCGGTTTGTCGGCCCAGCCTCTGCCTAAAGCGAAGTTGTCTAGCCTAAGGTGCCTTGGGATTTGGTAAAAGAAATGTTTTGGATTAGGTTGTCATCCTTTTCGTGGCTTACGACGTACGATTCGGGATGAAAAAACAGCGCAAAAAAGAAAAGTATCTCGAAACTGATAAAAATGTTTGATTTTGGGCTCCCAAAACAGGCGCAGTCAAGAAAGCTCACTGCCCTCGTCGTAGAGCTCTCAGAGAGCCTTCCAACGGTATGATGTGCGCCATGTAACTCCTTACAGATCAAAAGTTATGGGCACCGGAGTGACGGAGACCTGGTCCCAAGCCCTACGCCCTCGGTTTGCAGGCCTAGCCTCGACGTGAAGTGAAGTTGTCCTGCCCAAGGTGCCGTGGGATTCGGTAATAGAAAGGTGATGGATTAGGCTGTCGTCCTTTCACGGCTCACGGAGTACGATCCGAGATGAAAAAATAGCGCAAAAGAAGAAAAGTGTCCCAAATATCATGAAAATGTTCAATTTTTGGCTATGAAAATAGGTGCACCCGAGCAACCTTGATACCCCCGTCGTCGAGCTCTCGGAGAGCTTTCCAACGGTATGCTGAGCACCGCGTAACTCTTTACGGATCAAAAGTTATGGGCACCGGAGTGATGGAGAACTGGTCCCATGCCCCATGCCCTCGGTTTGCAGTCCTAGTCTCTACGTGAAGTGAGTTGTCTAGCCCAAGTTGTCATAGGATTCGGTAATAGAAATGTGAGGGATTAGGTTGTCGTCCTTTTTGCCGCTCACGATGTACGATCCTTGACGGAAAAATAGCGCAAAAGAAGAAAAGTGTCCTGAAACTGATGAAAACGTTCTATTTTGGGCTCCGAAAATAGGCGCAGCCAAGTAGGTTTGATGCCCTTGTTGTAGAGCTCTCGAAGAGCTTTCCAACGGTATGTTGTGCGCTGCGTAACTCCTTACGGATCAAAAGTTATGGGCACTAGAGAAATAGAGACCTGGTCCGAAGCCCTACGCCCTCGGTTTGCAAGCCTAGCCTCTACGTGAAACGAAATTGTCTTGCCCAAGGTGCCGTGGGATTCGGTAATAGAAATGTGATGGATTAGGCTGTCGCCCTTTTCGCAGCTTACAACTTACGATCCGGGATGGAAAAATAGCGCAAAAGAAGAAAAGTGTCCCGAAAATGATTAAAACATTCGATTTTGGACGTCGAAAACAGGCACAGCCAAACAAGCTTACTACCCATGTCGTAGAGCTCTCGGAGAGCTTTCCAACGGTATGTTGTGTACCACGTAATTCTTTACGGTTCAAAAGTTATGGGCACTGGAGCGACGGAGACCTGGTCTAAGCCTCACGCCCTCGGTTTGCGGGCCCAGCATCTACGTGAAACGAAGTTGTCTTGCCCAAGGTGCCATGAGATTCGGTAATAGAAATGTGATGGATTAGGTGGTCATCTTTTTCGCGGCTAACGATGTACGATCCGGAACGGAAAAAAAGCGCAAAAGAAGAAAAGTGTCCCGAAACTGATGAAAATGTTTAATTTTGGGCTCTGAAAATAGGCGCACCTGAGCAGGCTTGCTACTCCCGTCGTAGAGCTCTCGGAGAGCTTTCCAACAGTATTCTGTACGCCGTGTAACTCCTTACGGATCAAAAGTTATGGGCACCAGAGTAATGGAGACCTTGTACCAAGCCCCACGCCCTGGGTTTGCGGGCCCAGCCTCTACGTGAAGCGATGTTGTCTTGCCCAAGGTACCTTGGGATTCGTTATAGAAATGTGATGGATTAGGTTATCGTCATTTTTGCAGCTCACGACGTACGATCCGGAATGAAAAAATAGCGCAAAAGAAGAAAAATGTTCCGATATAGATGAATATATTTGATTTTGAGCTCCGAAAATAGGCGTAGCCTAGAAGGCTTGCTGCACCCATCATAGAGCTCTCAGAGAGCTTTCCAACGATATGATGTGCACCGCGTAACTCTTTACGTATCAAAAGTTATGGGCACCGGAGCGACGGAGACCTAGTCACAAGCCCCACGCCCTCGGTTTGCAGGCCTATCGTCTACGTGAGGCGAAGTTGTCTTGCCCAAGGTGTCATGGGATTCGGTAAAATAAATGTGATGGATTAGGTTGTCGTCCTCTTCGCATCTCACGACGTACGATCCGGGACGGAAAAACAACACAAAAGAAGAAAAGTGTCCTAAAACTGATGAAAACATTTGATTTTGGGCTCTGAAAACAGGAGCTTGCTGCCCCCATCATAGAGCTCTTGGAGAGCTTCCCAATGGTATGTTGTGCGACGCGTAACGCCTTACGGAGCAAAAGGTATGGGCACCGGAGGGAGGAGACCTGGTCCAAAACCCTACGCCCACGGTTTGCCGGCCTAGCCTCTACATGAAGCGAGGTTGTCTTGCCCAAGGTGCCTTAGGATTCGGTAATAAAAATGTGATGGATTAAGGTTGTCGTCCTTTTCGCGGCTTACGACGTACGATCCGGGACGGAAAAACAACGCAAAAAAATAAAAGTGTCTCGAAATTGATGAAAATGTTTGATTTTTGGCTCCGAAAACAAGTGCAGTCAAGCAAGCTTGCTACCCCCGTCGTAGAGTTCGCGGAGAGCTTTCCAACGGTATGCTGTGCACCGCATAACTCCTTATGGATAAAAAGTTATGGTCACCGGAGTGACGGAGACCTGGTCCGAAGCCCTACGCCCTCGGTTTGCAAGCCTAGCCTCTACGTGAAACGAAATTGTCTTGCCCAAGGTGCCGTGGGATTCGGTAATAGAAATGTGATGGATTAGGCTGTCGTCCTTTACGCGGTTCACGAAGTACTATCTAGGACAAAAAAAACAGCGCAAAAGAAGAAAAGTGTCCTAAAACTGACAAAAATGTTCGATTTTCAGCTCCGAAAATAGGTGCACTGTAGCAAGCTTGCTACACCCATCGTAGAGCTCTCGGAGAGCTTTCCAACGGTATGCTGAGTGCTGCGTAACTCTTTACGGATCAAAAGTTATGGGCACCGGAGTGATGGAGACCTGGTCCCAAGCCCCACGTCCTCGGTTTACGAGCTCAGCCTCTACGTGAAGCGAAGTTGTTTGGCCCAAGGTGTCATAGGATTCAGTAATAGAAATGTGATGGATTAAGTTGTCGTCCTTTTTGCGGCTCACGACGTACGATCTGTAAACGAAAAATAACGTAAAAGATAAAAAGTGTCCCAAAACTAATGAAAATGTTCGATTTTGGGCTTTGAAAATAGGTATAGCCGAGTAGGCTTGCTGCCCGCATCGTAGAGCTCTCGAAAAGCTTTCCAACGGTATGTTGTGCGCCGCGTAACTCCTTACGAGTCAAAAGTTATAGGCACCGGCGCGACGAAGACCTAGTCCCAAGCCCCATGCCCTCGGTATGCGGGCCCAGCCTCTATGTAAAGCGAAGTTGTTTTGCCCAAGGTGCCGTGGTATTCGGTAATAGAAATGTGATGGTTTAGGTTGTCGTCCTTTTCGCAGCTCACAACGTACGATCAGAGACAGAAAAACAGCGCAAAAGAAGAAAAGTGTCCCGAAACTAATGAAAACATTCGATTTTGTGCTCCGAAAACAGGCGCAGCCGAGCAGGCTTGGTGCCCCCATCGTAGAGCTCTCGGAGAGCTTTCCAACGGTATGTTGTGTGCCGCGTAACTCCTTATGGATCAAAAGTTATCGGCACCGAAGCGACGGAGACCTGGTCACAAACCCTATGCCCTCGGTTTGTCGACCCAGCCTCTACGTGAAGCAAAGTTGTCTAGCCTAAGGTGCCTTGGGATTTGGTAAAAGAAATGTTTTGGATTAGGTTGTCATCCTTTTCGTGGCTTACGACGTACGATTCGGGATGAAAAAACAGCGCAAAAAAGAAAAGTATCTCGAAACTGATAAAAATGTTTGATTTTGGGCTCCCAAAACAGGCGCAGTCAAGAAAGCTCACTGCCCTCGTCCTAGAGCTCTCAGAGAGCCTTCCAACGGTATGCTGTGCATCACATAACTCCTTACAGATCAAAAGTTATGGGCACCGGAGTGACGGAGACCTGGTCCCAAGCCCTACGCCCTCGGTTTGCAGGCCTAGCCTCGACGTGAAGTGAAGTTGTCCTGCCCAAGGTGCCGTGGGATTCGGTAATAGAAAGGTGATGGATTAGGCTGTCGTCCTTTCACGGCTCACGGAGTACGATCCGAGATGAAAAAATAGCGCAAAAGAAGAAAAGTGTCCCAAAACTCATAAAAATGTTTGATTTTTGGCTATGAAAATAGGTGCACCCGAGCAACCTTGATACCCCCGTCGTCGAGCTCTCGGAGAGCTTTCCAACGGTATGCTGAGCACCGCGTAACTCTTTACGGATCAAAAGTTATGGGCACCGGAGTGATGGAGATCTGGTCTCAAGCCCCACGCCCTCGGTTTGCGGTCCCAGTCTCTACATGAAGCGAAGTTTTCTGGCCCAAGGTGTCATAGGATTCGGTAATAGAAATGTGATGGATTCAGTTGTTGTCCTTTTCGCGGCTCACGACGTACGATCCATGACGGAAAAATAGCGCAAAAGAAGAAAAGTGTCCTGAAACTGATGAAAACGTTCTATTTTGGGGTTCAAAAATAGGCGCAGTCGAGTAGGTTTGCTGCCCTTGTCGTAGAGCTCTCGAAGAGCTTTCCAACGGTATGCTGTGCGCCGCGTAACTCCTTACAGATCAAAAGTTATGGGCACCAGAGAAGCAGAGACCAGGTCCCAAGCCCCAAGCCCTCGGTTTGCGGGCCCTGCCTCTACGTGAAACGAAATTGTCTTGCCCAAGGTGCCGTGGGATTCGGTAATAGAAATGTGATGGATTAGGCTGTCGCCCTTTTCGCAGCTTACAACTTACGATCCGGGAAGGAAAAACGGCGCAAAAGAAGAAAAGTGTCCCGAAACTGATGAAAACGTTCAATTTTGGGCTCCGAAAATAGGCACAGCCGAGCAGGCTTACTACCCCTGTCGTAGAGCTCTCGGAGAGCTTTCCAACAATATGTTGTGTACCACGTAATTCTTTACGGTTCAAAAGTTATGGGCACTGGAGCGACGGAGACCTGGTCTAAGCCTCACGCCCTCGATTTGCGGGCCCAGCATCTACGTGAAACGAAGTTGTCTTGCCCAAGGTGCCATGAGATTCGGTAATAGAAATGTGATGGATTAGGTGGTCATCTTTTTCGCGGCTAACGATGTACGATCCGGAACGGAAAAAAAGCGCAAAAGAAGAAAAGTGTCCCGAAACTGATGAAAATGTTTAATTTTGGGCTCTGAAAATAGGCGCACCTGAGCAGGCTTGCTACTCCCGTCGTAGAGCTCTCGGAGAGCTTTCCAACAGTATTCTGTACGCCGTGTAACTCCTTACGGATCAAAAGTTATAGCCACCGGAGTAATGGAGACCTTGTACCAAGCCCCACGCCCTGGGTTTGCGGGCCCAGCCTCTACGTGAAGCGATGTTGTCTTGCCCAAGGTACCTTGGGATTCGTTATAGAAATGTGATGGATTAGGTTATCGTCATTTTTGCAGCTCACGACGTACGATCCGGAATGAAAAAATAGCGCAAAAGAAGAAAAGTGTCCCGAGATAGATGAATATATTTGATTTTGGGCTCTGAAAATAGGCCCAGCTTAGTAGACTTGCTACCCCTATCGTAGAGCACTCGGAGAGCTTTCTAACGATATGATGTGCGCCGCGTAACTCTTTACGGATCAAAAGTTATGGGCACCGGAGCGACGAAGACCTGGTCCCAAGCCGTACGCCCTCGGTTTGCGGGCCCAGCGTCTACATGAAGCGAAGTTGTCTTGCCCAAGGTGCCATGGGATTCGGTAATAGAAATGTGATTGATTAGGTTGTCGTCCTTTTCGCATCTCACGACGTACGATCCGGGACGGAAAAACAACGCAAAAGAAGAAAAGTATCTTGAAACTAATGAAAACATTCAATTTTGTTCTCCGAAAACAGGCGCAGCCGAGCAGGCTTGCTGCCCCCATCGTAGAGCTCTCGGAGAGCTTCCCAACGGTATGTTGTGCGCCGCGTAACGCCTTACGGATCAAAAGGTATGGGCACCGGAGCGACGGAGACCTGGTCCCAAACCCTACGCCCAATGTTTGCTGGCCCAGCCTCTACGTGAAGTGAGGTTGTCTTGCCTAAGGTGCCTTAGGATTCGGTAATAAAAACGTGATGGATTAAGGTTGTCATCCTTTTTGCGGCTTACGACGTACGATCCGGGACGGAAAAACAGCGTAAAAAAAGAAAAGTGTCCTGAAACTGATGAAAACATTTGATTTTGGGCTCCAAAAACTAGCGCAGTCAAGCAAGCTTGCTGCCCCCGTCGTAGAGTTCGCGGAGAGCTTTCCAACGGTATGCTGTGCACCGCGTAACTCCTTATGGATAAAAAGTTATGGGCACCGGAGTGACGGAGACCTGGTCCGAAGCCCCACGCCCTCGGTTTGCAAGCCTAGCCTCTACGTGAAGCGAAATTGTCTTGCCCAAGGTACCATGGGATTCAGTAATAGAAATGTGATGGATTAGGCTGTCGTCCTTTACGCGGCTCACGAAGTACTATCCAGGACAAAAAAAACAGCGCAAAAGAAGAAAAGTGTCCTAAAACTCACAAAATATTTGATTTTCAGCTCCGAAAACAGGCGCACCGTAGCAAGCTTGCTACCCCCGTCGTAGAGCTCTCGGAGAGCTTTTCAACGGTATACTGAGTACCGCGTAACTCTTTACGGATCAAAAGTTATGGGCACCGGAGTGATGGAGACCTGGTCCCAAGCCCTACGCCCTCGGTTTACGAGCCCAGCCTCTACGTGAAGCGAAGTTGTTTGGCCCAAGGTGTCATATGATTCAGTAATAGAAATGTGATGGATTAGGTTGTCGTCCTTTTTGCGGCTCACGACGTACGATCTAGGAACGAAAAATAGCGTAAAAGATGAAAAGTGTCCCAAAACTGATGAAAACGTTTGATTTTGGGTTCTAAAAATAGGTACAGCCGAGTAGGCTTGCTGCCCCCATCGTAGAGCTCTCGAAAAGCTTTCCAACGGTATGTTGAGCGCCGCGTAACTCTTTACAGATCAAAAGTTATGGGCACCGGAGTGATGGAGACTTGGTCCCAAGCCCCACGCCCTCGGTTTACGAGCCCAGCCTCTACGTGAAGCGAAGTTGTTTGGCCCAAGGTGTCATATGATTCAGTAATAGAAATGTGATGGATTAGGTTGCCGTCCTTTTCGCGGCTCACGACGTACGATCTAGGAATGAAAAATAGCGTAAAAGAAGAAAAGTGTCCCAAAACTGATGAAAATGTTTGATTTTGGGCTCTAAAAATAGGTACAGCCGAGTAGGCTTGCTACCCCTATCGGAGAGCTCTCGAAAAGCTTTCCAACGGTATGTTGTGCGCCGCGTAAGTCCTTACGGATCAAAAGTTACACCGGAGCGACGAAGACCTGGTCCCAAGCCCCATGCCCTCGGTATGCGGGCCCAGCCTCTACGGTAGGCGAAGTTGTCTTGCCCTAGGTGCCTTGGCATTCGGTAATAGAAATGTGATGGATTAGGTTGTCGTCCTTTTCGTATCTCATGACGTACGATCCGGGATGGAAAAACAACGCAAAAGAAAAAAAAGTGTCTCAAAACTGATGAAAACATTCAATTTTGTTCTCCGAAAATAGGCACAGCTGAGCAGGCTTGCTGCCCCCATCATAGAGCTCTCGGAGAGGTTCCCAACAGTATGTTATGCGCCGCGTAACGCCTTACGGATCAAAAGGTATGGGCACCGGAGCGAAGGAGACCAGGTCCCAAACCCTACGCCCACGGTTTGCCGGCCCAGCCTCTACGTGAATCGAGGTTGTCTTGCCCAAGGTGCCTTAGGATTCGGTAATAAAAACGTAATGGATTAAGGTTGTCATCCTTTTCGCGGCTTACGACGTACGATCCGGGATAGAAAAACAAGGCAAAAATAGAAAAATGTCCTGAAACTGATGAAAATATTTGATTTTGGGCTTCGAAAACTAGCGCATTCAAGCAAGCTTGCTGCCCCCGTCGTAGAATTCGCGAAGAGCTTTCCGACGGTATGCTATGCACCGCGTAACTCCTTATGGATTAAAAGTATGGCCATCGGAGTGACGGAGACCTGGTCCCAAGCCCCACGTCCTCGGTTTGCAAGCCTAGCCTCTACGTGAAGCGAAGTTGTCTTACCCAAGGTGCGGTGGGATTCGGTAATAGAAATGTGATGGATTAAGCTGTCGTCCTTTACGCGGATCACGAAGTACTATCCAGGACAAAAAAAATAGCGCAAAAGAAGAAAAGTGTCCTAAAACTCACAAAAATGTTCAATTTTCAACTCCGAAAACAGGCGCACCCTATCAAGCTTGCTACCCCCGTCGTAGAGCTCTCGGAGAGCTTTCCAACGGTATGCTGAGCACCGCGTAACTCTTTACGGATCAAAAGTTATGGGCACCGGAGTGATGGAGACCTGGTCCCAAGCCCCACACCCTCGGTTTACGAGCCCAGCCTCTACGTGAAGCGAAGTTGTTTGGCCCAAGGTGTCATATGATTCAGTAATATAAATGTGATGGATTAGGTTGCCGTCTTTTTCGCAGCTAACGACGTACGATCTAGGAATAAAAAATAGTGTAAAAGAAGAAAAGTGTCCCAAAACTGATGAAAACGTTTGATTTTGGGCTCTAAAAATAGGTACAGTCGAGTAGGCTTCCTACCCCCATCGTAGAGCTCTCGAAAAGCTTTCCAACGGTATGTTGTGCGCCGCGTAACTCCTTACGGATCAAAAGTTATAGGCACCGGAACGACGGAGACCTGGTCCCAAGCCCCATGCCCTCGGTATGCGGGCCCAGCCTCTACGTGAAGCGAAGTTGTCTTGCCCTAGGTGCCTTGGGATTCGGTAATAGAAATGTGATGGATTAGGTTGTCATCCTTTTCGCGGCTTACGACTTACGATCCGGGAATGAAAAACAGTGCAAAAGAAGAAAACTATCCTGAAACTAATGAAAATGTTCAATTTTGGGCTCTGAAAACAGAGCAGAGCAGGCTTGCTAGCCCCATCGTAGAGCTCTCAGAGAGCTTTCTAACAATATGCTGTGCACCGCGTAACTCTTTACGGATCAAAAGTTATGGACACCGGAGCGACGGAGACCTGGTCCCAAGCCCCACGCCCTCGGTTTGCGGGCCCAACGTCTACGTGAAGCGAAGTTGTCTTGGCCAAGGTGCCATGAGATTCGGTAATAGAAATGTGATGGATTAGGTGGTCGTCCTTTTCGCGGCTTACGACGTATGATCCGGGACGGAAAAAAAGCACAAAAGAAGAAAAGTGTCCCTAAACTGATGAAAATGTTTAATTATGGGCTACGAAAACATGCGCAACCGAACAGGCTTTCCACTCCTGTCGTAGAGCTCTCGGAGAGCTTTCCAATGGTATTTTGTGCACCGCGTAACTCCTTACGGATAAAAAGTTATGGGCACCGGAGTGACGGAGACCTTGTACCAAGCCCCACGCCCTCGGTTTGCGGGCCCAGCCTCTACGTGAAGCGAAGTTGTCTTGCCCAAGGTGCCTTGGGATTCGGTAATAGGAATGTGATGGATTAGGTTGTCGTCCTTTTCGCGGCTCACGACGTGTGATCCAGGATGAAAAAATAGCGCAAAAGAAGAAAAGTGTCCCGAGACAGATGAAAACGTTCGATTTTGGGCTCTGAAAATAGGCGCAGCTTAGCAGACTTACTGCCCCCATCGTAGAGCACTCGGAGAGCTTTCCAACAATATGTTGTGCACCGCGTAACTCTTTACAGATTAAAAGTTATGGGTACCGGAGCGACGAAGACCTGGTCCCAAGCCCTACGCCCTCGGTTTGTGGGCCCAACGTCTACGTGAAGCGAAGTTGTCTTGCCCAAGGTGCCATGGGATTCGGTAATAGAAATGTGATGGATTAGGTTGTCGACCTTTCCGCAGCTCACGGCGTACGATCCGGAACGAAAAAATAGCACAAAAGAAGAAAAGTGTCCCAAAACTAATGAAAACAATCGATTTTGTGCTCCGAAAATAGGCGCAGCCGAGCAGGCGTGCTGCCCCCATCGTAGAGCTTCCCAATGGTATGTTGTGCGCCGTGTAACTCCTTACGGATCAAAAGTTATGGGTACCGAAGCGACGGAGACCTGTTCCCAAGCCCTACGCCCTCGGTTTGTCAGCCCAACCTCTACGTGAAGCGAAGTTGTCTTGCCCAAGGTGCCGTGGGATTTGATAATAGAAATGTGATGGATTTGGTTGTCTTCCTTTTTGCAGCTCATGACGCACGATACGGGATGGAAAAATAGCACAAAGGAACAAAAGTATCCCGAAACTAGTGAAAACATTCAATTTTCGGCTCCAAAAATAGGCACAGCTGAGCAGGCTTGCAGCCCCAATCATAGAGCTCTCGGAAAGCTTCCCAACGGTATACTGTGTGCCACGTAACTCCTTACGGATCAAAAGTTATGGGCATCGGAGCGACGGAGACCTGGTCCCAAGCCCTACGCCCTCGATTTGCGAGCCCAGCCTCTACGTGAAGTGAAGTTGTCTGGCCCAAGGTGTCATAAGATTTGGTAATAGAAATGTGATGGATTAGGTTGTCGTCCTTTTCGCAGCTCACGACGTACGATACAGGACGAAAAAATAGCGCAAGAGAAGAAAAATATCCTGAAACTGATGAAAATGTTCTATTTTGGGCTCCGAAAATAGGTGTAACCGAGTAGGCTTGATGCCCTTGTCGTAGAGCTCTCGAAGAGCTTTCCAACGGTATGTTGTGCGCCGCGTAAATCCTTACGGATCAAAAGTTATGGGCATCGGAGAGATGGAGACCTGGTCCCAAGCCTCATGCCCTTGGTTTGCGAGCCTAGCCTCTACGTGAAGCGAAGGTGTCATGCCCAAGGTGCCTTGGGATTTGGTAATAGAAATGTGATGGATTAGGTTGTCGTCCTTTTCACGGCTTACGACTTACGATCCGAGAAGGAAAAACAGCGCAAAATAAGAAAAGTGTCCCGAAACTGATGAAAACGTTCAATTTCGGGTTCCAAAAATAGGCGCAGCCGGATAGGCTTGCTGCCCCCGTCGTAGAGCTCTCGGAGAGCTTTCCAACGGTATGCTGTGCGCCACGTAACTCCTTACAAATCAAAAGTTATGGGCACCGGAGTGACGGAGACCTGGTTCAAAGCCCCACGCCCTCGGTTTGCGGGCCCTGCTTCTACGTGAAGAGAAGTTGTCTTGCCCAAGGTACTGTGGGATTCGGTAATAAAAATGTGATGGATTAGGTTGTCGGCCTTTTCGCGGGTCAAGAAGTACTATTCGGGACGGAAAAACTGCGCAAAAGAAGAAAAATGTCCTGATACTGATGAAAACGTTCAATTTTGGGCTCCAAAAACAAGCGCAGCCGAGCCGATTTCTGCCCCCATCGTAGAGCTCTCGGAGAGCTTTCCAACGGTATGCTATGCGCCACGTAACTCCTTACGAATCAAAAGTTATAGGCACTAGAGTGACAGAGACCTTGTCCCAAGCCCTACGTGTCACGCCCCAACCCGACCTATAGAGGCTAGACTAGGGAGTGATCTAAACATTCAAGTCATTTCACGTACTTAATCGTTAATGAAGGTTTAACACTTAACATTTAGCCTAAATTCCACAGATTCTCCAGAAAAATTGGCAGTATAACGGCTGTAATTGGGCTCTTTAGTTTGACCTAATTCTCTAAATGCCTCAAAACCTTCAACCTCAATTTCATTTTCAACAAAGATTACTATTTATCACCAATTGAAGCGCCTACTAGTTAACTCGAAGTCTCGTTTGATTAACAACCTAGCATGATAACTCTGTCTTGTTTGTTTGTTAATCCTTGTTACAAAAGTACTTGTTGATCTTAGCTTACCAATTAGTACCTGCTTAAGATTGGATAGATTCATTTTACTTAATCTTTTACCTAATACTTCATAAGCCTGTGATAGATACTAAACCAAAGTAGCGATAGCAAAACGACCAAAAGACTGTCTATCTAGTTATGATCAGTACAAGCCAAAATTAGATCCCAAATTACAACGGGGGTCATTTACAATACAACAACAAGCAACATATCATTCACAAAAGTAGCCATGGTCAAGTAAGGCATGTAGGGCAAACAATCATTCCAAGGAGTCATCAATAGGCACGTTGTCCTCGGGTACCTGTTCCTGGTCTTCTTCACCTGAGATGATAAAAGACGGTGAGTCCTTATGAACTCAGCAAGGGGGAACGAGAAATACATTTTGAAACTCTTTTTTCGATTAACTTATGAAAAATCCCTTTTGAAAACATGTCACGTATTACAAGTAATAAGGTATGGAAGTATAAGAATCAAATTAAGCAACAGATACAATTACCAATCATTTCAAGGATACGGTGAGCATTTGCTCTCAATATCGATTTCAATACGATTGTTGCAGCCGACTTCAATAATTCACTTATTGCTCCTATTTGGATGTACTCCGGATGTACCCCAAAAATCTACGACCCAACTCTCCGAGGGTGGAACATCAAGCGAGAGAGGGAATTGAACTATGGTAGTCATGGTGGTACCGGCAAGCCCGATGTCGCCCGGCGTGCGTGAAACGCTACCATGCCACAATGAAAGGTTGCAACCTTGTATGCAATGCGCATTTATAACATTTAACATATCACATTAGAAGGACAACAAAGTAGGTTGCCTCTGAGCAGTTATAAGTTCACACGCAAATCGAGATCGGGCCTCACACCACGCCCTCTATTTGTGGGCCCACCCTCCACGTGAAGCAAAGTTGTCTTGCCCAAGTTGCCATGGGATTCAGTAATAGAAATGTGATGGATTAGGTTGTCGTCCTTTTCGCGGCTCACGGCGTACGATCCGGGACGAAAAAACAGAGCAAAAAAAGAAAAGTATCCTGAAACTGATGAAAACATTCAATTTTGGGCTCCGAAAATAGGCACAGATGAGTAGGCTTGTTGCCCTCGTCGTAGAGCTCTCGGAAAGCTTTCCAACGGTATGCTGTGCGCCGTATAACTCCTAACGGATCAAAAGTTATGGGCACCAGAGCGACGGAGACCTGGCCCCATGCCCTACGCCCTCGGTTTGCGGGCCCAGCCTCTACGTGAAGCGAAGTTGTCTTGCCCAAGGTGCCTTGGGATTCGTTAATAGAAATGTGATGGATTAGGTTGTCGCCCTTTTCGCAGCTCACGACATACGATACGGGATGGAAAAACAGCGCAAAGTGTGAAAAGTATATGAAAACTAGTGAAAACGTTCAATTTTGGGCTCCAAAAATAGGCGCAGCCGATCAAGCTTGATGTCCCGTCATAGAGCTCTTGGAGAGCTTCCCAACGGTATGCTGTGCGCTGCGTAACTCCTCACAGATCAAAAGTTATGGGCACCAGAGCGACGGAGACCTGGTCCAATGCCCTACGCCCTCGGTTTGCGGGCCGAGCCTCTACGTGAAGCGAAGTTGTCTTGCTCAAGGTGCCTTAGGATTCGGTAATAGAAATGTGATGGATTAGGTTGTCGTCCTTTTCGCGGCTCATGACGTACGATACGGGATGGAAAAACAGTGCAAAGGAACAAAAATGTCCCGAAACTAGTGAAAACGTTCCATTTTGGGCTCCAAAAACAGGCGCAGCCGAGCAGGCTTGCTGCCCTGGTCGTAGAGCTCTTGGAGAGCTTCCCAACGGTATGTTGTGCGCTGCGTAACTCCTTACGGATCAAAAGTTATGGGCACCAAAGCGACGGAGACCTGGTCCCATACCCTACGCCCTCGGTTTGCGGGCCCAGCCTCTACGTGAAGCAAAGTTGTCTTGCCCAAGGTGCCTTGGGATAAGGTAATAGAAATGTGGTGGATTAGATTGTCGTCCTTTTCGCGGCTTACAACTTACGATCCAGGAAGGAAAAACAGCACAAAAGAAGAAAAGTGTCCCAATACTGATGAAAACATTCAATTTTGGGCTCCGAAAACAGGCGCAGCCGAGCAGGCTTGCTACCCCCGTCGTAGAGCTCTCGGAGAGATTTCTAACGATATGATGTGCACCACGTAACTCTTTACGGATCAAAAGTTATGGGCACCAGAGCGATGGAGACTTGGTCCCAAGCCCCACGCCCGCGGTTTGCGGGCCCAGCGTCTACGTGAAGCGAAGTTGTCTTGCCCAAGGTGCTATGGGATTCGGTAATAGAAATGTGATGGATTAGGTGGTCGTCCTTTTCGCGGCTTACTTCGTATGATCCGGGATGAAAATAAAGCACAAAAGAAGAAAAGTGTCCTGAAACTAATGAGAACGTTCAATTTTGGACTCCGAAAATAGGCGCAACCGAGCAGGCTTGTTACTCCCGTTGTAGAGCTCTCGGAGAGCTTTCCAACGGTATACTGTGCACCGCGTAACTTCTTACGGATCAAAAGTTATGGGCACCGGAGTGACGGAGACCTTGTACCAAGCCCCACGCCCTCGGTTTGTAGGCCCAGCCTCTACGTGAAGCGAAGTTATCTTGCCCAAGGTGCCGTGGGATTCAGTAATAGAAAGGTGATGGATTAGGCTATCATCCTTTTCGCGGCTCACGGAGTCCGATCCGGGACGAAAAAATAGCACAAAAGAAGAAAAGTGTCCCAAAACTCATAAAAATGTTCAATTTTTGGCTACGAAAATAGGCGCACCCGAGTAAGCTTGATACCCCCGTCGTAGAGCTCTCGGAGAGCTTTCCAACGATATGCTGAGCACCGCGTAACCCTTTACGGATCAAAAGTTGTGGGCACCGGAATGACGGAGACCTGGTCCCAAGCGCCACGCCCTCGGTTTGCAGGCCTAGCCTCTATGTGAAGCGAAGTTGTCTGGCCCAAGGTGTCATTGGATTCGGTAATAGAAATGTGATAGATTAGGTTGCCGCCCTTTTCGCGGCTCACTACATACGATCCAGGACGGAAAAATATCGCAAAAGAAGAAAAGTATCCTGAAACTAATGAAAACGCTCTATTTTGGGCTCCGAAAATAGGCGCAGCCGAGTAGATTTGCTGCCCCTATCGTAGAGCTCTCGAAGAACTTTCCAACGGTATGTTGGGCACTGAGTAACTCCTTACAGATCAAAAGTTATGGGCACCGGAGAGACGGAGACCAGGTCCTAAGCCCCACGCCCTCAGTTTGCGGGCCCAGCCTCCACATGAAGCGAAGTTGTCTTGCCCAAGGTGCCTTGGGATTCAGTAATAGAAATGTGATGGATTAGGTTGTCGCCCTTTTCGCAGCTTACGACTTACGATCCGGGAAGGAAAAACAGCGCAAAAGAAGAAAAGTGTCCCGAAACTGATGAAAATGTTCAATTTTGGGCTCCAAAAATAGTCGCAGCTAAGCAGGATTGCTACCCCTATCGTAGAGCTCTCAGAGATCTTTCCAACGATATGTTGTCCACCACGTAACTCTTTACGGATCAAAAGTTATGGGCATCGGAGCGACAGAGACTTGGTCCCATGCCCCACGCCCTCAGTTTTCGATCCCAGCCTCTACGTGAAGCGAAGTTTTCTTGCCCAAGGTGCCTTGGGATTCGGTAATAGAAATGTGATGGATTAGGTTGTCGTACTTTTCGTGGCTCATGACGTACGATACGGGACGAAAAAATAGCGTAAAAGAAGAAAAGTGTCCCGAAACTGATGAAAACGTTCAATTTTGGGCTCCGAAAATAGGCGCTACCCAGCAGGCTTGCTTCCCCCGTCGTAGAACTCTCGGAGAGCTTTTCAACGGTATGTTGTGTGCCGTGTAACTCCTTACGGATAAAAAGTTATGGGCACCGGAGTGACGGAGACCTGGTCCCAAGCCCCACGCCCTCGGTTTGTAGGCCTAGCCTCTACGTGAAGCAAAGTTGTCTTGCCCAAGGTGCCGTGGGATTCGATAATAGAAATGTGATGGATTAGGCTGTCGTCGTTTTAGTGGCTCACGAAGTACGATCCGGGATGAAAAAATAGCGCAAAAAAAAGAAAAGTGTCCCGAAACTCATAAAAACATTCGATTTTTGGCTCCAAAAATAGGCCCGAACTCGATTTGCGTGTGATACCTCGTTTCATGTGCCCTAACCTAGATTTGAGTGCCTTGACCTAGGTTTAAGAGTCGTGTCTCGTTTTACGTGCCTTGTGTTGAATTACTTGTATTTACTTGAAAAACATGCATTTGTCTCGTAGTTCGTGCCCTATCTCGTAGTGCGTGCCCTAGACCTAGGAAAATGTGCTCGCACGCTAATCAATAAAGAATGCTACACGAAGCACTAGACTACAGAATAATCCTACAAACTCCACTAACTAATATTTTAATCCCAAGTCAATGTACTAAAAGACAAAACACCAGATACTATTAATCCTACACGAGCAGTTATAAGATCGCATGCAAATCGAGGTCGGGTCTCACATCTTCCCCTCCTTAAAAGAATTTCGTCTCGAAATTCAATATTACCTTTGAAATAATGCTGGATACTGTTGCTCCATCTGGTCTCGTCTTTCCCACGTTGCTTCTTCAACTCCATGGTGATCCCATAACACTTTTACCATCGGTATAGATTTGTTGCGCAACTCCCGATCTTGCTGGTCTAGGATCCGAATGGGCTTCTCTTCATAAGACAAATTCTCCCGAAGCTGCAACGGCTCTGGCTCCAAGATATGTGATGGATCAGGGTGATACTTCCGTAGCATCGAAACATGAAAGACGTCGTGAATATTGGAGAGGTTTTGGGGTAGTTCCAGGCGATACGCCAATTTGCCAACCTTCTCAGTTATCTCAAATGGTCCTACAAACCTCGGGCTCAACTTTCCACCCTTGTCATGTTTAATTAGTCCCCTCCGAGGAGATATCTTCAAGAACACCTTGTCGCCGACCTCAAACTCTAGATTCCGCCTCCGTCGGTCTGCATAACTTTTCTGCCTGCTTTGGGCGGTAAGCATCCGTTTTTGGATGAGGTGGATGTTACCAACAGTCTTCATAAGTTCTGGTAGTAGGGTCGGGTCAAAAGTCTTCGTCTCATCTACTTCATCCCAGTAAATTGGGGATCGACACTTACGTCCATACAATGCCTCAAAAGGGGCCATCTTGATAGTGGCCTGATAATTGTTATTATAAGCGAACTCCGCTAAAGGCAGATATTTTTTCCAACCTTTTCCGAAGTCTAAAACACATGCCCTCAGCATATCCTCCAGAATCTGAATAGTTCTCTCAGATTATCCATCAGTCTGAGGGTGATAAGCCGTGCTGAAACTCAACTTCGTTCCCAAAGCTTCTTGCAATCTCTTCCAAAATCGGGAAGTAAAACGAGGATCCCTATCCGATACGATACTCACAGGCATCCCGTGCAACCTTACATATCCGCCACATACATATCTTCCAGTTTCTCAGGACTATCCTCCTTGTTCATCGGTAAGAAGTGCGCTGACTTAGTCAATCTATCCACTATGACCCAAACGGCGTCATGACCCTTTTGTGACCTGGGCAGGTCCATGACAAAGTCCATAGTTATGTATTCCCATTTCCATTAAGGAATTTTGAACGGCTAAAGTAAACCTGCTGGTCGTTGATGTTCTGCTTTGACTCTCTAGCAAGTCAAACACTGTGCCACAAATTCCGCGATTTCCCTCTTTATGTTATTCTACCAATAGTGTTGCTTCAAATCCCGGTACATCTTTGTTCCGCTGGGGTGAATAGTATATCTTGAATTATGAGCTTCTTCAAGAATCTTCTTTTTCAACTCTGGATCATTAGGAACACAAATTCGATTCCTGAACCTCCAAATACCATCATCATGAAACTTGAAATATGTGTTGCTTTCTTTAATCTTCTGAAACTGTTGGTCCTTCTGTTGAGCCTCTCGCAATTCAGACAACAAGGTCGATTGAACTTGTGTAGTGGCAAATAGTAACCCTTTTTGAGTCAATTGTGGTTTCCAAAAAAATGCTTCCTCTAACAACTCCTGCACCTTAACTTCCAGTTTTGCCATACTCGCTTTCCGACTTAGGGCATCTGCAACTACATTTGCTTTACCGGGCACATAATTGATTGTGCAGTTATAATCATCCAAAAGCTCCATCCACCATCTTTGCCTCATGTTCAACTCCTTTTGTGAGAATAAGTATTTCAAGCTCTTGTGATCAGTAAACACCTCAAACTTATTATCCCATAGATAGTGCCACCATTTCTTGAGTGCAAACACAATAGCCGCTAGCTCCAAATCATGCGTCGGGTAGTTCAATTCATACGACTTCGGTTTCCTAGAAGCATACGCAATCACTCTACCATTTTGCATCAACACACAACCCAGTCCTTCCTTCGAAGCATCATTGTAGATTACAAAGCCTTGACTCCCTTCAGGCAATGCAAGAACAGGTGTGGTAGTCAATATTTTTTTCAATTCTTGGAAGTTGTTCTCACACTTGTCATCCCATACAAACTTTGTTTTCTTTTGAGTGAGCTTTGTAAGCGGTCATGCAATCTTTGAGAAATCTTTCACGAACCTCCGATAATAGACGGCTAAACCGAGAAAACTCTGAACCTCCATAACATTTTCCGGCTTCTTCCAAGACATCACCGATTCTATCTTTGCTGGATCTACTGCTATTCCCTCTCGGGATATGATGTGCTCCAAAAATGCAATCTGCTGCAGCCAAAATTCACATTTGCTAAACTTTGCATACAATTGATGCTCTCGAAGTTTCTACAGTACCAATCGCAGATGTTGTTCATGCTCAGCCTCGGATTTCGAGTATACCAAAATATCATCAATGAAGATCACCACAAATTGGTCCAAGTAAGGTTGAAACACCCTGTGCATCAAGTCCATAAAAGCTGTAGGGGCGTTAGTTAGCCCAAATGGCATGACCACATATTCATAATGCCCATATCTCGTCCTGAAAGCCGTTTTAGGCACATCCTCCTTTTTGATCCGCAACTGATAGTACCCTTGCCTTAAGTCGAGCTTCGAATACACTTTGGCTCCCTGAAGTTGATCAAACAACTCGTCGATCAGTGGAAGTGGGTATTTATTCTTAACGGTCACTTGGTTCAATCCTCGGTAATCGATGCATAGCCTCAACATTCCGTTTTTTTTCTTTACAAATAGGACTGGTGCACCCCATGGAGAAGAACTTGGTTGAACAAATCCCTTCTTCAACAATCCTTGCAATTGGTCCTTCAGTTCTTGTAGCTCGGCTGGTGCCATACGATAAGGAGCTTTAGATATCAGCTTGGTGCTAGGCAATAATTCTATAATGAGCTCGATCTCCCAATTTGGGGGTAAACCAGGAAATTCTTCTGGAAACACATCCGCATAATCTTTAATCACTGGCATCTCCTTCAACTTAGCTTTGTCCGACGACTTGTTGATGAGATAAGCTAAGTATCCGCTACATCCATTTCTCAAGGACTTCACTGCTTTCGTAGGTGAAATGATAGAACTCCCGGTGAAGTCTCTTCGACCCATTACCTCCAATATTGGTTGGCCAGGTATCTGGAATGTTACAATCTTCGTCCGGCAATCTAGTTGGGCATGATGCTTTGCCAACCAGTACATCCCTAAGATGACTTCATAGTCTCGAAAGGGTAATACAATAAGATTGGCTGAGAATTTCCTATCTTTAATTTGGATTTTACATGCTTTACAAGCAGAACGAGTGACAAGTTTAGAACCCATTGGAGTACCAACTTCTACTTCGTAAGGCAAACATACAACTTGTAGTTTCACACGTTGCACACATAAGGGAGTAATAAATGAATGAGTAGCACCTGGATCAATTAGCACCCTAACAGGTTGATTCAGTATCAAGAATGTACCTTCAACAACAGTAGTCTCCTCTGGAAGCTCCTCGCACTCAATAGCATAAGCTCGGGCCTGAACTCTAGAAACTGGAGTCTTGCCTCTACCAGCTGGTTTAATCTGATTTTGTCCCCCTTGCCATTTAGGACAATCCTTGACCTGGTGTTGATCGCTGCCACACCCTACGCATCGCCCCGATTTCTTCCAACACTGGGCCTCGGTGTGACCCTTCCTGTTACAGTAAGAATAGGTGACAGTCTGAGAAGCAGGTGAACTGCCTGTGAATCCGCGGGTGGAAGAGGCTGATGGTGCTTTAGTCGGGCCACGGTTATTAACTGGTTTGTTCTGGCTCTGACCCTGACTACGACTCTGAGTCTGGAATTTTCTCTATTGACCTGGAGACTGATACGGTTTCTTGTTCGGCTGGCTCGAACCGGCTCTATCAAGTTTCCTCTTCCCAACTCGGGAGGCAGCCGCAAGGAGAGCAGAATAGGTAGTAAAGTCGTGCGAAGCCAACTGATCCTGGATTTCTGGCCTCAATCCATTTGTAAATTTCTACATCTTCGCCTCAGGGGTACTGACCATGTATTGAGCATAACGGGACAGTCAGTCAAAACGAGCCTCATACTGGGCCGGGAGAGTCGGTCAAAACGAGCCTCATACTAGGCCACCATCATGTTACCCTGGTTCAAGTGCATAAATTCTTCAATTCGCCTCTGCCTGGAAACTGTAGGTACGTATTTCTTCTTGAATGCCTTAACGAAATTACCCCATAAGCGAGGTGTATGATCAGTTTCCCAAAGTGCCTCCATAGTGTGCCGCCAATGCTCAGCATCCCCGTGCAACAGAAACACAGCGAACTCCACCTTTTCCTCGTCAGTGTAGTTAAGTGGCCTGAAAATCCTTTCAATCTCAGATAGCCAAGCCTCTGCCTTTTCATCATCAGCTTCCCCATAGAATTTGGACGGGCGAAAGTCAAGGAACTCCCGCATTCTACTATTTCTCCCATTGTTACCATCATTCCTGTTGTTTGCTTCATGTGCATCTTGACGTTCCATCACTCGTGACACGCGATCCATGGCATTCGCTATCATATTAAACATAGCTATGCCGGGATTAGTTTGATGAGCATCTCTGGTCTCTTGGGGCTCACCGCTCCTATTAGTATTGCGGGTACTAGGGCCAGCCATCTATAGGCAAAGATTATTATGCACAATTTATTGGAATACGACAAACAAGAATTTAATGTATAAGGTATGCAACATGCAATACAATTTTATGTAGACACACAATTCTTGAAACAGTTAAAACATGTTAATCACATAAGCGCATAGAAACAGAGAAGACACAATTGATATTGTCACACAATAACACACATAAACAAGTCATCCCGATAATCTTAGGGCTTCTACCCATAGTCCGAGAGTTAAACCTGGCTTAAGCAATCTAAGCTCCGATACCATTTCTCTAGGGTGTCACGCCCCAACCCGACCTATAGAGGTTAGACTAGGGAGTGATCTAAACATTCAAGTCTTTTCACGTACTTAATCGTTCATGAAGGTTTAACACTTAACATTTAGCCTAAACTCCACAGATTCTCCGAAAAAACCGGCAGCATAACAGCTGTAATTGGGCTCTTTAGTTTGACCTAATTCTCTAAATGCCTCAAAACCTTCAACCTCAATTTCATTTTCAACAAAGATGATTATTTATCACCAATTGAAGCGCTTACTAGTTATCTCGAAATCTCGTTTGATTAACAACCTAGCATGATAACTCTGTCTCGTTTGTTTGTTAATCCTTGTTACAAAAGTACATATTGATCTTAGCTTACCAATGAGTACCTGCTTAAGATTGGATAGATTCATTTTACTTAACCTTTTACCTAATACTTCATAAGCCTGTGATAGATACTAAACCAAAGTAGCGATAGCAAAATGACCAAAAGAGTGTCTATCTAGTTATGATCAGTACAAGCCAAAATTAGACCCCAAATTACAACGGGTGTCATTTACAATACAACAACAAGCAACATATCATTCACAAAAATAGCCATGGTCAAGTAAGGCATGTAGGGCAAGCAATCATTCCGAGGAGTCATCAATAGGCACGTTGTCCTCGGGTACCTGTTCCTGGTCTTCTTCACCTGAGATGATAAAAGAGGGTGAGTCCTTATGAACTCAGCGAAGGGGAGCGAGAAATACGTTTTGAAACTCTTTTTCCGGTTAACTTATGAAAAACCCCTTTTGAAAACATGTCACGTATTACAAGTAATAAGGTACGCAAGTATAAGAATCAAATTAAGCAACAGATACAATTACCAATCATTTCAAGGATACGGTGAGCATTTGCTCTCAATATCGATTTCAATACGATTATTGCGGCCGACTTCAATAATCCACTTATCACTCCCATTTGGGTGTACTTCGGATGTACACTAAAAATTTATGACCCAACTCTGCGAGGGTGGAACGCCAAGCGAGAGAGGGAATTGGACCATGGTAGTCACGGTGGCACCGGCAAGCTCGATGCCGCCCGGCGTACGTTAAACGCTACCATGCCACAATGAAAGGTTGTAACCTTGTATGCAATGCGCATTTATAACATTTAACATATCACATTAGGAGGACAACAAAGTAGGTTGCCTCCGAGCAGTTATAAGATCACACGCAAATTGAGGTCGGGCCTCACACCACGCCCTTTATTTTCGGGCCCACCCTCTACGTGAAGGAAAGTTGTCTTACCCAAGGTGCCATAGGATTCGGTAATAGAAATGAGATGGATTAGGTTGTCGTCCTTTTCGCGGCTCACGGCGTACGATCCGGGACAGAAAAGCAGCGCAAAAAAAGAAAAGTGTCTTGAAACTGATGAAAACATTCAATTTGGGCTTTGAAAATAGGTGCAGTTGAGCAAGCTTGCTGCCCCCATCGTAGAGCTCTCGGAGAACTTTCCAACGGTATGTTGTGCGCTGCATAACTCCTTACAGATCAAAAGTTATGGGCATCGAAGTGACGTAGACCTGGTCCCAAGCCCCACGCCCTCGGTTTGTGGGCCCAGCCTCTACGTGAAGCGAAGTTGTCTTGCCCAAGGTGCCTTGGGATTCGGTAATAGAAATGTGATGAATTAGGTTGTCATCCTTTTCGCGGCTCACGACGTACGATGCAGGACGAAAAAATAGCGCAAAGGAAGAAAAGTGTCCCGAAACAAGTGAAAACGTTTGATTTTGGGCTCCGAAAATAGGCGTAGCCGAGCAAGCTTGTTGCCTCGTCGTAGAGCTCTCGGAGAGCTTTCCAACTGTTTGCTGTGCGCCGTGTAACTACTTACGGATCAAAAGTTATGGGCACCGGAGTGACATAGACCTGGTCCCAAGACCCACGCCCTCGGTTTACGGGCCCAGCCTCTACGTGAAATGAAGTTTTCTTGCCCAAGGTGCCATGGGATTTGGTAATATAAATGTGATGGATTAGGTTGTCGTCCTTTTCACGGCTCACGACGTACGATACGGGATGGAAAAATAGCGCAAAGGAACAAAAGTGTCCCGAAACTAGTGAAAACGTTCAATTTTGGGCTCCAAAAACAAGCGCATCCGAGTAGGCTTGCTGCCCCCATCGTAGAGCTCTCAGAGAGCTTCCCAATGGTATGCTGTGCGCCGCGTAACTCCTTACGGATCAAAAGTTATGGGTACCGGAGCGATGGAGACCTGGTCCCAAGCCCCACGCCCTCGGTTTGCGGGCCCAGCCTTTACATGAAGCAAAGTTGTCTTGCCCAAGGTGCCTTGGGATTCGGTAATAGAAATGGGATGGATTAGGTTGTCATCCTTTTCGCGGCTTACGACGTACGATCCGGGACGGAAAAACATCCTAAAAGAAGAAAAGTGTCCCGAAACTGATGAAAATGTTCGAGTTTGGGCTTCAAAAATAGGTTTAGCTGAGCAAGCTCACTGCTCCCGTCGTAGAGCTCTCTGAGAGCTTTCCAACAGTATGTTGTGCGTCGCGTAACTCCTTACAAATCAAAAGTTATGGGCACCGGAGTGACGGAGACATTGTCCCAAGCCCAAAGCCCTCGGTTTGCGGACCCAGCCTCTACGTGAAGCAAAGTTGTCTTGCCCAAGGTGCCTTCGGCTTTGGTTATAAAAATGTGATGGATTAGGTTGTCGTACTTTTCGCGGCTCACGACGTACGATAGGGGACAGAAAAATAGCGCAAAAGAAGAAAAGTGTCCCGAAACTGATGAAAACGTTCAATTTTGGGCTCCTAAAATAGGTGCTACCCAGCAGGCTTGCTACCCTCATCGTAGAGCTCTCGGAGAGCTTTCCAACGGTATGTTGTGCGCCGCATAACTCTTTACGGATCAAAAGTTATGGGCACTAGAGTGACGGAGACCTGGTCCCAAGCCCCACGCCCTCGGTTAGCAGGCCTAGCCTCTACGTGAAGCGAAGTTGTCTTGCCCAAGGTGCCGTGGGATTCGATAATAGAAATGTGATGGATTAGGTTGTCGTCATTTTAGTGGCTCACGAAGTACGATTCGGGACGAAAAAACAGTGCAAAAAAAAGAAAAATATCCCAAAACTCATAAAAACATTCGATTTTCGGCTCCGATAATAGGCGCAGCAGTGAGGCCCGACCTCGATTTGTGTGTGATACCTCATTTCGTGTGCCCTAACCTAGATTTGCGGGCCTTGACCTAGGTTTAAGAGTCGTGTCTCGTTTTACGTGCCTTGTGTTGAATTACGTGCATTTACTTGAAAAATGTGCATTTGTCTCGTAGTCTGTGCCCTACCTCTTAGTGTGTGCCCTATACCTAAGAAAACGTGCCCGCACTGTGAGGCCCAATCTCGATTTGCATGCGATACCTCGCTTCGTGTGCCCTAGCCTAGATTTGTGTGCCTTAACCTAGATTTAAGAATCATGTTTCGTTTTATGTGCCTTGCATTGAATTACGTGCATTCATTTAGGGTTGCGTGCATTTATTTGGAAAACGTGCATTTGTCTCATAGTTCATGCCATACCTCGTAGTGTGTGCCCTAGACCTAGGAAAGCATACCCTCACGCTAATCAAGAAAACATCTTACATGAAGCATTAGATCAATAATTAATCCTACAAATTCCACTAACTAATATTAAATTACTAATTCAACCCACTAGAAGACGAAATCTCACAAAAAGCTAGACATTATCATTCTTTATTCCTTATTCTTTTGCACTTTCCAAACACACAATTAAATAATGCTCAAAATATGACAAAGATTCAGATTTTTCAAGCCTTGGCCGACCACCATGTGTGCTTTGTGCTTGCTTTGCATAATTCAAATTATTCCCCAAACATTCTATGACATTCTATGACACAAAGCAATAAAAAAAAATTAGCTCAAACCCTCCTCAAAGCTCTAATTCTCGACACAAAGCTCCTTGCCCATGCTAGACATTTCAAAAATCATGCTTCTTGAAGACACAAATCTGAAATTTGTATGCCCAAGGCTGACACATGCTTCACCATTTGCAAGGCTTTTCATTTTTCTTTCATTTCTCTCATTTTCCTCTCATTCTTCTCTCTCCCTCTCATTCTTCTCTCTCTCTCTCAGCCCTAGCTGAATATTGTAGACTCCATAGCTTATCTTCATCACTCCATGGTTCATCAAGGCATGCAAGAAGCTAGGGAGCTCGACTAAGCAAGCTAGGTTGCAAGAAACACACATGCAAGCTCTTTGAGTCTCCATTTCGGCTTAGGTGAGTTTGCTAGCTTCCATTTCCCTTCTTCTTGTTCTAACCACATGCACCTACTAAGAACTTGGTCACTAAGCTAGGAAAAATAGAGAAAATCGAGTGGTGTCTCGGCTAAGCAAGGAAGAAGATCAACTTTGTGCTTCACGAAGAGTCTTGTGCATCTTCTTGTTGTTTTGCTAAGGTGAGGGCTAAAACTTTTTGAAAATCTTTCAAAAAACCACATGCATGCTCTTGAATGTCTATCTTTGCTTCTGTACTTGAGATATATGTGTGTTCATAAGCTTTTACAACCATGCATGGCAAGATTTTGTGCTAGAATGTGATGATAGATGAAATCGTGCTTGTGACAGCTTTCTGTCTTGTTGGTGCGAGGTGATTTTGGCTAGGTAAATGATGTTGAAAATGCGTGAAAATTTGTAGGTAACTAGTTTTGCCAGTTCTGAATATTTTTTGCAGAAATAGGCGAAAGCTAATTTTCCTCAAAATGGCAAATCATTAAAATGTGTCCAAATCTGGAAAGTCTGGAAAAATGAAGCAGGTTTTGGCAGATTCACTGACCTTGAAGAACGAACCAGTTTTGAGTTAGTAAATGACAACCAAAATGCATGAAATTTGGTGTTCTGCTATATTTTTCAGTTCTGGACATTTTTATCAGAAATGGACTAAGGCTAAATCTAACCCTAAGGCCTTAAAAAATGACAAGTATTGAAATGTGTGCAAATCTGGACAATTTTGTGCAGTTTCACTGTTTTGGCTATAACTATTGAAGCCGAACTCCAAATGATGCGAGGTTTGTTTTTTAATTTAGTTAACTCCTTAAGATTTAATTTGACATCTTATTCACTGGAATTGGAGATTGTTTGCTTGTCTTAATGATTGTGAGAAAACAGTCCATTGCAGTGAGGGTTTCACTTAGTGAAATGCTTAGAAAAATTATTGTAGCTTCTCTTGTTGTATTAAATGCTTGAGATTGTGGCATTTAGATGTTCTGTGGACTGTTAGAATGCTCGAGGGTGTTTGAATTAATCGATGCATGGCTTGAGTTTGATTTTGAGATGACTTGGGGCTTAATCGCACGGGTGAGCACGAATTGAAACCCTAGTGACTAGGTAAATTCACTAAGTGTTGATCCTATGAATATCGTGTTTAATTATATGTTTAGTAGGCTGCCCGTAGTTTCCCTTGTAGCCGTAAATATGCTTTTGATGATTACATGCTGATAAGTAGGCTTTTCTTGCACCCGGTCCCACGTAGATGTCGTTGCATGATGAATAATCTTATTATTTGATTACGTGAACCTTAAAATGAGTTATATGACTTGATTTACGTGCGTTACATGGCTGCCCGTTTAATGTTCATAAAACTCCATGTGCCTTTCAAGTGAAATTACTTGTCTTATCGTGCCTCGCTTGTTTACTTGTTAATGTGCAATCTTATGACTGCTCGGAGGCAACCTACTTTGTTGTCCTCCTAATGTGATATATTATATGTCATAAATGTGCATTGCATACAAGGTTGCAACCTTTTATTCTGGCGTGGTAGCGTTCACGCACACCGGGCGTCATCGGGCTTGCCGGTGTAACCGTGACTACCATTGTCCAATTCCCTCTCTCGCTTGGGGGCTAGACTTCCTCGGAGAGTTGGGTCATAGGATTTCGGGGTACATCCGGAGTACACCCATTTGGCGTGATAAGGGGATGATTTGAAGCCGGGCGCAACAACTGATACTGGCATGAACTGAGAGCAAAAGCTCACCGTATCCTTTTCACTATGTATATAAGTACTCTCGCTTGGTTCCTAGAGGACCTTGGGGAGGAAAGACGGGTAATTTTGTTCCTTTACTTTTATATTATGTTATGTACTTACTTGTGATATATTCATGCTTGCAAAAAAGGGTTTTCATAAGTTGAACCGGAAAATGAGTTTCAAAACTTATTTCTCGTTCCCCCTCGCTGAGTTCATAAGGACTCACCCTCTTTTATCATCTCAGGTGAAGAAGATCAAGAACAAGTACCCGAGGATGACGTGCCTAATGATGATTCCTTGGAATGATTGCATGTCCTATGTGCATTGCTTGATTATGGCCATTGTGAACACTATGCTGCTTGAAGACTGTTTCTTTTCATGTTGCTTGATGTTTGTAATGTAAAAGACCCCCGTTGTAATTTGGGGTCTAATTTTGGCTTGTACTGATAATAACTAGACAGACACTACTAAGGTCGTTTTGCTATCGTTACTGGTTAGTATCTATCATAGGATTATGAAGTATCCGGTAAGGACTAAGTAAAATGAACCTATCCAATCTTAAGCAGGTACCCATTGTTAAGCTAAGATCAACAAGTACTTTTGTAACGAGGATTAACAAACAAACGAGACATAGTATCATGCTAGGTTATTAATCAAACGAGACATCGAGATAACTAGTAGGCGTTTCAATTGATGGTAAATAGTAATCTTAGTTGGAAATGAAATTTGAGGCGTTTAGAGAACTAGGTCAAACTAAAGAGCCCAATTACAGTCGTTATGCTGCCGGTTTTTAGAAAATTGTGGAGTTTAGGCTAAAACATTAAGTGTTAAACTTTCATGAATAACTAAGTACGAGACATGACTTGAATGTTTAGATCACACCCTAATCTAACCTTTATAGGCCGGGTTGGGGCGTGACACGCATACTAATCAATAAAGAATCCTACACGAAGCACTAGACTATAGAATAATCCTACAAACCCCACTAACTAATATTTTAATCCCAAGTCAATGCACTAAAAGACAAAACACTATTCATCAAACATTCTTTATTCTTATTCTTATTCTTATTCTTATTCTTATTCTTATTCTTTATTCCTTAATCTTTTCGCAAAAACCCATGCACTTACAATTAAATATATCTAACCTACAATAAAATAAGCCTTAAACAAGACCAAAAAATTCCGAATTGCACATGCCTTGGCCGACCATACCTTGCATTGAACAAGAATTGCATAATTTAAAAACTCCCCTAGACATTCTATGACACCAACACATAAAACAAAGCATAAAAAACTCCTAAAAACACTACCCAAGCATGCCATTCTCGGCCTCCACACCATGCCTATCCCTCACAATTCAAAATACTCAAAAGATGGCATAATTTCAGATTTTGCAAGGCCTATAGCCGACACACACACACAAGCATTACCACTCTAAAAAAAAAAATTATCTCAAGCTCTCTTTCTCTCTCATTTTAGGCCTAGGCTGCTTCATCACTCTCCCTAGCTTAAGCTCATCATCCTAAGGTTCATCAAGACATTCAAGACACTAAGGAACTCGACCAAGCAAGCTAGAAGCAAAAAGAAATGCATGCAAGCTCATAGAACCTTCATTTCGGCTTAGGTATGTTTGATAGCTTCTATTTCATTTCCTTTTTGTTCTAACCACATGCACATACTAAGGACACAGTAACTTAGCTAGGAATAAAGGAAATCAAGCAATATCCCTCAGCCAAACAAGGAGAGAACACCATTTGTGCATCTCCAAGAGTTTTGAGCATCCTTTGTTGACAAAGTTGCTAAGGTAAGGGCTAATCCTTTTTAAAAGCTTTCAAAAATCACATGCATGCCTTCATATGTCTATTTTTACCTCTGTACTTGTGGTATGTGTGTGCACATGAGCTTTTGTAACCATGCATGGCAAGATATTTGGCTAGAATTTGAAGATAGGTGAAATCGTGTAAATGACAGTTTTCTGACTTGTTGGACCGAAGTGAATTTTACCTGGTAAATGATTTTGCAAATGCGTGAAAATTGGTAAGTGACTAGTTTTGCCAATTCTGAGCATTTTTCATAGAAATAGGCCAAGGCCAATTTTGACTCTAAGGTCTCCAAAATGGCAAAACATCGAAAGGTGTCTAAATCTGGAAAATCTGGAAAATCTGGAAAATGAAGCAGGTTTTTGGCAGTTCACTATCCCTGTAGAACGAACCAGTTTTGACTTAGTAAATGATATCTAAAATGTATGAAATTTGGTAGGTTGCTATATTTTTCAATTCTGGACATTTTTGCCAGAAATAGACTAAGTCTAAATCTAGACAGTTTTGCATAGTCTCACGGTTTTGGCTATAACTCTTGAACCCGAACTCCAAATGATGCGAGGTTTGTTTATGGATTTAGTTCACTCCTTAAGCTTTAATTTGAAATTTTGCTCACTGGAATTGGAGATTGTTTTCTTGTCTAAACGATTGTGGGAAAACATACCATTGCAGTGAGATTTTTGTTTAGTGATATGCCTTGAAAGTTATTGTAACTTCTTTTGTGGTATTAAATGCTTGGGATTGTGGCACTTGGATGTTGTGTGGACTGTTTTGAATGATTGAGGATGTTTAATTAATCAATGCATGGCTTTGACTTAATTACGTGACAACTTGTGGCTTAATCGCACGAGTAAGCATGAATTGAAACCCTAGTGACTATGAAAACTCGATAAGTGTTGATCCTATGGTTATCATGTCTAATTATGTGATTAGTGGGCTGCCCGTAGTTGTCCTTCTAGCCCTAAATGTGATTCTGATGATTACATGTTGACAAGTAGACCTTTCTTGCACCCGGTCCCACGTAAACGTCGTTGCATGTTGTATGACCTTATTATTTGATTTCGTGAACCCCGAAATGAGTTATATGACTTGATTTACATGTGTTACATGGCTGCCCATTTAATATTCATATAACTCCATGTGCCTTACAAGTGAAATTACCTGTCATAGCATGCCTTGCTTGTTTACTTGTCAATGTGCAATCTTATGACTGCTCGGAGGCAACCTACTTTGTTGTCCTCCTAATGTGATATATTAAATGTCATAAATGTGCATTGCATATAAGGTTGCAACATTTCATTCTAGCGTGGTAGCGTTTCACGCACAACAGGCGGCATCGGGCTTGCCGGTGCAACCGTGACTACCATTGTCCAATTCCCTCTCTCGCTTGGGGGCTAGACTTCCTCTGAGAGTTGGGTCGTAGGATTTCGGGGTACATCCGGAGTACACCCATTTGGTATGATAAGTGGATGATTTGAAGTCGACCGCAACAACTGATACTGGAAATGAACTGAGAGCAAAAGCTCACCGTATCATTTTCACTATGTGTATAAGTACTCTCCCTTGGTTCCTAGAGGACCTCGGGGAGGAAAGTCGGGTAATTGTGTTCTTTTACTCTTATATTACATTATGAACTTACTTGTGATATATGTCATGCTTGCAAAAAGGGTTTTCATAAGTTAAACCGGAAAAAGAGTTTCAAAACTTATTTCTCGTTCCCCCTCGCTGAGTTCATAAGAACTCACCCTCTTTTATCATCTCAGGTGAGGAAGATCAGGAACAGGTATCTGAGGATAACGTGCCTATCGATGACTCCTTGGAGTGATTGCCTGCCCTACGTGCCTTACTTGATTGTGGCTATTTTGTGAACGATATGTTGTTTTTGAAGACAATTTCGTATGTTGCTTGCTGTCGCTATTGTAAACGACCCCCGTTGTAATTTGGGGTCTAATTTTGATTTGTACTGATCATAACTAGATAGACCCTCTTCTGGTCGTTTTGCTATCGCTACTGGTTAGTATCTATCACAGGCTTATGAAGTATCAAATAAAGGGTTAAGTAAAATGAATCTATCCAATCTTAAGCAGGTACTCATTGGTAAGCTAAGATCAACAGGTACTTTGGTAACAAGGATTGACAAACAAACGAGACATAATTATCATGCTAAGTTGTTAATCAAACGAGACTTCGAGATAACTAGTAGGCGTTTCGATTGGTGATAAATAGTAATCTTAGTTGGAAATGAATTTGAGATTGAAAGTTTTGAGGCCTTTAGAAAATTAGGTCAAACTAAAGAGCCCAATTACAGCCGTTATGCTGCCGATTTTTCGGAGAATTTTTGGACTTCTAGGCTAACGTTAAGTGTTAAACCTTAATGAACGATTAGGTACGTGAAATGATATGAATGCTTAGATCATACCCTAGTCGAACCTCTATAGGTCGGGTTGGGGCATAACAGCAGCCGAGCAGGTTTACTGCCCCCGTCGTAGAGCTCTCAGAGAGCTTTCCAACGGTATGCTGTACGCTGCGTAACTCCTTACAGATCAAAAGTTATGGGCACCGGAGTGACGAAGACCTGGTCCCAAGCCCCACGCCCTCGGTTTGCAGGCCCAGCCTCTACGTGAATCGAAGTTGTCTTGCTCAAGGTGCCTTGGGATTCGGTAATAGAAATGTGATGGATTAGGTTGTCGTCCTTTTTGCGGCTTACGACGTATGATCCGGGACGGAAAAACAGCGCAAAAAAAAGAAAAGTGTCCCAAAACTGATGAAAACGTTTGATTTTGGGCTCCGAAAATGGGCGCAGCCAAGCAAACTTGCTGCCCCCGTCGTAGAGCTCTTAGAGAGCTTTCCAACGGTATGTTGTTCGCCGCGTAACTTCTTACGGATCAAAAGTTATGGGCACCGAAGTGACGGAGACCTTGTCCCAAGCCCCACGCCCTCGGTTTGCGGGCCTAGCCTTTACGTGAAGCGAAGTTGTCTTGCCCAAGGAACCTTGGGATTCAGTAATAGAAATGTGATGGATTAGGTTGTCGTCCTTTTTGCGGCTTACGACGTACGATCCGAGATGAAAAAACAGCGCAAAAAAAGAAAAGTGTCCCGAAATTGATGAAAACGTTTAATTTTGGTCTTTGAAAACAGGCACAACCAAGCAAGCTTGCTGCCCCCGTCGTAGAGCTCTTGGAGAGCTTTCCAACGGTATGTTGTTCGCCGCGTAACTCCTTACGGATCAAAAGTTATGGGCACCAGAGCGACAAAGACCTGGTCCCAAGCCCCACGCCCTCGGTTTGCAGGCCCAGCCTTTATGTGAAGAGAAGTTGTCTTGCCTAAGGTGCCTTGGGATTCGGTAATAGAAATGTGATGGATTAGGTTGTCGTCCTCTTCGCGGCTTACGACGTACGATCCGGGACGGAAAAATAGCGTAAAAAAAGAAAAGTGTCCCGAAACTGATGAAAACGTTTGATTTTGGGCTCCAAAAACAGGCGCAGTCAAGCTAGCTTGTTGCCCATGTCGTAGGGCTCTCGAAGAGCTTTCCAATGGTATACTGTGCACCGCGTAACTCCTTACGGATCACAAGTTATGGGCACCGGAGTGACGAAGACCTGGTCCCAAGCCCCACGCCCTCGGTTTGCAGGCCTAGCCTCTACGTGAAGCGAAGTTGTCTTGCCCAAGGTGCGGTGGGATTCGGTAATAGAAATATGATGGATTAGGCTGTTGTCCTTTTCGCGGCTCACGAAGTACGATCCGGGACGAAAAAACAGCGCAAAAGAGGAAAAGTGTCCCGAAACTCATTAAAATGTTCGATTTTCGGCTCCGAAAACAAGCGTACCCGAGCAAGCTTGCTGCCCCCGTCGTAGAGCTCTCAGAGAGCTTTCCAACGGTATGCTGAGCGCCGCGTAACTCTTTACGGATCAAAAGTTATGGGAACCGGAGTGACGGAGACCTAGTTTCAAGCCCTATGCCCTCGGTTTGCGGGCCCAGCCTCTACGTGAAGCGAAGTTGTCTGGCCCAAGGTGTCATAGGATTCGGTAATAGAAATGTGATGGATCAGGTTGTCGTCCTTTTCGCGGCTCACGACGTACGATCCGGGACGGAAAAATAGCGCAAAAGAAGAAAAGTGTCCCGAAACTGATGAAAACGTTCAAATTTAGGCCCCGACTCCAAATAACGTATCTTACCTCAATTTGCGTGCCTTGGACCCAAAATTATATGACTGACATTGGATTACGTGCTTTATCTTGGCTTTCGTGTATGTCTCGTCTTACGTGCCTTGACTTAGAATTGTGTGCCCTAATCATCGATATACATGTGATACCTACATAAATGTGCCATTACCTTGATTTATTTGTGAGACCTCGATTTGCGTATATCTCTTCGTTTCGTGTGCCCTAACCTTGAACTGCGTGCCTTGACCTAGGTTTAAGAGTCGTGTCTCGTTTTATGTGCCTTGTATCGAATTACGTGCATTCATTTAGGGTTACGTGCATTTGCTTGGAAAACGTGCATTCATCTAGTAATTCGTGCTTTACCTCGTAGTACGTGCCCTAAACCTAGAAAAGCGTGCCCGCACGCTAATCAAGAAAGCATCTTACACGAAGTACTAGATTATTAATTAATCCTACAAATTCCACTAACTAACATTATAATCTTAAATCAACTCACTAAAAGACAAAATTTCACCAAAAGTTGAACATTCTTATTCTTTATTCTTTATTCTTTTGCATATCCTAAGCACACACAATAAAATAATGCTCAAAACATAACAAAATTCAGATTTGAACTATGCTTTGGCCGACCACCTCTTGCAATTTGACAAGCCTTTGCATAATTAAAACCTTCCAAGACAAACTATGACAAAATCACTTCAAACAATGCATAAAAAAATGAAACCAAAGCCATCACCAAGCATGCTTTCTCGGCCACATCACCAAGGCATGCTAAACAATTCAAATGATGTTCAAAGATAGCAAAAAAAATCAGATTTGTAGAAGCACAAGGCCGACCATATGCACAAACACTTCATTTTTCTCTTTGAAGCTCTCATTCTCTCATTTTCTCTCTCTCTCTCTCTCTCGGCCAAGGCTGCATCCTCAAGCTTCATAGCTTAAGCTCATCTCCTAAGGTTCACCTAGGCACACAAGGACTCTAGGAAGCTCGACCAAGCAAGCAAGAAACAAGAAAAAATTGCATGCAAGCTCATAGAACTCTCATTTCGGCTTAGGAATTAGAGAATCTCAAGCTATCTCTCTGCCAAGTAAGGAGAAAAGACGTTTTTGTGCATCTTCAAGAGCATTGTGCATCTTCATCTATTGTCTTGCTAAGGTGAGGGTTAATCTTTTTTTAAAAGCATACAAAAACCACATGCATGCCTTCATATGTCTATATTTGCCTCTGTACTTGTTGTATATGTGTGTGCATGAGCTTATATAACCATGCATGGCAAGATATTTGGCTAGAACTTGAAGATAGATAAAATCGCGTAGCTGACAGATTTCTGACTAGGTAGAGCGAGGTGTATTTGACCTAGTAAATGACATTGAAAATGCTAGAAAATTGGTAGGTGACTATTTTTGCCAGTTCTGAGCATTTTTCATAGAAATAGGCCAAGGCCAATGTTGACTCTAAAGTCTCCAAAATGGAAAAACATCGAAAGGTGTCTAAATCTGGAAAATCTGGAAAAATGGAGCAGGTGTTAGGCAGTTCCCTGTCCTTGTAGAACGAAACAGTTTTGACCTAGTAAATTATATTTAAAATGCATTAAATTTGGTAAGTTGCTAGATTTTTCAGTTCTGGACATTTTTGTCATAAATAGACTAAAGCTAAATCTGACCCTAAGACCCTCAAATATGGCAAGAATTGAATTATGTACGAATCTGGACAGTTTTGTGTAGTCTCACGGTTCTAGCTATAACTCTTGAATCCGAACTCCAAATGATGCGAGGCTTGTTTCTGGATTTAAATCACTCATTAAGATTTAATTTGAAATTTTGTTCACTAGAATTGGAGATTGTTTGCTTATCCAAATGATTATGGGAAAACAGTCCATTGCAGTGAGGTTTTTATTTAGTGATATGCTTTGAAAAATATTGTAACTTCTCTTGTGGTATTGAATGCTTGGGATTGTGGCACTTGGATGTTGTGTGGACTGTTTTGGATGATTGAGGATGTTTTAATTGATTGATGCATGGCTTGGGTTTAATTACGTGACAACTTGCGGCTTAATCACACGTGTAAGCATGAATTGAAACCCTATTGACTATGAAAACTAGCTAAGTGTTGATCCTATGGTTATTGTGTCTAATTGTGTGATTAGTGGGCTGCCTAATAAATGTTAAGTATGCTTGAAATATGATTCCCGATGATTACATGTTGATAAGTAGACCTTTCTTGCATCCGGTCCCACGTAGACGTCGTTGCATGCTTGTATAAACTTATTATCTGATTACGTGAACCCCGAAATGAGTTATATGACTAGATTTACATGTGTTACATGGCTGCCCGTTTAATATTCATATAACTCCATGTGTATTACAAGTGAAATTAAATATCAAAGCATGCCTCATGTGTTTACTTGTCAACGTGCGATCTTATAACTGCTCGGAGGCAACCTACTTTGTTGTCCTCCTAATGTGATATGTTAAATGTTATAAATGTGCTTTGCATACAAGGTTGCAACCTTTCATTCTGGCATGGTAGCGTTCACGCACACCGGGCGGCATCGGGCTTGCCGGTGCAACCGTGACTACCATGGTCCAATTCCCTCTCTCGCTTGGGGGCTAGACTTCTTCGGAGAGTTGGGTCGTAGGATTTCGGGGTACATCCGGAGTACACCCATTTGGCGTGATAAGTGGATGATTTGAAATCGGCCGCAACAACTGTTATTGGAAATGAATTGAGAGCAAAAACTCACCGTATCCTTTTCACTATGTGTATAAGTACTCTCGCTTGGTTCCTAGAGGACCTCGGGGAGAAAAGACGGGTAATTGTGTTCTTTTACTTTTATATTACATTATAAACTTACTTGTGTTATATGTCATGCATTCAAAAAGGGTTTTTCATAAGTTGAACCGAAAAAAGAGTTTCAAAACGTATTTCTCGTTCCCCCTCGCTGAGTTCATAAGGACTTACCCTATTTTATCATTACAAGTGAAGAAGATCAGGAACAGGTACCCGTGGATAACGTGCCTATTGATGACTCCTTGGAGTGATTGCCTGCTCTACGTGCCTTACTTGACTGTGGCCATTTTGTGAACGATATGTTTGTTTCGAAGATTGTCTCTTATGTTGTTTGTCATTGTTATTATAAAAGATCCCCGTTGTAATTTGGGGTCTAATTTTGATTTGTACTGATTATAACTAGACAGACACCCTATTTGATCATTTTGCTACTTTGATTAGTAACTACTACAGGCTTATGAAGTATTAGGCAAAGAGTTAAGTAAAATGAATCTATCCAATCTTAAACAGGTACTCATTTGTAGGCTAAGGGATAACAGGCACTTGTGTAACAGACGTTAACAAATAAACGGGACATAGTCATCATGCTAGGTTTGTTAATCAAACGAGACTGTGAGATTAATAGTAGGCATATCGATTGGTGATAAATAGTAATCTTAGTTGGAATAGAATTTGAGATTGAAAGTTTTGAGGCGTTTAGACAATTAGGTCAAACTAAAGAGCCAATTACAGTCGTTTTGCTGCTGGGTTTTTCGAAAATCTTTTGGAGTTCTAGGCTAACGTTAAGCGTTAAACCTTAATGAACGATTAAGTACGTGAAATGATATAAATGTTTAGATCACACCCTAGTCAAACCTCTATAGGTCGGGTTGGGGCGTGACAGATTAGCTTATCATCCTTTTCGCGACTTACGACGTACGATCCGGGACGGAAAAACAGCGCAAAAAAAGAAAAGTGTCCCAAAACTGATGAAAACGTTTGATTTTGGGCTTCGAAAACAGTCGCAGCCAAGCAGGCTTGCTGCCCCCGTCGTAGAGCTCTCGGAGAGCTTTCCAATGGTATGCTGTGCGCCGCGTAACTTGTCACGCCCCAACCCGACCTATAGAGGTTAGACTAGGGTATGATCTAAACATTCAAGTCATTTCACGTACTTAATCGTTCATGAAGGTTTAGTACTTAACGTTTAGCCTAAATTCCACAAATTCTCCAGAAAACTGGCAGCATAACGGTTGTAATTGGACTCTTTAGTTTGACCTAATTCTCTAAACGCCTCAAAATTTTCAATCTCAATTTCATTTCCAACTAAGGTTACTAGTTATCTCGAAGTCTCGTTTGATTAACAACCTAGCATGATAACTCTATCTCGTTTGTTTATTAATCCTTGTTACAAAAGTACCTGTTGATCTTAGCCTACCAATGAGTACCTGCTTAAGATTTGATAAATTCATTTTACTTAATCCTTTACCTGTTACTTCATAGGCCTGTGATAGATACTAACCAATAGCGATAGTAAAAATGACCATAAGAGTGTCTATCTAGTTATGATCAGTACAACCCAAAATTTGACCCCAAATTACAACGGAGGTCATTTACAATACAACAACAAGCAACATAAGAAATAGTCTTCAAGCAACATATCATTCACAAAATGGCCATAGTCAAGTAAGGCACGTAGGGCAAGCAATCATTCCAAGGAATCATCAAAAGGCACGTTGTCCTCGGGTACCTGTTCCTGGTCTTCTTCACCTGAGATGATAAAAGAGGGTGAGTCCTTATGAACTCAGTGAGGGGGAACGAGAAATAAGTTTTGAAACTCTTTTTCCGCTTCAACTTATGAAAACCCTTTTTGCAAGCATGACATATATCACAGGTAAGTTCATAATGTAATATAAGAGTAAAAGAACACAATTACCCGACTTTCCTCCCCGAGGTCCTCTAGGAACCAAGCGAGAGTACTTATACACATAGTGAAAAGGATACGGTGAGCTTTTGCTCTCAGTTTACTTCCAGTATCAGTTGTTGCGGCCGACTTCAAATCATCCACTTATCACGCCAAATGGGTGTACTCCGGATGTACCCCGAAATCCTACGACCCAACTCTCCGAGGAAGTCTAGCCCCCAAGCGAGAGAGGGAATTGGACAATGGTAGTCACGGTTGCACCGGCAAGCCCGATGCCGCCCGGTGTGCGTGAAACGCTACCACGCCAGAATGAAAGGTTGCAACCTTGTATGCAATGCACATTTATGACATTTAATATATCACATTAGGAGGACAACAAAGTAGGTTGCCTCCGAGCAGTCAGAAGATTACACATTGACAAGTAAACACGCGAGGCATGATATGACAGGCAATTTCACTTGTAAAGCACATGGAGTTATATGAATATTAAACGGGCAGCCATGTAACGCATGTAAATCAAGTCATATAACTCATTTCGAAGTTCACGTAATCAAATAATAAGGTCATACAACATGCAATGACGTTTACGTGGGACCGGGTGCAAGAAAGGTCTACTTGTCAATATGTAATCATCGGAATCCCATTTAGGGCTATAAGGGTAACTACGGGCAGCCTACTAATCATATAATTAAACACGATATCCATAGGATCAACACTTAGCGAGTTTTCCTAGTCACTAGGGTTTTAATTCATGCTTACCCGTGCGATTAAGCCCCAAGTTGTCACGTAATTAAACTCAAGCCATGCGTCGATTAATTAAAACACCCTCAAGCATTCAAAACAGTCCACACAACATCTAAGTGCCACAATCCCAAGCATTTAATACAACAAGAGAAGTTACAATAATTTTCAAAGCATATCACTAGAAGAAAACCTCACTGCAATGGTCTGTTTTCTCACAATCATTGAGATAAGCAAACAATCTCCAATTCCAGTGAATAAAATTTTCAATTAAATCTTAAGGAGTGAACTAAATCCAGAAACAAACCTCACATCATTTGGAGTTCGGATTCAAGAGTTATAGCCAAAACCGTGAGACTACGCAAAACTGTCCAGATTTGTGCACATTTCAATACTTGTCATTTTTGTGGACCTTAGGGTCAGATTTAGCCTTAGTCCATTTCTGACAAAAATGTCTAGAACTGAAAAGTCTAGCATCATACCAAATTGCATGCATTTTGAATATCATTTACTAAGTCAAATCTGGTTCGTTCTACAAGGACAGTGAATCTGCCAAAACCTGCTTCATTTTCTCAGATTCTCCGGATTTGGACACCTTTCGATGTTTTGCCATTTTGGGGACCTTAGAATCAAAATTGGCTTTGGCCTATTTCTGTGAAAAATTCTTAGAACTGGAAAAAATAGTCACCTACCAATTTTCACGAATTTCCAACATTATTTACCTGGTCAAAATCACTTCGGTCCAACAAGTCAGAAGACTGTCCTTTACGCGATTTCACCTATCTTCACATTTTAGCCAAATATCTTGCCATGCATGTTTACAAAAGCTCATGTACACACATATATCACAAGTACAGAGGTAAAAATAGACATTTAAAGGCATGCATGTGGTTTTTGAAAGCTTTTCAAATGAGTTTTAGCCCTCACCTTAGCAATACAACAATGAAGATGCACAAAGCTCTTGATGATGCAGAAGGTAGTCTTTTCTCCTTGCTTAGCCGAGAGACAACTTGAGATTCTCTAATTCCTAGCTTAGTAACCATGTTCTTAGTATGTGCAAGTGGCTAGAACAAAAAGAAAATGAAATAGGAGCTATCAAACATACCTAAGCTTAAATGAATGTGCTATGAGCTTGCATGCATGTTTCTTGGCTTCTAGCTTGCTTGGTCGAGTTCCTTAGTGGCTTGAATGCCTTGATGAACCTTAGGATGATGAGCTTAAGCTATGGAGTGTAGAATTGCAGCTAAGGCCGAGAGAGAGAGAGAAGAAATGAGAGAAAGAGAGAGTGAGAGAATGAAGTGAAAGGCTTGAGCATTTGGTCGGCCTTGAGCTTGTAAAATTATGATTTTTGTGTCTTCAAGAGCATGTTTTGAATCATCTAGCATGGGCAATTTGAGTGTGTCTAGAATGTGGTGCATTGGGTAGGGTTTTGGGTTATTTTTTATTTTATTTTTTATGCTTTGTGTCATAGGTTGTCTAAGTTTGATTTTTGAATTATGCAAGGCATTGACAAAAGCTCCTACATGGTCGGCCAAGGCAAGCTTAAATCTGAGTTTTTCTGTCTTGGTTGAGCATTATTTAATTGTATGCTTGGAATATGCAAAAGAATAAAGAATAAAGAATAAGAAAGTCTAGCTTTTTGTGAGATTTCGTCTTCTAGTGAGTTGAATTAGCATTTTAAAATTAGTTAGTGGAGTTTGTAGGATTAATTAATGATCTAGTGCTTCGTGTAAGATACTTTCTTGATTAGTGTGCGGGCACGCTTTCCTAGATTTAGGGCACACACTATGAGGTAAGACACGAACTACGAGACAAATGCACATTTTCCAAGCAAATTCACGCAGTCCTAAATGTATGCACGTAATTCAATGCAAGGCACACAAAATAAAACACGACTCTTAAACCTAGGTCAAGGCACGCAAATCTAGGTTAGGGCACATAAAACGAGGTATCGCACGTAAATCGAGATCGGGCCTCACATAACTCCTTACGGATCAAAAGTTATGGGCACCGGAATGACAGAGACCTTGTCCAAAGCCCCACGCCCTCGGTTTACGGGCCCAGCCTCTACGTGATGGATTAGGTTGTCGTCCTTTTCGCGGCTCACGACGTACGATCCGGGATAAAAAAATAGCGCAAAAGAAGAAAAGTGTCCCGAGATAGATGAAAACGTAGAGCACTCGGAGAGCTTTCCAACGATATGCCGTGCGCCGCGTAACTCTTCACGGATCAAAAGTTATGGGCACCGGAGCGACGAAGACCTGGTCGCAAGCCCTACGCCCTCGGTTTGCGGGCCCAGCATCTACGTGAAGTGAAGTTGTCTTGCCCAAGGTGCCATGGGATTCGGTAATAGAAATTTGATGGATTAGGTTGTCGTCATTTTCGCGGCTCACGACGTACGATTCGGGACGGAAAAACAGCGCAAAAGAATAAAAGTGTCCCAAAATTGATGAAAACATTTGATTTTGTGCTCCAAAAATAAGCGCAGCCAAGCAAACTTGCTGCCCCTGTCGTAGAGCTCTCGGAGAACTTTCCAACGGTATGTTGTGCGCTACGTAAATCTTTACAGATCAAAAGTTATGGGCACCGGAGTGACGGATACTTGGTCCCAAGCCTTACGCCCTCGGTTTGCGGGCCCAGCCTCTACGTGAAACGAAGTTGTCTTGCCCAAGGTGCCGTGGGATTCGGCAATTGAAATGTGATGGATTAGGTTGTTGTCCTTTTTGCGGCTCACGACGTACGATCCGGGAAGGAAAAACAGTGCAAAAGAAGAAAAGTGTCCCAAAACTGATGAAAATGTTCGATTTTAGGCTCCAAAAATAGGCGCTACAGAGCAGGCTTGCTGCCCTATCGTAGAGCTCTCGGAGAGCTTTCCAACGGTATACTGTGCGCTGCGTAACTCCTTACGGATCAAAATTTATGGGCATCGAAGTGACGGAGACCTGGTCCCAAGCCCTACGCCCTCAGTTTGCGGGCCTAGCCTCTACGTGCAGTGAAGTTGTCTTGCCTAAGGTGCCATGGGATTCAGTAACAGAAATGTGATGGTTTAGGCTGTAGTCCTTTTTGCGGCTCACGAAGTACGATCCAGGATGAAAAAACAGCGCAAAAGAACAAAAGTGTCCTAAAACTCAAGAAAACGTTCGATTTTGCGCTCCAAAAATAGGCGCAGCCAGGTAGGCTTGCCGCCCCCGTCGCAGAGCTCTCGGAGAGCTTTCCAACGGTATGCTGTGTGCTGCGTAACTCCTTACAGATCAAAAGTTATGGGCACCAGAGTGACGGAGACCTTTTCCCAAGCCCCACGCCCTCGGCTTCCGGGCCTAGCCTCTACGTGAAGCGAAGTTGTCTTGCCCAAGGTGCCTTGGGATTCGGTAATAGAAATATGATGAATTAGGTTGTCTTCCTTTTCGCGGCTCACGACGTACAATCCGGGACAAAAATACAGCGCAAAAGAAGAGAAGTGTCCCGAAACATATGAAAATGTTCGATTTTGGGCTACGAAAATAGGCGCAGCCGAGCAGGCTTGCTGCCCCCATCGTAGAGCTCACAGAGAGCTTTCCAACGATATGTTGTGCGCCGCGTAACCCTTTACGGATGAAAAGTTATGGGCACCGGAGCGACGGAGACCTTGTCACAACCACCACGCCCTCGGTTTGCGGGCCCAGCCTCTACGTGAAGCGAAGTTGTCTTGCCCAAGGTGCCGTGGGATTCGGTAATAAAAATATGATGGATTAGGTTGTCGTCCTTTTCGCGGCTCACAACGTACGATCCGGGACGAAAAAACACCGCAAAAGAAGAAAAGTGTCCCGAAACAAAAGAAAACGTTCGATTTTGGGCTCCACAAAGAGGCACAACCGAGCAGGATTGCTTCCCCTGTCGTAGAGCTCTCTGAGAGATTTCCAACGGTATGTTGTGCGCCGCGTAACTCCTTACGGATCAAAAGTTATGGGCACCAGAGTGACGAAGACCTTGTCCCAAGCCCCACGCCCTCGGTTTGCGGGCCAAGCCTCTACGTGAAGCGAAGTTGTCTTTCCCAAGGTACCTTGGGATTCGGTAATAAAAATGTAATGGATTAGGTTGTCGTCCTTTTCGCGGCTCACAAAGTACGATCCGAGACGAAAAAATAGCGCAAAAGAAAAAATGTGTCTCGAAATAGATGAAAACGTTCTATTTTGGGCCCTAAAAATGGACGCAGCTAAGCAGGCTTGCTGCCTCCATCGTAGAGCTCTCGGAGGGCTTTCCAAAAATATGTTGTGCGCCACGTCACTCTTTACGGATCAAAAGTTATGGGCACCGGAGCGACGGAGGCCTAGTCCCAAGCCCCACGCCCTCGATTTGCAGGCCCAGCGTCTACGTGAAGTGAAGTTCTCTTGCCCAAGGTGCCGTGAGATTCGGTAATGGAAATGTGATGGATTAGGTCGTCGTCCTTTTCGATGCTCACGACGTACGATACGGGATTAAAAAACAGCGCAAAAGAAGAAAAGTGTCCCGAAACTGATGAAAATGTTCAATTTTGGGCTACTAAAATAGGCGCTGTCGAGCAGGCTAGCAGCCCCTATCGCAGAGCTCTCGGAGAGCTTTCCAACGGTATGCTGCGCGCCGCGTAACTCCTTACGGATCAAAAGTTATGGGCACCGGAGTGACGAAGACCTGGTCCCAAGCCCCACGCCCTCGGTTTGCGGGCCCTGCCTCTACGTGAAGCGAAGTTGTCTTGCCCAAGGTGCCGTGGGATTCGGTAATTGAAATGTGATGGATTAGGTTGTTATCATTTTCACGGCTCACGACATACGATCCGGGACGGAAAAACATCTCAAAAGAAGAAAACTGTCCTAAAACAGATGAAAATGTTCGATTTTGGGCTCCGAAAATAGGTGAAGTCGAGCAGGCTTATTGCCCCCATCGTAGAACTCTCGGAGTGCTTTCCAACGAAATGCTGTGCGCCGCGTAACTCATTATAGATCAAAAGTTATGGGCACCGGAGCGACGGAGACCTTGTCCCAATCCTTATGCCCTCGGTTTGCGGGCCCAGCCTCTACATGAAGCAAAGTTGTCTTGCACAAGGTGCCTTGGGATTCAGTAATAGAAATATGATGGATTAGGTTGTCGTCCTTCTCGCGGCTCACGACGTACGATCCGGGAAGAAAAAATAGCACAAAAAAAAGATAAGTGTCCCGAAACAGATGAAAACGTTCGATTTTGGGTTCTGAAAATAGGTACAGCCAAGCAAGCTTGCTGCCCTCATCGTAGAGCTCTCGAAGAGCTTTTCAACGGTATGTTATGCGCCGCGTAACTCCTTGCAGATCAAAGGTTATGGACACCAGAGTGACGGAGACCTGGTCCCAAGCCCCACGCCCTCGGTTTGCGAGCCTAGCCTCTACATGAAACGAAGTTGTCTTGCCCAAGGTGTCGTGGGATTCGGTAATAGAAATGTGATAGATTAGGCTGTCGTTTATTTCGCGGCTCACGAAGTACGATCCAAGACGAAAAAATAGCGCAAAAGAAGAAAAGTGTCCTGAAATTGATGAAATTGTTCGATTTTGGACTCCGAAAATAGGCATAGCCGAGTAGGCTTGCTGCCCCCGTAGTAGAGCTCTCGGAGAGCTTTCCAATGGTATGCTGTTTGCCGCGTAACTCCTTGCGGATCAAAAGTTATGGGCACCGGAGTGACGAAGACCTTGTCCCAAGCCCTACGCCCTCATTTTGCGGGCCCAGCCTCTACGTGAAGCGAAGTTGTCTTGCCCAAGGTACTGTGGGATTCGGTAATTGAAATATGATGGATTAGGTTGTCGTCCTTTTTGCGGCTCACGACGTACGATCTGGAACGGAAAAACAGCACAAAAGAAGAAAAGTGTCCTAAAACTAATGAAAAAGTACGATTTTGGGCTCCAAAAACAGGCGCTACCGAGCAGGCTTGCTGCCCCCATTGTAGAGCTCTCGGAGAGCTTTCCAATGGTATACTGTGCGCCGCGTAACTCCTTACAAGCGCTACCGAGCAGGCTTTCTTGATTAGCGTGTGGGCATGCTTACCTAGGTCTAGGGAACACACTACGAGATGAATGCACGTTTCCCAAGTAAATGCACGTAACCCTAAATGAATGTACATAATTCAATGCAAGGCACATAAAACAAAACACGACTCTTAAACCTAGGTCAAGGCACGTAAATCTAGGTTAGGGTACACGTAACGAGGTATCGCATGCAAATCGAGGTCGGGCCTCACATCCTCCCCTCCTTAAAAGAATTTCGTCCTGAAATTCAATATTACCTTTGAAATAATGCTGGATACTGTTGCTCCATCTAGTCTCGCCTTTCCCACGTTGCTTCTTCAACTCCATGGTGATCCCACAACACTTTCACCATCGGTATAGATTTGTTGTGCAACTCCCGATCTTGCTGGTCTAGGATTCGAATGGGCCTCTCTTCATAAGACAAGTTCTCCCGAAGCTGCAACGGCTCTGGCTCCAAGATATGCGATGGATCAGGGTGATACTTCCGTAGCATTGAAACATGAAAGACGTCGTGAATATTGGAGAGGTTTTGGGGTAGTTCCAGGCGATACGCCAATTTGCCAACCTTCTCAACTATCTCAAATGGTCCTACAAACCTTGGGCTCAACTTTCCACCCTTGCCGTGTTTAATCAGTCCCCTCCGAGGTGATATCTTCAAGAACACCTTGTCGCTGACCTCAAACTCTAGACTCCGTCTCCGTCGGTCTGCATAACTTTTCTGCCTGCTTTGGGCAATAAGCATCCGTTTCCGGATGAGATGGACATTATCAACGGTCTTCATAAGTTCAGGTAGAAGGGTAAGGTCAAAAGTCTTCGTCTCACCTACTTCGTCCCAGTAAATTGGGGATCGACACTTACGTCCATACAATGCCTCAAATGGGGCCATCCCGATAGTGGCCTGATAACTGTTATTATAAGCGAACTCCGCTAGAGACAAATATTTCTCCTAACCTTTTCCGAAGTCTAAAACACACGCCCTCAGCATATCCTCCAGAATCTAAATAGTTCTCTCAAATTGTCCATCAGTCTGAGGGTGATAAGTCGTGCTGAAACTCAACTTCGTTCCCAAAGCTTTTTGCAATCTCTTCCAAAATCGGGAAGTAAAACGAGGATCCCTATCCGATACAATAGTCACAGGTATCCCGTGCAACCTTATAATATCCGCCACATACATATCTCCTAGTTTCTCAGGACTATCCTCCTTGTTCATCGGTAAGAAGTGTGCCGGCTTAGTCAATCTATCCACTATGACCCAAACAGCGTCATGACCCTTTTGTGACCTGGGCAGGTCCATGACAAAGTCCATAGTTATGTGTTCCCATTTCCATTGAGGAATTCCAACGGTTGAAGTAAACCTGCTGGTCGTTGATATTCTGCTTTGACTCTCTGGCAAGTCAAACACCGTGCCACAAATTCCGTGATCTCCCTTTTCATGTTATTCCACCAATAGTGTTGCTTCAAATCCCAGTACATCTTTGTTCCGCCGGGGTGAATAGTGTATCTTGAATTATGGGCTTCTTCAAGAATCCTCTTTTTCAGCTCTGGATCATTAGGAACACCAATTCGATTCCTGAACCTCCAAATACCATCATCATGAAACTTGAAATCTGTGTTGCTTTCTTTAATCTTCTGAAACTGTTGGTCCTTTTGTTGAGCCTCTTGCAATTCAGACAACAAGGTTGATTGAACTTGTGTAGTGGCAAATAGTAACCCTTTTTGAGTCAATTGTGGTTTCCACAAAAATGCTTCCTCTAATAACTCCTGCACCTTAACTTCCAGTTTTGCCATGCTTGCTTTCTGACTTAAGGCATCTGCAACTACATTTGCTTTACCGGGCACATAATTGATTATGCAGTTATAATCATCCAAAAGCTCCATCCACCGTCTTTGCCTCATGTTCAACTCTTTTTGTGAGAACAAGTATTTCAAGCTCTTGTGATCAGTAAACACCTTGAACTTGTTACCCCACAGATAGTGTCTCCATTTCTTGAGTGCAAACACCATAGCCGCTAACTCCAAATCATGCGTTGGGTAGTTCAATTCATACGGCTTCGATTTTCTAGAAGCATACGCAATCACTCTACCATTTTGCATCAACACACAACCCAGTCCTTCCTTCGAAGCATCGCTATAGATTACAAAACCTTGACTCCCTTCAGGCAATGCAAGAATAGGTGCGGTATTCAATCTTTTCTTCAATTCTTGGAAGCTGTTCTCATACTTGTCATCCCACACGAACTTTGTTTTCTTTTGAGTGAGCCTTGTAAGTGGTCCTGCGATCTTTGAGAAATCCTTCACGAACCTCCGATAATAGCCAGCTAAACCGAGAAAACTCTGAACTTCCGTAACATTTTTCGGTTTCTTCCAAGACATCACCGCTTCTATCTTTGCTGGATCTACTGTTATTCCCTCTTAGGATATGATGTGCCCCAAGAATGCAATATGCCGCAACCAAAATTCGCATTTGCTAAACTTCGCATACAATTGATGCTCTCGGAGTTTCTGCAATACCAATTGCAAATGCTGTTCATGCTCAGCCTCGGATTTTGAGTATACCAAAATATCATCAATAAAGATCACTACAAATTGGTCCAAGTAGGGTTGAAACACCCTGTGCATCAAGTCCATAAAAGCTGCAGGGGCATTAGTTAGCCCAAATGGCATTACCACATATTCATAATGCCCATGTCTCATCCTGAAAGCCGTTTTAGGCACATCCTCCTTTTTTATCTGCAACTGATAGTACCGTTGCCTCAAGTCGAGCTTCGAATACACTTTGGCTCCCTGAAGTTGATCAAACAACTCGTCGATCAGTGGAAGTGGGTATTTATTCTTGACGGTCACTTGGTTTAATCCTCGGTAATCGATGCATAGCCTCAATGTTCCGTCTTTCTTCTTTACAAATAGGATTGGCGCGCCCCACGGAGAAGAGCTTGGTTGAACAAACCCCTTCTTCAATAATCCTTGCAATTGGTCCTTCAGTTCTTGTAGCTCGGCTGGTGCCATACGATAGGGAGCTTTAGATATCGGCTGGGTGCCAGGCAGTAATTCTATAATGAACTCGATCTCCCGATTTGGGGATAAACCGTGCAATTCTTTTGGAAACACATCCGCATAATCTTTAATCACTGGCATCTCCTCCAACTTAGCTTTGTCTGACGGCTTGTTGATGAGGTAAGCTAAGTATCCACTACATCCTTTTCTCAAGGACTTCACTGCTTTCGTAGATGAAATGATGGAACTCCCGGTGAAGTCTCTTCGACCCATTACCTCCAATATTGGTTGACCAGGTATCTAGAATGTTACAATCTTCGTCCGGCAATCTAGTTGGGCATGATGCTTTGCCAACCAGTCCATCCCTAAGATGACTTCATAGTCTCGAAAGGGTAATACAATAAGATTGGCTGAAAATTCCCTATCTTTAATTTGGATTTTACATGCTTTATAAGCTGAGCGAGTAGCAAGTTTAGAACCCATCGGAGTACCAATTTCTACTTCGTAAGGCAAACATACAACTCGTAGTTTCACACGTTGCACACATAAGGGAGTAATAAATGAATGAGTAGCACCTAGATCAATTAGCACCCTAACAGGTTGATTCAGTATCAAGAATGTACCTTCAACAACAGCAGTCTCTTCAGGAAGCTCCTCGCACTCAATAGCATAAGCTCGGGCCTGAACTCTAGGAATTGGATTATTGCCTCTACCAGCTGGTTTAATCCGATTTTGTCTCCCTTGCCATTTAGGACAATCCTTGCTGTTGATCGCTGCCACACCCTACGCATCGTCCCGATTTCCACCAACACTGGGCCTCGGTGTGACCCTTCATGTTACAGTAAGAATAGGTGACAGTCTGAGTAGTAGTTGAACTACTTGTGGATCCGCGGGTGGAAGAGGCTGGTGGTACTTTAGTTGGGCCACGGTTATTAACTGGTCTGTTCTGGCTCTGGCCCTGACTGCGACTTTGAGTCTGGAATTTTCTCTGTCGTCTTGGAGGCTGATATGGTTTCTTGTTCAGCTGGCTCGAACCGGCTCTATCAAGTTTCCTCTTCTCAACTCGGAAGGTAGCCGCAAGGAGAGCAGAATAGGTAGTAAAGTCATGCGAAGCCAACTGGTCCTGAATTTCTGGCCTCAATCCATTCGTAAATTTCCACATCTTCGCCTCAGGGGTACTGACCATGTATTGAGCATAGCGGGACAGTCGGTCAAAATGAGCCTCATACTGGGCCACCGTCATGTTACCCTGGTTCAAGTGCATGAATTCCTCAATTCGCCTCTGCCTGGAAACTGCGGGTACGTATTTCTCCTTGAATGCCTTAACGAAATTACCCCACAAGCGAGGTGTATGATCAGTTTCCCAAAGTGCTTCCACAATGTGCCATCAATGCTCAGCATCCCTGTGCAATAAAAATATAGCGAACTCCACCTTTTCCTCATCAGTATAATCAAGTGGCTTGAAAATCCTTTCAATCTCAGACAGCCAACCCTCTGCCTTATCATCATCAGCTTCCCCGAAGAATTTGGACGGGCGAAAGTCAAGGAACTCCTGTATTCTGCTATTTCTCCCATTGTTACCATCATTCATGTTGTTGTTGTTGTTTGTTTCACGTGCATCTTAACGTTCCATCACTCGCGACACGCGATCCATGACATTCGCCATCATATTAAACATAGCCATGTCGGGATTAGTTTGATGAGCATCTCCGGTCTTTTGGGGCTCACCGCTCCTATTAGTATTGCGAGTACTAGGGCCAGCCATCTATAGGCACAGATTATTATGCACAATTTATTAGAATAAGACAAACAAGAATTCAATGTATAAGGTATGCAACGTACAATTTTATATAGAGATACAATTCTCGAAATAGTTAAGACATGTTAATCACATAAGCACATAGAACATAGAAGGCACAATTAGCATTATCACACATTATCACACATAAACAAGTCATCCTAATAACCTTGGGGCTTCTACCCATGGTCCGAGAGTTAAACCTGGCTTAAGCAATCTAAGCTCTGATACCATTTCTCTAAGGTGTCACCCCCCAACCCGACCTATAGAGGTTAGACTAGGGTGTGATCTAAACATTCATATCAATTCACGTACTTAATCGTTCATTAAGGTTTAACGCTTAACGTTAGCCTAGAACTCCAAAAGATTTTCCAGAAAACTGGCAGCATAACGGCTGTAATTGGCTCTTTAGTTTGACCTATTTCTCTAAACGCCTCAAAACTTTCGATCCCAAATTCGATTCCAACTAAGATTACTATTTATCACCAATTGAAATGCCTACTAATTATTTCGAAGTCTCGTTTGATTAACAACCTAGCGTAGCAACTATGTCTCGTTTATGTGTCAATCTTTGTTACAAAAGTACCTGTTGATCTTAGCTTACCAATGAGTACCTGCTTAAGATTGGATAGATTCATTTTACTTAACCCTTTACCTAATACTTCATAAGCCTGTGATAGATACTAAACCAAAGTAGCGACAGCAAAACGACCAGAAGAGTGTGTACCTAGTTATGATCAGTACAAGCCAAAATTAGACCCCAAATTACAACGGGGGTCATTTACAATACAACAACAAGCAACATAAGAAATAGTCTTCAAGCAACATATCGTTCACAAAATGGCCATAGTCAAGTAAGGCACGTAGGGCAAGCAATCATTCCAAGGAGTCATCAATAGGCACGTTGTCCTCGGGTACCTGTTCCTGGTCTTCTTCACCTGAGATGATAAAAGAGGGTGAGTCCTTATGAACTCAGCGAGGGGAAACGAGAAATACGTTTTGAAACTCTTTTTCCGGTTAACTCATGAAAAGCCCCTTTTTGAAAACATGTCACGTATTACAAGTAATAAGGTACGCAAGTATAAGAATCAAATTGAGCAACAGATACAATTACCAATCATTTCAAGGATACGGTGAGCATTTGCTCTCAATATCGATTTCGATACGATTGTTGCGACCGACTTCAATAATCCACTTATCGCTCCCATTTGGGTGTACTCCGGATGTACCCCAAAAACCTACGACCCAACTCTCCGAGGGTAAAATGCCAAGCGAGAGAGGGAATTGGACCATGGTAGTCACGGTAGTACCGATAAGCCCAATGCCGCCCGGCGTGCATGAAATGCTACCATGCCACAATGAAAGGTTGCAACCTGCATGCAATGCGCATTTATAACATTTAACATATCACATTAGGAGGACAACAAAGTAGGTTGCCTCCGAGCAGTTATAAGATCGCACGTTGACAAGTAAACACACGAGGCATGTTTGACATGTAATTTGACTTGTAAAATGCATGGAGTTATATGAATATTGAACGGACAGCCATGTAACACATGTGAATCAAGTCATATAACTCATTTTGGGGTTCATGCAATCAAATAATAAGGTTATACAACATGCGACGACATCTACGTGGGACCGGGTGCAAGAAAGGTCTACTTATCAACATGTAATTGTTAGAATCACATTTAGGGCTATAAAGACAACTATGGGCAGCCCACTAATCACACAATTAGACACGAAAACCATAGGATCGATACTTAGCGAGTTTTTCATAGTCACTAGGGTTTCGATTCATGCTTACACGTACGATTAAGCCACAAGTTGACAAGTAAATAAACCAAAACCATGCATCGATTAATTAAACATCCTCAAGCATTCAAAACAGTCCACACAACATCCAAGTGCCACAATCCCAAGCTTTTAACACAACAAGAGAAGTTACAATAATTTTCAAAGCATATCACTAGATGAAAACCTCACTGCAATGGTCTGTCTTCCCACAATCATTTAGACAAGCAAACAATCTCCAATTCTAGTGAACAAAATTTCAAATTAAATCTTAAGGAGTTAGCGAAATCCAAAAACAAACCTCGCAACATTTGGAGTTCAGGTTCAAGCGTTATAGCCAAAACCGTGAAACTACGCAAAACTGTCCAGATTTGTGCACATTTCAATACTTGTCGTTTTTGAGGACCTTAGGGTCCGATTTAGCCTTAGTATATTTCTGACAAAAATGTCCAAAACTGAAAAATATAGCAACCTCCCAAATTTTATACATTTTAGATATCAATTGCTAAGTGAAAACTGAATCGTTCTACAAGGACAGTGAACTGCCAAAAACCTGCTTTATTTTCCAGATTTTCCAGATTTTGACACCTTTCGTTGTTTTTCCATTTTGGAGACCTTAGAATCAAAATTGTCCTTGGCCTATTTCTATGAAAAATGCTCAGAACTGGCCAAACTAGTCACCTACCAATTTTCACGCATTTTCAACATCATTTACCTGGTCAAATTCATTTCGATCCAACAAGTCAGAGAACTGCCATTTACGCGATTTCACCTATCTTCCAATTCTAGCCAAAGATCTTGCCATGCATGTTTACAAAAGCTCATGTACACACATACATCACAAGTACAGAGGTAAAAATAGACATTTAAAGGCATGCATGTGGTTTTGGAAAGCTTTCAAAAGAGTTTTAGCCCTCACCTTAGCAAGACAATAATGAAGATGCACAAAGCTCTTGGAGATGTACAAATGGTCTCCTTTCCTTGTTTGGCCGAGGGATATTGCTTGTTTCCTTAATTCCTAGCTAAGTTACCATGCCCTTAGTATGTGCATGTGGTTAGAACAAAAAAGGAAATGAAATAGAAGCTATCAACATACCTAAGCCGAAATGAGTGTTCTATGAGCTTGCATGCATGTTTCTTTGCTTCTAGCTTGCTTGGTCGAAATCCTTAGTGGCTTGAAGGTCTTGATGAACCTTAGGATGATGAGCTTAAGCTATGGAGAGTGAGATTGCAGCCAAGGCCGAGAGAGAGAGAGAAGAAATGAGAGAGTGAATGAGAGAAAGAGAGGAATTGAGAGCAATTGAAATGTTTGTGAGGTATGAAGTGTTATGTGTGAGTGTGTCGGCCTAGGGCCTTGAAAATTTTGAAATTCTCTTAGTCCTTCTGCAATCTTGAAATGTGAGGAAGCATGGAGTGCTTTGGTCGAGAAAGTGAAGCTTGGTAGGTGTGTTTCATTTCATTTTTTTTATGCATTGTGTCATAGGTTGTCTAGGTATGAATTTTGAAATATGCAATGCTTTTTCAAATGCTCCATGTGGTCGGCCAAGCTAGTGTTCCAATCTGAATTTTTTGTCTTGTTTGAACTTATTTTATTGTGTGTTTGGGATGTGCAAAAGAATAAAGAATAAGAATGTTTAGCTTTCGGTGCAATTTCGTCTTCTAGTGAGTTAAATTAGTATTTTAATATTGGTTAGTCGAGTTTGTAGGATTAATTAATGATCTAGTGCTTCGTGTAAGATGCTTTCCTGATTAGCGTGTGGGCACGCTTACCTAGGTCTAGGGAACTCACTACGAGATGAATGCATGTTTTTCAAGTAAATGCACGCAACCCTAAATGAATGCACGTAATTCAATGCAAGACACATAAAATGAAACACGACTCTTAAACCTAGGTCAAGGCACATAAATCTAGGTTAGGGTACCTGTAACGAGGTATCGCACGCAAATCAAGGTTGGGCCTCACAGTCTTGCCCAAGGTGCCATGGGATTCGGTAATAGAATGTGATGGATTAGGTTGTCGCCCGTTTTGCGGCTCACGACGTACGATCTGGGACTAAAAAATAGTCCAAAAAAAGAAAAGTATCCCGAAACGGATGAAAATGTTTGATTTCGGGCTCCGAAAATAGGCACAGCCAACCAGGCTTGTTACCTCTGTCGTAGAGCTCTCGATGTACTTTCCAACGTTATGTTGTGTGCCGCGTACCTCCTTACGGATCAATAGTTATGGGCACCGGAGCGACGGAGACTTGGTCCCAAGACCCACGCCCTCGGTTTACGGGACCAGCCTCTACATGAAGTGAAGTTCTCTTGCCCAAGATGCCATGGGATTCGGTAATAGAAATGTGATGGATTAGGTTGTCGTCCTTTTCGCGGTTCATAACGTACGATCCGGGATGGAAAAACAGAGCAAAAGAAGAAAAGTGTCCCGAAACTGATGAAAACATTCAATTTTGGGCTCCAAAAATAGGCGCAGCCAAGCAGGCTTGCTGCCACCGTCGTAGAGCTCTCGGAGAGCTTTCCAACGGTGTGTTGTGCGCAGCATAACTCCTTACGGATCAAAAGTTAAGGGCACCAGAGCGACGGATACCTGGTCACAAGCCCCACGCCCTAGATTTGCGGGCCCTGCCTCTACGTGAAGCGAAGTTGTCTTGCCCAAGATGCCATGGGATTCGGTAATAGAAATGTGATGGATTCGGTTGTCGTCCTTTTTGCGGCTCAGGACGTACAATCCGGGACAGAAAAACAGCGCAAATGAAGGAAAGTGTCCTGAAACTGATGAGAACGTTCGATTTTGGGCTCCAAAAATAGGCGCAACCGAGCAGGCTTACCGCCCCCGTCGTAGAGCTCTCGGAGAGCTTTCCAACGGAATGCTGTGCGCCACGTAACTCTTTACGGATCAAAAGTTATAGGCACCCGAGCGACGGATACCTGGTCCTAAGCCCCACGCCCTTGGTTTGCGGGCCCAGTCTCTACGTGAAGTGAAGTTGTCTTGTAGAAGGTGCCATGGGATTCGGTAATAGAAATGTGATGGATTAGGTTGTCGTCCTTTTAGCATCTCACGACGTACGATCCGGGATGAAAAAATAGTACAAAAGAAGAAAAGTGTCTCGAAACTGATGAAAATTTCAATTTTGGGATCCAAAAATAGGTGCAGCCTAGCAAGCATGTTGCCCCCGTCGTAGAGCTCTTGGAGAGATTTCCAACGGTATGCTGTGCACCGCATAACTCCTTACGGATCAAAAGTTATGGGCACCGGACCGACAGATACCTGGTCACAAGCCCACGCCCTTGGTTTGTGGGCCCAGCCTCTACGTGAAGTGAAGTTGTCTTGCCCAAGGTGCTGTAGGATTCGGTAATAGAAATGTGATGGATTAGGTTGTCGTTCCTTTCGCGGCTCACGACGTACGATCAGGGATGAAAAAACAGCGCAAAAGAAGAAAAGTATCCCGAAACTGATGAAAACGTTCAATTTTGTGTTACAAAAATAGGCGTAGCCTAGCAGTCTTGCTGACGCCGTCGTAGAGCTCTCAGAGAGCTTTCCAACGGTATGCTGTGCGCCGCGTAACTCTTTACGGATCAAAAGTTATGGTCACCGGAGCGACAGATACATGGTCCCAAGCCCTACGTCCTCGATTTGCAGGCCTAGCCTTTATGTGAAGTGAAGTTGTCTTACCCAAGGTACTGTGGGATTCGATAATAGAAATGTGATGGATCAGGTTGGCGTCTTTTTTGCATCTCACGACGTACGATCTGGGACGGAAAAACAACGCAAAAGAAGGAAAGTGTCCCGAAACTGATGAAAATATTTGATTTTGGGTTTCAAAAATAGGCGCTGCCAAGCAAGCTTGCTGCCCCCATCGTAGAGCTCTCGAAGAGCTTTCCAACGGTATGTTGTGCGCCCCGTAACTCCATACGGATCAAAAGTTATGGGCACTGGAGCGACGGATACCTGGTCCCAAGCCCCCCCCCTCGGTTTGTGGGCCCAGCCTCTATGTGAAGTGAAGTTGTCTTACCCAAGGTGCCGTGGGATTAATAATAGAAATGTGATGGATTAGGATGTCGTCCTTTTCGCGTCTCATGATATACGATCCGGGACAGAAAAACAACGCAAAAGAAGAAAAGTGTCCCGAAACTGATGAAAACATTCGATTTTGGGTTCCAAAAACAGCCAAAGCCGAGCAAGCTTGCTGCCCCCATCATAGGGCTCTCGGAGAGCTTTTCCAACGGTATACTGTGCGCCGCATAACTCTTTACGAATCAAAAGTTATGGGCACCGGAGCGACGGATACCTGGTCACAAGCCCCACGCCCTCAGTTTGTAGGCCCAGCTTCTGCGTGCAGTGAAGTTGTCTTGCCCAAGGTGTCGTGGGATTCAGAAATAGAAAACTAATGGATTAGGTTGTCGTCCTTTTCGCGTCTCAAGACGTACGATCTGGGATGGAAAAATAACGCAAAAGAAGAAAAGTGTCCTGAAATTGATGAAAACATTTGATTTTGGGTTCCAAAAATAGGCGCAGCCGAGTAAGCTTGCTGCCCTCGTCGTAGGCTCTCGGAGAGCTTTCCAACGGTATACTGTGCGCCGCATAACTCTTTACGGATCAAAAGTTATAGGCACCGGAGCGACGGATGCCTGGTTACAAGCACCATGCCCTCAGTTTGTGGGCCCAGCCTTTACGTGAAGTGAAGCTGTCTTGTCCAAGGTGCCATGGGATTCGGTAATAGAAATGTAATGGATTAGTTTGTCGTCCTTTTCGCGGCTCACGACGTACTATTTGGGATAAGAAAACAGCGCACAAGAAGAAAAGTTTCCTGAAACTGATAAAAACATTCAATTTTGGGCTCCGAAAATAAGCGCAACTAAGGAAGCTTGCTGCCCCCATCGTAGAGCTCTCGGAGAGCTTTCCAACGATATGCTGTGCGTCGCGTAACTCTTTACGGATCAAAAGTTATGGGTATCGGAGCGACGGATACCTGGTCCCAAGCACCATGCCATCGGTTTGCTGGCCCAGCCTCTACGTGAAGCGAAGTTGTCTTTCCCATAGTGCCATGGGATTCGATAATAGAAATGTGATGGATTAGGTTGTCGTCCTTTTCGCGGCTCACGACGTACGATCCGGGACGAAAAAACTACGCAAAAGAAGAAAATTATCCCAAAATTGATGAAAACATTCAATTTTAGGGTCCAAAAATAGGCGCAGCTAGGCTGGCTTGCTGCCTCCATCGTAGAGCTCTCAGAAAGCTTTCCAACAGTATGCTGTGAGCCGCAAAACTCGTTAAAGATCAAAAGTTATGGGCACCGGAGCGACGGATACCTGGTCACAAGCCCCACGCCCTCGGTTTGCAAGCTCAGCTTCTGCGTGAAGTAAAGTTGTCTTGCCCAAGGTGCCGTGGGATTCGAAAATAGAAATGTGATGGATTAGGTTGTCGTCCTTTTCGCGTCTCAAGACGTACGATCCGGGACGAAAAAACAACGCAAAAGAAGAAAAGTTTCCCAATACTGATGAAAACGTTTGATTTTGGGTTCCAAAAATAGGCGCAGCCGACTAAGCTTGCTGCCCCCGTCGTAGAGCTCTCAGAGAGCTTTCCAACGGTTTGCTGCGCACCGCATAACTCTTTACGGATCAAAAGTTATGGGCACCGGAGCGACGGATACCTGGTTACAAGCACTACGCCCTCGGTTTGCGGAACCAGCCTCTACGTGAAGTGAAGTTGTCTTGCCCAAGGTGCCATGGGATTCGGTAATAGAAATGTGATGGATTAGTTTGTCTTCCTTTTCGTGGCTCATGACGTACGATTCGGGATGAAAAAACAGTGCAGAAGAATAAAAGTATCCCAAAACTGATGAAAACATTCAATTTTGGGCTACAAAAATAGGCGCAACCAAGCAAGCTTGCTGCCCACGTCTTTGACCTCTCGGAGAGCTTTCCAACGGTATGTTGTGCGCCGCGTAACTCTTTACGGATCAAAAGTTATGGGTACCGGAGCGACGGATACTTGGTCCCAAGCCCCGCGCCCTCGGTTTGCGGGCCTAGCCTCTACGTGAAGCAAAGTTGTCTTACCTAAGGTGCAGTGGGATTCAGAAATAGAAATGTGATGGATTAGGTTGTTGTCATTTTTGCGGCTCACGATGTACGATCCTAGACGGAAAAACTGCGCAAAAGAAGAAAAGTGTTCCGGAACTGATGAAATCGTTCGATTTTGGGCTCCAAAAATAGGCGCAGCTATGCAGGATGGCTGCCCTCGTCGTACAGCTCTTGGAGAGCTTACCAACGGTATGCCTTGCGCCGCAAAATTCCTTAAGGATCAAAAGTTATGGGCAACAGAGCGACGGATACCTGGTCACAAGCCCCACGCCCTCGGTTTGCGGGCCAACCGCTACGTGAAGTGAAGTTGTCTTGCCTAAGGTGCCGTGGGATTCGGTAATAGAAATGTGATGGATTAGGTTGTCGTCCTATTCGCGGCTCACGACGTACGATCCGGGATAAAAAAATAACGCAAAAGAAGAAAAATATACCGAAACTGATGAAAATGTTGGATTTTGGGCTCCGAAAATAGGCGCAGCCGAGCATGGTTGCCACCCCTGTCGTAGAGGTCTTGGAGAGCTTTCCAACGGTATGCTGTGCGCCGCATAACTTTTAACGGATCAAAAGTAATGGGCACCGGAGCGACGGATACCTGGTCCCAAACCCTATGCCCTCGGTTTGAGGGCCCAGCCTCTACGTGAAGTGATGTTGTCTTGCCCAAGGTATCGTGGGATTCGGTAATAGAAATGTGATGGATTAGGTTGTCGTCCTTTTCGCGTCTCACAACGTACGATCCGGGATGGAAAAACAACGCAAAAGAAGAAAAGTATCCCGAAACTGATGAAAATATTCAATTTTAGGCTCCAAAAATTGGCGCAGCTGAGCAAGCTAGCTTCCTTCGTCGTAGAGCTCTCGGAGAGCTTTCCAACTGTATGTTGTGCGCCGCAAAACTCGTTAAGGACCAAAAGTTATGGGCACCGGAGCTACGGATACCTGGTCACAAGCCCCACGCCCTCGGTTTGCAGGCCCAGCTTTTGCGTGAAGTGAAGTTGTCTTGCCCAAGGTGCCATGTGATTCGGAAATAGAAATGTGATGGATTAGGTTGTCGTCCTTTTCGCGTCCCAAGATGTACGATCCGGGACGAAAAAACAATGCAAAAGAAGAAAAGTATCTAGAAACTGATGAAAACGTTTGAATTTGGGTTTCCAAAATAGGTGCAGCCGAGTAAGCTTTTTTCCCCTGTCGTAGAGCTCTCGGAGAGCTTTCCAACGGTATGCTGTGCGCCACATAACTCTTTACAGATCAAAATTTAAGGGCACCGGAGCGACGGATACCTGGTTACAAGCTCCTCGCCCTCGGTTTGCGGGCCCAGCCTCTACGTGAAGTTAAGTTGTCTTGCCCAAGGTGCCATGGGATTCGGTAAAAGAAATGTGGTGGATTAGTTTGTCGTCATTTTCGCGGCACACGACGTACCATCTGAGATAAAAAAAAAACAGTGCAAAAGAACAAAAGTATCCCGAAACTGATGAAAACGTTCGATTTTGGGCTCTGAAAATAGGCGCAACCAAGCGAGCTTGCTGCCCATGTCGTAGAGCTCTCGGAGAGCTTTCCAACGGTATGCTGCGCGCCACGTAACTCCTTACGGATCAAATGTTATGGGCACCGGAGCGACGGATACCTGGTCACAAGCCCCACGCCCTCGGTTTACGGGCCCAGCCTCTACGTGAAATAAATTGTCTTGCCCAAGGTGACGTGGGATTCAGAAATAGAAATGTGATGGATTAGGTTGCCGTCCTTAGCGCGACTCACGAAGTACGATCCGAGACAGAAAAACAACGCAAAAGAAGAAAAGTGTCCCAAAACTAATGAAAACGTTTGATTTTGGGTTCCAAAAACAGGCGCAGCCGACTAAGCTTGCTGCCACCGTCGTAGAGCTCTCGGAGAGCTTTACAACGGTATGCTGTACGCTGCATAACTCTTTACGGATCAAAAGTTATGGGAACCGGAGCGACGGATACCTGGTTACAAGCACCACACCCTCGGTTTGCGGGACCAGACTCTACATGAAGTGAAGTTGTCTTGCCCAAGGTGCCATGGGATTCGGTAATAGAAATGTGATTGATTAGTTTGTCGTCCTTTTCGTGGGTCATGACGTACGATCCGGGATGAAAAAACAGCGCAAAAGAAGAAAAGTATCCCAAAACTGATGAAAACATTCAATTTTGGGCTACAAAAATAGGCGCAACCAAGCAAGCTTGCTGCCCACGTCGTAGACCTCTCGGAGAGCTTTCCAACGGTATGCTGTGCGCCGCGTAACTCTTTACAGATCAAAAGTTATGGGTACCGGAGCGACGGATACCTGGTCCCAAGCCCCACGCCCTCGGTTTGCGGGCCTAGCCTCTACGTGAAGCAAAGTTGTCTTGCCCAAGGTGCAGTGGGATTTGGAAATAGAAATGTGATGGATTAGGTTGTCGTCTTTTTTTAGGCTCACGATGTACGATCTGGGACGGAAAAACTCTGCAAAAGAAGAAAAGTGTTCCGAAACTGATGAAAACATTCGATTTTGGGCTCCAAAAATAGGCGCAGCTGTGCAGGATGGTTGCCCCCGTCGTACAGCTCTCGGAGAGCTTACCAACGGTATGCTTTGCGCCGCAAAATTCCTTAAGGATCAAAAGTTATGGGCAACGGAGCGACGGATACCTGGTCACAAGCCCCACGCCCTCAGTTTGCGGGGCCAGCCGCTACGTGAAGTGAAGTTGTCTTGCCCAAGGTACCATGGGATTCGGTAATAGAAATGTGATGGATTAGGTTGTCGTCCTATACGCGGCTCACGACGTACGACCCGGGATAAAAAAACAACGCAAAAGAAGAAAAATATAAAGAAACTGATGAAAATGTTGGATTTTGGGCTCCGAAAACAGGCGCAGCCGAGCATGATTGCCACCCCTGTCGTAGAGGTCTCGGAGAGCTTTCCAACGGTATGCTGTGCGCCGCGTAACTCTTTACGGATCAAAAGTAATGGGCACCGGAGCAACGGATACCTGGTCCCAAGCCCTATGCCCTCTGTTTGAGGGCCCAGCCTCTACGTGAAGTGATGTTGTCTTGCCCAAGGTATCGTGGGATTCGGTAATAGAAATGTGATGGATTAGGTTGTTGTCCTTTTTGCGTCTCACGACGTACGATCCGGGACGGAAAAACAACGCAAAAGAAGAAAAGTGTCCCGAAACAGATGAAAATATTCGATTTTAGGCTCCAAAAATTGGCACAGCCGAGCAAGCTAGCTGCCTCCGTCGTAGAGCTCTCGGAGAGCTTTCCAACGGTATGCTGTGCGCCGCAAAACTCATTAAGGACCAAAAGTTATGGGCACCGGAGCGACGGATACCTGGTCACAAGCCCCACGCCCTCAGTTTGCCGGCCCAGCTTTTGCGTGAAGTGAAGTTGTCTTGCCCAAGGTGCCGTGTGATTCAGAAATAGAAATGTGATGGATTAGGTTGTCGTCCTTTTCGCATCTCAAGACGTACGATCCGGGACGGAAAAACAACGCAAAAGAAGAAAAGTATATAGAAACTGATGAAAACGTTTGATTTTGGATTTCCAAAACAGGTGCAGCCGAGTAAGCTTTCTGCCCCCGTCGTAGAGCTCTCGGAGAGCTTTCCAACGATATGTTGTGTGCCGCATAACTCTTTACGGATCAAAATTTAAGGGCACCGGAGCAACGGATACCTGGTTACAAGCACCTCGCCCTCGGTTTGCGGGCCCAGCCTCTACGTGAAGTTAAGTTGTCTTGCCCAAGGTGCCATGGGATTCGGTAAAAGAAATGTGATGGATTAGTTTGTCGTCATTTTTGCGGCACACGACGTACGATCCGAGATGAAAAAGCAGCGCAAAAGAACAAAAGTATCCCAAAACCGATGAAAACGTTCAATTTTGGGCTCTGAAAATAGGCGTAACCAAGCAAGCTTGCTGCCCACGTCGTAGAGCTCTCGGAGAGCTTTCCAACGGTATACTGTGCGCCGCGTAACTCTTTACAGATCAAAAGTTATGGGTACCGGAGCGACGGATACCTGGTCCTAAGCCCCACGCGCTCGGTTTGCGGGCCTAGCCTCTACGTGAAGTGAAGTTGTGTTGCCCAAGGTACCGTGGGATTCAGAAATAGAAATGTGATGGATTAGGTTGTCGTCCTTTTCGCGGCTCACGACGTACGATCCGGGATGGAAAAACTACGCAAAAGAAGAAAAGTGTTCTGAAACTGATGAAAATGTTCGGTTTTGGGCTCCAAAAAGAGGCGCAGCTGTGTAGGATTGCTGCCCCCGTCGTACAGCTCTCAGAGAGTTTACCAACGGTATGCTTTGCGCTGCAAAACTCCTTAAGGATCAAAAGTTATGGGCACCGGAGCGACAGATACCTGGTCACAAGCCCCACGCCCTCGGTTTACGGGGCCAGCCGCTACGTGAAGTGAAGTTGTCTTACACAAGGCGCTGAGGAATTTGGTAATAGAAATGTGATGGATTAGGTTGTCGTCCTATTCGCGGCTCACGACGTACGATCCGGGATAAAAAATAATGCAAAAGAATAAAAATATCCCGAAATTGATGAAAATGTTCAATTTTTGGCTCTGAAAATAGGCGCCGCCGAGCATGGTTGCCACCCCCGTTGTAGAGGTCTCGGAGAGCTTTCCAATTGTATGCTGTGCACCGCGTAACTCTTTACGGATCAAAAGTTATGGGCACCGGAGAGACGGATACTTGGTCCCAAGCCCTACGTCCTCGGTTTGAGGGCCTAACCTCTACGTGAAGTGATGTTGTCTTGCCCAAGGTGCTGTGGGATTCGGTAATAGAAATGTGATGGATTAGGTTATCGTCCTTTTCGCATCTCACGACGTACAATTCGGGATGAAAAAACAACGCAAAAGAAGAAAAGTGTTCCAAAACTGATGAAAATATTTGATTTTTGGCTCCAAAAATTGGTGCAGTCGAGCAAGCTAGCTGCCTCCGTCGTAGAGCTCTCGGAGAGCTTTCCAACGGTATGTTGTGCGTCGCAAAACTCCTTAAGGATCAAAAGTTATGGGTACCGGAGCGACGGATACCTAGTCACAAACCCCACACCCTCGGTTTGCGGGCCCAGCCGCTACGTGAAGTGAAGTTGTCTTGCCCAAGGTGCCATGGGATTCGGTAATAGAAATGTGATGGATTAGGTTGTCGTCCTTTTCGTGGCTCACGACGTACGATCTGGGACCAAAAAACAACGCAGAAGAAGAAAAATGTCCCAAAACTGATGAAAATGTTCGATTTTGGGCTCCAAAAATTGGCGCAGCCTAGCATGCTTGCTGCCCCCGTCGTAGAGCTCTTGGGGAGCTTTCCAACGATATGCTGTGCGCCGCGTAACTCTTTACGGATCAAAAGTTGTGGTCACCGGAGCAACGGATATCTGGTCCCAAGCCCTACGCTCTCGGTTTGCGGGCTTAGCCTCTACGTGAAGTAATGTTGTCTTTCCCAAGGTGTTGTAGGATTCGGTAATAGAAATGTGATAGATTCGATTGTCGTCCTTTTTGCGTCTCACGATGTACGATCCGGGACGGAAAAACAACGCAAAAGAATAAAAGTGTCCCGAAACTGATGAAAACGTTCGATTTTATGCTCCTAAAATAGGCGCAGTCGAGCAAGCTTGCTGTTGCCGTCGTAGTGATCTCGGTGAGCTTTCCAACGGTATGCTGTACGTCGCATAACTCCTTACAGATCAAAAGTTATGGGCACTGGAGCGACAGATACCTGGTCACAGGCCCCACGCCCTCGATTTGCGGGCCCCGCCTCTACATGAAGTGAAGTTGTCTTGCCCAAGGTACCATGGGATTCGGTAATAGAAATGTGATAGATTAGTTTGTCGTCCTTTTCGTGGCTCACGATGTACGATCTAGGATGAAAAAACAACACAAAAAAAGAAAAATGTCCCGAAACTGATGAAAACATTTAATTTTGGACTTCGAAAGTTATGGGCACTGGAGCGAAGGATACCTGGTCCTAAGCCCTACGCCCTCGGTTTGAGGACCCAACCTCTATGTGAAGTAATGTTGTCTTGCCCAAGGTGCCGTGGGATTCGGTAATAGAAATGTGATGGATTAGGTTGTCGTCCTTTTCACGTCTCACGACGTACGATCCGGGACGAAAAAATAACACAAAAGAAGAAAAGTGTCCCAAAACTGATGAAAATATTCAATTTTAGGCTCCAAAAATAGGCGCAGCCGAGCAAGCTAGTTGCCCCCGTCGTACATCTCTCGGAGAGCTTTCCAACGGTATGCTGTGCGCCGCAAAACTCCTTAAGGATCAAAAGTTATGGGCACCGGAGCGACGGATACCTAGTCACAAGCCCCACACCCTCGGTTTGCGGGCCCAGCCACTACGTGAAGTGAAGTTGTCTTACCCAAGGTGCCGTGGGATTCGGTAATAGAAATGTGATAGATTAGGTTGTAGTCATTTTCGCAGCTCACGACGTATTATCCGGGATGAAAAAATAGCGCAAAAGAACAAAGGTGTCCCAAAACTGCCGAAAAAATTCGATTTTGGGCTCCAAAAATAGGCATAGCCGAGCAGGTTGCTGCCCCCATCGTAGAGCTCTCGGAGAGCTTTCCAACGGTATGTTGTGCGCCGCGTAACTCCATATGAATCAAAAGTTATACGCACTGGAGCGACGGTGACCTGGTCCCATTCCCCACGCCCTCGATTTATGGGCCCAGCCTCTACATGAAGCGATGTTGTCTTGCCCAAGGTGCCATGTGATTCGGTAATAGAAATGTGGTGGATTAGGTTTTCGTCCTTTTCGCGACTCACGACATACGATCCGAGATGGAAAAGCAGTGCAAAAGAAGAAAAGTGTCCCAAAATTGATGAAAACATTCAATTTTGGGCTCCGAAAATAGGCGCAGCCGAGGAGGCTTGTTACCCTTGTCGTAGAGCTCTCGGAGAGCTTTCCAACGGTATGCTGTGTGCCGCGTAACTCTTTACGGATCAAAAGTTATTGGCACCGGAGCGACGGAGACCTGGTTACAAACCCCACGCCCTCGGTTTGCAGGCCCATCTTCTATGTGAAGTGAAGTTGTCTTGCCAATGGTGCCGTGGGATTCGGTAATAGAAATGTGATAGATTAGGTTGTCGTCCTTTTCGCGTCTCACGACGTACGATCCGGGACGAAAAAATAACACAAAAGAAGAAAAGTGTCCCGAAACTGATGAAAACGTTCAATTTTGGGTTCCAAAAACTGGCGCAGTGTGAGGCCCGGCCCCGAATAACGTGTCTTACCTCGATTTGCGTACCTTGGACCCAGAATTATATGACTGATCTTGGATTGCGTGCCCTGTCTTGGTTTTCGAGCATGCTTCGTCATACGTGCCTTGACCTAGTATTGTGTGCCCTAATCCTCGATGTACGTGCATACCTAGACATACGTGCCCTGACCTTGTATTATGTTTGAGACCTCGATTTGTGTGCGTTTCCTCATTTCATATGCCATAACCTTGAACTACGTGCCCTAACCTAGGTTTAAGCGCCATACCTTGATTTACGTGCATTGCATTGAATTACATACCTTGCATTGGTTTGCGTGCACTTACCCAGAATTGTGTGCATTTACATAGAAATATGTGCATTTACCTTGAAGTACGTGCCTTACTTCGTAGTGCGTGCCCTAGACCTAAGAATGCGTGCCTGCACACTAATCAATATAGATTCCTGCACAAAGCACAAGACACTAAAATAATCCTACACAATCCACTAACCAATATTATATTCCTAATTCAAATTCTCTATAAATCCCACTAACTATAAAATATTCTATTCTTCCCAACATTCTCTTACACCATGTCATAACTTTTCCTAAGTTCTATGCCCTTTTTGCTAACTCCTAAGCCTCCAACATACTCATGCGCTTATTCCTTACACACTACATTTCCTAGGCACAATATTCAGAAACTTTAGAAGGCATTTGACACACAAAAATTCTGCAAAACCGAGCACACACACACACACACTAAAACTTCATTTTTCCTCTCAAAAACCCTCTCAAGCTCTCATTCTCTCTCCATTTTGACCATGGATGCCTCTTGACCTTCCAAGACCTCAAGCATGCTCTAAAGATCTCTCCCAAGCTTGGCCATAGTAGCCCAAGCAAGCAAGAAGCAAGAAAGAAGCTCCATTGGTGCATCTTCAAGAACATTGTGCATCTTCATCTATTAACTTGCTAAGGTGAGGGCTAAAACTCTTTTAAAAGCTTTCAAAAACCACATGCATGCCTTCATATGTCTATATTTACCTCTGTACTTGTTGTATATGTGTGTACATGAGCTTATGTAACCATGCATGGCAAGATATTTGTCTAGAACTTGAAGATAGACAAGAATCGCGTAGCTGGCACATTTCTGACTTGGTAGAGCGAAGTGCATTTGGCCTAGTAAGTAATGTTGAAAATGTGTGAAAATTGGTAGGTTACTATTTTTTCCAGTTTTGAGAATTTTTCATTGATTTATACTAAAGCCAATTCTGACTCTAAGGCCTTCAAAATGGTCAAACATCGTGAGGTGTCTAAATCTGGAAAATATGGGAATATGAAATAGGGTTCTGGCAGATTTCTGACTTTGTAGAACAAAACATTTTTGACCTAGTATATGTTGGTGAAATTTCATGAAATGTGGTACGTTGCTATATTTTTCAGTTCTGGACATTTTTGTCAGAAATAGACTAAGGCTAAATCTGACCCTAAGACCCTAAAAAATGGAAAGTATTGAAATGTGTACAAATCTGGACAGTTTTGCGTAGTCTCACGGTTTTGGCTATAACTCTTGAATCCGAACTCCAACTGATACGAGGTTTGTTTCTAGATTTAAATCACTCATTAAGCTTTAATTCGTTATTTTGTTCACTGAAATTGGAGATTTTTTTATTGTCTAAATGAATGTGGGAAAACAGACCATTGCAGTGGGGTTTTTGTTTAGTGATATGCTTAGAATCATGTTGAGACCTTGCTTGTGGTATTGAATGCTTGGAATTGTGGCACGTAGATGTTGTGTGGACTGTTGTGGCTGGTTGAGGTTGCTTAATTTGATTGATTTATGACTTGGGATCACTAATTGATGAATGGTTTGCTTAATCTCATGTGCAAGCACGGAATTGAGGCCCTAGCACTCATGACTATTTGCTAAGGGATGACCTTATGTTTAAATGTGTTTAATTGTGTGGTTAATAGGCTGCCCGGATTTGTCCTTATGGCTTTAATATGATTCCCGATGATTGCATGATTGATAAGTGTGTTATTTTGTACCCGGTCTCTTGTAGGCATCATTGCATGCTTGTATAATCTTAATACTTGATACGTGAACCCTGAAATGAGTTATATGACTTGATTTATATGTGTTGCTTGGCTGCCCATTTAATGTTCATATGACTCTATGTGTTCTACAAAGTGAAATTTCATGTCAAGCATGCCTCATTCGTTTACTTGGCAATATGTGATCTTGAAATTGCTCGGAGGCAACCTACTTTGTTGTCCTCCTAATGTGAATTGTTAAAAGATATTCAATGGTTTATTTGAACATGATTACTTGGCTGCCCGTGAAAGTTTAATTGCTTTCAAATGGATATATGAAATGATTATATGTTCTTACAATGCCTTATATGCCAATATGTCAAAATGTGATCATATACTTGCTCGGAGGCAACCTACTTTGTTGACTTTCTAATGTGAAATGTTAAATGACATAAATGGGCATTGTATACAAGGTTGCAACCTTTCATTGTGGCATGCTAGCGTTTCACGAACGCCTGGCGGCATAGGGCTTGCCGGTGCTCCCGTGACTACTATGGTCTAATTCCCTCTCTCGCTTGGCATTCCACCCTCGGAGAGTTGGGTCGTAGGTTTTCGGGGTACATCTGGAGTACACCCAATTGGGAGCGATAAGTGGGTAATTGAAGTCGGCCGCAACAATTGTTATCGAAAATAATCTTGAGAGCAAATACTCATTGATTGATCTCGAGAGCGAAAGCTCACCGTATCCTTTTTACTATGTGCTTAAGTACTCTCGCTTGGTTCCTAAAGGACCTCGGGGAGGAAAGACGGGTAACTATGTTTATTTATATATATATATATGTTATATTATGAGCTTACTTGTTCTGTTTGACATGCTTTCAAAGGAGTTTTCATAAAGTTTAACCGAAAAAGGATTTCAAAATGTTATTTCTCGTTCCCCCTCGATGAGTTCATAAGGACTCACCCTCTTTTATCATCACAGGTGAAGAACATCTGGAACAGGTACCCGAGGAAAATATGCCCATTGATGATTCCCTGGAATGATTACATACCTTATGTGCCTTGCCTGACTGTCGCCATTTTGTGAACGTTATGCTTGCTTTGAAGAATACTTATTTTGTTGATGTAAATAACCACGTTGTAATTTGGGTCTGATTTTGGGATTGTACTATCTACAACCGGACGAACTCTTTATTTGGTTGTTTACTTTCATTATCTTGAATAGTAGCTATCGTAGGCAATTAAACCACTAGGTGAAAAATCAACTAAGTTAATTTTATCTAATTTCTCTTAGGTGCTCATTTGTAAACTAAAGCATAATAGGTACTTGCATGATAGGAAATTGACAAATAAACGAGACATAGTTATCATGCTAGACTTATTAACCAAACGAGACTTTCAAGATAAACTAATAGGCATATCGGTTGACGACAAAATAAGAGTCCGTAATGGAATTGGGTTAATGATTGGAATAATTGAGGCGTTTAGGAAATTAGGTCTTAAAAACAGTCGTTATGCTACAGAATTCCTGGAAAATCTTTTGAAGTTCTAGGCTAACGTTAAGTTTTAAATCACAACAAACGGTTAAGTAAGTGAATTGGCATAAAAGAATTAGGTCATACCCTAGTCTAGCCTCTATAGGTCGAGTTGGGACGTGACACGCAACCGAGCAAGCTTGCTGCCCCTGTCGTAGAGCTCTCGGAGAGCTTTCCAACGGTATGTTGTGCGTTGCATAACTCCTTACGGATCAAAAGTTATAGGCAGCGGAGCGACGGATACCTAGTCACAAGCCCCACGCCCTCGGTTTGCGGGCCCAGCCTCTACGTGAAGTGAAGTTGTCTTGCCTAAGGTGCTATGGGATTCGGTAACAGAAATGTGATGGATTAGTTTGTCGTCCTTTTCGCAGCTAACGACGTACGATCCGGGACTAAAAAACAGGGCAAAAGAAGAAAAGTATCCTGAAACTGATGAAAACATTCAATTTTGGGCTCTGAAAATAGGTGCAGCCGAAAAGGCATCATCCACCATCGTAGAGCTCTTGTAGAGCTTTCCAACGGTATGCTGTGCGCCGCGTAACTCTTTACGGATCAAAAGAAATGGGCACCGGAGCGACGGATACCTGGTCTCAAGCCCCACACCCTCAGTTTGCGAGCCCAGCCTCTACGTGAAGCGAAGTTGTCTTGCCCAAGGTGCCATGGAATTCGGTAATAGAAATATGATGGATTATGTTGTCGTCCTTTTCGTAGCTCACGACGTACGATCCGGGACGAAAAAATAGCGCAAAAGAAGAAAAGTGTCTCAAAACTGATGAAAAGTTCAATTTTGGGCTCCAAAAATAGGCGCAGCCAATCAAGCTTGCTGTCCTCATCGTAGAGCTCTTAGAGAGCTTTCCAACGGTATGCTGTGCGCCGCAAAACTCCTTAAGGATCAAAAGTTATGGGCACTGGAGCGACGGATACCTGGTCACAAGGCCCACGCCCTCGGTTCGCGGGCCCAGCCTCTACGTGACGTGAAGTTTTGTTGCCCAAGGTGCCGTGGGATTCGGTAATAGAAATGTTATGGATTAGGTTATCGTCCTTTTCGCGTCTCACGACGTATGATCCGAGATGGAAAAACAACGCTAAAGAAGAAAAGTGTCCTGAAACAGATGAAAACGTTCAATTTTGGGCTCCAAAAATAAGTGCAGCCAAGGAAGCTTGCTACCCACGTCGTAGAGCTCTCGGAAAGCTTTCCAACGGTATGTTGTGCGCCGCATAACACCTTACGGATAAAAAGTTATGGGCATCGGAGCGACGGATACCTGGTCACAAGCCCCACACTCTCGATTTGCGGGCCCAGCCTCTACGTGAAGTGAAGTTATCTTGCCCAAGGTGACGTGGGATTCGGTAATAGAAATGTGATGGATTAGGTTGTCGTCCTTTTCCCGGCTCACGACGTACGATCCGGGACGAAAAAACAGTGCAAAATAAGAAAGATATCTCGAAACTGCTGAAAAAATTCAATTTTGGGCTCCGAAAATAGGCGCAGCCGAGCAAGTTGCAGCCCCCGTCGTAGAGCTCTCGGAGAGCTTTCCAACGGTATGCTTTGCGCCGTGTAACTCCTTACAAATCAAAATTTATACGCACTGGAGCGATGGTGACCTAGTCCCAAGCCCCACGCCCTCGGTTTGCGGGCCCAGCCTCTACGTGACACGAAGTTGTCTTGCCCAAGGTGTCATGGGATTCAATAATAGAAATGTGATGGATTAGAATGTCGTCCTTTCCGCGGCTCACGACGTACGATCCGGGACAGAAAAACAGTGCAAAAGATGAAAAGTGTCCCGAAATTGATGAAAACATTCAATTTTGCGCTCTGAAAAAAGGCACAGTCTAGCAAGATTCTACCCTCATCGTAGTGCTCTCGGAGAGTTTTCCAATGGTATACTGTGCGCCGCATAACTCCTTACGGATCAAAAGTTATGGGCACCGGAGCGATGGAGACCTGGTCCCAAGCCCCACGCCCTCGGTTTGCGGGCCCAGCCTCTACATGAAGTGAAGTTGTCTTTCCCAAGGTGCCTTGGAGACCTTAGGTGACTAGTTTTGCCAGTTCTGAGCATTTTTTGTAGAAATAGGCCAAGGCCAATTTTGACTCTATGGTGTCCAAAATGGCAAAACATCGAAAGGTGTCTAAATCTGGAAAATCTGGAAAATGAAGCAGGTTTTTGGCAGTTCACTGTCCCTGTAGAACGAACCAGTTTTGACCTAGTAAATGATATCTAAAATGCATGAAATTCGGAAAGTTGCTAGATTTTTCAGTTCTGGACATTTTTGTCAGAAATAGACTAAGGCTAAAGCTGACCCTAAGGTCCTCAAAAAAGACAAGTATTTAGATGTATACAAATCTGGACAGTTTTGCGTAGTCTCACGGTTTTGGCTATAACTCTTGAACCCGAACTCCAAATGATGCGAGGTTTGTTTCTGGATTTAGTTCACTCCTTAAGATTTAATTTGACAATTTTCTCACTGGAATTGGAGATTTTTTGCTTGTCTAAATGATTGTGGGAAAACAGACCATTGCAGTGAGATTTTTGTTTAGTGATATGCCTTGAAAGTTATTGTAACTTCTCTTGTGGTATTAAATGCTTGGTATTGTGGCACTTGGATGTTGTGTGGAATTTTTTGAATGATTGAGGATGTTTAATTAATCGATGCATGGCTTTGACTTAATTTCGTGACAACTTGTGGCCTAATCGCACGGGTAAGCATGAATTGAAACCCTAGTGACTATGAAAACTCGATAAGTGTTGATCCTATGGTTATCGTGTCTAATTATGTGATTAGTGGGCTGCCCGTTGTTGTCCTTATAGCCCTAAATGTGATTCCGATGATTACATGTTGACAAGTAGACCTTTCTTGCACCCGGTCCCATGTAAACATCGTTGCATGTTGTACGACCTTATTATTTGATTTCGTGAACCCCGAAATAAGTTATATGACTTGATTTACATGTGTTACATGGCTGCCCGTTTAATATTCATATAACTCAATGTGCCTTACAAGTGAAATTACATGTCTTAGCATGCCTCGCTTGTTTACTTGTCAATGTACAATCTTATGACTGCTCGGAGGCAACCTACTTTGTTGTCCTCCTAATGTGATATATTAAATGTCATAAATGTGCATTGCATACAAGGTTGCAACCTTTCATTCTGGCATGGTAGCGTTTCACACACACCGGGTGTGAGGCCCCGACCCCGAATAACGTGTCTTACCTCGATTTGCGTGCCTTGGACACAAAATTATATGACTGACCTTAGATTACGTGCCCAGTCTTGAATTTCGTTCGTGCCTCGTCATACGTGCCTTGACCTAGAATTATGTGCCCTAATCCTCGATATACATGCGATACCTAGATAAACGTGCCATGTCCGTGATTTACGTGCGAGACCTCAATTTGCGTGTGTCTCTTCGTTTCGTGTGCATTAACCTTGAACTGCGTGCCTTAACCTAGGTTTAAGAGTCGTGTCTTGAATTATGTGCATTGCATTGAATTACGGGCTGTGTTTTGGTTTACGTGCATTCACCTAGGGTTACGTGTGTTAGCATTGAAATCCGTGCATTTGTCTTGAAGTACGTGCCTTAGTCTTGAAGTACGTGTATTACCTCGTGATTTGTGCCCCGTATTGATTTCTGTGCGTGTCTCGTAGTGCGTGCCCTAGACCTGGGAAAGCGTGCCCGTACGCTAATTAATAAAGAATCCTACACAAAGCACTAAACACTAAAATAATCCTACACAATACACTAACTAATATTATATTCCTAATTCAAATTCTCTACAAAACCCACTAACTAATAAAATAATCTATTCTTCCCAACACACTCAACTAACCAATAAACTATTATAAACCTACACTTATTATAATCCAAAATACACTAACTTGAATCTGAAATTTCAGATTTTCCCTTGCATTACACGACCAAGACAAAGCAATTTGATCAACTTTGCACAATTAAATTAAAGCCTAGACATTCTATGACACATGCACTAACCACAAGGCATAAAAAATTCACCTACACCCTACCCAAGCATCCCATTTTCGACCCTCTCAATGCCATGCTTAATTTCAACTCAAAAAAATGCTTAAAGGATGACACAATTTCAGAATTTAGAAGCACAAGGCTGACACACAAGCACATGCTCACAAACAACTCTTCAAACACTCATTTTTCTCTCAAAACTCTCTCATTCTCTCTCCTTCTCTCTCTATTTTGACCATGGCTGCCTCTTGACCTTCCAAGACCTCAAGCATGCTCTCAAGACTCTCCCAAGCTCAGCCATAGCAGCCCAAAGCAAGGAAGAAGCCCTTTGTGCATTTTGAAGAACATTTGAGCATCTTTAACCATCAATAGGCTAAGGTGAGGGTTAATCCTTTTTAAAAAGCTTTTAAAAACCACATGCAAGCCTTAATATGCTTATATTTAACTCTGTACTTGTGATATATGTGTGTACTTGAGCTTTTGTAACCATGCATGGCAAGATATTTTGCTAGAACTTGAAGATAGGACGAATCGTGAAAAAATGGCAGTTTTCTGACTTGTTGGAGCGAAGCAAATTTGGCCAGGTAAATGATGTTTAAAATTCGTGAAAATTGGTAGGTGACTAGTTTTGCCAGTTCTGAGCATTTTTAGTATAAATAATCCAAGGCCAATTCTGACTCTAAGACCCTTAAAATGGCAAAATATCAAAATGTGTCGAAATCTGAAAAATCTGGGAAAATAGAGCAGGTTTTTGGCAGTTCACTGACCTCGTAGAGCGAAACCATTTTGGACTAGTAAAAGATATTGAAAATGTATGAAATTTGGTAGGTTGCTATAATTTTCAGTTCTGGACATTTTTGTCAGAAATGAACTAAGGCTAAATCTGACCCTAAGGTCCTCAAAAACGACAAGTATTGAAATGTGTGCAAATCTGGACAGTTTTGCGTAGTCGCATGGTTTTGGCTATAAATCTTGAACCCGAACTCCAAATTATGCGAGGTTTGTTTCTGGATTTAGTTCACTCCTTAAGCTTTAATTTGAAATTTTTTTCACTAGAATTGGAGATTGTTTGCTTGTCTCAATGATTGTGAGAAAACAGACCATTGTGTGAGGGTTTCATTTAGTGATATGCTTTGAAATTTATTGTAACTTCTCTTGTTGTATTAAATGCTTGGGATTGTGGCACTTGGATGTTGTGTGGACTGTTTTGAATGATTGATGTTGTTTTAATTAATTGATGCATGACTTGAGTTTAATTACGTGACAACTTGGGGCTTAATCGCACGGGTAAGCATGAATTGAAACCCTAGTGACTAGGAAAACTCGCTAAATGTTGATCCTATGGATATTGTGTTTAATTATATGACTAGTAGGCTGCCCATAGTTGCCCTTATAGCCCTAAATGTGATTCCGATGATTACCGATTGACAAGTAGACCTTTCTTGCACCTGGTTCTACGTAAACGTCATTACATGTTGTATGACCTTATTATTTGATTACGTGAACTTCAAAATGAGTTATATGACTTGATTACGTGAACTTCAAAAGTCGGCCGCAACAACTGACACTAGAAATGAACTGAGAGCAAAAGCTCACCGTATCCTTTTCACTATGTGTATAAGTACTCTCGCTTGGTTCCTAGAGGACCTCGGGGAGGAAAGACGGGTAATTGTGTTCTTTTACTCTTATATTACATTATGAACTTACCTGTGATATATGTCATGCTTGCAAAAAGGGTTTTCATAAGTTGAACCGAAAAAGAGTTTCAAAACTTATTTCTCGTTCCCCTTCGCTGAGTTCATAAGGACTCACCCTCTTTTATCATCACAGGTGAAGAACATCTGGAACAGGTACCCGAGGAAAATGTGCCCGTTGATGATTCCCTGGAATGATTACATGCCTTATGTGCCTTGCCTGACTGTCGTCGTTTTGTGAACGTTATGCTTGCTTTGAAGAATACTTACTTTGTTGATGTAAATGACCCCGTTGTAATTTGGGTCTAATTTTGGGATTGTACTATCTACAACTGGACGAACTCTTTATTTGGTTGTTTACTTTCATTATCTTGAATAGTAGCTATCGTAGACAATTAAACCACTAGGTAAAAAATCAACTAAGTTAATTTTATCTAATTTCTCTTAGGTGCTCATTTGTAAACTAAAGGATAATAGGTACTTGCATGATAGGAAATTGACTAATAAACGAGACATAGTTATCATGCTAGGCTTATTAACCAAACGAGACTTTCAAGATAGACTAGTAGGCATATCGGTTGATGACAAAATAGGAGTCCTTAATGGAATTGGGTTAATGATTGGAATAATTGAGGCGTTTAGGAAATTAGGTTAAACCAAAGGTCTTAAAAACAGTCGTTATGCTGCCAAATTTCTGGAAAATATTTTGAAGTTCTAGGCTAACGTTAAGTGTTAAATCACAACAAACGGTTAAGTATGTGAATTGGCGTAAAAGAATTAGGTCATACCCTAGTCTAGCCTCTATAGGTCGGGTTGGGGGGTGACACCCTACATTAGAATGGTATCAGAGCTTAGTTTACTAACTAGGCATTAGTCGGGTTCAACTCTCGGACCATGGGTAGAAGCCCTAAGGTAATTATGATGTCTTGTTTATATGTGTTAATATGTGCTAATGTGCTTTAATTGCTTTAAGTATTGAATATTATGTGCCTTTGTGGACCATATGTATTATGTGTCATGCACACCGACATGTTAGTGCCCTCAATAATGCATGCATGCTTTTATACTCCTTCCTTGATACATGTGCATGTTATATAACCGTGGATGACTGTTTATACACATAGGTAGTTAGGATTAGGACTTTCAGGGAAGTGAATTTGTGCAGGACGAACGAAAAGGCTCGGTTAGAGATTTCTCGCATCTTCACAGGTACTCGATGGATCGTATGTATTATTGGATATGCATATATAAAATGCGTAGCACATGTATAAATGTTGAGGTAAAGTTATCCCCTTATCTTTGGAATACACATGCCTGTGATTAAGTTATCAATTTTATAGCCATAAAGTTCTTGATTCTATTAAACCGTTCCTCTAATTGTGGTTCAAGAATAAATGTTAAGGACATACAACTTTCCTTAAGACATAAGAGTATACTATTGGACATGTGGAGTAATATATATATTTATATGCTTATAGTGGAAGTTGACTTTGAGGTTGCTTTGAATCCATTTCTCATACTTTAAAATTGGCTTGACAGGCTATCTAAGAAGTTAGCAATATACTCGTGTGATTGAATCCTTACTTGATTGGAATGAAGCATTAATGAATCTGATATGGTGTATACTAGCGAGTTTCAAGTTCACTAAATGTTAAGATCGTGACCTATAAATTAAGAGATGAATTCATGGAAGTTGACGATAGTTACTTTTAGGGGTTAGATTATTAAGTCATGGATAGCGTATTTAAGTAACTTAACAATGGATAACCTCAAGACATGTAGGTAACCTTGGAGATTGAGTTTAACAAGATTGATGATTCTTTAGTATAACAAGATATAGGGATGTTGGAATAGAGGAATTCACGTAGCTAGAACTCATATTTGGAAAACTACACCTAAAATGTTAGGTCGAATAGAAGCGTAAGGAATTGAATTATGCATTAGATGACTAACGTTGCTAAAGGTCCTAAATTGGATATCAGTGATATTTAGAATCATGGTATTAATTTGGTGCCTCTCGAATTTAGTTGTAATTATGCAAGTAAGTCAATCTATGCACTCGTTGTTTGGATACCCTATAGGATGTTGGGAAGCATATATCCCTAAGTAATACCGATGGACCTATTATATAAAACATGGAAATGAGATTAAAGCATCTGGTTGCAAAGTGGAGTCGTTAGGGTATGAATAGTAATCCTAAATAGCTAATAGTGAGTACGCATGATGATTTATGGTAAAGCCTAAGACCTAAGGTCAATGAGACTTAATGCTCTTAGCTAGTTGAACATGTAAATGAAGAGAGTAAGATATAGATGAATCAGAGTCATGATGACCCAAGAGACTATTGTTTGACCACCGTATCTATGTGCACCGTTTCACGTCTAGAAACTAGCGATTGGTAGACTTTGAATTGTGGTCGTTGAATAGAGGGGTGAATCTTGTAGTGATAGTTAAATGAGTGGTTGATTACTTTTGAAGTTCTATTAGGTTATGTTGAAGGATGCCTCTTGGTCATAATTCTTATATTGATACAACCTTGAAGTTATCTCGTGTAAGTATCTTATGAGCTCGATCATTTCGGTACCCATTTATAGTCCTAGGATTGTTGTTGTACGGCTGGTAACCTAGTAGAGCATTGATATCACTTACATGGCGATGAACCCAGCTTAGTAACATTAACGTTGAAGACATATTGGCGGGCATTAAGTGTTCGAAGGAATGACTAGGTCGCGAAGTGAGTAGGACCATTGTCCTCTTAAGTATGATGTAACCTTGGATTGAGGTGAGTGAAATTTATTTGAGATTGAAACTATTCGCCTTAGGAGTCTTGGTTAAGATTAAAAGAAATTCCGAATGCTCGTGACTTAAAGATAGAGATTTGAATAAGGAAATAAATTGTGGATCACAAGCTGATGAAATTTACTTGTAAGAGTTGAACTAGTGCAACATGATTAGTTTACCCATACAATTTCGATGGCAATTGTTGGTGGTACTTAATAAACCTTAGAGTTTGAGTTTAACGAATCTCAACGGTCTTTTTCCTTGATTACGAGCGTGAAGGCTAACAAAGCTGGGAAAGGATTTAGTGAATAGGAGCCTGTAACCAAGAGACTTGTCATTAGAAGATTTGCTAATCTAATGTACCTACAAGATAGGGACCATGATACTATCGATAGATGACGACTTGAGATGGATTAGTTTGTTTGGTGAGTTCTTCCAAAAAATAGGGTCGTATTGTGGAAATAATTCATAACATGTGTATGACCTATGTGATAACAGTTTTGAAGCTAGTAGATAGGATATGTAAATCGGATATAGACCTATTATCTTGAAATTAGCGTATGTCACCATAGGATCATGGAATTATTGTGAAATTCCTTTTGAGGTATGAATGCAAGATTGACACGACATAAGTCATGATTTCGAAGTTATAGTTATATTGTTAGAATACTGATACAGCTTTGATGACTATGTTTGGAGATTCTAATCTTAGTTAATGAACTCGACCTTAAGATCAATTGGAGAAAATAGAGTCGTTCAAAGGAACGAACTATGAATATAAAGGTCACACCGAATTAAATGATTGAGAAAGCTAAGAAGTAAATTCGTTGTGGTAAGAGAGATCACAGAGCAAAGGACGACCCGGAGTTGGAAAATAACAATGGTTGGAATCCGTCTAAAAGACCTCAACAAGTAAGAATGAATTTCGGGATGAAATTCTTTTAAGGAAGGGAGGATGTGAGGCCCGACCCCGAATAACGTGTCTTACCTCGATTTGCGTGCCTTGGACCCAAAATTATATGACTGACCTTGGATTACATGCCCTGTCTTGATTTTTGTGCGTGCCTCGTCATACGTGCGTTGACCTAGAATTGTGTGCCCTAATCCTCGATATATGTGCGATACCTAGATAAACGTGCCATGACCTTGATTTACGTGCGAGACCTCGATTTGCGTGTGTCTCTTCGTTTCGTGTGCATTAACCTTGAACTGCGTGCCTTAACCTAAGTTTAAGAGTAGTATCTTGAATTATGTGCATTGCATTGAATTACGTGCCGTGTTTTGGTTTACGTGCATTCACCTAGGGTTGCGTGTGTTAGCATTGGAATCCGTGCCTTTGTCTTGAAGTACGTGCCTTAGTCTTGAAGTACGTGTTTTACCTCGTGATTCGTGCCTCGTATTGATTTCTGTGCGTGTCTCGTAGTGCGTGCCCTAGACCTGAGAAAGCGTGCCCGCATGCTAATCAATAAAGAATCCTACACAAAGCACTAAACACTAAAATAATCCTACACAATCCACTAACTAATATTATATTCCTAATTCAAATTCTCTACAAAACCCACTAACTAATAAAATAATATATTCTTCCCAACACACTCAACTAACCAATAAACTATTATAAACCTACACTTATTATAATCCAAAATACACTAACTTGAATCTGAAATTTCAGATTTTCCCTTGCATTACACGACCAAGACAAAGCAATTTGATCAACTTTACACAATTAAATTAAAGCCTAGACATTCTATGACACATGCACTAAGCACAAGGCATAAAAAATTCACCTACACCCTAACCAAGCATCCCATTTTCGACCCTCTCAATGCCATGCTTAATTTCAACTCAAAAAAATGCTTAAAAGATGACACAATTTCAGAATTTAGAAGCACAAGGCTGACACACAAGCACATGCTCACAAACAACTCTTCAAACACTCATTTTTCTCTCAAAACTCTCTCGTTCTCTCTCCTTCTCTCTCTATTTCGACCATGGCTGCCTCTTGACCTTCCAAGACCTCAAGCATGCTCTCAAGACTCTCCCAAACTCAGCCATAGCAGCTCAAAGCAAGGAAGAAGCCCTTTGTGCATTTTGAAGAACATTTGAGCATCTTTAACCATCAATAGGCTAAGGTGAGGGTTAATCCTTTTTAAAAAGCTTTCAAAAACCACATGCAAGCCTTCATATGTCTATATTTACCTCTGTACTTGTGATATATGTGTGTACTTGAGCTTTTGTAACCATGAATGGCAAGATATTTGGCTAGAACTTGAAGATAGGACGAATCACGAAAAAATGGCAGTTTTCTGACTTGTTGGAGCGAAGCAAATTTGGCCAGGTAAATGATGTTGAAAATTCGTGAAAATTGGTAGGTGACTAGTTTTGCCAGTTATGAGCATTTTTTGTAGAAATACGCCAAGGCCACTTCTGCCTATAAGACCCTTAAAATGGCAAAATATGAAAATGTGTCGAAATCTGGAAAATCTGGGAAAATAGAGCAGGTTTTTGGCAGTTCACTGACCTCGTAGAGCGAAACCATTTTGGACTAGTATACGATATTGAAAATGTATGAAATTTGGTAGGTTGCTATAATTTTCAGTTCTGGACATTTTTGTCAGAAATGGACTAAGGCTAAATCTGACCCTAAGGTCCTCAAAAACGACATGTATTGAAATGTGTGCAAATCTGGACAGTTTTGCGTAGTCGCACGGTTTTGGCTATAAATCTTGAACCCGAACTCCAAATGATGCGAGGTTTGTTTCTGGATTTAGTTCACTCCTTAATATTTAATTTGACATTTTGTTCACTGGAATTGGAGATTTTTTGCTTGTCTCAATGATTTTGAGAATACAGACCATTGCGTGAGGGTTTCATTTAGTGATATGCTTTGAAATTTATTGTAACTTCTCTTGTTGTATAAAATGCTTGGGATTGTGGCACTTGGATGTTGTGTGGACTGTTTTGAATGATTGAGGATGTTTTAATTAATCGATGCGTGGCTTGAGTTTAATTACGTGACAACTTGGGGCTTAATCGCACGGGTAAGCATGAATTGAAACCCTAGTGACTAGGAAAACTCGCTAAGTGTTGATCCTATGGATATTGTGTTTAATTATATGACTAGCAGGCTGCTCGTAGTTTCCCTTATAGCCCTAAATGTGATTCCGATGATTACTGGTTGACAAGTAGACCTTTCTTGCACCCGGTTCCACCTAAACGTCATTACATGTTGTATGACCTTATTATTTGATTACGTGAACTTCGAAATGAGTTATATGACTTGATTCACATGTGTTATATGACATGATTTACATGGCTGCCCGTTTAATATTCCTATAACTCCATGTGCTTTACAAGTGAAACTACCTGTCATATCATGCCTCGTGTGTTTACTTGTCAATGAGCAATCTTATGACTGCTCGGAGGCAACCTACTTTGTTGTTCTCCTAATGTGATATATTAAATGTCATAAATGTGCATTGCATACAAGGTTGCAACCTTTCATTCTGGCGTGGTAGCGTTCACGCACGTCGGGAGGCATCGGGCTTGCCGGTGCAACCGTGACTACCATTGTCCAATTCCCTCTCTCGCTTGGGGGTTAGACTTCCTCAGAGAGTTGGGTCGTAGGATTTCGGGGTACATCCGGAGTACACCCATTTGGATTGATAAGTGGATGATTTGAAGTTGGCCGCAACAACTGACACTGGAAATGAACTGAGAGCAAAAGCTCACTGTATCCTTTTCACTATGTGTATAAGTACTCTCGCTTTGTTCCTAGAGGACCTCGGGGAGGAAAGACGGGTAATTGTGTTCTTTTACTCTTATATTATATTATGAACTTACCTGTGATATATGTCATGCTTGCAAAAAGGGTTTTCATAAGTTGAACCGAAAAAGAGTTTCAAAACTTATTTCTCGTTCCCCTTCGCTGAGTTTATAAGGACTCACCCTCTTTTATCATCACAAGTGAAGAACATCTGGAACAGGTACCTGAGAAAAATGTGCCCGTTGATGATTCCTTGGAATGATTACATGCCTTATGTGCCTTGCCTGACTGTCACCGTTGTGTGAACGTTATGCTTGCTTTGAAGAATACTTATTTTGTTGATGTAAATGACCCCGTTGTAATTTGGGTCTAATTTTAGGATTGTACTATCTACAACCGAATGAACTCTTTATTTGGTTGTTTACTTTCATTATCTTGAATAGTAGCTATCATAAGCAATTAAACCACAAGGTGAAAAATCAACTAAGTTAATTTTATCTAATTTCTCTTAGGTGCTCATTTGTAAACTAAAGGATAATAGGTACTTGCATGATAGGAAATTGACAAATAAACGAGACATAGTTATCATACTAGGCTTATTAACCAAACAAGACTTTCAAGATAGACTAGTAGGCATATCGGTTGATGACAAAATAGAAGTCCTTAATGGAATTGGGTTAATGATTGGAATAATTGAGGCGTTTAGGAAATTAGGTTAAACCAAAGGTCTTAAAAACAGTCGTTATGCTGCCGAATTTCTGGAAAGTCTTTTGAAGTTCTAGGCTAACGTTAAGTGTTAAATCACAACAAATGGTTAAGTATGTGAATTTGCGTAAAAGAATTAGGTCATACCCTAGTCTAGCCTCTATAGGTCGGATTGGGGCCTGACATCGGGCGGTATCGGGCTTGCCGGTGCAACTATGACTACCATTGTCCAATTCCCTCTCTCGCTTGGGCGCTAGACTTCCTCGGAGAGTTGGGTCATAGGATTTTGGGGTACATCCGGAGTACACCCATTTGGCGTGATAAGTGGATGATTTGAAGTCGGCCGCAACAACTGATACTGGAAATGAACTGAGAGCAAAAGCTCACCATATCCTTTTCACTATGTGTATAAGTACTCTCGCTTGGTTCCTAGAGGACCTCGGGGAGGAAATACGGGTAATTGTGTTCTTTTACTCTCATATTACATTATGAACTTACTTGTGATAAATGTTATGATTGCAAAAAGGGTTTTCATAAGTTGAACCGAAAAAGTGTTTCAAAACTTATTTCTCGTTCCCCCTCGCTGAGTTCATAAGGACTCACCCTCTTTTATCATCTCAGGTGAGGAAGATCAGGAACAGGTACTTGAGGATAACGTGCTTATCGATGACTCCTTGGAGTAATTGCCTGCCCTACATACCTTACTTGACTGTGGCTATTTTGTGAACGATATGTTATTTTTGAAGACTATTTCTTATGTTGCTTGCTGTCGCTATTGTAAACGACCCTCGTTGTAATTTAGGATCTAATTTTGGTTTGTACTGATCATAACTAGATAGACCCTCTTCTGGTCGTTTTGCTATTGCTACTGGTTAGTATCTATCACAGGCTTATGAAGTATCAGATAAAGGGTTAAGTAAAATGAATCTATCCAATCTTAAGCAGGTACTCATTGGTAAGCTAAGATCAACAGGTACTTTTGTAACAAGGATTGACAAACAAACAAGACATAGTTATCATGCTAGGTTGTTAATCAAACGAGACTTCAAGATAACTAGTAGGCGTTTCGATTGGTGATAAATAGTAATCTTAGTTGGAAATGAATTTGAGATTGAAAGTTTTAAGGCCTTCAGAAAATTAGGTCAAACTAAAGAGCCCAATTACGACCGTTATGCTGCCAGTTTTTCAGAGAACTTTTGGAGTTCTAGGCTAACGTTAAGTGTTAAACCTTAATGAACGATTAGGTATGTGAAATGATATGAATGTTTAGATCACACCCTAGTCTAACCTCTATAGGTCGGGTTGGGGTGTGATAGCAGCTGTGAGGCCCGACCTCGATTTGCGTGCGATACATCGTTTCGTGTGCCCTAACCTAGATTTGCGTGCTTGACCTAAGTTTAAGAATCGTGTTTCGTTTTGTGTACCTTGCATTGAATTATGTGCATTCATTTAGGGTTGCGTGCATTTACTTGGAAAACGTGCATTCGTCTCGTAGTTAGTGCCTTACCTCGTAGTACATGCCCTAAACCTAGGAAAGTGTGCCCACACGTTAATCAAGAAAGCATCTTACACGAAGCACTAGGTCATTAATTAATCCTACAAATCCCACTAACTAATATTAAATTGCTAATTCAACCCACTAGAAGACGAAATTGCACCAAAAGCTAGACATTCTTATTCTTTATTCTTTATTCTTTATTCTTTGCATATCCCAAACACACAATTAAATAATACTCCAAAAGATGACAAAAATTCAGATCTTTGCACAAGCCTTGGCCGACCACATGGGGTCTTTTACAATGCTTTGCATAATTCAAATTGAACCTAGACAATTCTATGACATATTATGACACAAAGCATAAAAAAATTGGCTCAAAACTCTACCCAAGCTCCACCATTCTCGACACGTTCCCTTGCCCATACTAGACAATTCAAAAATGCTTCTTGAAGACACAAAATTCTGATTTTACAAGGCCCTAGGCCGACAAGCATCAATACCCAACCAAGCTTTTTATTTTTCTTTCAATTTCTCTCTTTCTCTCATTCTTTCTCTCATTCTTCTCTCTCTCGGCCTTGGCTGAAATTCTTCTCTCCATAGATTAAGTTCATCACTTAATGGTTCATCAAGACATGCAAGAAGCTAGGAGCAAAGAAACTCACATGCAAGCTCATAGCACTTTCATTTCGGCTTAGGTGAGTTTGTTAGCTTCCATTTTGTTTTCTTCTTGTTCTAACCACATGCACCTACTAAGAACTTGACTACTAAGCTAGGAAATTAGAGAAAATCAAGTGGTCTCTCGGCTAAGCAAGGAAAAAGATCAACTTTGTGCTTCACCAAGAGTTTGTGCATCTTCTTTGTTGTCTTGCTAGGGTGAGGGCTAAAACTTCTTGAAAAGCTTTTGAAAACCACATGCATGCCTTTAAATGTCTCTCTTTACTTCTGTACTTGTGATATATGTGTGTTCATGAGCTTTTGTAAACATGCATGGCAAGATATTTGGCTAGAATGTGATGTTAGATGAAATCGCGTATGGGACAGTCTTCTATCTTGTTGGTGCGAGGTGATTTTGACCAGGTAAATGAGGTTTAAAATGCGTAAAAATTGGTAGGTGACTAGTTTTGCCAGTTTTGAGCATTTTTCGCACAAATAGGACAAAGCTAATTTCGATTCTAAGATCCTTAAAATGGCAAAATATCAAAATGTATCCAAATCTGGAAAGTCTGTAAAAAATGAAGCAGGTTTTGGCAGATTCACTGACCTTGTAGAACGAACCAGTTTTGACTTAGTAAATGACATCCAAAATGCATGAAATTTGGTTTGATGCTATATTTTTCAGTTCTGGACATTTTTTTCATAAATAGATTAAGGCTAAATCTGACCCTAAGGCTCTCAAACACGACAAGTATTGAAATGTGTGCAAATCTGGACAGTTTTGTGTAGTTTCACGGTTTTGTCTATAACTCTTGAACCCGAACTCCAAATGATGCGAGGTTTGTTTCTGAATTTAGTTCACTTCTTAAGCTTTAATTTGAAATCTTGTTCACTGGAATTAGAGTTTGTTTGCTTGTCTCAATGATTGTGAGAAAACAGTCCATTGCAGTGAGGGTTTCACCTATTGATATGCTTAGAAAAATTATTGTAGCTTCTCTTGTTGTATTAAATGCTTGGGATTGTGGCATTTGGATGTAGTGTGGACTGTTTTGAATACTTTAGGGTGTTTGAATTAATCAATGCATGGCTTGAGTTTAATTATGAGATGACTTGGGGCTTAATCGCACGGGTAAGCACGAATTGAAACCCTAGTGACTAGGTAAATTCACTAAGTGTTGACCCTATGAATATCGTGTTTAATTATGTAATTTGTAGGCTGCCCGTAGTTTCCCTCATAGCCATAAACATGATTTCGATGATTACATGTTGACAAGTAGGCCTTTCTTACACCCGGTCCCTCGTAAATGTCGTTGCATGTTGGATAATCTTATTATTTGATTACGTGAACTTCGAAATGAGTTATATGACTTGATTTACATGCGTTACATGGCTGCCCGTTTAATATTCGTATAACTCCATGTGCCTCTCAAGTGAAATTACTTGTCATATCGTGTCTCGCGTGTTTACTTGTCAATGTGTAATCTTATGACTGCTCGGAGGCAACCTACTTTGTTGACCTCCAAATGTGATATATTAAATGTCATAAATGTGCATTGCATACAAGGTTGCAACCTTTCATTCTGGCGTGGTAGCGTTCATGCACACCGGGCGGCATCGGGCTTGCCGGTGCAACCGTGACTACCATTGTCCAATTCCCTCTCTCGCTTGGGGGCTAGACTTCCTCGGAGAGTTGGGTCGTAGGATTTCGGGGTACATCCGGAGTACACCCATTTAGCGTGATAAGGGGATGATTTGAAGTCGGCCGCAACAACTGATACTGGAAATGAACTAAGAGCAAAAGCTTACCATATCCTTTTTACTATGTGTATAAGTACTCTCGCTTGGTTCCTAGAGGACCTCGGGGAGGAAAGACGAGTAATTGAGTTCTTTTATTGTTACATTACATTATGTACTTACTTGCGATATATGTCATGCTTGAAAAGGGTTTTCATAAGTTAAACCGAAAAATGAGTTTCAAAACTTATTTCTCGTTCCCCCTCACTGAGTTCATAAGGTCTCACCCTCTTTTATCATCTCAGGTAAAGAAGACCAGGAACAGGTACCCGAGGACAACGTGTCTAATGATGATTCCTTGGAATGATTGCTTGTCCTATGTGCCTTACTTGACTATGGCCATTTTGTGAACGAAGTGTTGCTTGAAGACTATTTCATTTCTTATGTTGCTTGTTATTGTATTGTAAAAGACCCTCGTTGTAATTTGTAGTCTAATTTTGGCTTGTACCGATCATAACTAGATAGACACTACTATGGTCATTTTGCTATCGTTATTGGCTAGTATCTATCATAGGATTATGAAGTATCAGGTAAGGATTAAGTAAAATGAACCTATCCAATCTTAAGCAGGTACTCATTGTTAAGCTAAGATCAACAGGTACCTTGTAATAAGGATTAACAAATAAATGAGACACAGTATCATGCTAGGATATTAATCAAACGAGACTTCGAGATAACTAGTAGGCGTTCAATTGATGATAAATAGTAATCTTAGTTGGAAATGAAAGTGAGATTGGAAATTTTGAGGCGTTTAGAGAATTAGGTCAAACTAAAGAGCCCAATTATAGCCGTTATGCTACCGGTTTTTCGGAAAATTGTGGAGTTTAGGCTAAAGCATTAAGTGTTAAACTTTCATGAACGATTAAGTACGAGATATGATTTGAATGTTTAGATCACACCTTAGTCTAATCTTTATAGGCCAGGTTAGGGCGTGACATCAGCCGAGCAGGCTTGCTGTCCCCATCGTAGAGCTCTCAGAGAGCTTTCCAACGGTATGCTGTGCACCGCATAACTCCTTACGGATCAAAAGTTATGGGCACCGGAGCGACGGATACCTGGTCACAAGCCCCACGCCCTTGGTTTGCGGGCCCAGCCTCTACGTGAAGTGAAGTTGTCTTGCCCAAGGTGGCATGGGATTCGATAAAAGAAATGTGATGGATTAGGTTGTCATCCTTTTCGCGGCTCACGACGTACGATCCGGGACGAAAAAACAGCGCAAAAGAATAAAAGTATCCCAAAACGAATGAAAATGTTCGACTTTGGGCTTCGAAAATAGGTGCAGCCAAGCAGGCTTGGTGCCCCCTCCCAAAGCACTCAGAGAGCTTTCCAACGGGATGCTGTGCGCCGCATAACTCCTTACGGATCAAAAGTTATGGGCACCGGAGCGACAGAGACCTGGTCCTAAGCCCCACGCCCTCCGTTTGTGGGCCCAACCTCTACGTGAAGTGAAGTTGTCTTGCCCAAGGTGCCTTGGGATTCGGTAATAGAAATGTGATGGATTAGGTTGTTGTCATTTTCGAAGCTCTCGACGTATGATTCGGGACGGAAAAATTGCGCAAAAGAAGAAAAGTGTCTCGAAACTGATGAAAATGTTCGATTTTGGTCTCCTAAAAGGGGTGCAGTTGAGCAGGCTTGCTACCCCGTCGTAGAGCTATCGGAGAGCTTTCCAATGGTGTGATGTGTGCCGCATAACTTCTTAAGGATCAAAAGTTATGGGTACCGGAGCGATGGATACCTGGTCACAAGCCCCATGCCCTCGGTTTGCAGGCCCTGCCTCTATGTGAAGTGAAGTTTTCTTGCCCAAGGTGTCGTGGGATTCAGTAATAGAAATGTGATGGATTAGGTTGTCGTCCTTTTAGCAGCTCACAACGTACGATCCAGGACGGAAAAATAGTGCAAAATAATAAAAGTGTCCCAAAATTGACGAAAATGTTCGATTTTGGGCTCCGAAAAATGGCGCAGCTGAGCAAGCTTGCTACCCTAGTCGTAGAGCTCTCGGATAGCTTTCCAACAGTACATTGTGTACTACATAACTCCTTACGAATCAAATGCAATCAGCACCGGAGCGACGGAGACCTAGTCTCAAGCCCCACGCCCTCGGTTTGCGGGCCTAGCCTCTACGCGAAGCGAAGTTGTCTTGCCTAATATGCCATGGGATTCGGTAATAGAAATGTGATGGATTGGGTTGTCGTCCTTTTCGCGGCTCACGATGTACGATCCGGGACGAAAAAATAGCGCAAAAGAAGAAAAGTGTCCCGAAATTGATGAAAATATTCGATTTTGAGCTCCAAAAACAGGCGCAATCGAGTAGGCTTACTGCCCCCATCGTAGAGCTCTCGGAGAGCTTTCCAATGGTATACTGTGCGCCGCATAACTCCTTACAAATCAAATGATATGGGTACCGGAGCGACGGATACCTGGTCACAAGCCCCACATCCTCAGTTTGCGCACCCAGCCTCTACGTTAAGTGAAGTTGTCTTGCCCAAGGTGCCATGGGATTCGGTAATAGAAAAGTGATGGATTAGGTTGTCCTCCTTTTCGCTGCTCACGACGTACGATCCGTGATGAAAAAACAGCGCAAAAGAAGAAAAGTGTCCCGAATCTGATGAAAACGTTCGATTTTGGGCTCCGAAAATAGTCACAACCGAGCAGGCTTGTTTCCCCCGTTGTAGAGCTGTCGGAGAGCTTTCCAATGGTATGTTGTACGCTGCGTAACTCTTTACGGATCAAAAGTTATGGGCATTAAAATGACGGATGCCTGGTCCCAAGCCCCATGCCCTCGGTTTGCGGGCCCAGCCTCTACATGAAGTGAAGTTTTCTTGCCCTAGGTACTGTGGGATTCGGCAATAGAAATGTGATGGATTAGGTTGTCGTCCTTTTCGCGGCTCACGACATACGATTCGGGATGAAAAAACTGCGCAAAAGAAAAAAAGTGTCCCGAAACTACTGAAAACGTTCAATTTTGGGCTTCAAAAATAGGCGAAGCCAAGCAGCTTGCTACCCCCATCATAGAACTCTCAGAGAGCTTTCCATCGGTATGCTGTGCACCGCGTAACTCATTACGAATCAAAAGTTATGCGCACTAGAGCGACGGTGACCTGGTCCCAAGCCCCACACCCTCGGTTTGCGGCCCCAGCGTCTACGTGAAGTGAAGTTGTCTTGCCCAAGGTACCATGGAATTCGATAATAGAAATGTGATGGATTAGATTGTCGTCCTTTTCGCGGCTCACGATGTATTATCCGGATAGAAAAATAGCTCAAAAGAAGAAAAATGTCCCAAAATTGATGAAAACGTTTGATTTTGGGCTCCAAAAATAGGCGCAGTTGAGCAGGCTTGCTTCCCCGTGGTAGAGCTCTTGGAGAGCTTCCCAACGGTATGCTGTACGCCGCATAACTACTTACGGATCAAAAGTTATAGTCATCGGAGCGACGGATACCTGGTCACAAGCCCCACGCCCTCGGTTAGCGGGCCCAGCCTCTACGTGAAGTAAAGATGTCTTGCCCAAGGTGCCATGGGATTCAGTAATAGAAATATGATGGATTAGGTTGTCGTCCCTTTCGCGGCTCACGACGTACGATCTGGGAAGAAAAAATAGCACAAAAGAAGAAAAGTGTCCCAAAATTGATGAAAACGTTCGATTTTGGGCTCCAAAAATAGGCACAATCGAGCAGGCTTGCTTCCTGCGTCGTAGAGCTCTCGAAGAGCTTCCCAATGGTATGTTGTGCACCGCGTAACTCTTTAAGGATCAAAAGTTATGGGCACCGGAGCGACGGATACCTGGTCCCAAGCTCCATGCCCTCGGTTTGCGGGCCCAACCTCTATGTGAAGTGAAGTTGTCTTGCCCAAGGTGCCGTGGGATTCGGTAATATAAATGTAATGGATTAGGATGTCGTCCTTTTCACGTCTCACGACGTACGATACGAGACGAAAAAACAATGCAAAAGAAGAAAAGTGTCCCGAAACTGATGAAAACGTTCGATTTTGGGCTTTAAAAACAAGCGCAACTGTGCAAGCTTGCAGCCCCCGTCGTAGAGCTCTAGGAGAGCTTTCCAATGGTATGTTGTGTGCTGCCTAACTCCTTACGGATCAAAAGTTATGGGCTCCAGAGCGACGGATACCTGGTCACAAGCCCCACACCCTCGGTTTGCAGGCCCAGCCTCTACGTGAAATGAAGTTGTCTTGCCCAAGGTGCCGTGGGATTCGGTAATAGAAATGTGTTGGATTAAGTTGTCATCCTTTTCGCGGCTCACGACGTACGATTCGGGATGAAAAAACAATGCAGAAGAAGAAAAGTGTCCCGAAATTGATGAAAACGTTCGATTTTGGGCTCCAAAAATAGGCTCAACCGAGCAGGCTGGGTGCCCCCGTCATAGAGCTCTCGGAGTACTTTCCAACGGTATGTTGTGTGTCGCATAACTCTTTACGGATCAAAAGGTATGAGCACCGGAGCGACGAATACCTTGTCCCAAGCCCCACGCCCTCGGTTTGCGGGCCCAGCCTCTATGTGAAGTGAAGTTGTCTTGCCCAAGGTGCCATGGGATTCGGTAATAGAAATGTGATGGATTATGTTGTCATTCTTTTCGCGTCTCACGATGTACGATACGAGACGGAAAAATAATGCAAAAGAAGAAAAGTGTCCTGAAAATGATGAAAACGTTCGATTTTGGGCTATAAAAACAGGCGCAGCCGAGCAAGCTTGCTGCCCCCGTCGTACAGCTCTCGGAGAGCTTTCCAACGGTATACTGTGCACCGCATAACTCCTTACGGATCAAAAGTATTGGGCACTAGAGCGACGGATACCTGGTCACAAGTCTCACGCCCTCGGTTTGCAGGCCCAGCTTCTACGTGAAGTGAAGTTGTCTTGCCCAAGGTGCCATGGGATTCGGTAATAGAACTGTGATGGATTAGGTTCTCATCCTTTTCACGACTCACGATGTACGATCCGAGATGAAAAAACAGCGTAAAAGAAGAAAAGTGTCCCGAAACTGAGGAAAACGTTCGACTTTGGGCTCCAAAAATGGGCGCAGCCTAGCAGGCTTGCTACCCCCGTCGTACAGCTCTCGAAGAGCTTTCTAACGGTATGTTGTGCGCTGTATAACTCCGTAAGGATCAAAAGTTATGGGCACCGGAGCGACGGATACTTGGTCCCAAGCCCCACGCCCTCGGTTTGCAGGCCCAACTTCTACGTGAAGCGAAGTTGTCTTGCCCAATGAGCCATGGGATTCTCTAACAGAAATGTGATGGAGTAGTTTGTCATCCTTTTCGCTGCTCACGACGTACGATCAGGGACAAAAAAATAACGCAAAAAAAGAAAAGTGTCCCGAAATTGATGAAAACGTTCGATTTTGGTTTCCAAAAATAGTCTCAGCCGAGCTAGCTTGCTACCCCCGTCGTAAAGCTCTTGGAAAGCTTTCCAACGGTATGCTGTGCACCACATAACTCCTTACGGATCAAAAGTTATCAGCACCGGAGCAACGAAAACCTGATCACAAGCCCCACGCCCTCGGTTTGCGGGTGCAGCCTCTACGTGAAGTGAAGTTGTCTTGCCCATGGTGTCGTGGGATTCGGTAATAGAAATGTGATGGATTAGTTTGTCATCCTTTTAGCGGTTCACGACGTACGATCAAGGATGAAAAAACAGCGCAAATGAAGAAAAGTATACCAAAACTGATGGAAACTTTCAATTTTGGGCTCCAAAAATAGGCGCAGCACAGCAGGCTTGCTACCCACATCGTAGAGCTCTCGTAGAGCTTTCCAACGGTATGCTGTACGTCGCGAAACTCTTCACGGATCAAAAATTATGGGCACCGGAGCGACGGATACCTGGTCATAAGCCCCACGCCCTCGGTTTGCGGGCCCATCCTCGACGTGAAGCGAAGTTGTCTTGCCCAAGGTGCCATGGGATTCGGTAATAGAAATGTGATGGATTAGGTTGTCGACCTTTTCGCTGCTCGCGACGTGCGATCTGGGACGGAAAAACAGCGCAAAAGAAGAAAAATGTCCCGAAATTGATGAAAACGTTCGATTTTGGGCTCCAAAAATAGGCGCAGCCGAGCAGGCTTGCTGCCTCCGTTGTACAGCTCTCGGAGAGCTTTCCAACGGTATGCTGTGGCCGCAAAACTCGTTAAGGATGAAAAGTTATGGGCACCGGAGCGACGGATAACTGGTCACAAGCCCCACGCCCTCGGTTTGCAGGCCCAGCGTCTATGTGAAGTGAAGTTGTCTTGCCCAAGGTGCCATGAGATTTGGTAATAGAAATGTGATGGATTAGGTTGTCGTCCTTTTCGTGTCTCAGGACGTACGATCCGGGACGAAAAAATAACGCAAAAGAAGAAAAGTGTCCCGAAACTGATGAAAATGTTCAATCTTGGGCTCCAAAAATAGGCGCAGCCGAGCAGGCTTGCTGCCCCCGTCGTAGAGTTCTCGGAGAGCTTTACAACAAAATACTGTGCGCCGTAAAACTCCTTAAGGATCAAAAGTTATGGGCACCGGAGCGACGGATACCTGGTCACAAGCCCCACGCCCTCTGTGTGTGGGCCTAGCCTCTACGTGAAGTGAAATTGTCTTGCCCTTGGTGCCATGGGATTCGGTAATAAAAATGTGATGGATTGGGTTGTCGTCTTTTTCACGGCCCACGACGTACGATCCGGGAAGAAAAAAAAGCACAAAAGAAGAAAAGTGTCCCAAAACTGATGAAAAAGTTTGACTTTGGGCTCCGAAAATAGGCGCGGCGGAGCAGGCTTGCCGCCCGCATCGTAGAGCTCTCGGAGAACTTTCCAACGATATGCTGTGCGCCGCGTAACTCCTTAAGAATCAAAAGTTATGGGCACCGGAGCGACGGATACCTGGTCACAAGCCCCACGCCCTAGGTTTGCGAACCCAGCCTCTACGTGAAGTGAAGTTGTCTTGCCCAAGGTGCCGTGGGATTCGGTAATAGAAATTTGATGGATTAGGTTGTCGTCCTTTTCGCGGCTCACGATGTACGATCCGGGATGAAAAAATAGCGCAAAAGAAGAAAAGTCTGCTGAAACTAATGAAAACATTAGATTTTGGGCTCCAAAAATAGGCATAACCGAGCAGCCATTCTGCCCCCATCGTAGAGCTCTCGGAGGGCTTTCTAACGGTATGATATGCGATGCGTAACTCTTCACGGATCAAAAGTTATAGGCACCGGAGCGACGGATACTTGATTCCAAGCCCTACGTCCTCAGTTTGCGGGCCCAGCCTCTACGTGAAATGAAGTTGTCTTGCCCAAGGTACTGTAGGATTCGGTAATAGAAATGTGATGGATTAGGTTGTTGTCCTTTTCGTGTCTCACGACGTACGATCCGGTACGGAAAAACAACACAAAGGAAGAAAAGTGTTCCAAAACTAATAAAAACGTTCAATTTTGGGATCCATAAATAGGCATAGCCGAGCGAGCTTGCTGCCTCCATCGTACAGCTCTCGGAGAGCTCTCCAACGGTATGATGTGCGTTGCATAACTCTTTACGGATCAAAAGTTATGGGCACCGGAGCGACGGATACCTTGTCACAAGACCTATGCCCTCGGTTTGCGGGCCCAGCCTCTACCTGAAGTGAAGTTGTCTTGCCTAAGGTGCCATGGGATTCGGTGATGGAAATGTGATGGATTAGGTTGTCGTCCTTTTTGTGGCTCACGATGTACGATCTGGGATGAAAAAACAGAGCAAAAGAAGAAAAGTGTCCCGAAACTGATGAAAATGTTCGATTTTGGGCTCCAAAAATAGTCGCAACCGAGCAGACTTTCTACAACTGTCGTAGAGCTGTCGGAGAGCTTTCCGACGGTATGCTGTGCGCCTCGTAACTCTTGATGGATCAAAAGTTATGGGCATCGGAGCGACGAATACCTGGTCCTAAGCCCCACCCGCTCAGTTTGCGGGCCCAGCCTATACATGAAGTGAAGTTGTCTTGCCCAAGGTACCGTGGGATTCGGTAATAGAAATGTGATAGATTAGGTTGTCGTCCTTTTCACGGCTCACGACGTACGATCCGTGACAAAAAAACAACGCAAAAGAAGAAAAGTGTCCCAAAGCTGATGAAAACGTTCGACTTTGGGCTGCGAAAACAGGCGCGGCCGAGCAGGCTTGCTGCCCCCATCGTAGAGGTCTCTGACAGATTTCCAACGGTATGCTGTGCACCGTGTAACTCCTTAAGGATAAAAAGTTATGGGCACTGGAGCGACGGATACCTGGTCACAAGCCCCACGCCCTTGGCTTACGAGCCCAGCCTCTACGTGAAGTGAAGTTGTCTTGCCCAAGGTGCCGTGGGATTTGGTAATAGAAATGTGATGGATTAGGTTGTCGTCATTTTCGCGGCACACGACGTACGATCCGGGATGAAAAAACATCGCAAAATAAGAAAAGTGTCCCAAATCTAATGAAAATGTTCGATTTTGGGCTCCAAAAAAGGCGCAACCGAGCAAGATTGCTGCCCCTATCGTAGAGCTCTCGGAGAGCTTTGCAACGGTATGTTGTGCGCCGCATAACTCTTTACGGATCAAAAGTATGAGCACCGGAGCGACGGATACCTGGTCACATGCCCCACGCCCTCGGTTTGCAGGCCCAGCTTCTGCGTGAAGTGAAGTTGTCTTGCCCAAGGTGCCGGGAGATTCGATAATATAAATGTGATGGATTAGGTTGTCGTCCTTTTCGCGTCTCACGACGTACGATCCGGGATAGAAAAACAATGCAAAAGAAGAAAAGTGTAAAGAAACTGATGAAAAAGTTTGATTTTGGATTTTGAAAACAGGCGCAGTCGAGCAAGCTTGTTGCCCCCGTGGTAGAGCTTCCGGAGAGCTTTCCAACGTTATGTTGTGCGCCGCATAACTCTTTACAGATCAAAAGTTATGGGTACTAGAGCGACGGATACCTGGTCACTAGCACCAAGCCCTCGGTTTGTGGGCCCAGCCTCTACATGAAGTGAAGTTGTCTTGCCCAAGGTGCCATGTGATTTGTTATTAGAAATGTGATGGATTAGGTTGTCGTCCTTTTCGCGGCTCACGACGTACGATCCGGGACGAAAAAATAGTGCAAAAGAAGAAAAGTGTCCCGAAACTGATGAAAATGTTCGATTTTGGGTTCCAAAAATTGGCGCAGCTGAGTACACTTGCTGCCACCGTCGTAGAGCTCTCTAAGAGCTTTCCAATGGTTTGCTGTGTGCCGCGTAACTCTTAACGGATCAAAAGTTATGGGCACCAGAGCGATGGATACCTGGTCCCAAGCCCCATGCCCTCGATTTGCAGGCCCAGCTTCTTCGTGAAGTGAAGTTGTCCTGCACAAGGTGCCGTGAGATTCAGTAATAGAAATGTGATAGATTAGGTTGCTGTCCTTTTCGCGTCTCACGACGTACGATCCGGGATGGAAAAACAACGCAAAAGAAGAAAAGTGTAACAAAATTAATGAAAACGTTCGATTTTGGGTTCCAAAAATAGGCGCAGCCGAGCAAGCTTGCTGCCCCTGTCGTAGAGCTCTCAGAAAGCTTTCCAACGGTATACTGTGCACCCCATAACTCGTTATGGATCAAAAGTTATGGGTACCGGAGCGACGGATACCTGGTTACAAGCCCTACGCCCTCGGTTTGTGGGCCCAGCCTCTACGTGAAATGAAGTTATCTTGCCCAAGGTGCCGTGGGATTCGGTAATAGAAATGTGATAGATTAGGTTGTCGTCCTTTTCGCGGCTCACGACGTACGATCTGGGAAGAAAAAACAACGCAAAAGAAGAAAAGTGTCCCAAAATTGAAGAAAATGTTCGATTTTGGGCTCCAAAAATAGGTGCAGCCCAGCGGGCTTGCTACGCCCGTCGTAGAATTCTCGGAGAGCTTCCCAACGGTATGCTGCGCGCCATGTAACTCTTTACGGATCAAAAGTTATGGGCACCGGAGTGACGGATACCTGGTCCCAAGCCCCACGCCCTTGGCTTCCGGGCCCAACCTTTACGTGAAGCGAAGTTGTCTTGCCCAAGGTGCCATGGGATTCGGTAATAGAAAAGTGATGGATTAGATTTTCGTCTATTTCGCGGCTCACGACATACGATTCGGGACGGAAAAACAGCGCAAAAAGAGAAAAGTGTCCCAAAACTGATGAAGACATTCAATTTTGGGCTCCAAAAATAGGCGCATCCGAGCTGGCTTGCTACCATCGTCGTAGAGCTCTTGGAGAGGTTTCCAACGGTATGCTGTGCGCCGCATAACTCCTTAAGGATCAAAAGTTATGGGCACTGGAACAACGGATACCTGGTCACAAGCCCTCGCCCTCGGTTTGATGGCCCAGCCTCTACGTGAAGTGAAGTTGTCTTGCCCAAGGTGCCATGGGATTCGGAAATAGAAATGTGATGGATTAGGTTGTCGTCCTTTTCGCGGCTCACGATGTACGATCCAGGATGAAAAAATAGCGCAAAAGAAGAAAAGTGTACTAAAACGGATGAAAACGTTCGATTTTGGGCTCCGAAAATAGGCACAACTGAGCAGCCTTTCTGCCCCTGTCGTAGAGCTCTCAGAGTGTTTTCTAACGGTATGATGTGCACAGCGTAACTCTTTATGGATCAAAAGTTATGCGCACCAGAGCGACGGATTCCTGGTCCCAAGCCCCACGCCCTCGGTTTGCGGGCCCAGCCTCTACGTGAAGTGAAGTTGTCTTGCCCAAGGTGCCGTGAGATTCGGTAATAGAAATGTGATAGACTAGGATGTCGTCCTTTTCGCGGCTCACGACGCACGATCCAGGATGAAAAAATAGCGCAAAAGAAGAAAAGTGTCCCGAAACTAATGAAAATGTTTGATTTTGGGCTCCAAAAATAGGCGCAGCCTAGCAGGCTTGTTGCCCTCGTCGTAGAGCTCTCAGAGAGTTTTCCAACGGTATGCTGTGCATCGCAAAACTCCTTACGGATCAAAAGTTATGGGCACCGGAGCGACGGATACCTGGTCACAAGCCCCACGCCCTCGGTTTGCGGGCCCAGCCTCTATGTGAAGTGAAGTTGTCTTACCCAAGATGCCGTGGGATTTGGTAATAGAAATGTGATGGATTAGGTTTTCGTGCATGACTAGTCACACGTGCCTTGGCCTAGAATTGTGTGTCCTAATCCTCAACTTACGTGCGATACCTAGATATACATACCCTAACCTCCATTTACATGAAACACCTCGATATTCGTGCACTAACATTGAATTACGTGCCTTAACCTAGATATAAGAGCCATACCTTGATTTATGTGCATTGTATTGAATTACGTGCCTTGCATTGGTTTGTGTGCATTCACCTAGGATTACGTGCATTTATATTAGAATCTGTGTATTTACATAGAAGTGCGTGCCTTACCTCGTAGTGCGTACCCTAGACCTAAGAATGCGTGCCTACACGCTAATCAATAAAGATTCCTGCACAAAGCACAAGATAATAAAATAATCCTACACAATCCACTAACTATTATTATATTCCTAATTCAAATCCTACAAATTCCACTAACTATAAAATAACATTAAATTATTCCTAAACATTCCACTAACATTATTTTAATCCTAATTCAAATTTACTACAAGACAAAACCCTATCATCATCCAAACCATCCCCAATATAATATACCTAATCACTTTTTCCTACAAAATCCACTAACACTTAAATATTATATTTTAAACCCACTACAAGACAAAATCTCGCAAACCTCTAAACATACCCTATATTCTATTCTAACTTCAAAGCTACACAAACACCTAAGCCAATATTTTCTTACACAAACACTAAACACAAGACTCATGAAAATACACACACACACACACACTAAATCTTCACACTCTATAACAGCCTCTCAAATCTGAAAATACATACCTACGCAACACATAATCAAAATTCAAATGCTCAAGACAACAAAACATACTCTTACACACTTTTCCTAAACCCTATGCCCTTTTTTTCTAACTCCCAAGCATGCCCACACTTATCGCTTACACCTTGCACTCCCTAGGCAGAATAATTAGCATAATTTGAATGCCTATGGCTGAAATCATCATGCCATACACGAAATTGACACTTCACCTAAGCACACAAAGCTAAAAAACACTCAAAACCTCATTTTTCTCTCAACTCTCTCTCTGTCTCTCATCATTTTTGACCCTAGCTCTCTCTTGATCATCCAAGACTTATCACAAGCTCTCAAGGACTCTCTAAGACTCTCCCAAGCTCGGCCATAGCAAGCCATAGCAAGCAAACACGCAAGAAAGTCTCATACAAGCTCATAACTCATCATTTTCGGCCTAGGTAAAGTTTTGATGGTTTTCTTCCATTTATTTTTGTTCTAAACACATGCACACTTCCTACACAAGCTAACTAAGCTAGGATTTAAAGGAAATCAATATACCTCTCAGCCAAAGCAAGGAAAAAGGTCCATTTGTGCGATTTCAAGAGTATTTGTGCATTTTCATCCATCAAGTTGCTAAGGTGAGGGCTAAAACTCTTTTGAAAAGCTTTAAAAAACCACATGCATGCCTTTAAATGTCTATTTTTACCTCTGTACTTGTGATATATGTGTGTACATGAGCTTTTGTAAGCATGCATGGCAAGATATTTGGCTAGAAATTGAAGATAGCTGAAATCGTGGAAATAGCAGTTTTCTGACTTGTTGGAACGAAGTGGATTTGACCAGGTAAATGATATTGAAAATGCGTGAAAATTGGTAGGTGACTAGTTTTGCTCATGACGTACGATCCGGGACAGAAAAACAGCGCAAAAGAAGAAAAGTATCCCAAAACTGATGAAAATGTTCGATTTTGGGCTCCGAAAATAAGTGCAGCCCAGCTCGCATGCTGCGCCTGTCGTAGAACTCTCGGAGAGCTTCCCAACGGTATGCTGTGCGCCACGTAACTCTTTACGGATCAAAAGTTATGGGCACCGGAGTGATGGATACCTGGTCCCAAGCCCCACGCCCTTGGCTTGCGGGCCCAACCTTTACGTGAAGTGAAGTTGTCTTGCCCAAGGTGCCATGGGATTCGGTAATAGAAATGTGATGGATTAGATTTTCATCCATTTCGCGGCTCACGACATATGATTCGGGACGAAAAACAGCGCAAAAAGAGAAAAGTGTCCCAAAACTTATGAAGACATTCAATTTTGGGCTGCAAAAATAGGTGCATCCGAGCTGGCTTACTACCCTCGTCGTAGAGCTCTTGAAGTGCTTTCCAACGGTATACTGTGCGCCGCATAACTTTTTAGGGATCAAAAGTTATGGGCACTGGAACGACGAATACCTGGTCACAAGCCCCTCGCCCTCGCTTTGATGGCCCAGCCTCTACGTGAAGTGAAGTTGTCTTGCCCAAGGTGCCATGGGATTTGAAAATAGAAATGTGATGGATTAGGTTGTCGTCCTTTTCGCGGCTCACGATGTACGATCCGGGACGAAAAAATAGCGCAAAAGAAGAAAAGTGTCCTGAAACTGATGAAAACATTGGATTTTGGGCTCCGAAAATAGGCGCCACTGAGCAGCCTTTCTGCCCCTGTCGTAGAGCTCTCAGAGTGTTTTCCAACGGTATGATGTGAGCAGCGTAACTCTTTATGGATCAAAAGTTATGCGCACTAGAGCGACGGATTCCTGGTCCCAAGCCCCACGCCCTCGGTTTGCGGGCCCAATCTCTATGCGAATTGAAGTTGTCTTGCCCAAGGTACCGTGAGATTTGGTAATAGAAATGTGATGGACTAGGATGTCGTCCTTTTCGCGGCTCACGACGCACGATCTGGGATGAAAAAATAGCGCAAAAGAAGAAAAATATCACGAAACTAATGAAATTGTTTAATTTTGGACTCCAAAAATAGGCGTAGCCTAGCAGGCTTGTTGTCCCCGTCGTAGATCTCTCGGAGAGCTTTCTAACGGTATGCTGTGCATCGCAAAACTCCTTACGGATAAAAAGTTATGGGCACCGGAGCGACGGATACCTGGTCACAAGCCCCACGCCCTCGGTTTGCGGGCCCAGCCTCTATGTGAAGTGAAGTTGTCTTACCCAAGATGCCGTGGGATTTGGTAATAGAAATGTGATGGATTAGGTTTTCGTCCTTTTCGCGTCTCATGACGTACGATCCGGGTCGAAAAAATAAAGTAAAAAAAGAAAAGTGTCCTGAAACTGATGAAAACGTTCGATTTTGGGCTCCAAAAATAGGCGCAGTCGAGCAGGCTTGCTGCCCGCGTCGTAGAGCTCTTGGAGAGGTTTCCAACAGTATGATGTGCGCCGCAAAACTCCTTACGGATCAAAAGTTATGGGCACCAGAGCGACGGATACCTGGTCACAAGACCCACGTCCTTGGTTTGCGGACCCAGCGTCTACGTGAAGTGAAGTTGTCTTGCCCATGGTGCCATGGGATTCGATAACAGAAATGTGATGGATTAGGTTGTCGTCCATTTCGTGGCTCACGACGTACGATGCGGGACGAAAAAACAGCGCAAAAGAAGAAAAGTATCCCAAAATTGATGAAAATGTTCGACTTTGGGCTCCGAAAATAGGCAGCGCCGAGCAGGCTTGCTGCCCCCATCCTAGAGCTCTCGGAGAGCTTTCCAACGATATGTTGTGTGCCGCGTAACTCCTTAAGGATCAAAAGTTATGGGCACCGGAGCGACGGATACTTGGTCACAAGCCCCACGCCCTCGGTTTGCGAGCCTAGCCTCTACGTGAAGTGAAGTTGTGAGGCCCGACCCCGAATAACGTGTGTTACCTCGATTTGCGTGCCTTTAGACCCAGAATTATATGATTGTCCTTAATTATGTGCCCTGTCTTGATTTTCGTGCATGACTCGTCACACGTGCCTTGGCCTAGAATTGTGTGTCCTAATCCTCGACTTACGTGCGATACCTAGATATACATACCCTGACCTCCATTTACATGAAACACCTCGATATTCGTGCACTAACATTGAATTACGTGCCTTAACCTAGATATAAGAGCTATACCTTGATTTATGTGCATTGTATTGAATTACGTGCCTTGCATTGGTATATGTGCATTCACCTAGGATTACGTGCATTTATATTAGAATCTGTGTATTTACATAGAAGTGCATGCCTTACCTCGTAGTGCGTGTCCTAGACCTAAGAATGTGTGCCTACACGCTAATCAATAAAGATTCCTGCACAAAGCACAAGACAATAAAATAATCCTACACAAGACAATAACTATTATTATATTCCTAATTCAAATCCTACAAATTCCACTAACTATAAAATAACATTAAATTATTCCTAAACATTCCACTAACATTATTTTAATCCTAATTCAAATTTACTACAAGACAAAACCCTATCATCATCCAAACCATCCCCAATATAATATACCTGATCACCTTTTCCTACAAAATCCACTAACACTTAAATATTATATTTTAAACCCACTACAAGACAAAATCTCGCAAACCTCTAAACATACCCTATATTCTATTCTAACTTCAAAGCTACACAAACAACTAAGCCAATATTTACTTACACAAACACTAAACACAAGACTCATGAAAATACACACACACACACACACACTAAATCTCTACACTCTTTCTCATCCTCTCAAATCTGAAAATACATACCTACGCAACACATAATCAAAATTCAAATGCTCAAGACAACAAAACATACTCTTACACACTTTTCCTAAACCCTATGCCCTTTTTTTCTAACTCCCAAGCATGCCCACACTTATCGCTTACACCTTGCACTCCCTAGGCAGAATAATTAGCATAATTTGAATGCCTATGGCTGAAATCATCATGCCATACACGAAATTGACACTTCACCTAAGCACACAAAGCTAAAAAACACTCAAAACCTCATTTTTCTCTCAACTCTCTCTCCGTCTCTCATCATTTTTGACCCTAGCTCTCTCTTGATCATCCAAGACTCCTCACAAGCTCTCAAGGACTCTCTAAGATTCTCCCAAGATCGGCCATAGCAAGCCATAGCAAGCAAACACGCAAGAAAGTCTCATACAAGCTCATAACTCATCATTTTCGGCCTAGGTAAAGTTTTGATGGTTTTCTTCCATTTCTTTTTGTTCTAAACACATGCACACTTCCTACACAAGCTAACTAAGCTAGGATTTAAAGGAAATCAAGATACCTCTCGGCCAAAGCAAGGAAAAAGGTCCATTTGTGCGATTTCAAGAGCATTTGTGCATTTTCATCCATCAAGTTGCTAAGGTGAGGGCTAAAACTCTTTTGAAAAGCTTTAAAAAACCACATGCATGCCTTTAAATGTCTATTTTTACCTCTGTACTTGTGATATATGTGTGTACATGAGCTTTTGTAAGCATGCATAGCAAGATATTTGGCTAGAAATTGAAGATAGGTGAAATCGTGGAACTAGCAATTTTTTGACTTGTTGGAACGAAGTGGATTTGACCAGGTAAATGATATTGAAAATGCGTGAAAATTGGTAGGTGACTAGTTTTGCTCATGACGTACAATCCGGGATAGAAAAACAGCGCAAAAGAAGAAAAGTGTCCCAAAACTGATGAAAGATTTTGATTTTGGGCTCCGAAAATAGGTGCAGCTGAGCAACCTTTCTGCCCCGTCGTAGAGCCCTCGGAGAGCTTTCCAACGGTATGCTGTGCGCCGCATAACTCCTTACCGATCAAAAGTTATAGGCACCGGAGAGACGGAGACCTGGTCCTAAGCCCTACGCCCTCGGTTTACGGGCCCAGCCTCTACGTGAAGTGAAGTTGTCTTGCCCAAGGTTCCATAGGATTCGGTAATTAAAATGTGGTGGATTAGGTTGTCATCCTTTTCGCGGCTCACGACATACGATCCGAGATAAAAAAACAGCGCAAAAGAAGAAATTTGTTCCAAAATAGATGAAAATGTTTGATTTTGTGCTCCAAAAATTGGCGTAGCAGAGCAGGCTTGCTGCCCCGTTGTAGAGCTCTCGGAGAGCTTTTTGACGGTATGCTGTGCATCACGTAACTCCTTACGGATCAAAACTTAAGGGCACCGGAGCGATGGAGACCTGGTCCCAAGCCCGATGCCCTCGGTTTGCAGGCCCATCCTCTATGTGAAGCGAAGTTGTCTTGCCCAAGGTGTAGTGGGATTTGGTAATAGAAATGTGATAGATTAGGTTGTCATCTTTTTCACGGCTCATAATGTACGATCCGGGACAAAAAAATAACGCAAAAGAAGAAAAGTATAACAAAACTGATGAAAACGTTCGATTTTGGGCTCCCAAAATAGGCGCAGCCGAGTAGGCTTGCTGCCCCGTCGTAGAGCTCTAGGAGAGCTTTCCAACGGTATGCTGTGCACAACGTAACTCCTTACGGATCAAAAGTTATGGGCACCGGAGTGACGAAGACTTGGTCCTAAGCCCCACGCCCCCGGTTTGCTGGCCCAGCCTTTACATGAAGCGAAGTTGTCCTGCCCAAGGTACCATAGGATTCTGTAATAGAAATGCGATAGATTAGATTATCGTTCTTTTTACGGCACACGACGTACGATCCGGGACGGAAAAATAGCGCAAAAAAAGAAAAATATCCTAAAACCGATGAAAACGTTTGATTTTGGGGTATGAAAATTGGTGCAGCTGAGCGGGTTGCTGACCCCATCGTAGAGCTCTCGGAGAGCTTTCCATCGGTATGCTGTGCGCTGCGTAACTCCTTACAGATCAAAAGTTATAGGCACCGGAGCGACGGAGACCTGGTCCCAAGCCCCACGCCCTTGGTTTGCGGGCCCAGCCTCTACGTGAAGCGAAGTTGTCTTGCCCGAGTTGCCGTGAGATTCGGTAATAGAAATGTGATGGATTACTTTGTCATCCTTTTCGCTACTCACGACGTACAATCCGGGATGGAAAACCAGTGCAAAAGAAGAAAAGTGTCCCAAAAATGATGAAAACGTTTGATTTTGGGCTCCGAAAATAGGAGCAGCCGAGTAGGCTTCCTGCCCGTCGTAGAGCTCTTGGAGAGCTTTCCAACGGTATGCTGTGCGCCACGTAACTCCTTACGGATCAATAGTTATGGGCACCAGAGTGACGGAGACCTGGACCCAAGCCCTACGCCCTCGGTTTGCGGGCCCATCCTCTACGTGAGGCGAAGTTGTCTTTCCCAAGGTGCCATGGGATTCGGTATTAGAAATGTGATGGACTAGGTTATCGTCCTTTACGCAGCTCACAACGTACGATCCGGGATAGAAAAACAGCGCAAAAGAAGAAAAGTGCCCCAAAACTGATGAAATCGTTCAATTTTGAGCTCCGAAAATAGGCGCAGTAGAGTAGCCTTGCTGCCTCGTCGTAGAGCTCTCGGAGATCTTTCCAACGGTATGCTGTGCGCCGCGTAACTCCTTACGGATCAAAAGTTATGGGCGCCGGAGCGACGGAGACCTGGTCCCAAGCCCTAAGCCTTCGGTTTGTGGGCCCAGCCTCTACGTGAGGCGAAGTTTTCTTGCCCAAGGTGCCATGGGATTCGGTAATTGAAATGTGATGGATTAGGTTGTCGTCCTTTTCGCGGCACACGACGTATGATCCGGGTCGGAATAACAGCGCAAAAGAAGAAAAGTGCCCAAAAACTGATGAAATCATTCGATTTTGAGCTCTTAAAATAGGCGCAGCCGAACAGCCTTGCTGCCTCGTCGTAGAGGTCTCGGAGATCTTCCAACGGTATGCTGTGCCCCGCGTAACTCCTTACAGATCAAAAGTTATGGGCACTAGAGTAACGGAGACCTGGTCCTAAGCCCCACGCCCTCGGTTTGATGGCCCAGCCTCTACGTGAAGTGAAGTTGTCTTGCCCAAGGTACCGTAGGATTCTGTAATAGAAATGTGATGGATTAGATTGTCGTCCTTTTCGCGGCACACGACGTACGATCCAGTATGGAAAAACAGCGCAAAAAAAGAAAAATATCCCAAAATTGATGAAAACGTTTAATTTTGGGCTATGAAAATAGGCACAGCTGAGCGGGCTTGCTGCCCCCATCGTAGAGCTCTCGGAGAGCTTTCCAATGGTATGTTGTGCGCCGCGTAACTCCTTACAGATCAAAAGTTATAGGCACCGGAGCGACGGAGACCTGGTCTCAAGCCCCACGCCCTCGGTTTGCGGGCCCAGCCTCTACGTGAGGCGAAGTTGTCTTGCCCAAAGTGCCATGGGATTCGGTAATAGAAATGTGATGGATTAGGTTGTCATCCTTTTCGCAGCACACGACGTACGATCCATGATAAAAAAACAACGCAAAAGAATAAAAGTGTCCCAAAACTGATGAAAATGTTCGATTTTGGGCTACGAAAATAGGCCCAGCTGAGCGGGCTTGTTGCCCCGTCATAGAGCTCGCGGAGCGCTTTCCAACGGTATGCTGTGCGCTGCGTAACTACTTACGGATCAAAATTTATGGGCACCGAAGCGACAGAGACCTAGTCCCAAGCCCCAAGCCCTCGGTTTGCGGGCCCAGCCTCTACATGAAGCAAAGTTATCTTGCCCAATGTGCCACGGGATTCGGTATTAGAAATGTGATGGATTAGGTTGTCGTCCTTTATGCAGCTCACTACGTACGATCCGGGACCGAAAAACAGCGCAAAAGAAGAAAAGTGCCCCAAAACTGATGAAATCGTTCAATTTTGAGATCCAAAAATAGGCATAGTCGAGCAACCTTGCTGCCCCGTCGTAGAGCTCTCGGAGATCTTTCCAACGGTATGCAGTGCACTGCGTAACTCCTTACGGATCAAAAGTTATGGGGTCCGGAGCGACGGAGACCTGGTCTCATGCCCTACGCCCTCGGTTTGCGGACCCAGTCTTTATGTGAGACGAAGTTGTCTTGCCCAAGGTGCCATGGGATTCGGTAATTGAAATGTGATGGATTAGGTTGTCGTCCTTTTCGCGGCACACGACGTACGATCCGGGTCAAAATAACAGCGCAAAAGAAGAAAAGTGTCCCAAAACTGATGAAAACGTTCGATTTTGGGCTCCGAAAATAGGTGCAGGTGAGCGGTCTTCTACCACGTCGTAGAGCTCGCGGAGAGCTTTCCAACGGTATGCTGTGCGCCGCGTGACTCCTTACGGATCAATAAGTTATGGGCACCGAAGCGACAGAGAGCTTGTCCCAAGCCCCACGCCCTCGGTTTGCAGCCCCAGCCTCTACGTGAAGCGAAGTTGTCTTGCCCGAGGTGCCATGGGATTCGGTAATAGAAATGTGATGGATTAGGTTGTCATCCTTTTCGCGGCTCACGACGTACGATCCGTGACGAAAGAACAGCGCAAAAGAAGAAATGTGTCCCAAAATAGATGAAAACGTTCGATTTTGGGCTCCGAAAACTGGCGTAGCAACGCTGGCTCGCAACCCAGTCGTAGAGCTCTTGGAGAGCTTTCCAACGGAATGCTCTGCATTGCGTAACTCCTTACGGATCAAAAGTTATTGACACCGGAGCGAAGGAGACCTGGTCCCAAGCCCCACACCCTCGATTTGTGGGCCCAGCCTCTACGTGAGGTGAAGTTTTCTTGCTTATGGTGCCGTGGGATTGGGTAATAGAAATGTGATAGATTAGGTTGTCGTCCTTTACGCGGCACACGACGTACGATCCGGGTCAGAATAACATCGCAAAAGAAGAAAAGTGTCCCAAAACTGATGAAAATGTTCGATTTTGGGCTCCGATAATAGGCGCAGGTGAGCGGGCTTCTACCACGTCGTAGAGTTCGTGGTGAGCTTTCCAACGGTATGCTGTGCGCCGCGTAACTCCTTACGGATCAATAAGTTATGGGCACCGAAGCGACAGAGAGCTTGTCCCAAGCCCCACGCCCTCAGTTTTCGGCCCCAGCCTCTATGTGAAGCGAAGTTGTCTTGCCCAAGGTGCCATGGGATTCGGTAATAAAAATGTGATGGATTAGGTTGTCGTCATTTTCGCGGCTCACGACATACGATCCATGACGAAAGAACACCACAAAAGAAGAAATGTGTCCCAAAATAGATGAAAACGTTCGATTTTGGGCTCCGAAAAGTGGCGTAGCAACGCTGGCTCACTGCCTAGTCGTAGAGTTCTCGGAGAGCTTTCCAACGGAATGCTCTGCGGTGTATAACTCCTTACGGATCAAAAGTTATTGACACCGGAGCGGAGGAGACCTGGTCCCAAGCCCCACACCCTCGGTTTGCGGGCCCAGCCTCTACGTGAGGTGAAGTTTTCTTGCTTATGGTGTCGTAGGATTGGGCAATAGAAATGTGATAGATTAGGTTGTCGTCCTTTTCGCGGCACACGACGTACAATCCGGGATGAAAAAACATCGCAAAAGAAGAAAAGTGTCCCAAAACTGATGAAAACGTTCAATTTTGGGCTCCGAAAACAAATGCAGCCGAGGAGGCTTGCTACCCCCATCGTAGAGCTCTCGGACAACTTTTCAACGGTTTGCTGTGAGCCGCGTAACTCCTTACAGATCAAAATTATTGGGCCCGAGCGACAGAGACCTGGTCCTAGGCCCCACGACCTCGGTTTGCTGGCTCAGCATCTACGTGAAGCGAAGTTGTCTTGCCAAGGTGCCTTGGGATTCGGTAATAGAAATGTGATGGATTATGTTGTCGTCCTTTTCGCGGCTCATGACATACTATCCGGGATGGAAAAACATAGCAAAAGAAGAAAAGTGTCCCAAAACTGATGAAAACGTTCGATTTTGGGTTACGAAAATAGGCGCAGCTGTGCAGGCTAGCTACCCAGTCGTAAAGCTCTCAGAGAGCTTTCCAACAGTATGCTATGCGCTATGCGCCGCGTAACTCCTTACGGATGAAAAGTTATGGGCACCGGAGCGACGGAGACCTAGTCCTAAGCCACACGCCCTCAGTTTGCGGGCCCAGCCTCTACGTGAGGCGAAGTTATCTTGCCCAAGGTGCCGTGGGATTCGGTAATAGAAATGTGATGGATTAGGTTATCTTCATTTTCGCGACACACGATGTACGGTCCGGGAAGGAAAAATAGTACAAAAGAAGAAAAGTGTCCCAAAACTGATGAAAACGTTCAATTTTGGGCTCTGAAAATAGGCGCATCCGACCAGGCTCACTGCTCGGTCACAGAGCTCTCAAAAAGCTTTCCAACAGTATGCTGTGCACCGCGTAACTCCTTACGGATCAAAAGTTATGGGCACCGGAGCGACGGAGACCTCGTCCCAAGCCCCACGCCCTTGGTTTGCGGGCTCAGCCTCTACGTGAGGCGAAGTTGTTTTGCCCAAGGTGCCATGGGATTCGGTAATATAAATGTGATTGATTAAGTTGTCGTCCTGTTCGCGGCACGCGACGTACGATCCGCGACGGAAAAACAGCGCAAAAGAAGAAAAGTATCCAAAAACTGATAAAAATGTTCGATTTTAGGCTCTGAAAATAGGCACAGCAAAGATGGATTGTTGTCCTTGTCGTAGAGCTCTCGGAGAGCTTTCCAACGGTATGTTGTGCTTTGCGTAACTCCTTACGGATCAAAAGTAATGGGCACCAGAGCGACGGAGACCTGGTCCCAAGCCCCACGCCCTCTGTTTGCGGGCCCAACCTCTACGTGAAGCGAAGTTGTCTTGCCCAAGGTGCCGTGGGATTCGGTAATAGAAATGTGATGGATTAGGTTATCGTCCTTTACGCGGCTCACGACGTACGATCCGGGACGAAAAAATAGCGCGAAAGAAGAAAAGTGTCCCAAAACTGATGAAAACGTTCGATTTTGGGCTCCAAAAATAGGTGTAGCAGAGCAACCTTGCTGCCCCGTCGTAGAGCTCTCAGAGAGCTTTCCAACTATATGCTGTGCGCCGCGTAACTCCTTACAGATCAAAAGTTATGGGCACCGGAGAGACGGAGACCTGGTCCTAAGCCCCACGCCCTCTGTTTGCGGGCCCAGCCACTACGTGAAGTGAAGTTGTCTTGCCCAAGGTACCGTGGGATTTGGTAATAGAAATGTGATGAATTTGGTTGTCGTCCTTTTCGCAGCTCATGACATACGATCCGGGATGAAAAAACAGCGCAAAAGAAGAAATGTGTACCAAAATAGATGAAAATGTTCGATTATGGGCTCCGAAAATTGGCGCAACAGAGCAGGCTTACTGCCTCGTCGTAGATCTCTTGGAGAGCTTTCCAACGGTATGCTGTGCGCCGCGTAACTCCTTACGAATCAAGAGTTATGGGCACCGAAAAGACGGAGACCTGTTCCTAAGCCCCATGCCCTCGGTTTACGGGCCCAACCTCTACATGAAGTGAAGTTGTCTTGCCCAAGGTGCCGTGGGATTTGGTAATAGAAATGTGATGGATTAGGTTGTCATCCTTGTCACGGCTCACGACGTACGATCCGGGATGTAAAAACTGAGCAAAAGAATAAATGTGTACCAAAATAGATGAAAATGTTAGATTTTGGGCTTCGAAAATTTGAACAACAGAGCAGGCTTGCTGCCCCGTCGTGGAGCTCTCGGAGGGCTTTCCAACGGTATGCTGTGCGTAGTGTAACTCCGTACAGATCAAAAGTTAAGGGCACCGGAGCAACGGAGACTTGGTCCCATACCCCACGCCCTCAATTTGCAGGCCCAACCTCTACATGAAGCGAAGTTGTCCTACCCATGGTGCCGTAGGATTCTGTAATAGAAATGTGATGGAGTAGGCTGTCGTCCTTTTTGTGGCACACGACTTACAATCCGGGACGAAAAAACAACGCAAAAGAAGAAAAATGTCCCAAAACTGAAGAAAACGTTCAATTTTGGGCTCCGAAAATAGGCGCAGCTGAACGGGCTTGCTACCCCCGTCGTAGAGCTCTCGGAGAACTTTCCAATGGTATGTTGTGCGCCGCGTAACTCTTTACGGATCAAAAGTTATAGGCATCGGAGCGACGGAGACCTGGTCTCAAGCCCCACGCCTTCAGTTTGCGGGCCCATCCTCTACGTGAAACGAAGTTGTCTTGCCCAAGGTGCCGTGGGATTCGGTAATAGAAATGTGATGGATTAGGTTGTCGTCCTTTTTGTTGTTCACGACGTACAATCCGGGATGGAAAATGAGTGCAAAAGAAGAAAAATATCCCAAAACTGATGAAAACGTTTGATTTTGGGCTCCGAAAACAAGCGCTGCCAAGCAATCTTGCATCCTTGTCGTAGAGCTCTCAGAGAGCTTTCCACCAGTATGCTATGCGTCGCGTAACTCCTTACGGATCAAAAGTTATGGGCACCGGAGCGACGGAGACCTAGTCCCAAGCCCCACGCCCTTGGGTTGCGGGCCCAGCCTCTACGTTAGGCGAAGTTGTCTTGCCCAAGGTGCCATGGGATTCGGTAATAGAAATGTGATGGATTAGGTTGTCATCCCTTTCGTGGCACACGACGTACGATCCGGGATGGAAAAACAGTGCAAAATAAGAAAAGTGTCCCAAAACTAATTAAAACGTTTGATTTTGGTCTTGCTTCCCCATCGTATAGCTCACGGAGAGCTTTCCAACGGTATGTTGTACGCCGCGTAACTCCTTACAAATCAAAAGTTATGGGCACTAGAGCGGCAGAGACCTGGTTCGAAGCCCCACGCCCTCGGTTTGCGGCCCCCGCCTCTACATGAAGCGAAGTTGTCTTGCCCAAGGTGCCGTGGGATTCGGTATTAAAAATGTGATGGATTAGGTTGTCGCCCTTTACGTAGCTCACGACGTATGATCCGGGACGGAAAAATAGCGCAAAAGAAGAAAAGTACCCCAAAACTTATGAAAAAATTCAATTTTGAGCTCCGAAAATAGGCGCAGCCGAGCAGCCTTACTGGCCAGTCGTAGAGCTCTCGGAGAGCTTTCCAACGGTATGTTGTTCGCCGCGTAACTCCTTACGGATCAAAAGTTATGGGCGCCGGAGCGACGGAGACCTAGTCCCAAGCCCTACGCCCTCGGTTTGCGGGCCTAGCCTCTATGTGAGGCGAAGTTGCCTTGCCTAAGGTGCAGTGGGATTGGGTAATAGAAATGTGATGGATTAGGTTGTCGTCCTTTTCGCGGCACATGACGTACGATCCGAGTCGGAATAACAGCACAAAAGAAGAAAAGTGTTCCAAAACTGATGAAAACGTTTGATTTTGGGCTCTGAAAATAGGTACAGCTGAGCGGGCTTGCTACCCCATCGTAGAGATCGTGGAGAGCTTTCCAACGGTATGCTGTGCGCTGCGTAACTCCTTACGGATCAAAAGTTATGGGCACCGAAGTGATGGAGACCTTGTCTCAAGCCCCACGCCCTTGGTTTGTTGGCCCAGCCTCTACGTGAAGCGAAGTTTCCTTGCCCAAGGTGCCATGGGATTCGGTAATAGAAATCTGATAGATTAGGTTGTCGTCATTTTCGCGGCTCACGACGTACGATCCGGGACGAAAGAACAGTGCAAAAGAAGAAATGTGTCCCCAAACAGATGAAAATGTTTGATTTTGGGCTCTGAAAACTGGCGTAGCCAGGCTGGCTCGCTGCCTGATAGTGGAGCTCTCGGAGAGCTTTCCAACGGTATGCTGTGTCGCGCGTAACTCCTTACGTATCAAAAGTTATGGACACCGGAGCGACAGAGACCTGGTCCCAAGCCCCACACCCTCGGTTTGCGGGCCTAGCCTCTATGTGAGGCGAAGTTGTCTTGGCCAAGGTGCCGTGGGATTCGGTAATAGAAATGTGATCGATTAGGTTGTCGTTCTTTTCGCGGCATACGACGTATGATTCGGGACGTAAAAACAGCGCAAAAGAAGAAAATTGTCCAAAAACTAATGAAAATGTTCGATTTTGGGCTCCAAAAACAAGCGCAGCCAAGCAGGCTTGCTGCCCCCGTTGTAGAGCTCTCAGAGAGCTTTCCAACGGTATATTGTGAGCCGCGTAACTCCTTACGGATCAAAAGTTATGGGTACCGGAGCGATAGAGACTTGGTCCCAAGCCCCATGACTTCGGTTTGCTGGCTCAGCCTCTACGTGAAACGAAGTTGTATTGCCAAGGTGCAGTGGGATTCGGTAATAGAAATGTGATAGATTATGTTGTCCTCCTTTTCGCGGCTCACGACGTACGATCCGGGACGGAAAAATAGCACAAAAGAAGAAAAGTGTCCTTAAACTGATGAAAATGTTCGATCTTGGGCTTCGAAAACAGGTGCAGCCAAGCAAGCTCGCTTCCCAGTCGTAGAGCTCTCAGGGAGCTTTCCAACGGTATGCTGTGTGTCGTGTAACTTCTTACGGATCAAAAGTTATAGGCACCGGAGCGACGGAGACTTGGTCCCAAGCCCAATGCCCTCAGTTTGCCGGCCCAGCCTCTATGTGAGGTGAAGTTATCTTGCCCAAGGTTCCGTGGGATTCGGTAATAGAAATGTGATGGATTAGGTTGTCGTCCTTTTCGCGGCACCCGTCGTACGATCCGGGACGGAAAAATAGTGAAAAATAAGAAATGTGTCCAAAAATTGATGAAAACGTTCGATTTTGGGCTCTGAAAACAGGCGCAACTGAGCAGGCTTGCTGCCCCCGTCATAGAGTTCTTGGAGAGCTTTCCAACGGTATGTTGTGCGCTGCGTAACTCCTTACGGATCAAAAGTTATGGGCACCGGAGCGACGGAGACCTAGTCCTAAGCCCAACGCCCTTGGTTTGTGGGCCCAACCTCTACGTGAAGCGAAGTTGTCTTGCCCAAGGTGCCGTGGGATTCGGTAATAGAAATGTAATGGATTAGGTTGTCGTCCTTTGCGCGGCTCACGATATACGATCCTAGACGAAAAAATAGTGCAAAAGAAGAAAAATGTCCTAAAACTGATGAAAACGTTCAATTTTTGGCTCCGAAAACTGATGCAACCTAGCAGTGTTGTTGCCCCGTCGTAGAGCTCTCGGAGAGCTTTCCAACGGTATGCTGTGCACCACGTAACCCCTTACGAATCAAAAGGTATGGGCACCGGAGAGACGGAGACCTGGTCCTAAGCCCCACGCCCTCGGTGTACGGGCCCAGCCTCTACGTGAAGTGAAGTTGTCTTGGCCAAGGTGCCGTGGGATTCGGTAATAGAAATGTGATGGATTAGGTTGTCGTCCTTTTCGCGGCTCATGACGTACGATCTGGGATGAAAAAACAGCGCAAAAGAAGAAATGTATGCCAAAATAGATGAAAACGTTCGATTTTGGACTCCAAAAATTGGCGCAACAGAGCAGGCTCGCTGCCACGTCATAGAGGTCTTAGAGAGCTTTCCAACGGTATGCTGTGCATCACGTAACTCCTTACGGATCAAAAGTTAAGGGCACCGGAGCGACGGAGACTTGGTCCCAAGCCCCACGCCCTCGGTTTGCGGGCCCAGCCTCTACGTAAAGCGAAGTTGTCTTGCCCAAGGTGCCGTGGGATTCGGTAATAGAAATGTAATGGATTAGGTTATCGTCCTTTTCGCAGCTCACAACATACGATCCGGGATGAAAAAACAGCGCAAAAGAAGAAAAGTGTCCGAAAATTGATGAAAACGTTCCATTTTGGGCTCCGAAAATAGGCGCAGAAAACTCCAAACCTCCATAACATTTTCCGGCTTCCTCCAAGACATCACCGCTTCTATCTTTGCTGGGTCCACTACTATTCCCTCTTGGGATATGATGTGCCCCAAAAATGCAATCTGCTGCAACCAAAATTTGCATTTGCTAAACTTCGCATACAATTGATGCTCTCAAAGTTTCTGCAATACCAATCGTAGATGTTGTTCATGCTCAGCCTTGGATTTCGAGTATACCAAAATATCATCAATAAAAATCACCACAAATTGGTCTAAGTAGGGTTGAAACACCCTATGCATCAAGTCCATAAAAGCTGCAGGGGCATTAGTTAGCCCAAATGGAATCACCACATATTCATAATGCCCATATCTCGTCCTGAAAGCCGTTTTAGGTACATCCTCCTTTTTGATCCGTAACTGATAGTACCCTTGCCTCAAGTCGAGCTTCGAATACACTTTGGCTCCTTGAAGTTGATCAAATAACTCATCGATCAGTGGAAGTGGGTATTTATTCTTGACGGTCACTTGGTTCAATCCTCGGTAATCGATGCATAGCCTCAGCGTTCCGTCTTTCTTCTTTACAAATAGGACTGGTGCACCCCACGAAGAAGAACTTGGTTGAACGAACCCCTTCTTCAACAATCCTTGCAATTGGTCCTTCATCTTGTAGCTCGGCTGGTGCCATACGATAGGTAGCTTTAGATATTGGCTGGGTGCCAGGCAGTAATTCTATAATGAACTCGATCTCCCGATTTAGGGGTAAACCGGGCAATTCTTCTGGAAACACATCCGCATAATCTTTAATCACTGGTATCTCCTCCAACTTAGCTTTGTCCGACGGTTTGTTGATGAGGTAAGCTAAGTATCCACTACATCCTTTTCTCAAGGACTTCACTGCTTTTGTAGATGAAATGATGGAACTCCCGGTGAAGTCTCTTCGACCCATTACCTCCAATATTGGTTGACCAGGTATCCGGAATGTTACAATCTTCGTCCGACAATCTAGTTGGGCATGATGCTTTGCCAACCAATCCATCCCTAAAATGACTTCATAGTCTCGAAAAGGTAATACAATAAGATTGGCTGAGAATTCCCTATCTTTAATTTGGATTTTACATGCTTTACAAGCTGAGCTAGTAACAAGTTTAGAACCCATCGGAGTACCAACTTCTACTTCGTAAGGCAAACATACAACTCGTAGCTTCACACGTTGCACACATAAGGGAGTAATAAATGAATGAGTAGCACCTGGATCAATTAGCACCCTAACAGGTTGATTCAGTATCAAGAATGTACCTTCAACAACAACGGTCTCCTCTAGAAACTCCTTGCACTCAATAGCATAAGCTCGAGCCTGAACTCTAGGAACTGGAGTCTTGCCTCTTCCAGCTGGTTTAACTTGATTTTGTCCTCCTTGCCATTTAGGGCAATCCTTGATCTGATGTTGATCACTGCCACACCTCACACATCGTCCTGACTTCTTCCAGTACTGGGCCTCGGTATGACCCTTCTTGTCATAGTAAGAACAGTTGATAGACGGAGTAGTAGGTGAAGTACCTATGGATCCACGAGTAGAAGAGGTTGATGGTGATTTAGTCGGGCTACGGTTATTAACTGGTCTATTCTGGCTCTGGCCCTGACTGCGACTCTAGCTCTGGAATTTCCTCGTTGACCTGGAGGCTGATATGGTTTCTTGTTCGGCTGACTTGAACCGGCTCTATCAAGTTTCCTCTTCTCAACTCGGGAAACAGCAGCAAGGAGACCAGAAAAGGTATCGAAGTCATGCGAAGCCAACTGGTCTTGAATTTTTGGCCCATTCGTAAATTTTCACATCTTCGCCTTAGGGGTACTGACCATGTATTGAGCATAACGGGACAGCCGGTCAAAACGAGCCTCATACTGGGCCACCGTCATGTTACCTTGGTTCAAGTGCATGAATTCCTCAATCTGCCTCTGCCTGGAAACTGCAGGTACATATTTCTCCTTGAATGCCTTAACGAAATTACCCCACAAGCGAGGTGTATGATCAGTTTCCCGAAGTGCCTCCACAGTGTGCCACCAATGCTCAGCATCCCCGTGCAACAGAAACACAACGAACTCCACCTTTTCTTCATCAGTATAGTCAAGTGGTCTGAAAATCTTCTCGATCTCAGACAGCCAAGCCTTTACTTTTTCATCATCAGCTTCCCCGTGGAATTTGGACGGGCGAAAGTTAAGAAACTCCCGCATTCTGCTATGTCTCCCATGGTTACCATCATTCCTGTTGTTGTTGTTGTTTGCTTCACGTGCATCTTGACGTTCCATCACTCGCGACACGCGATCCATGGCATTCGCCATCATGTTAAACATAGCCATGCCGGGATTAGTTTGATAAGCATCTTCGGTCTCTTGGGGCTCACTGCTCCTATTAGTATTGCGGGTACTAGGGCCAGCCATCTATAGGCACAGATTACGATGCACAATTTTATTGGAATACGACAAACAAGAATTTAATGTATAAGGTATGCAACATACAATTGTACATAAACACATAGTTCTAGAAACAATTAAGACATCTTAATCACATGAACACATAGAGACAGAGAAGGCACAATTAACATTATCACACATTATCACACATAAACAAGTCATCTCAATTACCTTAGGGCTTCTACCTATGGTCCAAGAGTTAAACCCGACTTAAGCAATCTAAGCTCTGATACCATTAAGATAAGGTGTCACGCCCCAACCCGACCTATAAAGGTTAGACTAGGGTGTGATCTAAACATTCTAGTCATATCACGTACTTAATCGTTCCTGAAGGTTTAACACTTAACATTTTACCCTAAACTCCACAAATTCTCCGGAAAACCTGCAGCATAATGGTTGTAATTGGGCTCCTTAGTTTGACCTAATTTTCTAAAGGCCTCAAAACTTTCAATCTCAAATTCATTTCCAACTAAGATTACTATTTATTATCAACTGAAATGCCTACTAGTTGTCTCGAAGTCTCGTTTGATTAACAGCCTAGCATGATAACTATGTTTCGTTTGTTTGTTAATCCTTGTTACAAAAGTACCTGTTGATCTTAGCTTAACAACGAGTACCTGCTTAAGATTGGATATATTCATTTTACTTAATCCTTACTTGATACTTCATAATCCTATGATAGATACTAGCCAGTAGCGATAGCAAAAACGACCATAAGAGTATCTATCTAGTTATGATCAGTACAAGCCAAAATTAGACCCCAAATTACAACGGGGGTCATTTACAATACAATAACAAGCAACATACGAAATAGTCTTCAAGCAACATATCGTTCACAAAATATCCATAGTCACGTAAGGCACATAAGGCAAACAATCATTCCAAGGAATCATCAATAGACACGTTGTCCTCGGGTACCTGTTCCTGATCTTCTTCACCTGAGATGATAAAAGAGGATGAGTCCTTATGAACTCAGCGAGGGGGAATGAGAAATAAGTTTTGAAACTATTTTTTCGGTTCAATTATGAAAACCCTTTTGCAAGCATGACATATATCACAAGTAAGTACATAATGTAATGTAAAAGTAAAAGAACACAATTGCCCGTCTTTCCTCCCCGAGGTCCTCTAGGAACCAAGCGAGAGTACTTATACACATAATGAAAAGGATACGATGAGCTTTTGCTCTTAGTTCATTTCCAGTATCAGTTGTTGCGGCCGACTTCAAATCATCCCCTTATCACGCCAAATGGGTGTACTCCAGATGTACCCCAAAATCCTACGACCCAACTCTCTGAGGAAGTCTGGCCCCCAAGCGAGATAGGGAATTGGACAATGGTAGTCACGGTTGCACCGGCAAGCCCGATGCCGCCCGGTGTGTGTGAACGCTACCACGCCAGAATGAAAGGTTACACCCTTGTATGCAATGCACATTTATGACATTTAATATATCACATTAGGAGGACAACAAAGTAGGTTGCCTCCGAGTAGTCATAAGATTGCACATTGACAAGTAAACACACGGGGCACGATATGACATGTAATTTCACTTGTAAAGCACATGGAGTTATATGAATATTAAACGGGCAGCCATGTAACGCATGTAAATCAAGTCATATAACTCATTTCGAAGTTCACATAATCAAATAATAAGATTACACAACATGCAACGACGTTTACGTGGGACCGGGTGAAAGAAAGGCCTACTTGTCAACATGAAATCATCGGAATTACATTTAGGGCTATAAGGGAAACTACGGGCAGCCTACTAATCACATAATTAAACACGATATCCATAAGATCAATACTTAGCGAATTTTCCTAGTCATTAGGGTTTCAATTCATGTTTACCCGTGCGATTAAGCCACAAGTGATCACTTAATTAAACTCAAGTCATGCATCGATTAATAAATCATCCTCAATCATTCAAAACAGTCCATACAACATCCAAGTGCCTCAATTTCAAGCATTTAGTACAACAAGAGAAGTTACAATAATTTTCATAGCATATCACTAGATGAAACCCTCACTGCAATAGACTGCTTTATCACAATCATTGAGACAAGGAAACAATCTCCAATTCCAGTGAACAAGATTTCAAATTAAAGCTTAAGTAGTGAATGAAATTCAGAAACAAACCTCGCATCATTTGGAGTTCGGGTTCAAGAGTTATAGCCAAAACCGTGAGACTACGCAAAACTATCCAGATTTGCACACATTTCAATACTTGTCACTTTTTAGGACCTTAGGGTCAGATTTAGCCTTAGTCTATTTTTGACAAAAATGTCCAGAAATAAACAGCAGCATACCAAATTTCATGCATTTTGGATATCATTTACTAAGTCAAGACTGGTTCGTTCTACAAGGACAGTGAATCTGCCAAAACCTACTTCATTTTCCCAGATTTGGACACCTTTCAATGTTTTGCCATTTTGAGGACCTTAGAGTCAAAATTAGCTTTGGCCTATTTCTACAAAAAATTCTCAGAATTGGCAAAACTAGTCACCTACCCATTGGCATGCATTTTCAATATCATTTACCTGGTAAAAATCACATTGCACCAACAAGATAGAAGACTGTCCCATATGCGATTTCATCTATCATCACATTCTAGCCAAATATCTTGCCATGCATGTTTACAAAAGCTCATGTACACACATATATCACAAGTACAGAGGTAAAAATAGACATTTAAAGGCATACATGTGGTTTTTGAAAGCTTTTCAAGAAGTTTTAGCCCTCACCTTAGCAAGACAACAAGAAGATGAACAAGACTCTTGATGATGCACAAGGTCGACTCTTCTCCTTGCTTAGCCGAGAGACAACTTGAGATTTTGCTAATTCCTAGCTTAGTAACCATGCTCTTAGTATGTGTGAGTCGCTAGAACAAAAAGAAAATGAAATGGAAGCAAACAAACTTACCTAAGCCGAAATGAATGTGCCATGAGCTTGCATGTGCGACTTTTGCATTCTAGCTTGCTTGGTCGAGCTTCCTAGTAGCTTGCATGTCTTGAAGAACCTTTGGATGAAGAACTTAATCTATGGAGTCTATAATTTTAGCTAGGGCCGAGAGAGAGAGAGAAGAAATGAGAGAGTGAGAGGAAAATGAGAGAAAGAAAGAAAGAATGAAAGAAAAATGAAAAGCTTGAAGAATGCGATGCTTGTGTCGGCCTAGGGACTTGCAAAATTCAGAATTGTGTCTTCAAAGAGCATAATTTGAATTTTCTAGCAAGGGAAATTGGAGTGTGTTGAGAATGGTGGAGCTTTGGGTAGAGTTTTGAGTCATTTTTTAATGCTTCGTGTCATAACTTGTCATAGAATGTTTAGGTACAAATTTTGGAATTGCAAAGCATTGTCAAAGGCTCCATGTGGTCGGCCAAGCTAGTGTTCAAATCTTAATTTTTTTTGTCTTGTTTGAGCATTATTTAATTGAGTGCTTGGAATATGCAAAAGAATAAAGAATAAAGAATAAGAATGTCTAGCTTTTTGTGAGATTTTGTCTTCTAGTGAGTGAAATTAGCATTTTAATATTAGTTAGTGGAGTTTGTAGGATTAATTAATGATCTAGTACTTCGTGTAAGATGCTTTCTTGATTAGCGTGCGGGCACGCTTTCCTAGGTTTAGGGCATGCACTACGAGGTAAGGCTACGATACGAGTGCACGTTTTCCAAATAAATGCACGTAACCCTAAATGTATGCATGTATTTTAATGCAAGGCACACAAAATGAAACACGATTCTTAAACCTAGTTCAAGGCACGCAAATCTAGGTTAGGGCACATAAAAAGAGGTATCGCACGAAATTCGAGGTCGGGCCTCACGTAACTCCTAACGAATCAAAAGTTATGGGCACCGGAGTGACGGAGACCTGGTCCTAAGCCCCACACCCTCGGTTTGCGAGCCCAGCCTCTACGTGAGGCGAAGTTATCTTGCCCAAGGTTCAGTGGGATTTGGTAATAGAAATGTGATGGATTAGGTTGTCGTCATTTTCGCAGCACACGACATACTATCCGAGACGGAAAAATAACGTAAAAGAAGAAAAATGTCAAAAAATTGATGAAAACGTTCGATTTTGGGCTCCGAAAATAGGCGCAGCTAAGCAGGATTGCTACCCCTGTCGTAGAGCTCTCGGAGAGCTTTACAACGGTATGTTGTGTGCTGCGTAACTCTTTACAGATCAAAAGTTATGGGCACTGGAGTGACGTAGACCTAGTCCCAAGCCCCACGCCCTCGGTTTGTGGGCCTAGTCGCTACGTGAATTGAAGTTGTCTTTCCCAAGGTGCTGTGGGATTCAGTAATAGAAATGTGATGGATTAGGGAGTTGTCCTTTTCGCGACTCACGACGTACGATCCGGGATGAAAAAACAGCGCCAAAGAAGAAATGTGTACCAAAATAGTTGAAAACGTTCAATTTTCAGCTCCGAAAATTGGCGCAACAGAGCAGGCTTGCTGCCCCGTCGTAGAGCTCTCAGAGAGCTTTCCAATGGTATGTTGTGCGTCGCGTAACTCCTTACGAATCAAAAGTTAAGGGCACCGGAGCGACGGAGACTTGGTCCCAAGTCCCACGCCCTCAGTTTGCGGGCCCAGCTTCTACGTGAAGCGAAGTTGTCTTGCCCAAGGTGCCATGGAATTCGGTAATAGACATGTGATAGATTAGGTTGTCGTCCATTTTGTAGCTCCCAACCTACGATCCGGGACGAAAAAATAGCGCAAAAGAAAAAATGTGTCTGAAAAACTGATGATAGATTAGGTTGTCGTCCATTTTGTAGCTCCCAACCCACCCGAGCAGGCTTGCTGCCCCATCGTAGAGCTCTCGGAGAGCTTTAAAACGGTATGCTATGCGCCGCGTAACTCATTATAGATCAAAAGTTATGGGCAACGGAGTGACGGAGACCTAGTCCCAAGCCCCACGCCCTCGGTTTGTGGGCCCAGCCTCTACGTGAATCGAAGTTCTCCTTCCTAAGGTGCTGTAGGATTCTGTAATAGAAATGTGATGGATTAGGTTGTCGCCCTTTTCGTGGCACACGACGTATGATCCGGGACGATAAAATTGCGCAAAAGAAGAAAAATGTCCAAAAACTGATGAAAATGTTCGATTTTGGGCTCTGAAGATAGATGCAGCTAAGAGGGCTTGTTGCCCTCGTCGTAGAGCTCTCAGAGAGCTTTCCAACGGTATGCTGTGCGCTGCGTAACTCCTTACGAATCAAAAGTTATGGGCACCGGAGCAACGGAGACCTGGTCCCAAGCCCCACGCCCTCGGTTTGCGGGCCCAGCCTCTACGTGAAGCGAAGTTGTCTTGCCCAAGGTGCCGTGAGATTCGGTAATAGAAATGTGATGGATTAGGTTGTCGTCCTTTTCGCTGCTCACGACGTACAATCCTGGATGAAAAACCAGTGCCGAAGAAGAAAAGTGTCACAAAATTGATGAAAACGTTTGATTTTGGGCTCTGAAAACAGGGGCAACCGAGCAGGCTTGTTGCCTTGTCATAGAGCTCTCAAAGAGCTTTCCAACGGTATGCTGTGTGCCGCGTAACTCCTTACGGATCAAAGGTTATGGGCAGCAGAGCAACGGAGACCTGGTCCCAAGCCCCACACCCTCGGTTTGCGGGCCTAGCCTCTACGTGCGGCGAAGTTGTCTTGCCCAAAGTGCCTTGGGATTCGGTAATAGAAATGTGATGGATTTGGTTGTCGTCTTTTTCGCGGCACACAACGTACGATCCGGGACGAAAAAACAGCGCAAAAGAAGAAAAGTGACCAAAAACTGATGAAAATGTTCGATTTTGGGCTCCGAAAATAGGCGCAGCTAAGCGGGTTTGCTGCCTCGTCGTAGAGCTCGCGGAGAGCTTTCCAACGGTATGCTGTGCCTCGCGTAACTCCTTACGAATCAAAAGTTATGGGCATTGAAGCGACGAAGACCTGGTCCCAAGCCCCACGCCCTCAGTTTACGGGGCCAGCCTCTACGTGAAGCGAAGTTGTCTTGCCTAAGGTTCCGTGGGATTTGGTATTAGAAATGTGATGGATTAGGTTATCGTCCTTTACGCAGCTCACGACATACGATCTGGGACCCAAAAACAGCGCAAATGGAGAAAAGTGCCCCAAAACTAATGAAAACGCTCGATTTTGGGCTCCGAAAATAGGCGCAGTCGAGCAGCCTTGTTGTCTCATAGTAGAGCTCTCGGAGAGCTTTCCAACGGTATGATGTGCGCTGCGTAACTCCTTACGGATCAAAAGTTATGGGCGCCGGAGCGACAGAGACCTGGTCCCAAGCCCTACGCCTTCGGTTTGCGAGCCCAGCCTCTACGTGAGGTGAAGTTGTCTTGCCCAAGGTGCCGTGGGATTCGGTAATAGAAATGTGATGGATTAGGTTGTCGTCTTTTTCTCGACACACGACGTACGATCTGGGACGGAAAAACAGCGCAAAAGAAGAAAAGTGTCCCAAAACTAATGAAAATATTCAAATTTGGGCTCCAAAAATAGGCGCAGCTGAGCGGGCTTGCTGCCCCATCGTAGAGCTCGCGGAGAGCTTTCCAACGGTATGCTGTGCGCGGCGTAACTCCTTAAGAATCAAAAGTTATGGGTACCGGAGCGACGGAGACCTGATCCCAAGCCCCACGCCCTCGGTTTGCGGGCCCAGCCTCTACGTGAAGCGAAGTTGTCTTTGTCACGCCCCAGCCCGACCTATAGAGGCTAGACTCAGGTATGACCTAATTCCTTTACACCAATTCACATACTTGACTGTTTGTTGTGGTTTAACACTTAACGTTAGCCTAAACTTCAAAAGATTTTCCAGAAATTCCGCAGCATAACGACTGTTTTTAAGACCTTTGGTTTAACCTAATTTCCTAAACGCCTCAATTATTCCAATCATTAACCCAATTCCATTAAGGACTCCTATTTTGTCATCAACCGATATGCCTACTAATCTATCTTGAAAGTCTCGTTTGGTTAATAAGCCTAGCATGATAACTATGTCCCGTTTATTTGTCAATTTCCTATCATGCAAGTACCTATTATCCTTTAGTTTACAAATGAGCACCTAAGAGAAATTAGATAAAATTAACTTAGTTGATTTTTCACCTAGTGGTTTAATTGCCTACGATAGCTACTATTCAAGATAATGAAAGTAAACAACCAAATAAAGAGTTCGTCGGTTGTAGATAGTACAATCCCAAAATTAGACCCAAATTACAACGGGGTCATTTACATCAACAAAATAAGTATTCTTCAAAGCAAGCATAACGTTCACAAAACAGCGACAGTCAGGCAAGGCACATAAGACATGTAATCATTCCAGGGAATCATCAACGGGCACATTTTTCTCGGGTACCTGTTCCAGATGTTCTTCACTTGTGATGATAAAAGAGGGTGAGTCTTTATGAACTCAGCGAGGGGGAACAAGAAATAATATTTTGAAATCATTTTTCGGTTAAACTTTATGAAAACTCCTTTGAAAACATGTTAAATAGAACAAGTAAGCTCACAATATAACATATATATATAAATGAACACATTTACCTGTCTTTCCTCCCCGAGGTCCTCTAGGAACCAAGCGAGAGTACTTAAGCACATAGTAAAAATGATACGATGAGTTTTTACTCTCGAGATCAATCGGTGAGCATTTGCTCTCAAGATCATTTTCGATAACAATTGTTGCGGCCAACTTCAATTATAAACTTATCGCTCCCAATTGGGTGTACTCCGGATGTACCCCAAAAACCTACGACCCAACTCTCCGAGGGTGGAATGCCAAGCGAGAAAGGGAATTGGACCATGGTAGTCACGGGAGCACCGGCAAGCCCTATGCCGCCCAGCGTTTGTGAAATGCTACCATGCCACAATGAAAGGTTGCAACCTTGTATACAATGCCCATTTATGTCATTTAACATTTCACATTAGGAGGTCAACAAAGTAGGTTGCCTCCGAGCAAGTATATGATCACATTTTGACATATTGGCATATAAGGCATTGTAAGAACATATAATCATTTCATATATCCATTTGAAAGCAATTATACTTTCACAGGTAGCCAAGTAATCATGTTCAAATAAACCATTGAATATCTTTTAATAATTCACATTAGGAGGACAACAAAGTAGGTTGCCTCTAAGCAATTTCAAGATCACATATTGCCAAGTAAACGAACGAGGCATGCTTGACATGAAATTTCACTTTGTAGAACACATAGAGTCATATGAACATTAAACGGGCAGCCAAGCAACACATATAAATCAAGTCATATAACTCATTTCGGGGTTCACGTATCAAGTATTAAGATTATACAAGCATGCAACGACGCCTACGAGAGACCGGGTACAAAAATAATGCACTTATCAATCATGCAATCATCGGGAATCATATTAGAGCCATAAGGAAAAATACGGGCAGCCTATTAACCACACAATTAAACACATTTAAACATAAGGTCATCCCTTAGCAAATAGTCATGAGTGCTAGGGCCTCAATTCCGTGCTTGCACATGCGATTAAGCAAACCATTCATCAATTAGTGATCCCAAGTCATACATCAATCAAATTAAGCAACATCAACTAGCCACAATAGTCCACACAACATCTACGTGCCACAATTCCAAGCATTCAATACCATAAGCAAGGTCTCAACATGATTCTAAGCATATCACTAAACAAAAACCCCACTACAATGGTCTGGTTTCCCACATTCATTTAGACAATCAAACAATCTCCAATTTCAGTGAAAAAAATATCAAATTAAAGCTTAATGAGTGATTTAAATCCAGAAACAAACCTTGTATCATTTGGAGTTCGGATTCAAGAGTTATAGCCAAAACCGTGAGACTACGCAAAACTGTCCAGATTTGTATACATTTCAATACTTGCCATTTTTTAGGGTCTTAGGGTCAGATTTAGCCTTAGTATATTTCTGAAAAAAATGTCCAGAACTAAAAAATATAGCAACCTACCAAATATAATGCAATTTCACCAACATGTACTAGGTAAAAAATGCTTCGTTCTACATAGTCAGTAATCTGCCCGAAATCTATTTCATATTTTCAATTCTTCCAGATTTAGACACCTCACGATGTTTGACCATTTTGGAGGCTTTAGAGTCAGAATTGGCGTTGGCCTATTTCTATGAAAAATTCTCAAAACTGGCAACACTAGTGACTTACCAATTTGCACGCATTTTTGACATCATTTGCTAGGCTAGAACTGTTTCATTCCACAAGGTCAGAAATCTGCCAGCTATGTGATTTTTACTTATCTTCAAGTTCTAGCCAAAAATCTAGCAATGCATGGTCATATAAGCTCATGTACACACATATACAACAACTATAGAGGTAAATATAGTCATATGAAGGCATGCATGTGATTTTTGAAAGCTTTTAAAAGAGTTTAACCCTCACCTTAGCAAGTTAATAGATGAAGATGCACAATGGAGCTTCTTTCTTGCTTGGGCTGTTATGGCCGAGCTTGGGAGAGATCTTGAGAGCATGCTTGAGGTATTGGAAGGTCAAGAGGAAGCCATGGTCGAAATGGAGAGAGAATGAGAGCTTGAGAGGGTTTTTTAGAGGAAAAATGAAGTTTTAGTGTGTGTGTGTGTGTGCTCGGTTTTGCAGAATTTTTGTGTGTCAAATGCCTTCTAAAGTTGCTGAATATTGTGCCTAGGAAATGTAGTGTGTAAGGAATAAGTGCATGAGCATGTTGGAGGCTTAGGAGTTAGCAAAAAGGGCATAGAACTTAGGAAAAGAATTGACATGGTGTAAGAGAATGTTGGGTACAATAGAATAGTTTATAGTTAGTGGGATTTGTAAAGAATTTGAATTAGGAATATAATATTGGTTAGTGGAATGTGTAGGATTATTTTAGTGTCTTGTGCTTTACGCAGGAATCTTTATTGATTAGCGTGCAGACACGCATTCCTAGGTCTAGGGCACGCACTACAAGGTAAGGCAAGCACTTCAAGGTAAATGCATAGATTTCTATGTAAATGCATGCAATTCTGGGTAAGTGCACGTAAACCAATGCAAGGTACGTAATTCAATGCAATGTACATAAATCAAGGTATGGCGCTTAAACCTAGGTTAGGGCACGCAGTTCAGGGTTATGGCATACGAAACAAGGAAACGCACACAAATTGAGGTCTTGCACGTAATTCAAGGTCATGGCACGTATATCTAGGTATGCATATACATCGAGGATTAGGGCACACAATTTTAAGTGAAGGCACGTATGACAAAGCATGCACAAAAATAGGGCACGCAATCCAAGATCCGTAATATAATTTTGGATCCAAGGTACAAAAATCGAGGTAACACACGTTATTCGGGGTCGGGCCTCACAATTCGGGACACAAAAACAACGCAAAAGAAGGAAAGTGTCCTGAAACAGAGGAAAACGGTCGATTTTGGGCTCCGAAAATAGGCGCAGCCGAGCAAGCTTGCTGCCCTCGTCGTAGAGCTTTCGGAGAGCTTTCCAAAGTTATGATGTGCACCGCGTAACTCCTTATGGATCAAAAGTTATGGGCACCGGAGTGATAGAGACCTGGTCCCAAGCCCTACGCCCTCGATTTGTGGGCCCAACCTCTACTTGAGGTGAAGTTGTCTTTTCCAAGGTGCCGTGGGATTCGGTAATAGAAATATGATAGATTACGTTGTCGTCCTTTTCGAGACTCACAACGTACGATTTGGGACGGAAAAATAGCGCAAAAGAAGAAAAGTGTCCCGAAACTGATGAAAACGTTCGATTTTGGGATGGGAAAATAGGCGCAGCCAAGGAGGCTTGCTACCCTCGTCGTAGAGCTCTCGGAGAGCTTTCCAACGGTATGGTGTACGCCGCGTAACTCCTTACGGAACAAAAGTTATGGGCACCGGAGCGACGGAGACCTAGTCCCAAGCCCTACGCCCTTGGTTTGCGGGCCCAGCCTCTATGTGAAGCGAAGTTGTCTTGCCCAAGGTGTCGAGGGATTCGGTAATAGAAATGTGATGGATTAGGTTGTAGTCCTTTTCGCGGCTAATGACATATGATCTGGGACAGAAAAATAGCACAAAAGAATAAAAGTGTCCCAAAACTGATGAAAACATTCGATTTTAGACTCCGAAAATAGGCACAGCCGAGCAGGCTTGTGGCCCCAGTCGTAGAGATCTTGGAGAGCTTTCCAACTGTATTATGTACGCCGCGTAACTCCTTACGGATCAAAAGTTATGGGCACCGAAGCGACGGATACTTGGTAACAAGCCAAACGCCCTCGGTTTGCTAGCCCAGCCTCTACGTGAAGTGAAGTTGTCTTGCCGAAGGTGCCATGAGATTTGGTAATAGAAATGTGATGGATTAGGTTGTCGACCTTTTTACGGCTCACGACATACGATCTGGGACGAAAAAATAGAGCAAAAGAATAAAAGTGTCCCGAAACAGATGAAAATGTTCGATTTTGGGCTCCGAAAATAGGCGCAGCTGAGCAGGCTTGCGGCCCTTTTCGTAGAGCTCTCGGAGAACTTTCCAACTGTATCCTGTATGCTGCGTAACTCCTTACAGATCAAAAGTTATGGGCACCGGAGCGACGGATACCTGGTCGCAAGCCCCATGCCCTCGTTTTGCGGGCCCAACCTCTACGTAAAGTGAAGTTATCTTGCCCAAGGTGCCGTGGGATTCAGTAATAGAAATTTGATGGATTAGGTTTTCGTCTATTTCGCGGCCTACGACGTACGATCCGTGACAGAAAAATAGCGCAAAAGAAGAAAAGTGTCTCAAAACTAAGGAAAATATTTGATTTTGGGCTTTAAAAATTTTCGCAACAAGGCTTGCTCGTTACTCGGTCGTATAGCTCTCAGAGAGCTTTCCAACGGTATGATGTGCGCCGCGTAACTCCTTACGGATCAAAAGTTATGGACACCGGAGCGACGGAGACCTGGTCCCAAGCCCCACGCCCTCGGTTTGCGGGCCCAGCCTCTACATGAGGCGAAGTTGTCTTGCCCAAGGTGTCGTGGGATTCGCTAATAGAAAAGTGATAGATTAGGTTGTCGTCCTTTTCGCAGCACACGACGTACGATACGGGATGGAAAAATAGTGCAAAAGAAGAAAAGTGTCCCAAAACTTATGAAAACTTTCTATTTTGGGCTTCGAAAACAGGCGCAGCCAAGCAGGCTAGCTGCCCCAGTCGTAGAGCTCACGTAGAGCTTTCAACGGTATGCTGTCCGCCGTGTAACTCCTTACGGATCAAAAGTTATGGGCACCAAAGCGATAGAGACCTGGTTCCAAGCCCCACGACCTCGGTTTGCTGGATCAGCCTCTACATGAAGCGAAGTTGTCTTGCCAAGGTGCCATGGGATTCGGTAATAGAAATGTGATGGATTATATTGTCGTCCTTTTCGTGGCTCACAACGTACGATCCGGGACGGAAAAATAGCGGAAAGGAAGAAAAGTGTCCCAAAACTGACGAAAACGTTCGACTTTGGGCTCTGAAAACATGCACAGCAGAGCAGGCTAGCAGCCCAATCATAGAGCTCTCGGAGAGCTTCCCAACGGTATGCTGTGCTTCACGTAACTCCTTACAGATCAAAACTTATGGGCGCTGGAACGACGGAGACCTAGTCCCAAGCCCCACGACCTTGATTTGCGGGCCCATCCTCTACGTGAGGCAAAGTTGTCTTGCCCAAGGTACCGTGGGATTTGGTAATAGAAATGTGATGGATTAGGTTGTCGTCCTTTTCGCGGCACACGACGTACGATCTGGGACAGAAAAATAGCGCAAATAAAGAAAAGTGTCCCAAAACTGATGAAAACATTCGATTTTGGGCTCCAAAAACAAGCGCAAGTGAGCGGGCTTGCTACCCTATCGTAGAGCTCGCTGAGAGCTTTCAAACGGTATGTTGTGCACCGCGTAACTCCTTACGGATCAAAAGTTATGGGCACCGGAGCAACGGAAACCTGGTCCCAAGCCCCACCCCTCGGTTTACAGGCCCAGGCTCTACGTGAAACGAAGTTGTCTTGCCCAAGGTGTTGTGGGATTCAGCAATAGAAATGTGATAGATTAGGTTGTCGTCCTTTTCGGGCACATGACGTACGATCCGGGACGCAAAAATAGCGCAAAAGAAGAAAAGTGTCCCAAACCTGAAGAAAACATTCGATTTTGGGCTCCAAAAACAGGCGCAGCCGAGTAGCATTGCTGCCCCGTTGTAGCGCTCTTGGAGAGCTTTCCAACAGTATACTGTGCGCTGCATAACTCCTTACGGATCAAAAGTTATGGGCGCCGGAGCGACGGAGACCTGGTCCCAAGCTCTACGCCCCCGGTTTGCGGGCCCAGCCTCTACGTGAAGTGAAGTTGTCTTGCCCAAGATGCCATGGGATTCGGTAATAGAAATGTGATGGATTAGGTTGTCGTCTTTTTCGCGTCTCACGACGTACGATCCGGGAGGAAAGAACAGTGCAAAAGAAGAAATGTGTCCCAAAATAGATGAAAACATTCAGTTTTGGGCTCCGAAAACTAGAGCAACAATACTTACTCGCTGCCCGGTCGTAGAGCTCTCAGAGATCTTTCCAACGGTATGCTGTGTGCCGCGTAACTCCTTACGGATCAAAAGTTATGGACACCGGAGCGACAGAGAGCTGGTCCCAAGCCCCACGCCCACGGTTTACGGGCCCAGCCTTTACGTGAGGCGAATTTGTCTTGCCCAAGGTGTCATGGGATTCGGTAATAGAAATGTGATAGATTAGGTTGTCGTCCTTTTTGCGGCACACGACGTACGATCCAGGATGAAAAAATAGCGAAAAGGAAGAAAAGTGTCACAAAACTAATGAAAATGTTCGATTTTGGGCTCCGAAAATAGGCACAGCCGAGTAGGCTCGCTGCCCCCATCGTAGAGCTCACGGAGAGCTTTTCAACGGTATGCTGTGCGCTACGTAACTCCTTATAGATCAAAAGTTATGGGCAGCAGAGCGACAGAAACCTGGTCCTAAGCCCCACGACCTCGGTTTGCTGGCTCAGCCTCTATGTGAAGCGAAGTTCTCTTGCCAAGGTGCCATGGGATTCGGTAATAGAAATGTGATGGATTATGTGGTTGTCTTTTTTGCGGCTCACGACGTACGATCCGGGACGGAAAAACAGCGCAAAAGAAGAAAAGCTTCCCTAAACTGTTAAAAATATTCAATTTTGGGCTCTGAAAATAGGCGCAACCGAGTAGGCTTACAACCCCCGTCGTAGAGCTCTCGGAGAGCTTTCCAATGGTATGTTGTGTGCCGCGTAACTCCTTACGTATCAATAGTTATGGGCACCTGAGCGACAGAGACCTGGTCCCAAGCCCCGCGACCTCGGTTTGCTGGTTCAGCCTCTACATGAAGCGAAGTTGTCTTGCCAAGGTGCCATGGGATTCGGTAATAGAAATGTGATGGATTATGTTTTCATCCTTTTCGCAGCTCACGACGTACGATCCGGGACGAAAAACAACGGAAAAGAATAAAAGTGTTACAAAATTGATGAAAACGTTCAATTTTGGGCTCCGAAAATAGGCGCAGCAGAGCAGGCTCACTGCCCGGTCGTAGAGCTCTCGGAGATCTTTCAAACGGTATGTTGTGCGCCGCGTAACTCCTTACGGATCAAAAGTTATGGGCGCCGGAGCGATGGAGACCTGGTCCCAAGCCCCAAGCCCTCGATTTGCGGGCCCAGCCTCTACGTCAGGTGAAGTTGTCTTGCCCAAGGTGCCATGGGATTCGGTAATAGAAATGTGATGGATTAGGTTATCGTCCTTTTTTCGGCACACGACGTACGATCCGGGATGAAAAAATAGCGTAAAAGAAGAAAAGTGTCCCAAAATTGATGAAAACGTTCGATTTTGGGCTCCGAAAATAGGCATAGCTGAGCGGGCTTACTGCCCCATCATAGAGCTCGCGGAGAGCTTTCCAACGGTATGCTGTGCACCGCGTAACTCCTTACGGATCAAAAGTTATTTGCACCGGAGCGACGGAGACCTAGTCCTAAGCCCCACACCCTCGGTTTGCGAGCCCAGCCTCTACGTGAAGCGAAGTTTTCTTGCCCAAGGTGTCGTGGGATTCGGTAATAGAAATGTGATAGATTAGGTTGTCATCCTTTTCACGGCACACGACGTACGACCCGGGACAGAAAAACGGCGCAAAAGAATAAAAGTGTCCCAAAACTGATGAAAACGTTCAATTTTGGGCTCCGAAAATAGGCGCAGTCAAGCAGGGTTGCTACACCCGTCGTAGAGCTCATGGAGGGCGTTCCAACGGTATGCTGTGCGCCGCGTAACTCCTTACGGATTAAAAGTTATGGGCACCGGAGCGACAGAGACCTGGTCCCAAGCCCTACGATCTCGGTTTTCTGGCTCAGCCTCTACGTGAAGTGAAGTTGTCTTGCCAAGGTGCCATGGAATTCGTTAATAGAAATGTGATGGATTATGTTGTCATCCTTTTCACGGCTCACGACGTGCGATCCGGGACGAAAAAACGGCACAAAAGCAGAAAAATATCCCAAAATTGAAGAAAACGTTCGATTTTGGGCTCCAAAAAAATAGGCACAGCCGAGCTGGCTCGCTGCCCAGTCATAGAGGTCTCGGAGAGCTTTCCAACGGTATGTTGTACGCCGCATAACTCCTTACGGATCAAAAGTTATGGGCACCGGAGCGACGGAGACTTGGTCCCAAGCCCCATGCACTCGGTTTGCAGGCCCAACCTCTACGTGAGGCGAAGTTGTCTTGCCCAAGGTGCCGTGAGATTCAGTAATAGAAATGTGATGGATTAGGTTGTCGTCCTTTTCGCGACACATAACGTACGATCCCGGACTGGGAAAAAAGTGCAAAAGAAGAAAATTGTCCCAAAACTGATGAAATCGTTCGATTTTGGGCTCTGAAAATAGGCGCAGCAGAGTGGGCTTGCTACCCTTGTCGTAGAGCTCTCGGAGAGCTTTTCAACGGTATACTGTGCGCCGCGTAACTCCTTACGGATCAAAAGTTATGCGCACCGGAGCGACAGAGACCTGGTCCCAAGCCCCACGCCCTCGGTTTGCGGGCCCAGCCTCTACATGAAGCGAAGTTGTCTTGTGAGGCCCGACCCCGATTGGCATGCGATACCTCGTTTCGTGTGCCCTAACCTAGACTTGCGTGCCTTGACCTAGATTTAAGAGTCGTGTTTCGTTTCGTGTGCCTTGCATTGAATTACGTGCATTCATTTATGGTTGAGTGCATTTACTTGGGAAACGTGCATTCATCTCGTAGTTCGTGCCTTACCCCATAGTACGTGTCCTAACCTAAGAAAGTGTGCCCGCATGCTAATCAATAAAGCATCTTACACGAAGCACTAGATCATTAATTAATCCTACAAATTCTAATAACTAATATTAAAATGCCAATTAAACTCACTAGAAGACGAAATCTCACAAAAAGTTAGACACTTTTATTCTTTATTCCTTATTCTTTTGCACATCCCAAACACACAATTAAATAATGCTCAAAAGATGACAAAAAATTCAGAATTTTGCAAGCCTTGGCCGACCACCTCTTGCATTTGGGCATGCATTGCAATTTCAAAAATTAAACTTAGACATTCTATGACAATTTATGACACAAAGCATAAAAAATAACCCAAAACCCTACCCACTGCACCCAAAATCTCGACACATGCAAATGCCCATGCTAGGATGATTCAAATTATGCTTCTTGAAGATACAAATTCAGAATTTTCAAGGCCCTAGGCCGACACAAGCATCAAACCCTTCAAACTTTTCATTTTCTTTCATTCTTTTTCTCACATTCTCTCATTTTCTCTCACTCTCTCATTTATTCTCTCTCTCTCTCGGCCTTGGCTGAAATTCTACCCTCTATAGCTTGAGTTCATCATCCTAAGGTTCATCAAGACATGCAAGCTACTAGGAAGCTCGACCAAGCAAGCTAGAATGCAAAAGTCGCACATGCAAGCTCATAGAACCTTCATCTCGGCTTAGGTAAGTTTGATAGCTCCAATTTCATTTTCTTCTTGTTCAAACCACATGCACCTACTAAGAACTTGGTAACTAAGCTAGGAAATTAAGAATCTCAAGTCATCTCTCGACCAAGCAAGGAGAAAAAGTCGATCTTGTGCATCATCAAGAGCTTTGTGCATCTTCATTGTTGTCTTGCTAAGGTGAGGGCTAAAACTTCTTTGAAAAGATTTCAAAAACCACATGCATGCCTTTAAATGTCTATTTTTACCTCTGTACTTGTGATATATGTGTATTCATGAGCTTTTGTAAACATGCATGGTAAGATTTTTGGCTAGAATGTGAAGATAGGTGAAATCGCGTAAATGTACAGTCTTCTGACTTGTTGGCGTGAAGTGATTTTGACCAGGTAAAGGATGTTGAAAATGCGTGAAAATTGGTAGGTGACTATTTTTGCCAGTTCTGAGAATTTTTAGTTGAAATAGGCCAAAGATAATTATGACCCTAAGGTCCCCTAAATGGCAAAACATTGAAAGGTGTCCAAATCTGGAAAATCTGGGAAAATGAAGCAGGTTTTGGCAGATTCACTGTTCTTGTCGAACAAACCAGTTTTGACTTAGTAAATGATATCAAAAATGCATGAAATTTCGTATTCTACTATAGTTTTCAGTTCTGGACATGTTTGTCAGAAATAGACTAAGGCTAAATCTGACCCTAAAGTCCTAAAAAACGACAAGTATTGAAATGTGTACAAATCTGGACAGTTTTGCGTAGTCGCACGGTTTTGGCTATAACTCTTGAATCCGAACTCCAAATGATGCGAGGTTTGTTTCTAGATTTAGTTCACTCCTTAAAATTTAATTTGAAATTTTGTTCACTGGAATTGGAGATTGTTTGCTTGTCTCAATGATTGTGAGAAAATAGACCATTGCAGTGAGGTTTTCATCTAGTGATATGCTTTGAAAATTATTGTAACTTCTCTTGTTGTATTAAATGCTTGGGATTGTGGCGCTTGGATGTTGTGTGGACTATTTTGAATGATTGAGGATGTTTTAACTAATTGATGCATGGCTTGAGTTTAGTTACATGACAACTTGGGGCTTAATCGCACGGGTGAGCATGAATTAAAACCCTAATGACTAGGAAAACTCGCTAAGTGTTGATCCTATGAATATCGTGTTTAATTGTGTGATTAGTAGGCTGCCCGTAGTTGCCCTCATAGCCCTAAATGTGGTTCCGATTATTACATGTTGACAAGTAGGCCTTTCTCGCACCCGATCCCACGTAAACATCGTTGTATGTTGTATGACCTTATTATTTAATTACGTGAACTTTGAAATGAGTTATATGACTTGATTTACATGTGTTACATGGCTGCCCGTTTAATACTAATATAACTCCATGTGCTTTACAAGTGAAATTACCTGTCATTTCGTGCCTCACGTGTTTACTTGTCAATGTGCAATCTTATAACTGCTCGGAGGAAACCTACTTTGTTGTCCTCCTAATGTAATACATTAAATGTCATAAATGTGCATTGCATACAAGGTTGCAACCTTTCATTCTGGCGTGGTAGCGTTCACGCACACCGGGCGGCATCGGGCTTGCCGGTGCAACCATGACTGCCATTGTCCAATTCCCTCTCTCGCTTGGGGGCTAGACTTCCTCGGAGAGTCGGGTCGTAGGATTTCGGGGTACATCCGGAGTACACCCATTCGGCTTAATAAGTGGAAGATTTGAAGTCGACCGCAACAACTGATGCTAGAAATGAACTGAGAGCAAAAGCTCACCGTATCCTTTTTACTATGTGTATAAGTACTCTCGCTTGGTTCCTAGAGGACCTCGGGGATGAATGACGGGTAATTGTGTTCTTTTACTTTTATATTACATTATGAACTTACTTGTGATATATGTCATGCTTGCAAAGGGTTTTCATAAGTTGAACCGGAAAAAGAGTTTCAAAACTTATTTCTCATTTTTCCCCTCGCTGAGTTCATAAGGACTCACCCTCTTTTATCATCTCAGGTGAAGAAGACCAGGAACAGGTACCTAAGGACAACGTGCCTTTTGATGATTCCTTGAAATGATTGCTTGCCCTACGTGCCTTACTTGGCTATGGCCATTTTGTGAACGATATGTTGCTTGAAGACTATTTCTTATGTTGCTTGTTGTTGTATTGTAAATGACCCCTTTTGTAATTTGGGGTCAAATTTTGGCTTGTACTGATCATAACTAGTTAGACACTCTATGGTCATTTTGCTATCGCTACTGGCTAGTATCTATCACAGGCTTATGAAGTATCAGGTAAATGATTAAGTAAATAAATCTATCCAATCTTAAGCAGGTACTCATTGGTAGGCTAAGATCAATAGGTACTTTGTAACAAGAATTAACAAACAAACGAGACATAGTATCATGCTAGGTTATTCATCAAACGAGACTTCGAGATAACTAATAGGCGTTCGATTGGTTATAAATAGCAATCTTAGTTGGAAATGAAATTGAGATTGAAGTTTTGAGGCCTTTAGAAAATTAGGTCAAACTAAAGAGCCCAATTACAACCGTTATGCTGCCAGTTTTCCAGAGAATTTGTGGAGTTTAGGCTAAACGTTAAGTGTTAAACCTTCATGAACGATTAGGTACGTGAAATAACTTGAATGTTTAGATCACACCCTAGTCTAACCTCTAAAGGTCGGGTTGGGGCGTGACATGTCTTGCCCAAGTTGCCGTGGGATTCGGTAATAGAAATGTAATGGATTAGGTTGTCGTCCTTTACGCAGCTCACGACGTACGATCCGGGATGAAAAAACAACACAAAAGAAGAAAAGTGTCCCAAAACTGATGAAAATGTTTGATTTTGGGCTCTGAAAATAGGGGCAGCCGAGCAACCCTGCTGCCCCGTCGTAGTACTCTCGAGAGCTTTCCAATGGTATGCTGTGCGCCGCGTAACTCCTTACGGATCAAAATTTATGGGCATCGGAGCGACGGAGACTTGGTCCCAAGCGCCACGCCCTCGGTTTGCGGGCCCAGCCTCTACATGAAGTGAAGTTGTCTTGCCCAAGGTGCCGTGGGATTCGGTATTAGAAATGTGATGGATTAGGTTATCGTCCTTTTCGCGGCTCACAGCGTACGATCTGGGATGAAAAAATAGCACAAAAGAAGAAATGTGTACCAAAATAGATGAAAACGTTTGATTTTGGGCTCCAAAAATAGGCGAAACTGAGCGGGCTTGCTGCCATGTCGTAGAGCTCATGGAGAACTTTCCAACGGTATGCTGTGCGCCGCGTAACTCCTTACGGGTCCAAAGTTATGGGCACCAGAGCGACAGAGACCTAGTCCCAAGCCCCACGCCCTCGGTTTGCGGGCCCAGCCTCTACATGAAGTGAAATTGTCTTGCCCAAGGTGACGTGGGATAAGGTAATAGAATTGTGATGGATTAGGTTGTCGTCCTTTATATGGCTCACGACGTACGATCCGGGATAGAAAAACAGCGCAAAAGAAGAAAAGTACCCCAAAACTGATGATGAAAATGTTTGATTTTGGACTCCAAAAATAGGTGCAGCCGAGCAGCTTTCCCTCCCCATCGTAGAGCTCTCGGAGAGCTTTTCAACGGTATGTTGTGCGCCGCATAACTCTTTACGAATCAAAAGTTATGGGCATCGGAGCGACGGAGACCTGGTCCCAAGCCCCACGCCCTCAGTTTGTGGCCCCAACCTCTACGTGAAGAGAAGTTGTCTTGCCCAAGGTGCCGTGGGATTCGGTAATAGAAATGTGATGGATTAGGTTGTCGTCATTTTCGTGGCTCACGACGTACGATCCGGGACGAAAGAACAGCGCAAAAGAAGAAATGTGTCCCAAAACAAATGAAAACGTTCAATTTTGGGTTTCAAAAATTGGCCCAACAAAGCTAGCTTGCAGCCCCGTCGTAGAGCTCTCGGAGATCTTTCCAACGGTATACTGTGCACCGCGTAACTCCTTACGGATCAAAAGTTATGGGCACGGGAGCGACGGAGACCTGGTCGCAAGCCCCACGCCCTCGGTTTGTGGGCCTTGCGTCTGCGTGAGGCAAAGTTGTCTTGCCCAAGGTGCCATGGGATTCGGTAATAGAAATGTGATGGATTAGGTTGTCGTCCTTTTCGCGGCACACGACGTACGATCTGGGATGGAAAAACAGTGCAAAAGAAGAAAAATGTCCCAGAATTGATGAAAATGTTCAATTTTTGGCTTTGAAAACTAGCGCAACCAAGCAGGCTTGCTTCCCCGTCGTAGAGCCCTCGGAGAGCTTCCCAACGGTATGCTGTGCGCTGCGTAACTCTTTACGGATCAAAAGTTATGGGCAACAGAGTGACGGAGACCTGGTCCTAAGCCCCACGCCCTCGGTTTGGGGGCCCAGCCTCTACATGAAGTGAACTTGTCTTGCTCAAGGTGCCATGGGATTCAGTAATAGAAATGTGATTGATTAGGTTGTCGTCCTTTTCGCTGCTCAGGACGTACAATCCGGGATGGAAAACCAGTACAAAAGAAGAAAATGTCCCAAAACTGATGAAAACGTTCAGTTTTGGGCTCTGAAAACAGGCGTAGCGGAGTTGGCTTGCTGCCCCCGTCGTAAAGCTCTCAGAGAGCTTTGCAACGGTATACTGTGCGCTGCGTAACTCGTTACGGATCAAAAGTTATGGGCACCGGAGCGACAGAGACATGGTCCCAAGCCCCACGATCTCGGTTTGCTGGCTCAGCCTCTACGTGAAGCGAAGTTACGACAACCTAATCCATCACATTTCTATTACCGAATCCCACACCACCTTGGGCAAGACAACTTCGCTTCACGTAGAGGCTGGGCCCGTAAACCGAGGGCGTAGGGTTGGGACCAGGTCTCTGTCGCTCCGGTGTCCATAACTTTTGATCCGTAAGGAGTTACGTGGCGCACAACATACCGTTAGAAAGCACTTTGAGAGTTCTACGACGAGGGTAGCGATCTTGCACGACTGTACCTATTTTTGGAGTCCGAAATTGAACGTTTTCATCAATTTTAGGATACTTTTCTTCTTTTGCGCTATTTTTCCGTCCCGGTTCGTACGTCGTGAACCGTGATAAGGACGACAACCTAATCCATCACATTTCTATTACCAAATCCCACGGTACCTTGGGCAAGACAACTTCGCTTCACTTAGAGCCTGGGCCCGCAAACCGAGGGCGTGGGGCTTGGGACCTGGTCTCCGTCGCTCCAGTGCCCATAACTTGTGATCTGTAAGGAGTTACGTGACACACAATATACCGTTGGAAAGCTCTTCGAGAGTTCTACGACAGGGGCAGCAAGTATGATCTACAGCGCCAATTTTGGAGCCCAAAATCAAACGTTTTCATTAGTTTTGGGACACTTTCCTTCTTTTGCTCTGTTTTTCTGTCTCGGATCGTACGTCGTGAGCTGCGAAAAGGATGACAACCTAATCCATCACATTTCTATTACTGAATCGTATGCCACCTTGGGCAAGACAACTTCGCTTAACGTAGAGGCTGGGCCCGCAAACCGAGGGTGTGGGGCTTGGGACCTTTTCTCTGTCGCTCCGGTGCCCATTACTTTTGATCCGTAAGGAGCTACGTGTCACACAGCATACCGTTGGAAAGCTCACCGAGAGCTCTATGACAAGGGCAACAAGCCTACTCGGCTGCGCCTATTCTTGGAGACCAAAATCAAATGTTTTCATCAGTTTTGTACACTTTTCTTCTTTTGCGCTGTTTTTCTGTCCCGGATCGTACGTCATGAGCCGCGAAAAGGACGACTACCTAATCCATCACATTTCTATTTACCGAATCCCACGGCACCTTGGGCAAGACAACTTTGCTTCACGTAGAGGCTAGGCCCTCAAACTGAGGGCGTGGGGCTTAGGACCAGGTCTTCGTCCCTCTAGTGCCATAACTTTTTATCCGAAAGGAGTTACGCGGCGCACAACATACCGTTTGAAAGCTCTCTGAGTGCTCTACGATAGGCATAGCAAGCATGCTCGGATCCGCCTATTCTCGGAGTCAAAATTTGAACATTTTCATTAGTTTAGGGACACTTTTCTTCTCATGCGTTGTTTTTTCGCCTCGGATCGTACGTCGTGAGCAACGAAAAGGACAACAACCTAATCCATCACATTTCTATTACCGAATCCCACGCCAACTTCGGCAATACAACTTCGCTTCACGTAGAGGATGGGCCCGCAAACCGAGGGCGTGGGGCTTGGGACCAGGTCTCCGTCGCTCCGGTGCCCATAACTTTTGATCTATAATGAGTTACGCGGCTCACAGCATTACGTTGGAAAGCTCTCTGATAGCTCTACGACAGGGGCACCAAACCTGTGCGGCTGCGACTTTTCTCGAAGCCCAAAATCGAATATTTTAATCAGTTTCTGGATACTTTTCTTCTTTTGCGCTGTTTTTTCATCCCGGATCATACGTCATGAGCCACGAAAAGGACGACAACCTAATCTATCACATTTCTATTACCAAATCCCATGGCACCTTGGGCAAGAAAACTTTGCATAACGTAGAGGCTGGGCCCACAAACCGAGTGCGTGGGGCTTGGGACTAGGTCTCCGTCGCTCCGGTGCCTATAACTTTTGATACGTACGGAGTTACGCGGCGTACACCATACCTTTAGAAAGTTATTTGAGAGCTCTACGACAGGGGCAGTGATCCTGCTCAACTGCGCCTGTTTTGGGAGATCAAAATTAAACGTTTTCATCAGTTTCGGGATACTTTTCTTCTTTTGTGCTGTTTTTCCGTCCCGGTTCGTACATCGTGAGCCACGAAAAGGACAACAACCTAATCCATCCTATTTCTATTACCGAATCCCACTGCACATTGGGCAAGACAACTTCACTTCACGTAGAGGCTGGGCCCGCAAACCAAGGGCGTGGGGCTTGGGACCAGGTCTCCATCGCTCCGATGCTCATAAGCGTGCTTGGGAGAGAGTCCGATCGTTCGTCCATTGGAAAGCTCTCTGAGATATCTACGACAGGGGCACCAAGTTTGCCCGGCTACACTTGTTCTCAGAGCCCAAAATCGAACGGTTTCATCAATTTTGAGACACTTTTCTATTTTTACGTTGTTTTTCTATCCCAGATTGTACGTCGTGAGCTGCAAAATGGACGACAACCTAATCCATCTCATTTATTTTATCGAATCCCACGGCACCTTGGGAAAGACAACTTCACTTCACGTAGAGAATGGGCCCACAAACCGAGTACGTGGGGCTTGAGACAAGGTCTCCATCGCTCCGGTGCCCATAACTTTTGATCCGTAAGGAGTTACGCGGTGCACAGCATGCCGTTGGAAAGCTCTCCTAGAGTTCTACAACGGGGGCAGCGATCCTGCTAGGCTACGCCTGTTTCGGAGTCCAAAATCAAACATTTTCATCATTTTCGGGATACTTTTCTTCTTTTGCGATGTTTTTTCATCCCGGTTCGTACGTCGTGAGCCGCGATAAGGACAACAACCTAATCCATCACATTTCTATTACCAAATCCCACAGCACCTTGGGCGAGACAACTTCGCTTCACTTAGAGGCTAGGCCCGCAAACCGAGGGCGTGGGGCTTGGGACCTGGTCTCTATCGTCATGCCCCAACCCGACCTATGAAGGTTAGACTAGGGTGTGAGCTAAATTTTCAAGTCATATCACGTACTTAGTCGATCAAGAGGGTTTAACACTTAATGTTTTAGCCTAAACTCCAGGTTTTTCCGAAAAACCGGCAGCATAACGGCTGTAATTGGGCTCTTTGGTTTGACCTAATTCTCTAAAAGCCTCAATTATTTCAATCATTAATCCAATTCCATTAAGGACTCCTATTTGACACCAACCGACTTTCCTACTAGTTTATCTTGAATGTCTCGTTTGGTTAATAAGCCTAACATGATAACTATGTCCCGTTTATTTGTCAATTTCCTATCATGCAAGTACCTATTATCCTTTAGTTTGCAAATGAGCACCTAAGTGACATTAGATAGAATTAACTTAGTTGATTGTCATCTAGTGGTTTGAATGCCTACGATAACTACTAATTAAGAAAACGAAAGCAAACAACCAAATAAAAGTTCGTCCGGTTATAGATAGTATAATCCCAGAATTAGACCCAAATTACAACAGGGTCATTTACATCAGTAAACAACGAGCAACATAAAAGAAATAGTCTTCAAGTAGTTCAAAGTTCACAAGTAGCCACATTCTAGCAAGCAAACAATGACAAGCAATCACTCCAGGGGTTCATCATTAGGTACATTGTCCTCGGGTACTTGTACCTGTTCTTCTTCACCTGTGATGAAAAAGAGGGTGAGTCCTTATGAACTCAGCGAGGGGGAACGAGAAATAAGTTTTGAAACTCATTTTCCGGTTCAATTATGAAAACTCCTTTTGAAAACATGTCACGTATTACAAATAATAAGGTACGCAAATATATGAAACAAATCGAGTAACAGATACATTTACCAATCATTTCAAGGATACGGTGAGCATTTGCTCTCAATATCAATTTGCATTCATTTGGTGCGGCCGCCTTCAATAATCCACTTATCGTTCCCAATTGGGTGTACTCCGGATGTACCCCGAAACCTACGACCCAACTCTCCAAGGGTGGAATGCCAAGCGAGAGAGGGAATTGGACCATGGTAGTCACAGGAGCACCGACAAGCCCTATGCCACCCGGCGTTCGTGAAATGCTACCATGCCACAATGAAAGGTTGCAACCTCGTATGCAATGCACATTTATAACATTTATCATATCACATTAGGATGTCAACAAAGTAGGTCGACTCCGAGTAGTTATAAGATCGCACGTTGTCAAGTAATCAAACAAGGCACAATAAGACAACTAATTTCACTTGAAAAGCATATGGAGTCATATGAACATTAAACGGGCAGCCATGTAACACATGCAAGTCAAGCCATATAACTCATTTCGAAGTTCACGTAATCAAGTGATACGAATATTCAACATGCAACAACATTTACGTGGGTTCGGTTGCAAGAAAAGCTTATTTGACAACATGCAATGGTCAAAATCACATTTGAAGTTATAAGACATTTACGGGCAGCCCACTAAGCATATAATTTTCACACAATATCCAAATGATCAACACCTAGCAAAACTACCTAGTCATTAGGGTTTTCATTTCGTGTATATTCGTGCAATTTGAGCCTCAACCCAACTCAAAGTCAATCGCAAACCATGCATCATTTAATTCAACATCCTCAAATATTCAAAACAGTTCACACAACATCCCATAGCTACAATCCCAAGCTTTTGATTCAACAAGAGAAGCCACAACAATTTTTCTAAGCATAATACTAAGTGAAACCCTTATTGCAATAGGCTGTTTTCTCACAATCAGTAGGATAAACAAAAAATCTCCAAATCCAGTGAATAAGATGTCAAATTAAAGCTTAAGAAGTTACTAAAATCAGAAATAAACCTTGCATCAATTGGAGTTCGAAATCATTAGTTATAGCCGAAACAGTGGAATAGCACAAAACTGTCCAGATTTGCACACTTTTCAGAAATTGACGTTTTTGAGGTCCGTAGGGCCAGTTTTAGCCTTGGTCTATTTCTGATAAAATTTTGCCATAACTTAAAAATACAGCAGCACACCAAACTTCATACATTTTGGACATCATTTACTAAGTCAAATATGGTTCGTTCCACAAGGTCAGTGCATCTGCCAAAACCTGCTTCATTTTTCCAGATTTCCAGATTTGGTCATATTTTAAATATTTGCCAGTTTGAGGACCTTAGAGTCAAAATTAGCTTCGGCCTATTTCTGGGAAAAATGTTCAAAACTGTCCAAACTAGTCACCTACCAATTTTCATGCATTTTCAACATCATTTTCCTAGCTAAAATTACCTCGAACAGAATGGTCAGAGAGTTGTCAACAATTTCGACTTCACCTAGCATCATTTCCAAGCCAGATCTTGCCATGCATGGTTGTTTAAGCTTATGAACGACCATATAGCTCAAGTACAGAAGCAAATACACACATTTATTAGCATGCATGTGAATTTTTGAAGAGTTTTCAAAAGGTTTTAACCCTCACCTTAGCAATCAACCACAAAGATGCTCAAAAACCTTGTTGAAGCTCAATCTCTTCTTCTCCTTTGCCTAGCTGAAATCCCAACTAGCTTTTCTCTATTTTTCCTAGCTTAGTGATCAAGCTCTTAGTACATGCATGTAGTTAGGACTTGAAGAAAAGAAATGGATGCCAAGAAGCTTACCTAAGCCGAATAGAAGTCTTCAATGCACATGCATGTGTGATTTTCACTTCCTAGCTAGCTCGGTTGAGGTCCTTTGCTTGTGGCTTGCTTTGTTTAGCTATGGTGTGAAGAAGACAAGCTATGGAGGTAGAGAACTCAGCCAAAACCGAAATGGAGAGAGAAAATGAGAGGGAAGTGAGAGAAATTGAGAGGAAATGAGAGAATATGACAAAAGTGATGGCTTTGAAATTTTTTTGAGCATATGGTCAGCCTTGGGCATGCAAATTCAGACTTTTTGTGTCTTCAAGGAGTATTTTGAAATGGCTAGCATGGGCATGGAGCACTTGGTCGAAAATGGTGGAGATTTGAGGAGAATTTGAGCAATTTTTTATGCATTGTGTTAAGTGTTTTGTCATAGTTTGTCTAGGACTAATTTTTTATGCATTTGTGTCATTAGAATTGTCATAGGAATGTTGGGGAATGAGGGAATCTAGATAGAATAAAATATAGGAATGTTTGTTGATGAGTTGAATTATGAATAGAATAATAGTTAGTGGAAAATGTAGGAATAGTTTAGTATTATTTTATTGTTAGTGGAGTTTGTAGAGAATTTGAATTAGGAATATAATATTGGTTAGTGGATTGTGTATGATTATTTTAGTGTCTAGTGCTTTGTGTAGGATTCTTTCTTGATTAACGTGGTGGCATGGATTCCTAAATCTAGGGCATGAATTACGAGGTAGACACAAACTACGAGGTAAGACACAAACTACGAGGTACAACACGTATTTCAAGACTAAGGCACATAATTCAAGATAAGTGCATGGATTCTAATACTAACACACGCAACCCTAGGTGAATGAACATAGATCAAAATAAGGCACGTAATTCAATGCAATACACGTAATTCAAGACACGACTCTTAAACCTAGGTTAAAGCACGCAGTTCAAGGTTAATGCACACGAAATGAAGAGACACACACAAATCGAGGCATCGCACGTATATTGAGGATTAGGGCACACAATTCTAGGTTAAGGCACGTATAATGAGGCATGCACGAAAACCAAGACAGGGCACATAATCCAAGGTCGGTCGTATAATTTTAGGTCTAAGGTGCGCAAATTGGGGGAGGACACGTTATTTGGGGTCGGGCCTCACATCCATCGTTCTAGTCCCTATAACTATTGATCCATAAGGAGTTACGCGGCGCACAGTATACCGTTGGTAAGCTCTCCGAGAGCCCTACGATAGGGGCAGCAAGCTTGCTAAGCAGCGCCAATTTTCGGAGTCCAAAATCAAACATTTTCATTAGTTTCGGGACACTTTTCTTCTTTTGTTCTTTTTTTTCGTCCCGGATCCTACGTCGTGAGCCGCGAAAAGGATGACAACCTAATCCATCACATTTCTATTACCGAATCCCACGCCACCGTGGGTAAGACAACTTCTCTTCACGTAGAGGCTGGGCCCGCAAACCGAGGGCGTGGGGCTTGGACTAGGTCTCCGTCGCTCAGGTGCCTATAACTTTTGATTCTTAAGGAGTTATGCGGCGCACAACATACCGTTGGAAAGCTCTCTGAGAGCTCTACGATAGGCGCAGCAAGCCTGCACGGCTGCACCTATTCTCGGAGCCCAAAATTGATCGTTTTCATCAGTTTAGGGACACTTTTCTTCTCTTGCGCTGTTTTTCCGTCTCGGATCGTACGTCATGAGTCGCGAAAAGGACGACAACCTAATCCATCACATTTCTATTACCGAATCCCACACCACCTTGGGCAAGACAACTTCGCTTCACGTAGAGGCTATGCCCGCAAACCGAGGGCATGGGGTTTGGACCAGGTCTCCGTCGCTCCGGTGCCCATAACTTTTGATCAATAAGGAGTTACGTAGCGCACAACATATCGTTGGAAAGCTCTCCTAGAGTTCTACGTCGGGGGCAGCGATCCTGCTCGGTTGGGCCCATTTCAGAGCCCAAAATCGAACCGTTTCATCAGTTACGAGACACTTTTCTTCTTTTGCAATGTTTTTTCGTCCTGGTTCGTACGTCGTGAGCCGCGATAAGGACAGCAACCTAATCCATCACATTTTTATTACCGAATCCCATGGTACCTTGGGCAAGACAACTTCACTTCACTTAGAGGCTGGGCCCGCAAACCGAGGGCGTGGGGTTTGGGACCTGGTATCTATCGCTCTAGTCCTCATAACTTTTGATCCGTAAGGAGTTATGCGGCGCACAGTATACCGTTGGAAAGCTCTCTGAGAGCCCTACGACAGGGGCAACAAGCTTGCTAGGCAGCGCCTATTTTCGGAGCCCAAAATCAAACATTTTCATCAGTTTCGGGACACTTTTCTTCTTTTGCTTTGTTTTTCTATCCCGGATTGTACGTCGTGAGCCGCGAAAAGGACGACAACCTAATCCATCACATTTCTATTACCGAATCCCATGCCACCTTGGGCAAGACAATTTCGCTTCACGTAGAGGCTGGGCCAGCAAACCGAGGGCGTGGGGCTTAGACCAGGTCTCCGTCGCTTCGGTGCCCATAACTTTTTGATCTGTAAAGAGTTACGCGGCGCACAACATATCGTTGGAAAGCTCTCTGAGAGCTCTACGACAAGCGCAGCATGCCTACTCGTCTGCGCCTATTCTCGGAGCCCAAAATTGAACATTTTCATTAGTTTAGGGATACTTTTTCTTCTCTTGCGCTGTTTTTCCATCTCGGATAGTACGTCGTGAGCCGCGAAAAGGACGACAACCTAATCCATCACAATTCTATTACCGAATCCCACGCCACGTTGGGCAAGACAACTTCACTTCACGTAGAGGCTGGGCCCGTAAACCGAGGGCATGGGGCTTGGGACAAGGTCTCCGTCGCTCCGGTGCCCATCACTTTTGATCCGTAAGGAGTTACGCGGTGCACTGCATACCGTTGGAAAGCTCTCCATGAGCTCTACGACAGGGGTAGCAAGCCTGCATAGCTGCGCCTGTTCTCGGAGGCCAAAATCAAACATTTTTATCAGTTTCAGGATATTTTTCTTCTTTTACGATGTTTTTCCGTCCCGGATCGTACGTAGTGAGCCGCGAAAAGGAAGACAACCTAATCCATCACATTTCAATTACCGAATCTGATGGAACCTTGGACAAGAAAACTTCGCTTCACGTAGAGGCTGGGCCCACAAACTGAGGGCGTGGGGCTTGAGACCAGGTCTCCGTCGCTCTGGTCCCCATAACTTTTGATTCGTAAGGAGTTACGCGGCGCACAGCATACCATTAGAAAGCTCTTTGGGAGCTCTACGATAGGCATAGGAAGCCTGGTCGGTTGCGCCTGTTCTCAGAGCCCAAAATTGAATGTTTTCATCAGTTTAGGGATATTTTTCTTCTCCTGCGGTATTTTTCTGTCTCGGATCGTACGTCATGAGCCGCGAGAAGGACGACAACATAATCCATCACATTTCTATTACCGAATCCCATACCACCTTGGGCAAGACAACTTTGCTTCACGTAGAGGCTGGGCCCTCAAACTGAGGGCGTGGGGCTTGGGACCATGTCTTCGTTTCTCTGGTGCCCATAACTTTTTATCCGTAAGGAGTTACGTGGCACACAGCATACTGTTGGAAAGCTCTTTGAGAGCTCTACGACAGGCGTAGCAAGCCTGCTCAACTGCGCCTATTCTCGGAGCCCAAAATTGAACATTTTCATTAGTTTAGGGACACTTTTCTTCTCATACGCTATTTTTCCGTCTCGGTTCGTACGTCGTGAGCCGCGATAAGGACGACAACCGAATCCATCCTATTTCTATTACCGAATCCCACAGTACATTGGGCAAGACAACTTCGCTTCACGTAGAGGCTGGGCTCGCAAACCGAGGACGTGGGGCTTGGGACCAGGTCTCTGTCGCTCCGGTGCCCATAACATTTGATGCGTAAGGAGTTATGCGGCGCACAGCATACCGTTGGAAAGCTCTCCGAGAGTTCTACGAAAGGGGCAGCAAGCCTGCCCGGCTACGCTTGTTCTCGGAGCCCAAAATCGAACATTTTCATCAGTTTTGGGACACTTTTCTACTTTTGCACTATTTTTCCATCCCAGATCGTACGTCGTGAGCCGCGAAAAGGATGACAACCTAATCCATCTGATTTCTTTTACTGAATTCCACGACACCTTGGGAAAGACAACTTCACTTCACGAAGAGAATGGGCCCGTAAACCGAGTACGTGGGGCTTGGGACCAGGTCTCTGTCACTCCGGTGCCCATAACTTTTGATCCGTAAGGAGTTACGCGGCGCACAGCATACCGTTGGAAACCTCTCCGAGAGTTCTACGACAGGTGCAGCAAGCCTGCCTGACTGCGCCTGTTCTCAGAGCCCAAAATCAATGTTTTAATCAGTTTCGGGACACTTTTCTTCTTTTGCGCTGTTTTTCTGTCCCGAATCGTATGTCGTGAGCTTCGAAAAGGACGACAACCTAATCCATCTCATTTCTTTTACCGAATCCCACGGCACCTTGGGAAAGACAACTTCGCTTCACATAGAGAATGGGCCCGCAAACCGAGTACGTGGGGCTTGGGACCAGTTCTTCGTCGCTCCAGTGCCCATAACTTTTGATCCGTAAGGAGTTACGCGGCGCACAGCATACTGTTGGAAAGCTCTCCTAGAGTTTTATGATGGGGGCAGTGATCCTGCTTTGCTGCGCCTGTTTCGGAGTCCAAAATCGAATATTTTCATCAGTTTCGGGACACTTTTCTTCTTTTGCGATGTTTTTTTGTCTCAGTTCGTACGTCGTTAGCCGCGATAAGGACAACAACCTAATCCATCACATTTCTATTACCGAATCCCACGGCACCTTGGGCAAGACAACTTCGCTTCACTTAGAGGCTGGACCCGCAAACCGAGGGCATGGGGCTTGGGACCTAGTCTCCATCGCTCTAGTCCCCATACCTTTTGATCCGTAAGGAGTTACGCGGCGCACAGTATACTGTTGGAAAGCTCTCCGAGATCTTTACCTCGTGATTCATGCCTCATATTGGTTTCTGTGTGTGTCTCGTAGTGCATGCCCTAGACCTAGGAAAGCGTGCCCGCACGTTAACCAATAAAGAATCCTACACAAAGCACTAGACTATAAAATAATCCTACATAATCCACTAACCAATATTATATTCCTAATTCAAATTCTCTACAAAACCCACTAACTAATAAAATATTCTATCACACTCAACTAACTAATAAACTATTATAAACCTACATTTATTATAATCCAAAATATACTAACTTGAATCTGAAATTTCAGATTCTCCCTTGCCTTACACAGCCAAAACAAGGCAATTTGATCAACCTTGCACAATTAAATTAAAGCCTAGACATTCTATGACACATGCACTAAGCACAATGCATAAAAAATTCACCTACACCCTACCCAAGCATCTCATTTTCGACCATCTCAATGCCATGCTTCATTTCAACTCAAAAAAATGCTAAAGATGACACAAAATTCAGATTTGAAAGGCTCAAGGCCAACACACACACACACAAGCATCATTTCTCTCTCAAACTCTATCTTTTATCTCAAACTCTCCCATTCTCTCTCCATTTTCGACCAAGGCAGCCTTTGAGCTCCCAAGACTCCTCACAAGCTCTCAAGGACTCTCTAAGACTCTCCCAAGCTCGGCCATAGCAAGCAAACACGCAAGAAAGTCTCATACAAGCTCATAACTCATCATTTTCGGCCTAGGTAAAGTTTTGATGGTTTTCTTTCATTTCTTTTTGTTCTAAACACATGCACACCTTCTACACAAGCTAAATAAGATAGGATTTAAGGGAAATCAAGATATCTCTCGGCCAAGCAAGGAGAAAAGACGTTTTTGTGCATCTTCAAGAGCTTTGTGCATCCTCATCTATTGTCTTGCTAAGGTGAGGGCTAAAACTCTTTTAAAAGCTTTCAAAAACCACATGCATGCCTTCATATGTCTATTTTTACCTCTGTACTTGTGGTATATGTGTGTACATGAGCTTTTGTAACCATGCATGGCAAGATATTTAGCTAGAACTTGAAGATAGGTAAAATCGCGTAGGTGGCAGATTTCTGACTTGGTAGATCGAGGTGCATTTGGCCTGGTAAATGATGTTGAAAATGCATGAAAATTGGTAGGTGACTAGTTTTTCCAGTTCTGAACATTTTTAATAGAAATAGGCCAAGGCCAATTTTGACTCTAAAGTCTCCAAAATGGCAAAACATCGAAAGGTGTCTAAATCTGGAAAATCTGGGAAAATGGAGCAGGTTTTTGGCAGTTCACTGTCCTTGTAGAACGAAACATTTTTTACCTAGTAAATGATATTTAAAATGCATGAAATTTGGTAGGTTGCTAGATTTTTCAGTTCTGGACATTTTTATCAGAAATAGACTAAAGCTAAATCGGACCCTAAGACCCTAAAAAATGGCAAGTATTGAAATATGTACGAATCTGGACAGTTTTGCGTAGTCTCACGATTTTAGCTATAACTCTTGAATCCAAACTCCAAATGATGCAAGCTTTGTTTCTGGATTTAAATCACTCATTAAGCAAACAAAACCAACTCCGAGCATGGCCTTGTAAACCCTAATGGCCCCGTAGACTCCCAAGTCATAGACCACTCTTGTGTGAATTATAAATTGATGTTGAGGAATGTTAATGGACTGCCCGGAATTGTTTTTATAACTCTAAATATGATTCTCGATGATTACATGTTGATAAATAAACTCTTCTTGCACCCGGCCTCATGTAAACGTCGTTACATGCTTGTATGATCTTAATACTTGATACGTGAACCCCGAAATGAGTTATATGACTTGATTTACATGATTACTTGGCTGCCCGTGGAAGTTTAATTGCTTTCAAATTGATATATGAAATGATTACATGTTCTTATAATTCCTTATATGCCAATATGTCAAAATGTGATCATATACTTGCTCGGAGGCAACCTACTTTGTTGACCTCCCAATGTGAAATGTTAAATGGCATACATGTGGATTGCATACAAGGTTGCAACCTTTTATTTTGGCATGGTAGCGTTTCACGCACGCCGGGCGACATCGGGCTTACCGGTGCTACCGTGACTACCATGGTCCAATTCTTTCTCTCGCTTGGGGGCTAGACTTCCTCGGAGAGTTGGGTCGTAGGATTTTGGGGTACATCCGGAGTACACCCATTTGGCGTGATAAGTGGATGATTGAAGTCGGCTGCAACAACTGTTATCAGAAATGATCTTGAGAGCAAATGCTCACCGATCGATCTTGAGAGCGAAAGCTCACCGTATCCTTTTCACTATGTGTTTAAGTACTCTCGCTTGGTTCCTAGAGGACCTCGGGGAGGAAAGACAGGTAAATGTGTTCATTTACATTTATATTATGTTATAAACTTACTTGTGTTATATGTCATGCTTTCAAAAAGGGTTTTTCATAAGTTTAACCGTAAAAGAGTTTCAAAATGTATTTCTCGTTTCCCCTTGTTGAGTTTATAAGGACTCACCCTCTTTTATCATCACAGGTGAAGAAGATCAGGAATAGGTACCCGAGGAGAATGTGCTTGTTGATGAATCCTTGAAGTGATTACGTGCTTTATGTGTCTTGCTTGACAGTGGCTATTTTGTGAACGTTGTGTTTTCTTTGAAGAATATTTATTTTGTTGATGTAAATGACCCCGTTGTAATTTGGGTCTCATTTTGGGATTGTACTATCTATAACCGGATGAACTCTTTATTTGGTTATTTGCTTTCATTATCTCGTATAGTAGATATCGTAGGCGTTTAAACCACTAGATGATTAATCCACTAAGTTAACTCTATCTAATTTCACTTAGGTACTCACCCGTACCCTAAAGGATAATAGGTACTTGCATAATAGTAAATTGACAAATAAATGAAACATAGTTATCAAGCTAGGCTTATTAACCAAATGAGACTTTCAAGATAAATTAGTAGACATATCGGTTGATGACAAAATAAGAATCTTAGTGGGAATCGAATCAAGGATTGGAAGTTTTGAGGCGCTTTAGAAAATAGGTCAAACCAAAGGTCTTAAATATAGCCCTCATGCTGCCGGATTTCCGAAAAATCTTTTGGAGTTCTAGGCCAACGTTAAGCATTAAATCATAACAAAAAGACTAAGAATGTGAAATAGTATAAATGAATTAGGTCATACCCTAGTCTAGCCTCCTTAGGTCGGGTTGAGGCGTGACACACTACATACCGTTGGAAAGCTCTCCAAGAGCTCTACAACAGGGGCAGCAAGCCTGCTCGGCTCCGCCTATTCTCAGAGGCCAAAATCAAACGTTTTTATCAGTTTTAGGACAATTTTCTTCTTTTGCGTTGTTTTTCCGTCGCGGATCATACGTAGGGAGCCGCGAAAAGGACGACAACCTAATCCATCACATTTCAATTACCGAAACCCATGGAACTTTGGGCAAGAAAACTTTGCTTCACGTAGAGGCTGGGCCCGCAAACTGAGGGCGTGGGGCTTGAAACCAAGTCTCCGTCGCTCTGGTCCCCATAACTTTTGATCCGTAAGGAGTTACGCGGCACACAGCATACCATTGGAAAGCTAACTGGGAGCTCTACGATAGGCACAGGAAGCCTGCTCGGCTGCACCTGTTCTCGGAGCCCAAAATTGAACGTTTTTATCAGTTTAGGGACACTTTTCTTCTCTTGCGATGTTTTTCCGTCTTGGATCGTACGTCGTGAGCCACGAAAAGGACGACAACCTAATCCATCACATTTCTATTACTGAATCCTATGCCACCTTGGGCAAGACAACTTCGCTTCACGTAGAGGCTGGGCCCGCAAACCGAGGGCGAGGGGCTTGGGACAAGGTCTCCGTCACTCCGGTGCCCATAACTTTTGATCCGTAAGGAGTTATGCGGCGCACTGCATACTGTTGGAAAGCTCTCCGAGAGTTCTACGACAGGGGCAGCAAGCCTGCTCGGCTACGCCTATTCTCGAAGCCCAAAGTAGAACATTTTCATCAGTTTCAGGATACTTTTATTCTTTTGCGCTATTTTTTCGTCCCGGATCGTACGTCGTGAGCTGCGAAAAGGACGACAACTTAATCCATCACATTTCTATTACCGAATCACACCGTACCTTGGGCGAGACAACTTCGGTTCACGTAGAGGCTGGGCCCGCAAACCAAGGGCTTGGGGCTTGGGACCAGGTCTCCGTCATTCCAGTGCCTATAACTTTTTATCCGTAAGAGTTACACGGCGCACATCATACCGTTGGAAAGCTCTCTGAGATCTCTACGACGTGGGCAGCGATCCTGCTCGAGTGTGCCTGTTTTCGGAGCCCAAAATCGAAAGTTTTCATTAGTTTCAGGACACTTTTCTTCTTTTGAGATGTTTTTCATTCCCGGTTCGTACGTCGTGAGCCGCGATAAGGACGACAACCTAATCCATCACATTTCTATTACCGAATCCCACGATACCTTAGGCAAAACAACTTCGATTCACGTAGACACTGGGCCCGCAAACCGAAGGCATGGGGCTTGGGACCAAGTCTTCGTCGCTCTAGTGCCCATAACTTTTGATCCGTAAGGAGTTACGCGGCACACAGTGTGAGGCTCGATCTCGATTTGCGTGCGATACCTCGTTTCGTGTGTCCTAACCTAGAATTGCATGCTTTGACCTACGTTTAAGAGTCGTGTCTCATTTTATATGCCTTGCATCGAATTACGTGCATTCATTTAAAGTTGTGTGCATTTACTTGGGAAACGTGCATTCGTCTCGTAGTTCGTGCTTCACCTCGTAGTGCGTACCCTAAACCTAGGAAAGCGTGCCCGCACGCTAATCAAGAGAGCATCTTACACGAAGCACTAGATCATTAATTAATCCTACAAACTCCACTAACTAATATTAAAATGCTAATTCAACTCACTAGAAGACGAAATTTCACCAAAAGCTAAACATTCTTATTCTTTATTCCTTATTCTTTTGCACATCCCAAGCACACAATAAAATAAGCTCAAAACAAGACAAAAAAATTTCAGAATTGAGCATGCTTGGCCGACCACTTCCTGCATTTTAACAAGCTTGCATAATTCAAAAATCATTCCTAGACAAGCCTATGACACAAAGCATAACCACATGCACATACTAAGGACATGTTAACTCAGCTAGGAATTAAGGAAATAAAGCAATATCTCTCGGCCAAACAAGGAGAGAAGACCATTTGTGCATCTTCAAGAGTTTTGAGCATCATTTTTTGTCAATAGGCTAAGGTGAGGGTTAATCCTTTTTAAAAGCTTTCAAAAACCACAGGCATGCCTTTATATGTCTATTTTTACCTCTGTACTTGTTGTATATGTGTGTACATGAGCTTTTGTAACCATGCATGGCAAGATATTTAGCTAGAATCTGAAGATAGGTGAAATTGCGAAAATGGCAGATTTCTGACTTGTTAGAGCGAGGTGAATTTAACCTGGTAAATGATGTTTAAAATGCATGAAAATTGGTAGGTAACTCTTTTTTCCAGTTCTGATTATTTTTCATAGAAATAGGCCAAGGCCAATTTTGACTCTAAGGTCTCCAAAATGGCAAGACATCGAAGGGTGTCTAAATCTGGAAAATCTGGAAAATCTGGAAAATGAAGCAGGTTTTTGGCAGTTCACTGTCCTTGTAGAACGAACCATTTTTGACTTAGTAAATGATATCTAAAATGCATGAAATTTGGTAGGATGCTATATTTTTCAGGTCTGGACATTTTTATCAGAAATAGACTAAAGCTAAATCTGACCCTCAGACCCTCCAAAATGACAAGTATTGAAATATGTACGAATCTGGACAGTTTTGCTTAGTCTCATGGTTTTAGTTATAACTCTTGAATCCGAACGCCAAATGATGCGAGGTTTGTTTCTGGATTTAGATCACTCCTTAAGCTTTAATTTGAAATTTTTCTCACTGGAATTGGAGATTGTTTGCTTTTCTAAATGATTTTGGGAAAACGGACCATTGCAGTGAGATTTTGTTTAGTGATATGCTTTGAAAAATGTTGTAACTTCTCTTGTGGTAGTGAATGCTTGGGATTATGGCACTTAGATGTTGTGTGGACTGTTTTGGATGCTTAAGGATGTTTTAATTAATCAATGCATGGCTTGGGTTTAATTACTTGTCAACTTGTGGCTTAATCGCACGTGTAACCATGAAAAGAAACCCTATCAACTATGAAAACTCACTAAGCTACGATCCTATGGTGATTGTGTTTTATTGTGTGATTAGTGGGCTTCCTAATAAATGTTATGCATGTTTGAAATGGTTTAAGAATTGCTTATGGTGATTAACAAACGAACCAACCCCGAGCATGGCCTAGCAAACCCTAAGGTCCCTGTAGGTTCCCGAGTCATAAACCGTCCTTTTGTGAATTATGAATGATATGGAGGAAGGTTAATAGGCTGCCCGTATATGTCCTTATAGCCCTAAATGTGATTCCCGATGATTATATGTTGATAAGAAGACTTTGCTTGCACCCAGTCTAAAGTAAATTTCATTGCATGCTGTATAATCTTATTTCTTGATTTCGTGAACCCCGAAATGAGCTATATGACTTGATTTACATGTGTTACATGGCTGCCCGTTTAATATTCATATAACTCCATGTGTTTTACAAGTGAAATTACATGTCAAGCATGCCTTGTGTGTTTACTTGTCAACGTGCGATCTTATAACTGCTTGGAGGCAACCTACCTTGTTGTCCTCCTAATGTGATATGTTAAATGTTATAAATGTGCATTGCATACAAGGTTGCAACCTTTCATTGTGGCATGGTAGCGTTTCACACACGCCGGGCGTCATCAGGCTTACCGGTGCTACCGTGACTACCATGGTCCAATTCCCTCTCTCACTTGGCATTCCACCCTCGGAGAGTTGGGTCGTAGGTTTTCAGGGTACATCCGGAGTACACCCAAATGGGAGCGATAAGTGGATTATTGAAGTCGGTCACAACAATCGTATCGAAATCAATATTTAGTGCAAATGCTCACCGTATCCTTGAAATGATTGGTAATTATATATGTTGCTCAATTTGATTCTTATACTTTGCGTACCTTATTACTTGTGATACGTGACATGTTTTCAAAATGGGTTTTTCATAAGTTGAACCAGAAAAAGAGTTTCAAAGCTTATTTCTCGTTCCCCCTCGCTGAGTTCATAAGGACTCACCCTCTTTATTATCTCAGGTGAAGAAGATCAGGAACAGGTACCTGAGGATAACATGCCTATCGATGACTCCTTGGAGTGATTGTCTGCCCTACGTGTCTTACTTGACTGTGGCTATTTTGTGAACGATATATTGTATTGAAGACTATTCCTTTTGTTGCTTGTTGTCGTTATTGTAAATGACCCCCGTTGTAATTTGGGGTCTAGTTTTGGTTTGTACTGATCATAACTAGATAGACACTCTTCTGGTCATTTTGCTATCTCTACTGGTTTAGTATCTATCATAGGCCTATGAAGTATTAGGTAAAGGGTAAGTAAAATGAATCTATCCAATCTTAAGCAGGTACTCATTGGTATGCTAAGATCAACAGGTACTTTTGCAACAAGGATTGACATATAAACGAGACATAGTTCCTATGCTAGCTGTTAATCAAACAAGACTTGAGATAAATAGTAGACATTTCAATTGATGATAAATAGTAATCTTAGTTGGAATCAAATTTGAGATTGAAAGTTTTGAGGCGTTTAAGAAATTAGGTCAAACTAAAGAGCCAATTACAGCCGTTATGCTGCCGGTTTTTCGGAGACTTTTTTGGAGTTCTAGGCTAACATTAAGCGTTAAACCTTAATGAACAATTAAGTACGTGAAAGGATTTGAATGTTTAGATCACACCCTAGTCTAACCTCTATAGGTCAGGTTGGGGCATGACACCTTATATTAATGGTATAAGAGATTAGATTGCTTAAGCCAGGTTTAACTCTCGGACCATGGGTAGAAGCCCTAGGGTTATTGAGATGACTTGTTTATGTGTGTTAATGTGTGACAATATCAATTATGCCTTCTCTATTTCTATGTGCTTACGTGATTAACATTTCTAAATTGTTTCGAGAATTGTATGTCTATGTAAAATTATATGTTGCATACCTTATACATTAAATTCTTGTCTTGTCGTATTCCAATAAATTGTGCATCGTAATCTGTGCTTATAGATGGCTGGCCCTAGTACCCGCAATACTAATAGGAGCGATGAGACTCAAGGAGCCGAAGATGCTCGTCAAACTAATCCCAGCATGGCCATATTTAACATGATGGTGAATGCTATGGATCGCGTGTCGTGAGTAATGGAACATCAAGATGCACGTGAAGCAAACAACAACAACAGCAGGAATGATGGTAACAATAGGAGAAATAGCAGAATACGGGAGTTCCTTGACTTTCGCCCGTCCAAATTCTACGGGGAAGCTGATGATGAAAAGGCAGAGGCTTGGCTGTCTGAGATTGAAAGGATTTTCAGGCCACTTGACTATACTGATGAAGAAAAGGTTGAGTTCGCTGTGTTTCTGTTGCACGGGGATCCTGAGCATTGGTGGCACATTGTGGAGGCACTTTGGGAAACTGATCATACACCTCACTTGTGGGATAATTTCGTTAAGGCATTCAAGGAGAAATACGTGCCTGCAGTTTCCAGGCAGAGGCGAATTGAAGAATTCATGCACTTGAACCAGGGTAACATGACGGTGGCCCAGTATGAGGCTCGTTTTGACTGACTGTCCTGTTATGCTCAATACATGGTCAGTACCCCTGAGGCGAAGATGTGGAAATTTACGAATGGGTTGAGGCCAGAAATTCAAGATCAGTTGGCTTCGCATGACTTCACTACCTATTCTGCTCTCCTTACTGCTGCCTCCCGAGTTGAGAAGAGGAAACTTGATAGAGCCGGTTCAAGCCAGCCGAACAAGAAACCATATCAGCCTCCAGGTCAACAGAGGAAATTCCAGACTCAGAGTCGCAGTCAGGGCCAGAGCCAGAACAGACCAGTTAATAACCGTGGCCCGACTAAAGCACCATCAGCCTCTTCCACTCGTGGATCCACAGGTAGTTCACCTGCTTCTCAGACTGTCACCTGTTCTTACTGTAACAGGAAGGGTCACACCGAGGCCTAGTGTTGGAGGAAATCGGGACGATGTGTAGGGTGTGACAGCGATCAATACCAGGTTAAGGATTGCCCTAAATAGCAAGGGAGACAAAATCAGGTTAAACCAGCTGGTAGAGGCAAGACTCCAGTTCCTAGAGTTCAGGCTTGAGCTTATGCTATCGAGTGCGAGGAGCTTCCTGAGGAGACTGTTGTTGTTAAAGGTACATTCTTGATACTAAATCAACCTGTTAGGGTGCTAATTGATCCAGGTGCTACTCATTCATTTATTACTCCCTTATGTGTGCAACGTGTGAAATTATGAGTTGTATGTTTGCCTTACAAAGTAGAAGTTGGTACTCCGATGGGTTCTAAACTTGTTACTAGCTCAGCTTGTAAAGCATGTAAAATCCAAATTAAGGATAGGGAATTCTCAGCCAATCTTATAGTGTTACCTTTTCGAGACTATGAAGTCATCTTAGGGATGGACTGGTTGGCAAAGCATCATGCCCAACTAGATTGACAGACGAAGATTGTAACATTACAAATACCTGGTCAACCAATATTGGAGGTAATGGGTCGAAGAGACTTCACCGGGAGTTCCATTATTTCATCTACGAAAATAGTGAAGTCCTTGAGAAAAGGGTGTAGTGGATACTTAGCTTATCTCATCAACAAGCCATCGGACAAAGCTAAGTTGGAGGAGATGCTAGTGATTAAAGATTATGCATATGTGTTTCCAGAAGAATTGCCCGGTTTACCCCCGGATCGGGAGATCGAGTTCATAATAGAATTACTGCCTAGCACCCAACCGATATCTAAAGCTCCCTAACGTATGGCACCAGCCAAGCTACAAGAATTGAAGGACCAATTGCAAGGATTGTTGAAGAAAGGGTTTGTTCAACCAAGTTCTTCTCCGTGGGACGCGCCAGTCCTATTTGTAAAGAAGAAAGACGGAACGTTGAGGCTATGCATCGATTATCGAGGATTGAACCAAGTGACCGTCAAGAATAAATACCCACTTCCACTGATCGACGAGTTGTTTGATCAACTTCAAGGAGCTAAAGTGTATTCGAAGCTCGACTTGAGGCAAGGGTACTACCAATTACGAATCAAATAGGAGGATGTGCCTAAAACAGCTTTCAGGATGAGATATGGACATTTTGAATTTGTGGTGATGCCATTTGGGCTAACTAATGCCCCTGCAGCTTTTATGGACTTGATGCACAGGGTGTTTCAACCCTACTTGGACCAATTTGTGGTGATCTTTATTGATGATATTTTGGTATACTCAAAATCCGAGGCTGAGCATGAACAAAATCTGCTATTGGTATTGCAGAAACTTCGAGAGCATCAATTGTATGCAAAGTTTAGCAAATATGAATTTTGGTTGCGGCGTATTATATCCCAAGAGGGAATAGCAGTGGACCCAGCAAAGATAGAAGCGGTGATGTCTTGGAAGAAGCCGAAAAATGTTACGAAAGTTTGGAGTTTTCTCGGTCTAGCCAGCTATTATCGAAGGTTTGTGAAGGATTTCTCAAAGATTGCAGGACCGATTACATAACTCACTCAAAAGAAAACAAAGTTCGTGTGGGATGACAAGTGTGAGAATAGCTTTCAAGAACAGAATAAAAGATTGACTACCGCACATGTTCTTGCATTGTCCGAAGGGAGTCAGGGCTTTGTAATCTATAGCGATGCTTCGAAGGAGGGATTGGGTTGTGTGTTAATGCAAAATGGTAGAGTGATTGCGTATGCCTCTAGGAAACCGAAACCGTATGAATTGAACTACCCGATGCATGATTTGGAGTTAGCGGCTATTGTGTTTGCACTCAAGACTAATGCACATACTTCAAGACTAATGCACGCAATCCTAGGTGAATGCACGTAAACCAATGCATGATACGTAATTCAATGCAATGCACGCAAATTAAGGCGCGACTCTATATCTAGGTTAAGGTACGCAGTTCAAGGTTGGGGCACACGAAATGAGGTAACACACGTACATCGAGGTCAGGGCACATATATCTAGGTATCGCACGTCAGTCGGGGATTAGGGCACACTATTCTAGGTCAAGGCATGAATGACGAGGCATGTACGAATACCAAGACATGACACATAATCCAAGGTTGGTCATATAATTCTGGGTCTATGGCACACAAATCGAGGTATGACACGTTATTTAGGGTCAGGCCTCACATCCTCCCCTCCTTAAAAGAATTTCGTCCCAAAATTCATTCTTACTTGTTAAGGTCATTTAAACGAATTCTGACCTTTGTTATTTCTCACTCTAGGTCGTCCCGTGTTCAGTGATCTCTCTTACCACATTCAATTCACTTCCTATCTTTCTCCAATCATTTAATTCGGTGTGACCCCTACATTCATAGTTCGTTCCTTTGATCGACTCTATTCTCCATTTGATCTTAAGGTCAAGTTCATTGGCTAAGGTTAGAATCTCCAAACATAGTAATCAAAGCTGCATCGGTATTCTAACTATAAAACTATAATTCCAATATCATAACTTATTATGTCAATCTTGCGTTCATACCTCAAAAGGAATATCACAATAATACCATGATCCTATGGTGACATATACCAATTTCAAGATGATAGGTCTATATCCGATTTACATATTCTATCAACTAGCTTCAAAATTGTTAACACCTAGGACATACACATGTTATGGGTCATTTCCACAATACGACTCTATTTTCAGGAAGAACTCACCAAACAACTAATCCATCTCAAATCGTCATCCATTGATGGTATCATAGCCCTTCTTTTCTTGTAGGTACATTAGATTAACAAATCTTCTAATGACTAGTCTCTCGATTACAGGCTCCTATTCACTAACCTCATTTCCCGACTTTGTTAACCTTCACGCTCGTAATCAACGAGAAAGACCGTTGAGATTCGTTAAACTCAAACTCTAAGGTTTATTAGGTACCACCAACAAATTGCCATTGAAATTGCATGGGCAAACTGATCATGATGTCAAATTAAAGCTTAAGAAGTTAACTAAAATCAGAAACAAACCTTGCATCAATTGGAGTTCGGGATCATTAGATATAGCCGAAACAGTGGAATAGCACAAAACTGTTCAGCTTTGCACACATTTCGATAATTGACGTTTTTGAGGTCCTTAGGGTCAGATTCAGCCTTAATCCATTTCTGACAAAAATGTCCAGAACTGAAAAATATAGCAGCACACCAATTTTCATGCATTTTAAACATCACTAACTAAGTCAAATCTGGTTTGTTCTACAAGGTCACTGCATCTGCCAAAACCTGCTTCATTTTTCCAGATTTCCATATTTGGACACATTTTAAAGATTTCCCATTTTTGAGGACTTTAGAGTCAAAATTAGCTTAGGCCTATTTCTGTGAAAAAATGTTCAAAACTGTCCAAACTAGTTACCTACCAATTTTAAAGCATTTTCAACATCATTTGCCTAGTTAAACTTACCTCAAAACAGACTGGTCAGAGAGCTGTCAACAATCCGACTTCACCTATCACCACTTTCAAGCCAAGATCTTGCCATGCATGGTTGTTTAAGCTCATGAACGACCACATAGCTCAAGTACAGAAGCAAAGACATACATTCATGAGCATGCATGTGAATTTTTGAAGGAATTTCAAAAGGTTTTAGCCCTCACCTTAGCAATCAACCAAAAAGATGCACAAAAACTTGTTGAAGCACAAATTTCTTCTTCTTCCTTGCTTAGCCAAGACTCCACCCGAGTTCTCTCTATTTTTCCTAGCTTAGTGGCCAAGTTCTTAGTACATGCATGTGGTTAGAACAAGAAGAAAGGAAATGGAAGCTAGGAAACTCACCAAGGCCGAAAATGGTGACTCAAAATACTTGCATGTGTGTTTCTTGCATCCTAGCTTGCTTGGGTGAGTTTCTTTGCTTGTTCTTTGTCTTGATGCACCATAGGATGATGAAGATGAGCTAAGGGATGAAGAAACTCAGCCCAAAACTGAGATGGAGAGAGAAGAATGAGAGGGAGAGAGAGAAATGTGAGGAGAATGAGAGAAATGAAAGAAAAATGAGGCTTTTTACAAAAGTTGATGCATGGGTTCAGCCTTGAGCTTAGCAATTCTGATTTTTATGTCTTCAAGAGGTATTTTGAAATTCCTAGCATGGGAAAGGAGCACTTGGTCGAAAATGGTGTGCATTGGGTAGGATTTTTGTTTTGGGGCTATTTTTTATGCATTTGTGTCATAATATGTCATAGATTGTCTAGGACTAATTTTTTATGCATTTGTGTCATTAGAATTGTCATAAGAATGTTGGGAAATTAGGGAATCAAGGTAGAATAAAATATAGGAATGTTTGTTGATGAGTTGAATTATGAATAGAATAATAGTTAGTAAGAAATGTAAGAATAGTTTAGTATTATTTTATTGTTAGTGGAGTTTGTAGAGAATTTGAATTAGGAATATAATATTGGTTAGTGGATTGTGTAAGATTATTTTAGTGTCTAGTGCTTTGTGTATGATTCTTTCTTGATTAACGTGGTGGCACGGATTCCTAGGTCTAGGGCACGAATTACGAGGCTAATGCACGTACTTCAAGACTAATGCACGTAATCCTAGGTGAATGCACGTAAACCAATGCAAGGCACGTAATTCAATGTAATGCACGCAAATCAAGGCACGACTCTATATCTAGGTTAAGGTACGTAGTTCAAGGTTAGGGCACACAAAATGAGGTAATGTACGTGCATCGAGGTCAGGCCACGTATATCTAGGTATCGCACGTCAGTCGGGGATTAAGGCACACTATTCTAGGTCAAGGCACGTATGACAAGGTATGCACAAAAACCAAGACAGGGCACGTAATCTAAGGTCGGTCATATAATTCTGGGTCTATGGCGCGCAAATCGAGGTATGACATGTTATTCGGGGTCGGGCCTCACATCCTCCCCTCCTTAAAAGAATTTCGTCCCGAAATTCATTCTTACTTGTTGAGTTCATTTAGACGGATTCTGACCTTTGTTATTTCTCACTCTTGGTCCTCCCGTGTTCAGTCACCTCTCTTATCACATTCAATTCACTTCCTATCTTTGTCCACTCATTTAATTCGGTGTGACCCCTACATTCATAGTTCGTTCCTTTGATCGACTCTATTCTCCATTTGATCTTAAGGTCAAGTTCATTGGCTAAGGTTAGAATCTCCAAACATAGTAATCAAAGCTGCATCGGTATTCTAACTATATAACTATAATTCCAATATCATAACTTATTGTGTCAATCTTGCATTTATACCTCAAAAGGAATATCACAATAATACCATAATCCTATGGTGACATATACCAATTTCAAGATGATAGGTCTAAATCCGATTTACATATTCTATCAACTAGCTTCAAAATTGTTAACACCTAGGACATACACATGTTATGGGTCATTTCCACAATACGACTCGATTTTCAAGAAGAACTCACCAAACAACTAATCCATCTCAAATCGTCATCCATCGATGGTATCATAGTCCTTCTTTTCTCATAGGTACATTAGATTAGCAAATCTTCTAATGACTAGTCTCCCGATTACAGGCTCCTATTCACTAACCTCCTTTCCCGGCTTTATTAACCTTCACGCTCGTAATCAACGAGAAAGACCGTTGGGATTCGTTAAACTCAAACTCTATGGTTTATTAGATACCACCAACAAATTGCCATTGAAATTGCATTGGCAAACCGATCATGTTGCACTAGTTCAACTCTTACAAGTAAACTCATCAACTCGTAATCCACAATTTATTTCCTTATTCAAATCCCTATCTTCAAGTCACGAGGCTTCAGAATTTCTTTAATCTTAACCAAGACTCCTAAGGCGAATAGTTTCAACCTTAAATAAATTCCATTCACCTCAATCCAAGGTTACGTCATACTTAAGAAGACAATGGTCCTACTCACTTAGCGACCTAGTCATTCCTTCGAACACTTAATGCCCGCCAATATATCTTCGACATTAATGTTACTAAGTTGGGTTCATCGCCATGTAAGTGATATCAATGCTCTACTAGGTTACCGGCCGTACAACAACAATCCTAGGACTATAAATGGGTACCGAAATGACCGAGCTCATAAAATACTTACACGAGATAACTTCAAGGTTGTATCGATATAAGAATTATGACCACGAGGCATCCTTCAACATATCCTAATAGAACTTCAAAAGTAATCAACCACTTATTTAACTATCACTACAAGATTCACCCCTCTTATTCAACGACTACAATTCGAAGTCTACCGATCGCTAATTTCTAGATGCGAAACGGTGCACATAGATGCGGTGGTCTAACAATAGTCTCTTGGGTCATTATGACTCTAATTCATCTCTATCTTAACTCTATGAAATCTTACTCTTCTCATTTACATGTTCAACTAGCTAAGAGCATCAAGACTCATCGACCTTAGGTCCTAGGGTTCACCATGAATCATCATGCATACTCACTATTAGCTATTTAGGATTACTAATCATACCCTAACAACTCCACTTTGTAACCGAATGCTTTAATCTCATTTCCATGGTTTATATATTAGGTCCATCGGTAATACTTAGGGATATATGCTTCCTAATATCCTTTAGGGTATCCAAATAACGAGTGTATAGAATGACTTACTTTGCATAATCACAACTAAATCCGAGGGGCAACAATTTGATACCATGATTCTTAATATCACCAATATCCAACTTAGGACCTTAGCAACATTAGTCATCTAATACATAATTCAATACCTTACACTTCCATTCGACCTAACATTTAGGTGTAGTCTTCCAAACACGAGTTCTAGTTACGTGAATTTCTTGATTCCAATATCCTTATATCTTGTTATATTAAAGAATCATCAACCTTGTTAAATTCGGTCTCCAGAGTTGCCTACACGTCTTGAGGTTATCCTTTGTTAAGTTACTTAAACACACTATTCACGCCTTAATAATCTAACCCCTATCGTCAATTTCCACGAGTTCATCTCTTAATTTCTAGGTCACAATCTTACCATTGAGTGAACTTGAAACACGCTAGTATACAGCATATCAGATTCATCAATGCTTAATTCCAATCAAGTAAGGATTCAATCATTTAAACAATCTATTACACCAATTCAAGATATAAGAATTTGATTCAAAAGCACCTCTTAAGTCAACTTCCATTATAAGCATATGAATATATAAATGCTACTCCACATGTCCAATAGTATACTCTTATACCTAAGGAAAGTTGTATGTCCTTAACATTTATACTTGAACCGCAATTAGAAGAACGGTTTAACAGAATCAAGAACTCTATGGCTATAAAATTGATAACTTAATCACAGGCATGTGTATTCCAAAGATAAGGAGATAATTTTACCTCAACAATTATACATGTGCTACGCGTTTTATATATATGCATATCCAACAATACATACGATCCATCAAGTACCTGTGAAGATGCGAGAAATCTCTAACCGAGACTTTTCTTTCTTCTTGCATGAATTCACTTCCCTGAAAGTTCTAATCCTAACTATCTATGTGTATAAACGGTCATTCACGGTTATATAACATGCACATGTATCAAGGAAGGAGTATAAAAGCATGCATGCATTATTGAGGACGTGTCGGTGTGCATGATACATAATACATATAGTCCACAAAGGCACATAATATTCAATGCACAAAGCAATTAGAGCACATATTAACACATATAAACAAGACGTCATAATTACCTTAGGGCTTCTACCCATGGTCGGAGAGGTGAACCCGACTAATGCCTAGTTACTAAACTAAGCTATGATACCATTCTAGTTATAAGGTGTCACGCCCCACCCCGGCCTATAAAGGTTAGACTAGGGTGTGCTCTAAACATTCAAGTCACGTCTCGTACTTAACCGTTCATGAAGATTTAACACTTAACGTTTTGGCCTAAACTCCAAAATTTTTCGATAAACCGGCAACATAACGGCTGTAATTGGGCTCTTTGGTTTGACCTAATTCTCTAAATGCCTCAATTATTCCAATCATTAATCCAATTCCATTAAGGACTCCTATTTGTCACCAACCGATTTGCCTACTAGTTTATCTAAATGTCCCGTTTATTTGTCAATTTCCTATCATGCAAGTACCTATTATCCTTTAGTTTGCAAATGAGCACCTAAGTGAAATTAGATAGAATTAACTTAGTTGATTGTTCATCTAGTGGTTTGAATGCCTACGATAACTACTAATTAAGAAAATGAAAGCAAACAACCAAATAAAAGTTCATCCGGTTATAGATAGTACAATCCCAGAATTAGACCCAAATTACAACGGGGTCATTTATATCAATAAACAACGAGCAACATAAAAGAAATAGTCTTCAAGTAGCATAGTTCACAAATAACCATAATCACGCAAAGCACACAACACAAGCAATCACTCTAAAGAATCATCGTTAGGCACATCGTCCTCGGGTACCTGTTCTTGATCTTCTTCACCTGAGATGATAAAAGAGGGTAAGTCCTTATGAACTCAGCGAGGGGGAACAAGAAATAGGTTTTGAATCTCATTTTCAGATTCAACTTATGAAATCCTTTTGCAAGGATGAATATAACAAAAATATAAGTACAGAAACATGAATACCAGTCTTTCCTCCCCGAGGTTCTCTAGGAACCAAGCGAGAGTACTTATACACATAGTAAAAAGGATACAGTGAGCTTTTGCTCTCAGATCAGTTTCAGAATCAGAAGTTGCAGCCGACTTCAAATAACCCCAAAACACGCCAGGTGGTTGTACTCTGGATGTACCCCGAAATCCTACGACCCAACTCTCCGAGGAAGTCTAGCCCCCAAGCGAGAGAGGGAATGGAACAGTGGTAGTCACGGGTGCATCGGCAAGCCCGATGGCGCCCGGTGTGCGTGATCGCTACCATGCCGACAAGAAAGGTTGCAACCTTGTATGCAATGCACATTTATGACAGGTAACATATCACAGTAGGAGGACAACAAAGTAGGATGCCTCCGGACAGTCATAAGATTGCACATTGATAGGTAAACAAGCAGGACACGATAAGACGGGAAATTTCACTTGAAAGGCATATAGAGTTATATGAAAATTAAATGGGCAGCCATGTAACACATGTAAAACAGGCCATATAACTCATTACAAAACCCACGTGATCAAGTGATAAGATTATTCAACATGCAATGACATCAACATGGGTTCGGGTGCAAGAAAAACTTATTTGTCAACATGCAATGGTCAAAATCACATTTGAAGTTATAAGACATTTACGGGCAGCCCACTAAGCATATAATTTTCACACAATATACAAATGATCAACACTTAGCAAGACTACCTAGTCATTAGGGTTTCCGTTTCATGCTTAACCGTGTGATTAAATCCTAAGTCAACTCAAAATCATTCTCAAGTCATGCATCATTCAATTCAAACATCTTCAAGTACTCAAAACAGTCCACACAACATCCCAACACCACAATTCCAAGCAATTAGTACCACAAGAGAGGTTACAACAATTTTCCAAGCATATAACTAAGTGAAACCCTTACTGCAATAGGCTATTTTCTCACAATCAATAGGATAACCAAAAAATCTCCAAATCCAGTGAATAAGATTTCAAATTAAAGCTTAATAAGTTAACTAAAATCAGAAACAAACCTTGCATCAATTGGAGTTCGGGATCATTAGATATAGCCGAAACAGTGAGATAGCACAAAACTGTCTAGATTTGCACACATTTCAATAATTGACGTTTTTGAGGTCCTTAGGTTCAGATTTAGCCTTGGTCCATTTCTGAAAAAAATGTCCAGAACTGAAAAATATAGCAGAAAACCAAATTTCATCCATTTTTGACATCATTAACTAAGTCAAATCTGGTTTATTCTACAAGGTCAGTGCATCTGCCAAAACCTGCTTCATTTTTCCAGATTTCCAGATTTGGACACATTTCAAAGATTTTCCATTTTGAGGACCTTAGAGTCAAAATTAGCTTAGGCCTATATCTGTGAAAAATTTTCAAAACTGTCCAAACTAGTCATCTACCAATTTTAAAGCATTTTCAACATCATTTGCCTAGCTAAACTTACCTCGAAACAGACTGGTCAGAGAGCTGTCAACAATCCAACTTCACCTATCACCACTTTCAAGCCAAGATCTTGCCATGCATGGTTGTTTAAGCTCATGAACGAACACATAACTCAAGTACAGAAGCAAAGACATACATTTATGAGCATGCATGTGAATTTTTGAAGGAATTTCAAAAGGTTTTAGCCCTCACCTTAGCAATCAACCAAGAGGATGCACAAAAACTAATTGAAGCACAAATTTCTTCTTCTTCCTTGCTTAGCCAAGACTCCACCCGATTTCTCTCTATTTTTCCTAGCTTAGTGGCCAAGTTATTAGTACATGCATGTGATTAGAACAAGAAGAAAAGAAATGGAAGCTAGGGAACTCACCAAGGCCGAAAATGGTGACTCAAAATGTTTGCATGTGTGTTTCTTGCATCCTAGCTTTCTTGGGTGAGTTTCTTTGCTTGTTGTTTGTCTTGATGCACCATAGGATGATGAAGATGAGCTAAGAGATGAAGAAACTCAGCCCAAAACCGAGATGGAGAGAGAAGAATGAGAGGGAGAGAGAGAAATGTGAGGAGAATGAGAGAAATGAAAGAAAAATGAGGCTTTTTGCAAAAGTTGATGCATGGGTTCAGCCTTGAGCTTAGCAATTCTGATTTTTATGTCTTCAAGAGGCATTTTGAAATTCCTAGCATGGGCAAGGAGCACTTGGTCGAAAATGGTGTGCATTGGGTATGGTTTTTGTTTTGGGGCTATTTTTTATGCATTTGTGTCATAATATGTCATAGATTTTCTAGGACTAATTTTTTATGCATTTGTGTCCTTAGAATTTTCATAGGAATGTTGGGAAATTACAGAATCTAGGTAGAATAAAATATATGAATGTTTGTTGATGAGTTGAATTATGAATAGAATAATAGTTAGTAGGAAATGTAGGAATAGTTTAGTATTATTTTATTATTAGTGGAGTTTGTAGAGAATTTGAATTAGGAATATAATATTGGTTAGTGGATTGTGTAGGATTATTTTAGTGTCTAGTGCTTTGTGTAGGATTCTTTCTTGATTAACGTGGTGGCACGGATTCCTAGGTCTAGGGCACGAATTACGAGGCTAATGCACATACTTCAAGACTAATGCACGCAATCCTAGGTGAATGCACGTAAACCAATACAAGGCACGTAATTCAATGCAATGCACGCAAATTAAGGCACGACTCTATATCTAAGTTAAGGTACGTAGTTCAAGGTTATGGCACACGAAACGAGGTAATGCACGTACATCGAGGTTAGGGCACGTATATCTAGGTCGCACGTCAGTCGGAGATTAAGGCACACTATTCTAGGTCAAGGCACGTGTGACAAGGTATGCACGAAAACCAAGACAAGACACGTAATCCAAGGTCGATCATATAATTTTGGGTCTATGTCACGCAAATTGAGGTATGACACGTTATTCGGGGTCGGGCCTCACAAATGGAGCTTTTGGATGATTATAACTGCACAATCAATTATGTGCCCGGTAAAGCAAATGTAGTTGCAGATGCCTTAAGTCGGAAAGCGAGCATGGCAAAACTGGAAGTTAAGGTGCAGGAATTGTTAGAGGAAGCATTTTTGTGGAATCCACAATTGACTCAAAAAGGGATACTTTTTGCCACTACACAAGTTCAGCCGACCTGGTTGTCTGAATTACAAGAGGCTTAACAGAAGGACCAACAGTTTCAGAAGATTAAAGAAAGCAACACAGATTTCAAGTTTCATGATGATGTTATTTGGAGGTTCAGGAATTGAATTTGTGTTCCTAATGATCCAGAGTTGAAAAAGAAGATTCTTGAAGAAGTCCATAACTCAAGATATACTATTCACCCTGGCGGAACAAAGATGTACCGGGATTTGAAGCAACACTATTGGTGGAATAACATGAAGAGAGAGATCGCAGAATTTGTGGCACGATGTTTAACTTGCCAGAGAGTCAAAGTAGAACATCAACGACCGGCAGGTTTACTTCAGCCGTTAGAAATCCCTTAATGGAAATGGGAACACATAACTATGGATTTTGTCATGGATTTGCCTAAATCACAAAAGGGTCATGATGCCGTTTGGGTCATAGTGGATAGATTGACTAAGTCAGCACACTTCTTACCAATGAACAAGGAGGATAGTCCTTAGAAACTGGGAGATATGTATGTGGCGGATATTGTAAGGTTGCACGGGATGCTTGTGAGTATTGTATCGGATAGGGGTCGTCGTTTTACTTCCCGATTTTGGAAGAGATTGCAAGAAGCTTTGGAAACGAAGTTGAGTTTCAGCATGGCTTATCACCCTCAGACTGATGGACAATCCAAGAGAACTATTCAGATTCTGGAGGATATGCTAAGGGCGTGTGTTTTAGACTTCGGAAAAGGTTGGGAGAAATATCTGTCCCTAGCGGAGTTCGCTTATAATAACAGCTATCAGGCCACTATCGGGATGGCCCCATTTGAGGCATTGTATGGACGTAAGTGTCGATCCCCAATTTATTGGGATGAAGTAGGTGAAACGAAGACTTTTGACCTGACCCTTCTACCTAAACTTATGAAGACTGTAGAAAATTTCCATCTCATCCAGAAACGGATGCTTACCACCCAAAGCCGACAGAAAAGTTATGCAGACCGACGGAGGCGGAGTCTAGAGTTTGAGGTCGGCGACAAGGTGTTCTTGAAGTTATCACCTCAGAAAGGACTAATTAAACACGGCAAAGGTGGAAAGTTGAGCCCGAGGTTTGTAGGACCATTTGGGATAATTGAGAAGGTTGGCAAATTGGCGTATTGTCTGGATCTACCCCAAAACCTCTCCAATATTCATGATGTCTTTCATGTTTCAATGCTACGGAAGTATCACCCTGATCCATCGCATATCTTGGAGCCAGAGCCGTTGCAGCTTCGGGAGAACTTGTCCTATGAAGAGAAACCCATTCGGATCCTAGACCAGCAAGATCGGGAGTTGCGCAACAAATCTATACAGATGGTGAAAGTGTTGTGGGATCACCATGAAGTTGAAGAAGCAATGTGGGAAAGGCGAGACTAGATGGAGCAACAGTATCCAGCATTATTTCAAAGGTAATATTGAATTTCGGGACGAAATTCTTTTAAGGAGGGAAGGATGTGAGGCCCGACCTCGATTTGCGTGTGATACCTCGTTTCGTGTGCCCTAACCTAGAATTACGTGCTTTGACCTAGGTTTAAGAGTCATGTCTCGTTTTATGTGCCTTGCATCGAATTACGTGCATTCATTTAGAGTTGCGTGCATTTACTTAGGAAATGTGCATTTGTCTCGTAGTTCGTGTTTTACCTCGTAGTGCGTACCATAAACCTAGGAAAGCGTGCCCGCACGCTAATCAAGAGAGCATCTTACACGAAGCACTAGATTATTAATTAATCCTACAAACTCCACTAACTAATATTAAAATGCTAATTCAACTCACTAGAAGACGAAATTTCACCAAAAGCTAAACATTCTTATTCTTTATTCCTTATTCTTTTGCACATCCCAAGCACACAATAAAATAAGCTCAAAACAAGACAAAAAAAATTCAGAATTGAGCATGCTTGGCCGACCACTTCTTGCATTTTAACAAGCTTGCATAATTCAAAAATCATTCCTAGACAAGCCTATGACACAAAGCATAAAAAAAAATTCCCTAACATCCTACCCAATGCTTCACTCCCTCGACCAAATCACCTTATGTCTCCTCACAATTAAAAATATGCTTTTGAAGGCACAAAAATCAGATTTGTAGAAGCCCAAAGCTGACCATATGCTCAAGCTTTTCATTTCTTTCTCTCATTCTCGCATCCTCTCATTTTCTCTCACCCTCTCGGCCTAGGCTGCTTCATCACTCTCCATAGCTTAAGCTCATCATCCTAAGGTTCATCTAGACACTCAAGGCCCCTAGGAAGCTCGACCAAGCAAGCTAGAAGCAAGAAAAGTTGCATGCAAGCTCATAGCACACTCATTTCGGCCCTAGGTATGTTGATAGCTTTTCTTTCATCTCCCTTTTGTTCTAACCACATGCACATACTAAGGACATGGTAACTCAGCTAGGAATTAAGGAAATAAAGCAATATCTCTCGGCCAAACAAGGAGAGAAGACCATTTGTGCATCTTGAAGAGTTTTGAGCATCATTTGTTGTCAATAGGCTAAGGTGAGGGTTAATCCTTTTTAAAAGCTTTCAAAAACCACATGCATGCCTTTATATGTCTATTTTTACCTCTGGGCTTGTGGTATATGTGTGGACATGAGCTTTTGTAACCATGCATGGCAAGATATTTAGCTAGAATCTGAAGATAGGTGAAATCGCGAAAATGGCAGATTTCTGACTTGTTAGAGCGAGGTGAATTTAACCTGGTAAATGATATTTAAAATGCATGAAAATTGGTAGGTAACTCATTTTTCCAGTTCTGAGAATTTTTTGTAGAAATAGGCCAAGGCCAATTTTAACTCTAAGGTCTCCAAAATGGCAAGACATCGAAGGGTGTCTAAATCTGGAAAATCTGGAAAATGAAGCAGGTTTTTGGCAGTTCACTGTCCTCATAGAATGAACCAGTTTTGACTTAGTAAATGATATCTAAAATGCATGAAATTTGGTAGGATGATATATTTTTCAGTTCTGGACATTTTTGTCAGAAATAGACTAAAGCTAAATCTGACCCTCAGACCCTAAAAAATGGCAAGTATTGAAATATATACGAATCTGGACAGTTTTGCATAGTCTCATGGTTTTAGTTATAACTCTTGAATCCGAACTCCAAATGATGCGAGGTTTGTTTCTGGATTTAAACCACTCCTTAAGCTTTCATTTGACATTTTTCTCACTGGAATTGGAGATTGTTTGCTTGTCTAAATGATTGTGGGAAAATGGACCATTGCAGTGATATTTTGTTTAGTGATATGCTTAGAAAAATGTTGTAACTTCTCTTGTGGTAGTGAATGCTTGGAATTGTGGCATTTAGATGTTGTGTGGACTGTTTTGGATGCTTGAGGATGTTTTAATTAATCAATGCATGGCTTGGGTTTAATTACTTGTCAACTTGTGGCTTAATCGCACGTGTAAGCATGAAAAGAAACACTATCGACTATGAAAACTCGCTAAGCGATGATCCTATGGTTATTGTGTTTTATTGTATGATTAGTGGGCTGCCTAATAAATGTTATGCATGTTTGAAATGGTTTAAGAATTTCTTATGGTGATTAGCAAACGAACCAACCCCGAGCACGGCCTAGCAAACCCTAAGGGCCCCGTAGGTTCCCGAGTCGTAAACCGTCCTTTTGTGAATTATGAATGATATGGAGGAAGGTTAATAGGCTGCCCGTATATGTCCTTATAGCCCTAAATGTGATTCCCGATGATTATATGTTGATAAGGTGACTTTGCTTGCACCCGGTCTAAAGTAAACGTCGTTGCATGCTGTATAATCTTATTTCTTGATTTCCTGAACCCCGAAATGAGCTATATGACTTGATTTACATGTGTTACATGGCTGCCCATTTAATATTCATATAACTCCATGTGTTTTACAAGTGAAATTACATGTCAAGCATGCCTTGCGTGTTTACTTGTCAACGTGCGATCTTATAATGGCTCGGAGGCAACCTACCTTGTTGTCCTCCTAATGTGATATGTTAAATATTATAAATGTGCATTGCATACAAGGTTGCAACCTTTCATTGTGGCATGGTAGCGTTTCACGCACGCCGGGCGGCATCGGGCTTGCCGGTGCTACCATGACTACCATGGTCCAATTCCCTCTCTCGCTTGGCATTCCACCTCGGAGAGTTGGGTCGTAGGTTTTCGGGGTACATCCGGAATACACCCAAATAGGAGCGATAAGTGGATTATTAAAGTCGGCTGCAACAATCATATCGAAATCGATATTGAGAGCAAATGCTCACCGTATCCTTGAAATGATTGGTAATTGTATTTGTTGCTCAATTTGATTCTTATACTTTGCGTACCTTATTACTTGTGATACGTGACATGTTTTCAAAAGGGGTTTTTCATAAGTTGAACCAGAAAAAGAGTTTCAAAGCTTATTTCTCGTTCCCCCTCGCTAAGTTCATAAGGACTCACCCTCTTTTATCATCTCAGGTGAAGAAGATCAGGAACAGGTACCTGAGGATAACGTGCCTATCGATGACTCCTTGGAGTGATTGTCTACCCTACGTGTCTTACTTGACTGTGGCTATTTTGTGAACGATATGTTGTATTGAAGACTATTCTTTATGTTGCTTGTTGTCGTTATTATAAATGACCCCTGTTGTAATTTGGGGTCTAATTTTGGTTTGTACTGATCATAACTAGATAGACACTCTTCTGGTCATTTTGCTATCGCTACTGGTTTAGTATCTATCACAGGCCTATGAAGTATTAGGTAAAGGGTAAGTAAAATGAATCTATCCAATCTTAAGTAGGTACTCATTGGTATGCTAAGATCAACAGGTACTTTTGCAACAAGGATTGACACATAAACGAGACATAGTTGCTATGCTAGGTGTTAATCAAACGAGACTTGAGATAAATAGTAGACATTTCAATTGGTGATAAATAGTAATTTTAGTTGGAATCAAATTTGAGATTGAAAGTTTTGAGGCCTTTAAGAAATTAGGTCAAACTAAAGAGCCAATTACAGCCGTTATGCTGCTGGTTTTCCGGAGACTTTTTTGGAGTTCTAGGCTAACATTGAGCGTTAAACCTTAATGAACGATTAAGTACGTGAAAGATTTGAATGTTTAGATCACACCCTAGTCTAACCTCTATAGGTCGGGTTGGGGTGTGACACATAGCATACCGTTAGAAAGCTCTCCGAGAGCTCTACGACAGGGGCAGCAAGATTGCTCGGCTGCGCCTATTCTCGAAGTGCAAAATCGAATGTTTTCAACAGTTTCGGGACACTTTTCTTCTTTTGCATGTGTTTTTTCGTCCCGAATCGTACGTCGTGAGCCGCGAAAAGGACGACAACCTAATCTATCACATTTCTATTACCGAATCCCACGACAACTTGGGCAAGACAACTTCGCTTCACGTAGAGGTTGGGACCGCAAACCGAGGACGTGGGGCTTGGGACCAAGTCTCCGTCGCTCCGGTGCCCATAACTTTTGATCCGTAAGGAGTTACACGACGCACAACATACCGATGGAAAGCTCTCCGGGAGCTCTACGACGAGGGCGGCGATCCTGCTCGGCTGCGCCTATTTTGGGAGTCCAAAATTGAACGTTTTCATCAGTTTCGGGACACTTTTGTGAGGTCCGACCCCAAATAACGTGTGTTACCTCGATTTGCATGTCTTAGACCTAGAATTATATGACCAACCTTGGATTACGTGCCTTGTCTTGATTTTTGTGCATTCCTCGTCATACGTGCCTTGACCTAGAATTGTCTGCCCTAATCCTCGATATACGTGTGATACCTAGATAAATGTGCCATGACCTTGATTTACATGCGAGACCTCGATTTTCGTGTGTCTCTTCATTTCGTGTGCATTAACCTTGAACTGCATGCCTTAACCTAGGTTTAAGAGTTGTGTCTTGAATTACGTGTATTGCATTGAATTATGTGCCTTGTTTTGGTTTACGTGCATTCACATAGGGTTGCGTGTGTTAGCATTGGAATCCGTGCATTTGTCTTGAAGTGCATGCCTTAGTCTTGAAGTATGTGTTTTACCTCGTAATTCGTGCCCTAGAACCTAGGAATCTGTGCCACCACGTTAATCTAGGAAGATTCCTATATGAAGCACTAGACACTAAAATAATCCTACATAATCCACTAACCAATATTATATTCCTAATTCAAATTCTCTACAAAATCCACTAACAATAAACAATTCTATCTACACAAACACCTAAACATTCTTTATTCCTTATTCTATTTGCAAATTCAAAGCACCTCAAATCCTACACTTATTATAATCTATAATAAGCTAACATAAATCTGAAAATTCAGATTCTCCATGCTAATACTCGGCCATGCCTATGCCATTTGAGCAAAATTTGAACAAGATATTTAATTGATGCATGCTTAGACAAGTCTTACACATTGTCATATCTTTTCCATACACCAAAGCATTATTTTACTAACAAATGAGCTACCATTCTCGGCCCTTGCAATTCACATGCCAAACAATTCAAATAATGCTTAAAGGATGACACAATTTCAGAATTTAGAAGCTCAAGGCTGACACACAAGCACATGCTCACAAACAACTCTTCAAACACTCATTTTTCTCTCAAAACTCTCTCATTCTCTCTCCTTCTCTCTCCATTTCGACCATGGCTGCCTCTTGACCTTCCAAGACCTCAAGCATGCTCTCAAGACCCTCCCAAGCTCAGCCATAGCAGCCCAAGCAAGCAAGAAGCAAGAAAGAAGCTCCATTGTGCATCTTCATCTATTAACTTGCTAAGGTGAGGGTTAATCTTTTTTAAAAGCTTTCAAAAACTACATGCATGCCTTCATATGTCTATATTTATCTCTGTACTTGTTGTATATGTGTGTACATGAGGTTATGTAACCATGCATGGCAAGATATTTGGCTAGAACTTGAAGATAGATAAAATCGCGTAGCTGGCAAATTTCTGACTTGGTAGAGCGAGGTGCATTTTACCTAGTAAATGATGCTGAAAATGCGTTAAAATTGGTAGGTGACTAGTTTTTCCAGTTATGAGCATTTTTCATAGAAATATTCCAAGGCCAATTTTGATGCTAAGGTCTCCAAACTGGCAAAACATCGAAAGGTGTCTAAATCTGGAAAATCTGGGAAAGTGGAGCAGGTTTTTTTTTTTGCAGTTCACTGTCCTTGTAGAACGAAACAGTTTTGGCCTAGTAAATGATATTTAAAATGCATGAAATTTAGCAGGTTGCTATATTTTTCAGTTCTGGACATTTTTTTCAGAAATAGACTAAAGCTAAATCGAACCCTAAGACCCTAAAAAATGGCAAGTATTGAAATATGTACGAATCTGGACAGTTTTGCGTAGTCTCACGGTTTTAGCTATAACTCTTGAATCCGAACTCCAAATGATGCAAGGTTTGTTTCTGGATTTAAATCACTCATTAAGCTTTAATTTGAAATTTTGTTCACTGGATTTGGAGATTGTTTGCTTGTCTGAATGATTGCGGTAAAACAGACCATTGCAGTGAGGTTTTTATTTAGTGATATGCTTTGAAAAATATTGTAATTTCTCTTGGGGTATTGAATGCTTGGGATTGTGGCACTTGGATGTTGTGTGGAATGTTTTTGATGATTGAAGATGTTTTAATTAATCGATGCATGGCTTGGATTAAATTACGTGACAACTTGTGGCTTAAATCGCACGTGTAAGCATGAATTGAAACCCTATTGAATATGAAAACTCGCTAAGTGTTGATCCTATGGTAGTCCCATGTAGACGTCGTTGCATGCTTGTATAAACTTATTACTTGATTACGTGAACCCCGAAATGAGTTATATGACTAGATTTACATGTGTTACATGGCTTCCCGTTTAATATTCGTATAACTCCATGTGTATTACAAGTGAAATTAAATATCAAAGCATGCCTCGTGTGTTTACTTGTCAATGTGCGATCTTATAACTGCTCAGAGGCAACCTACTTTGTTGTCCTCCTAATGTGATATGTTAAATGTTATAAATGTGCATTGCATACAAGGTTGCAACCTTTCATTCTGACATGGTAGCGTTCACGTACAACGGGCGGCATCGGGCTTGCTGGTGCAACCGTGACTACCATGGTCCAATTCCCTCTCTCGCTTGGGGGCTAGACTTTCTCGGAGAGTTGGGTTGTAGGATTTCGGGGTACATCCGGAGTATACCCATTTGGCGTGATAAGTGGATGATTTGAAGTCGGCCGCAACAACTGTTATTGAAAATGAATTGAGAGCAAAAGCTCATTGTATCCTTTTCACTATGTGTATAAGTACTCTCGTTTGGTTCCTAGAGGACCTCGGGGAGGAAAGACGGGTAATTGTGTTTTTTTACTTTTATATTACATTATAAACTTACTTGTGTTATATGTCATGCATTCAAAAATGGTTTTTCATAAGTTGAACCGGAAAAAGAGTTTCAAAACGTATTTCTCGTACCCCCTCGCTGAGTTCATAAGGACTCACCCTCTTTTATCATTACAAGTGAAGAAGATTAGGAACAAGTACCCGTGGATAACGTGCCTATTGATGACTCCTTGGAGTGATTGCACACCCTACGTGCCTTACGTGATTGTGGCTGTTTTGTGAACGATATGTTGTTTTGAAGACTATTTCTTATGTTGCTCGTTGTCGTTATTGTAAATGACCCCTGTTATAATTTGGGGTCTAATTTTGATTTGTACATATTATAACTAGACAGACACCCTATTGATCGTTTTGCTACTTTGATTAGTAACTACTACAGGCTTATGAAGTATTAGGCAATGAGTTAAGTAAAATGAATCATTCCAATTTTAAACAGGTACTCATTTGTAGGCTAAGGGATTACAGGCACTTGTGTAACAGACGAAATTGAACGTTTTCATCAGTTTAGGGACACTTTTCTTCTCTTGCACTGTTTTTTCATCTCCGATCGTACGTCGTGAGCCGCGAAATGGACGACAACCTAATCCATCACATTTCTATTACCGAATCCCATGCCATCTTGGGCAAGACAACTTCGCTTCACGTAGAGGCTGGGCCCGCAAACCGAGGGCGTGGGGCTTGGGACCAGGTCTCCGTCGCTCCGGTGCCCATAACTTTTGATCTGTAAGGAGTTACGTGGCGCACAGCATACCGTTGGAAAGCTCTCCGATAGCTCTACGACAGGGGCAGCAAGCCTGCGCGACTGCGCTTGTTCTCAAGGCCCAAAATCGATCGTTTTCATCAGTTTTGGGACACTTTTCTTCTTTTGCGCTGTTTTTTCGTCCTGAATCGTGCGTCGTGAGCCGCGAAAAGGACGACAACCTAATCCATCACATTTCTATTATCGAATCTCATGGCACCTTGGGCAAGACAACTTCGCTTAACGTAGAGGCTGGGCCCGCAAACCTAGTGCGTGGGGCTTGGGACCAGGTCTCCGTCGCTCCGGTGTCTATAACTTTTGATCCGTAAGGAGTTACGCAGCGCACAGTATACCGTTAGAAAGCTCTCCGAGAGCACTACGATGGGGGCAGTGATCCTGCTCAGTTGTGCCTATTTTGGGAGTCCAAAATTGAACGTTTTCATCAGTTTCGGGACACTTTTCTTCTTTTACGCTGTTTTTTCGTCCCGGATCGTACGTCGTGAGCCGTGAAAAGGACGAAAACCTAATCCATCACATTTTTATTTCTGAATCCCACGGCACCTTGGGTAAGATAACTTTGCTTAACGTAGAGGCTGGTCCCGCAAACCGAGTGCGTAGGGCTTGGGACCAGGTCTCCGTCGCTCCGGTGCCCATAACTTTTGATCCGTGAGGAGTTACGCGACGCACAACATACTGTTGGAAAGCTCTCCGAGAGTTCTACGATAGGGGTAGCAAGCCTGCCCGGCTGCGCCTGTTCTCGGAGCCCAAAATCGAATATTTTCATCAGTTTCGGGACACTTTTCTTCTTTTACGCTGTTTTTCCAACCCAGATCGTACGTCGTGAGCCGCGAAAAGGATGACAACCTAATCCATCTCATTTCTATTACCGAATCCCATGGCACCTTGGGAAAGACACATTTGCTTCACGTAGCGAATGGGCCCGTAAACCGAGTACGTGGGGCTTGGGACCAGGTCTCCGTAGCTCCGGTGCCCATAACTTTTAATCCGTAAGGAATTACGCGCTGCATAGTGTGAGGCCCAACCTCGATTTGCGTGTGATACCTCGTTTCGTGTGCCCTAATCTAGATTTGCGTGCCTTGACCTAGGTTTAAGAATTGTGTTTCATTTTATGTGCCTTGCATTGAGTTACGTGCATTCATTTAGGGTTGCGTGCATTTACTTGAAAAATATGCGTTCGTCTCATAGTTCGTGCCCTGCCTCGTAGTGCATGCCCTAGACCTAGGAAAGCGTGCCCTCACGCTAATCAAGAAAGCATCTTACATGAAGCACTAGATCATTAATTAATCCTACAAATTCCACTAACTAATATTAAATTACTAATTCAACCCACTAGAAGACAAAATCTCACAAAAAGCTAGACATTCCTTATTCTTTATTCCTTATTCTTTTGCACTTTCAACACACAATTAAATAATACTCAAAAGGTGACAAAAAATCATATTTTTAGATGCCTTGGCCGACCACCATATGGGCTTATATGCTTGCTTGCTCAATTCAAAATTAATTCTAGACAATGCTATGACAAGTTATGACACAAATGAATAAAAAAAAAATTAGCTCAAAGACCTCCCAAAAGCTTCCAAATCTCGACAAGGCTCCTTGCCCATGCTAGGTGATTCAAAAATCAAGTTTCTTGAAGACACAAACCTGATTTTTTTGTATGCCCAAGGCCGAACATGCTTCATCAATTGCAAGGCCTTCATTCTTTGTCATTTTCTCTCATTCTCCTCACATTTCTCTCTCTCCCTCTCATTCTTCTCTCTCTCTCTCGGCCTTGGCTGAGTTTCATCTTACCATAGCTCATCTTCATCATTCCATGGTGCATCAAGGCAAGCAAGAAGGTAGAGAACTCGACCAAGCTAGCTAAGTTGCAAGAATCACACATGCAAGCTTTTTGAACAACCATTTCGGCCTTGGTGAGTTTGCTAGCTTCCATTTCTTCTCTTCTTGTTCTAACCACATGCACCTACTAAGAACTGGGTCACTAAGCTAGGAAAAATAGAGAGAAATCGGGTGGTGTCTCAGCTAAGCAAGGAAAAAGACCAAATTTGTGCTTCATCAAAGTTTTGTGCATCTTCTTGTTGATTTGCTAAGGTCTTCTTGAAAATATTTCAAAAATCCACATGCATGCTCTTAAATGTATGCCCTTGATTCTGTACTTGAGTTATATGTGTGTTTATAAGCTTTTACAACCATGCATGTCAAGAGTTTGGCTTGAAGGTTACGATAGATGAAATCGGGTTTTGTGACAGCTCTCTGTCTTGTTGTTGTGAGGTGAGTTTGGCTAGGAAAATGATGTTGAAAATGCATGAAAATTGGTAGGTAACTATTTTTTCCAGTTTTGAACATTTTCCGCAGAAATAGGCCAAAGCTAATTTTGAATCTAAGGTCCAAAAAATGGCAAATCATTATAATGTGTCCAAATCTGGAAGTCTAGAAAAAATGAAGCAGGTTTTGGCAGATACACTGACCTTGTAGAACGAACCAGTTTTAACTTAGTAAATGATGTCCAAAATGCATGAAATTCAGTTCTGGACATTTTTGTCAGAAATGGACTAAGGCTAAATCTGACCCTAAGGACCTCAAAAACGACAAGTATTGAAATGTGTGCAAATCTGGACAGTTTTGAGCAATCCCACTGTTTTGGCTATAACGATTGGACCCGAACTCCAAATGATGCAAGGTTTGTTTCTGATTTTAGTTCACTTCTTAAGCTTTAATTTGATATCTTATTCACTAGAATTGGAGATTGTTTGCTTATCTTAATGATTGTGAGAAAATAACCTATTGCAGTGAGGGTTTCACTTAGTTATATGCTTAGAAAATTTGTTGTAACTTCTCTTGTGGTATTAAATGCTTGGGATTGTGGCATTGGGATATTGTGCGGACTGTTTTGAGTACTTGGGGATGTTTGAATTAATTGATGCATGGCTTGAGATTGATTTTGAGTTGACTTGGGGCTTAATCGCACGGGTAAGTACGAAATGGAAACCCGAGTGACTAGGTAAACTTGCTAAGTGTTGATCATTTGGATATTGTGTATAATTATATGTTTAGTAGGCTGCCCGTAGTTTCCCTTATAACCCTAAATGTGATTTTGATCATTGCATGTTGACAAATAGGCCTTTCTTGCATCCGAACCCACGTAGATGTTGTTGCATGTTGAATAGTCTTATTATTGGATTACGTGGACTTTGAATTGAGTTATATGACTTGATTTGCGTGCGTACATGGCTGCCCTTTTAATGTTCATATAACTCCATATGCCTTTCAAGTGAAATTACTTGTCTTATCGTGCCTCGCTTGTTTACTTGTCAATGTGCAATCTTATGACTGTCCGGAGGCAACCTACTTTGTTGTCCTCCTAATGTGATATATTAAATGTCATAAATGTGCATTGCATATAAGGTTGCAACCTTTCATTCTGGCGTGGTAGCGTTCACGCACACCGGGCGGCATCGGGCTTGCCGGTGCAACCGTGACTACCATTGTCCAATTCCCTCCCTCGCTTGGGGGCTAGACTTCCTCAGAGAGTTGGGTCGTAGGATTTCGGGGTACATCCGGAGTACACCCACTTGGCGTGATAAGGGGATGATTTGAAGTCGGCCGCAACAACTGAGAGCAAAAGCTCACCGTATCCTTTTTACTATGTGTTTAAGTACTCTCACTTGGTTCCTAGAGGACCTCGGGGAGGAAAGACGGGTAATTGTGTTCCTTTACTTTTATATTATTGTTATGTACTTAATTGTGTTATATTCATGCTTGCAAAAGGATTTTCATAAGTTGAACCGGAAAATAAGTTTCAAAACCTATTTATTGTGCTCCCTCGCTGAGTTCATAAGGACTCACCCTCTTTTATCATCTCAGGTGAAGAAGATCAAGAACAGGTACCCAAGGACGACGTGCCTAACGATAATTCCTTGGAGTCATTGCCTGTCCTATGTGCTTTGCGTGATTATGGCTATTTGCGAACACTATGCTACTTGAAGACTATTTCTTTTATGCTGCTTGTTGTTTGTAATGTAAAAGACCCCCGTTGTAATTTGGGGTCTAATTTTGGTTTGTACTGATATGAACTAGATAAACACTGCTATGGTCATTTTGCTATTATTACTGCTAGTATTTATAATAGGATTACAAAGTATTAGGTAAGGGCTAAGTAAAATGAACCAACCAAATCTTAAGCAGCTACTCGTGGTTAAGCTAAGATCAACATGTACTTTTGTAACGAGGATAAACAAACAAACGAGACATAGTATCATGCTAGGTTATTAATCAAACGAGACATCAAGATAACCAGTAGGCATTTCAATTGATGGTAAATAGTGATCCTAGTTGGAAATAAAATTGAGATTGGAAAATTTGAGGCGTTTAGAGAATTAGGTCAAACCAAAGAGCCCAATTACAGCCGTTATGCTGCCGGTTCTCCGAAAAATTTTGGAGTTTAGGCTAAAACATTAAGTGTTAAATTTTCATAAACGGTTAAGTATGTGATATGACTTGAATGTTAAATCACACCCTAGTCTAACCTTTATAGGCCGGGTTGGGGTGTGACACCTTATAAGATAAGAATGGTATCAGAGCTTAGATTGCTTAAGCTGGGTTTAACTCTCGGACGATGGATAGAGCCCTAGGATGATTAGGATGACTTGTCTATATGTTGTTGTATGATAATGTTAATTGTGCCTTCTGTGTTCTATGTGCTTAAGTGATTAACATGTCTAAATTGTTTCTAGAATTGTATCTATATCATGTTTCATGTCTTATGCATCAAATTCTTGTTTGTCGTATTTCAATAAATTGTGCATCGTAATATGTGCCTATAGATGGATGGCCCTATTACCTACACTACTAATAGGAGCGGTGAACCCCAAGAGACCGGAGATGCCTATCAAACTAATCCTGGCATAGCTATGTTTAACATGATGGCAAATGCCATGGATCGCGTATCATGAGTGATGGAGCACCAAGATGCACGTGAGGCCAATAACAACAACAACAACAGGAATGATGGTAACCATGGGAGACATAGCAGAATGAGGGAGTTTCTTGACTTTCGCCCGTCCAAATCCCTTGGGGGAGCTGATGATGAGAAAGCAGAGGCTTGGCTGTCTGAGATCGAGAAGATTTTCAGGCCACTTGATTATACTGAGGAAGAAAAGGTGGAGTTTGCTGTGTTTCTGTTGCACGGGGATGCTGAACATTGGTGGCACACTGTGGAAAACTGATCAAACACCTCGCTTGTGGGGTAATTTTGTTAAGGCATTCAAGGAAAAATATGTACCTGCAGTTTTCAGGCATAGGCGGATTGAGGAGTTCATGCACTTGACCCAGGGTAACATGACGGTGGCCCAGTACGAGGCTCGTTTTGACCCACTGTCCCGCTATGCTTAATACATGGTCAGTACTCCGGAGGCGAAGATGTGGAAATTTACGACTGGATTGAGGCTAGAGATTCAGGACCAGTTGGCTTCTCATGACTTCGATACCTATTTTGTTCTCTTTGCTGCTGCTTCCCGAGTAGATAAGAGAAAACTCGATAGAGCCGGTTCGAGTCAACCGAACAAGAAACCATACCAGCCTTCAGGTCAACAGAGGAAATTCTAGAGCCAGAGTCGTAGTTAGGGCCAGGGCCAGAACAGACCAGTGAATAACCGTGGCCCGACTAAAGCGCCATCAGCCTCTTCCACCCGCGGACCCACAGGTAGTTCACTTGCTACTCAGTCTGTCAACTGTTCTTACTGTGACAAGAAAGGTCATACCGAGGCCCAGTGCTGGAAGAAGTCAGGACGATGTGTAAGATGTAGCAGTGATCAGCATCAGATCAAGGATTGCCCTAAATGGCAGGCAGGACAGAATCAGGGTAAACTAGCTAGTAGAGGCAAGACTCCAGTTCCTAGAGTTCAAGCTCGAGCTTATGCTATCGAGTGCGATAAGCTTCCAGATGAGACCGCTGTTGTTGAAGGTACATTCTTCATACTGAATCAACTTGTTAGGGTGCTAATTGATCCGGGTGCTACTCATTCATTTATTACTCCCTTGTGTGTGCAACGTGTAAAACTGAAAGTTGTATGTTTGCCATACGAAGTAGAAGTTGGTACTCTGATGGGTTCTAAACTTGTTACTAGCTCAGCTTGTAAAGCATGTAAAATCCAAATTAAGGATAGGGAATTATCAGCCAATCTTATTGTATTACTTTTTCGAGACTATGAGGTCATTTTAGGGATGGACTGGTTGGCAAAACATCATGTCCAATTAGATTGTCGGACGAAGATTATAACATTTCGGGTACCTGGTCAACTAATACTGGAGGTAGTAGGTCGAAGAGATTTCACCGGGAGTTCCATCATTTCATCTACGAAAGTAGTGAAGTCCTTGAGAAAAAGGGTGTAGTGGATACTTAGCTTACCTCATCAACAAGCCATCGGACAAAGCTAAGTTGGAGGAAATGCCTGTGATCAAAGACTATGTGGATGTGTTTCCAGAAGAATTGCCCGGTTTACCCCCAAATCGGGAGATCGAGTTCATTATAGAGCTACTGCCTGGCACCCAGCCGATATCTAAAGCTCCTTATCGGATGGCACCGGCCGAGCTACAAGAATTGAAGGACCAATTGCAAGGATTGTTGAAGAAGGGGTTTGTTCAACCAATTTCTTCACCGTGGGGCACACCAGTTCTATTTGTAAAGAAGAAAGATGGAACGTTGAGGCTATGCATCGATTTTCGAGGATTGAACCAAGTGACTGTCAAGAATAAATACCCACGTCCACTGATCAACGAGTTATTTGATCAACTTCAAGGAGCCAAAGGGTATTCGAAACTTGACTTGAGGCAAGGGTACTATCAATTGCGAATCAAAAAGAAGGATGTGCCTAAAATGGCTTTTAGGACGAGATATGGGCATTATGAATATGTGGTGATGCCATTTGGACTAATTAATGCCCCTGCAGCTTTTATGGACTTGATGCACAGGGTGTTTCAACCCTACTTGGACCAATTTGTGGTGATCTTCATTGATGATATTTTGGTACACTCGAAATCCGAGGCAGAGCATGAACAACATCTGCGGTTGGTACTGCAGAAACTTCGAGAGCATCAATTGTATGCAAAGTTTAGCAAGTGTGAATTTTGGTTGCAACAAATTTCATTTTTGGGGCATATCATATCCCAAGAGGGAATAGCAGTGGATCCAGCAAAGATAGAAGCGGTAATGTCTTGGAAGAAGCCGAAAAACGTTACGGAGGTTCGGAGTTTTCTTGGTCTAGCCGGCTATTATCAGAGATTCGTGAAGGATTTCTCTAAGATTGCAGGACCGCTTACAAAGCTCACTCAAAAGAAAACAAAGTTCGTGTGGGATGATAAGTGTGAGAACAACTTTCAAGAGTTGAAGAAAAGATTGACTACCGTACCTATTCTTGCATTGCCTAAAGGAAGTCAAGGTTTTATAATCTATAGTGATGCTTCGAAGGAAGGATTGGGTTGTGTGTTGATGCAAAATGGTAGAGTGATTGCATATGCTTCTAGAAAACCGAAGCCGTATGAATTGAATTACCCGACACATGATTTGAAATTAGCGGCTATTGTGTTTGCACTCAAGAAATAGAGGCATTATCTGTGGGGTAACAAGTTTGAGGTATTTACTGATCACAAGAGCTTGAAATACTTGTTCTCTCAAAAAGAGTTGAATATGAGGCAAAGGCGGTGGATGGAGCTTTTGGATGATTATAACTGCACAATCAATTATGTGCCCGGTAAAGCGAATGTAGTTGTAGATGCCTTAAGTAGGAAAGAAAGCATGGCAAAACTGGAAGTCAAGGTGCAAGAGTTGTTGGAGGAAGCATTTTTGTGGAAACCACAATTGACTCGGAAAGGGTTACTTTTTGCCACTACGCAAGTTCAATTGACCTTATTTTCCGAGTTACGAGAGGCTTAACAGAAGGACCAATAGTTTCAGAAGATTAAAGAAAGCAACGCAGATTTCAAGTTCCATGATGACGGTGTTTGGAGGTTTAGGAATCGGATTTGTGTTCCCCATGAGCCAGAGCTGAAAAAGAAGATTCTTCAAGAAGCCCATAATTCAAGATACACTATTCACCCCGGTGGAACAAAGATGTACCGGGATTTGAAGTAACACTATTGGTGGAATAACATGAAGAGAGAGATTGTGGAGTTCGTGGCACGGTGTTTGACTTGCCAGAGAGTCAAAGCGGAACATCAACGGCCAGCAGGTTTACTTCAATCGTTGGAGATTTCTCAATGGAAATGGGAACATATAACTATGGATTTTGTTATGGACCGCCCAGATCACAAAAGGGTCATGACGCCGTTTGGGTCATAGTGGATAGATTGACTAAGTCGGCACACTTTTTACCGATAAACAAGAAGGATAGTCCTGAGAGATTGAGAGATATGTATGTGGCAGAGATTGTAAGATTGCACGGGATGCCTGTGAGTATTGTATCGGATAGGGATCCTCGTTTTACTTCCCGATTTTGGAAGAGATTGCAAGAAGCTTTGGGGACAAAGTTGAGTTTCATCACGGCTTATCACCCTCAGACTGACGGACAATCGGAGAGAACTATTCAGATTCTGGAGGATATGCTGAGGGCGTGTGTTTTAGATTTCGGAAAAGATTGGGAGAAATATCTGTCTTTAGCGGAGTTCGCTTATAATAATAGTTATTAGGCTACTATCGGGATGGGCCCATTTGAGGCATTGTATGGACGTAAGTGTCGATCCCCAATTTACTGGGATGAAGTAGGTGAAACGAAGACTTTTGACCTGACCCTTCTACCTGAACTTATGAAGACTATTGATAATATCCACCTCATCCGGAAACGGATGCTTACCGCCCAAAGCAGACAGAAGAGCTATGCAGATCGACGGAGACGGAGTCTAGAGTTTGAGGTCGGCGATAAGGTGTTCCTGAAGATATCACCTCGGAGGGGACTGATTAAACACGGCAAGGGTGGAAAGTTGAGCCCAAGGTTTGTAGGACCATTTGAGATAATTGAAAAGGTTGGCAAATTGGCGTATCGCCTGGCACTACCCCAAAACCTCTCCAATATTCATGACGTCTTTCATGTTTCAATACTGCGGAAGTATCACCCCGATCCATCGCATATCTTGGAGCCAGAACAGTTGCAGCTTCGGGAGAACTTGTCTTATGAGGAGAAGCCCATTCGGATCCTAGACCAGCAAGATCGGGAGTTGCGCAACAAAACTATACCGATGGTGAAAGTGCTGTGGGATCATCATGGAGTTGAAGAAGCAACGTGGGAAAGGTGAGACCAGATGGAGCAGCAATATCCAGCTTTATTTCAAAGGTAATATTGAATTTCGGGACGAAATTCTTTTAAGGAGGGGAGGATGTGAAGCCCGACCTCGATTTGTGTAGGATACCTCATTTCGTGTGCCCTAATCTAGATTTGCGTGCCTTGACCTAGGTTTAAGAATTGTGTTTCTTTTTATGTGCCTTGCATTGAGTTACATGCATTCATTTAGGGTTGCGTGCATTTACTTGGAAAATGTGCGTTCATCTCGTAGTTCGTGCCCTACCTTGTAGTGCGTGCCCTAGACCTAGGAAAGCGTGCCCTCATGCTAATCAAGAAAGTATCTTACACGAAGCACTAGATCATTAATTAATCCTACAAATTCCACTAACTAATATTAAATTACTAATTCAACCCACTATAAGACAAGATCGCACAAAAAGCTAGACATTCCTTCTTCTTTATTCCTTATTCTTTTTGCACTTTCAACACACAATTAAATAATACTCAAAAGATGACAACAAATCAGATTTTTAGATGCCTTGGCCGACCACCATATGGGCTGTTATGCTTGGTTGCTCAATTCAAAATTAATTCTAGACAATGCTATGACAAGTTATGACACAAATGCATAAAAACAATTAGCTCAAATACCTCCCAAAAGCTTCCAAATCTCGACAAGGCTCCTTGCCCATGCTAGGTGATTCAAAAATCAAGCTTCTTGAAGACACAAACCTGATTTTTTTGTATGCCCAAGGTCGAACATGCTTCATCAATTGCAAGGCCTTCATTCTTTGTCATTTTCTCTCATTCTCCTCACATTTCTCTCTCTCCCTTTCATTCTTCTCTCTCTCTCTTGCCTTGGCTGAGTTTCATCTTACCATAGCTCATCTTCATCATTCCATGGTGCATCAAGGCAAGCAAGAAAGTAGAGAACTCGACCAAGCTAGCTAAGTTGCAAGAATCACACATGCATGCTTTTTGAACAACCATTTCGGCCTTGGTGAGTTTGCTAGCTTCCATTTCTTTTCTTCTTGTTCTAACCACATGCACCTACTAAGAACTTGGTCACTAAGCTAGGAAAAATAGAGAGAAATCGGGTGGTGTCTCGGCTAAGGAAGGAAGAAGACCAAATTTGTGCTTCATCAAAGTTTTGTGCATCTTCTTGTTGATTTGCTAAGGTGAGGGCTCAAACTTCTTGAAAATCTTTCAAAAATCCACATGCATGCTCTTAAATGTATGTCCTTGCTTCTGTACTTGAGTTATATGTGTGTTCATAAGATTTTACAACCATGCATGGCAAGATTTTGGCTTGAAGGTGATGATAGATGAAATCGGGTTTGGTGACAGCTCTCTGTCTTGTTGTTGCGAGGTGAGTTTGGCTAGGCAAATGATGTTGAAAATGCATGCAAATTGGTAGGTAACTAGTTTTACCAGTTTTGAATATTTTTTGCAGAAATAGGCCAAAGCTAATTTTGACTCTAAGATCCTCAAAATGGAAAATCATTAAAATGTGTCCAAATCTGGAAGTCTGGAAAAAAATGAAGCAGGTTTTGGCAAATGCACTGACCTTGTAGAACGAACCAGTTTTGACTTAGTAACTAATGTCCAAAATGCATGAAATTTTGTGTGCTGCTAGGTGTTTCAGTTATGGACGTTTTTGTCAGAAATGGGCCAAGGCTAAATCTGACCCTAAGGAGCTCAAAAACGACAAGTAGTGAAATATGTGCAAATCTAGACAGTTTTGTGCAATCCCACTGTTTTGGCTATAACGATTGGACCCGAACTCCAAATGATGCAAGGTTTGTTTCTGATTTTAGTTCACTTATTAAGATTTAATTTGATATCTTATTCACTGGAATTGGAGATTATTTTCTTGTCTTAATTATTGTGAGAAAGCAGCCTATTGCAGTGAGGGTTTCACTTAGTTATATGCTTAGAAAATTTGTTATAACTTCTCTTGTGGTATTAAATGCTTGGGATTGTGACATTGGGATGTTGTGTGGACTGTTTTGAATACTTGGGGATGTTTGAATTAATTGATGCATGGCTTGAGATTGATTTTGAGTTGACTTGGGGCTTAATCGCACGGGTAAGTACGAAATGGAAACCCGAGTGACTAGGTAAACTTGCTAAGTGTTGATCATTTGGATATTGTGTATAATTATATGTTTAGTAGGCTGCCCGTAGTTTCCCTTATAACCCTAAATGTGATTTTGATCATTGCATGTTGACAAATAGGCCTTTCTTGCATCCGAACCCACGTAGATGTTGTTGCATGTTGAATAGTCTTATTATTTGATTACGTGGACTTTGAATTGAGTTATATGACTTGATTTACGTGCGTACATGGCTGCCCGTTTAATGTTCATATAACTCCATATGCCTTTCAAGTGAAATTACTTGTCTTATCGTGCCTCGCTTGTAGACTTGTCAATCTGCAATCTTATGACTATCCGGAGGCAACCTACTTTGTTGTCTTCCTAATGTGATATATTAAATGTCATAAATGTGCATTGCATATAAGGTTGCAACCTTTCATTCTGGCGTGGTAGCGTTCACGCACACCGGGCGGCATCGGGCTTGCCGGTGCAACCGTGACTACCATTGTCCAATTCCCTCCCTCGCTTGGGGGCTAGACTTTCTCAGAGAGTTGGGTCATAGGATTTCGGGGTACATCCAGAATACACCCACTTGGCGTGATAAGGGGGTGATTTGAAGCCGGCCGCAACAACTGAGAGCAAAAGCTCACCGTATCCTTTTCACTATGTGTATAAGTACTCTTGCTTGGTTCCTAGAGGACCTCGGGGAGGAAAGACGGGTAATTGTGTTCCTTTACTTTTATATTATTGTTATGTACTTAATTGTGTTATATTCATGCTTGCAAAAGGATTTTCATAAGTTGAACCAGAAAATGAGTTTTAAAACCTATTTCTCGTGCCCCCTCTCTGAGTTCACAAGGACTCACCCTCTTTTATTATCTCAGGTGAAGAATATCGAGAACAGGTACCCGAGGACGACGTGCCTAACGATGTTTCCTTGGAGTGATTGCCTGTCCTATGTGCTTTGCGTGATTATGGCTATTTGTGAACACTATGCTACTTGAAGACTATTTCTTTTATGCTGCTTGTTGTTTGTAATGTAAAAGACCCCCGTTGTAATTTGGGGTCTAATTTTGGTTTGTACTGATATGAACTAGATAAACACTACTATGGTCATTTTGCTAGTATTACTGCTAGTATCTATAATAGGATTACAAAGTATTAGGTAAGGGCTAAGTAAAATGAACCAACCAAATCTTAAGCAGGTACTCGTAGTTAAGCTAAGATCAACAGGTACTTTTGTAACGAGGATAAACAAACAAACGAGACATAGTATCATGCTAGGTTATTAATCGAATGAGACATCCAGATAACCAGTAGGCATTTCAATTGATGGTAAATAGTAATCCTAGTTGGAAATAAAATTGAGATTGGAAGATTTGCGGCGTTTAGAGAATTAGGTCAAACCAAAGATCCCAATTACAACCGTTATGCTGCCGGTTTTCCGGAAAATTTTGGAGTTTAGGCTAAAACATTAAGTGTTAAATTTTCATGAACGGTTAAGTATGTGATACGACTTGAATGTTAGATCACACCCTAGTCTAACCTTTATAGGCCGGGTTGGGGCGTGACACATAGCATACCGTTGGAAAGCTTTCCTAGAGTTCTATGACAGGACCAGTGATCCTGCTCGGCTACGCCTATTTTGGAGTACAAAAATCAAACGTTTTCATCAGTTTTGGGAAACTTTTCTTCTTTTGTGATATTTGTTCGTCCCGGTTCGTACGTCGTGAACCGCGATAAGGACAACAACCTAATCCATCACATTTCTATTATCGAATCCCACGGCACCTTGGTCAAGACAACTTCGCTTCACTTAGAGGCTGGGCCCGTAAACCGAGGGCGTGGGGCTTGGGACCTGGTCTCCATCGCTCTAGTCCCCATAACTTTTGATCCGTAAGGAGTTACGCGGCGCACAGATACCGTTGGAAAGCTCTTCGAGAGCTCTACGACAGGGGCAGCAAGCCTGTTAGGCAGCGCCTATTTTTGGAGCCCAAAATCAAATGTTTTCATCAGTTTTGGGACACTTTTCTTCTTTTGCTCTGTTTTTCCATCCCGGTTCGTACGTTGTGAGCCGCGAAAAGGACGACAACCTAATCCATCACATTTCTATTACCGAATCCCATGCCACATTAGGCAAGACAACTTCGCTTCACGTAGAGGCTGGGCCCACAAACCGAGGGCATGGGCCTTGGTACTAGGTCTCCATCGCTCCGGTACCCATAACTTTTGATCCGTAAGGAGTTACGCGGCGCACAACATACATTTGGAAAGCTCTCCGAGAGTTCTACAACAAGGGTAACAAGCCTGCCCGACTGCGGCTGTACTCGGAGCCCAAAATCGAATTTTTTCATCAGTTTTGGGACACTTTTATTCTTTTGTACTGTTTTTCCATCTCGGATTGTACGTCGTGAGCCGCGAAAAGGTTGACAACCTAATCCATCTCATTTCTATTACCGAATTCCACTGCACCTTGGAAAAGACAACTTCCCTTCACGTAGAGAATGGGCCCGCAAACCGAGTACGTGGGGCTTGGGACCAGGTCTCCGTCACTCCGATGCCCATAACTTTTGATCCGTAAGGAGTTACGCGGCGCACAACATACCGTTGGAAAGCTCTTCTAGAGTTCTACGATGGGGGTAACGATCCTGCTCGGCTGCGCCTTTTTCGGAGTCCAAAATTGAATGTTTTTATCAGTTTCGGGACACTTTTCTTCTTCTGTGATATTTTTTCATCCCGGTTTGTACGTCGTGAGCCGCGATAAGGATAACAACCTAATCCATCACATTTCTATTACTGAATCCCACGACACCATGGGCAAGACAACTTCGCTTCACTTAGAGGCTGGGCTCGCAAATCAAGAGCGTAGGGCTTAGGACCTGGTCTCCATCGCTCTAGTCCCCATACCTTTTTATTCGTAAGGAGTTACACGGCGCACAGTATACCGTTGGAAAGCTCTCCGAGAGCTCTAAGACAGGGGCAGCAAGCCTGTTAGGCAGCGCCTATTTTCAGAGCCCAAAATCAAATGTTTTCATCAGTTTCGGGACACTTTTCTTCTTTTGCTATATTTTTCCATCCCGGATCGTACGTCGTGAGACGCGAAAAGGACGACAACCTAATCTATCACATTTCTATTACCGAATCTCATGCCACCTTCGGCAAGACAACTTCGTTTCACGTAAAGGATGGGCCCGTAAACCGAGGGTGTGGGGCTTGGACCAGGTCTCTGTCACTCTGGTGCCCATAACTTTTGATCCGTAAGGAGTTACGCGGCGCACTGCATACCGTTGGAAAGCTCTCCAAGAGCTCTACAACAGGGGCAGTAAGCCTGCTCAGCTGCGCCTGTTCTCGGAGGCCAAAATCAATTATTTTTATTAGTTTCAAGATACATTTCTTCTTTTGCACTGTTTTTCTGTCCCGGATCGTACGTAGTGAGCCGCGGAAAGGACGACAACCTAATCCATCACATTTCAATTACCGAATCCCATGCAACCTTGGGCAAGAAAACTTCGCTTCACGTAGAGGCTGGGCCTGCAAACTGAGGGCGTGGGGCTTGAGACCAGGTCTCCGTCGCTTTGGTCCCCATAACTTTTGATCCGTAAGGAGTTACGCGGCGCACAGCATACTGTTGGAAAGCTCTTTGGGAGCTCTACGATAGGCGCAGGAAGCTTGCTCGGATGCGCCTGTTCTCATAGCCCAAAATTGAACGTTATCATCAGTTTAGGGACACTTTTCTTATCTTGTGCTGTTTTTCCGTCTCGGATCGTGCGTCGTGAGCCGCGAAAAGGACGACAACCTAATCCATCACATTTCTATTACCAAATGTCACGCCACCTTGGGCAAGACAACTTCGCTTCATGCAGAGGCTGGGCCTGCTAACCGAGGGCGTGGGGCGTGGGGCTTGGGGCTTGGGGCTTGGGACCAGGTCTCCGCCGCTCCGGTGCCCATAACTTTTGATCTGTAAGGAGTTACGCGGCGCACAGCATACCGTTGGAAAGCTCTTCGATAGCTCTACAACAAGGGAAGCAAGCCTGCGCTACTATGCCTATTCTCGATGCCCAAAATCGAACGTGTTCATCAGTTTCGAGACACTTTTCTTCTTTTGCTCTGTTTTTTCATCCCGGATCATACGTCGTGAGCCTCAAAAAGGACGACACCCAAATCCATCACATTTCTATTACCGAATCCCATGGCACCTTGGGCAAGACAACTTCGCTTAACGTAGAGGCTGAGCCCGCAAACCGAGAGAGTGGGGCTTGGGTCCAAGTCTCCGTCACTCCGGTGCCCATAACTTTTGATCTGTAAGGAGTTACGCGGCACACAGCATACCTTTAGAAAGCTCACCGAGAGCTCTACGACAAGGGTAGCGATCCTCCTCAGCTGCGCCTATTTGGGGACTCCAAAATTGAACATTTTCATCAGTTTCGGGACACTTTTCTTCTTTTGCGCTGTTTTTCCATCCCGGATCGAACGTCGTGAGCCGCGAAAAGGACGACAACCTAATCCATCACATTTCTATTACCGAATCCCATGGCACCTTGGGCAACACAACTTCACTTAACGTAGAGGCTGGGCTCGCAAACCAAGTGCGTGGGGCTTGGGACCAGGTCTCCGTCGCTCCGGTGCCCATAACTTTTGATCTGTAAGGAGTTACACGGTGCACAACATACCGTTGGAAAGCTCTCCGAGAGTTCTACGATAGGGGCAGCAAGCCTGCCTGGCTGCGCCAGTTTTAGAGCCTAAAATCGAACATTTTCATCAATTTCTGGACACTTTTCTTCTTTTGCGCTGTTTTTCCATCCCAGATCGTACGTCATGAGCCGTGAAAAGGACTACAACCTAATCCATCTCATTTCTTTTACCGAATTCCACGGTACCTTGGGAAAGTCAACTTGGCTTCACGTAGAGAATAGGCCCGTAAACCGAGTACGTGGGGCGTGGGACCAGGTCTCCGTCCCTTCGGTGCCCATAACTTTTGATTCGTAAGGCGTTATGCGGCGCACAGCATACCGTTGGAAAGCTCTCCTTGAGTTCTACGACGGGGGCAGCTATCATGTTCGGCTGCTTCCGTTTCGGAGTCCAAAATCGAACGTTTTCATTAGTTTCAGGACATTTTTTTTCTTTTGCGATGTTTTTTCGTCCCTGTTCGTACGTCGTGAACCGCAATAAGGACAACAACTTAATCCATCACATTTCTATTATCGATTTCCACGGCACCTTGGGCAAGAAAACTTCGCTTCACTTAGAGGCTGGGCTCGCAAACTGAGGGCGTGAGGCTTGAGACCTGATATCCATCGCTCTACTCCCCATAACTTTTGATCTGTAAGAAGTTATGCGGCACACAGTATACCGTTGGAAAGCTCTCCTAGAGCTCAACGACAAGGGCAGCAAGCCTGCAAAGCAATGCCTATTTTTGACGCCCAAAATCAAATGTTTTTATCAGTTTCGGGACACTTTTCTTCTTTTGCTCTATTTTTCGATCCCGGATCATACGTCGTGTGCCGCGAAAAGGACGACAACCAAATCCATCACATTTTTATTACCGAATCCCATCGCACCTTGGGCAAGATAGCTACGCTTAACGTAGAGGCTGGGCCCGCAAACGGAGTGCGAGGGGCTTAGGACCAAGTCTCCGTCGCTCCGGTGCCCATAACGTTTGATCTGTAAGGAGTTACGCGGCGCACAACATACCGTTAGAAAGCTCTCTGAGAGCTCTACGACAGGTGCTGCAAGCCTGCTCGGCTGTGCCAATTCTAGGAGCCCAAAATTGAACGTTTTCATCAGTTTAGGGACACTTTTCTTCTCCTGCGCTATTTTTTCGTCTGGGATCGTACGTCGTCAGCCACGAAAAGGACAACAACTTAATCCATCACATTTCTATTACCGAATCCCACGCCACCTTGGGCAAGACAACTTCGCTTCAAGTACAGGCTAGGCCAGCAAACCGAGGGCGTGGGGCTTGGGGTAGGGTCTCCGTCGCTTCAGTGTCCATAACTTTTGATTCGTAAGGAGTTACGCGGTGCACTACATACCGTTGGAAAGCTCTCCAAGAGCTCTACGACAGGGGTAGCAAGCCTGCTTGGCTGCACCTATTCTCGGTGGCCAAAATCAAATATTTTTATCTGTTTTAGGACACTTTTCTTCTTTTGTGCTGTTTTTCCATCCCAAATCGTACGTAGTGAGCCGCGAAAAGGATGACAACCTAATCCATCACATTTCAATTACCGAGTCCGATAGAAACTGGGGCAAGAAAACTTCGTTTAACGTAGAGGCTGGGCCTGCAAACTGAGTGCGTGGGGTTTAGGGCCAGGTCTCCGTCGCTCTGGTGCCCATAACTTTTGATCCATAAGGAGTTACGCAGCGCACAACATACCGTTAGAAAGCTCTCTGAGAGTTCTACGATGGGGGCAACGATTATGCTTAGCTGCTCCTATTTTGGGAGTCCAAAATTGAACGTTTTCATCAGCTTCGAGACATTTTTATTCTTTTGCGTTGTTTTTCTGTCCCGGATCGTACGTCGTGAGCCACGAAAAGGACGACAACCTAATCTATCACATTTCTATTACCGAATCTCATGGGACTTTGGGCAAGACAACTTCGCTTAACGTAGAGACTGGGCCCGCAAACTAAGTGCGTGGGGCTTGGGACGATGTCTCCGTCGCTCCGGTACTCGTAACTTTTGATCCGTAAGAAGTTACGCAGTGCACAGCATATCGTTGGAAAGCTCTCCTAGAGTTCTACGACGGGGGCAGTGCTCCTGCTCGGTTGCGCCTGTTTCAGAGTCCAAAATCAAACATTTTCATCAGTTTCGCGACACTTTTCTTCTTTTACGATATTTTTTCATCCCGGTTCGTACGTCGTGAACCGCGATAAGGACACCAACTTCATCCATCACATTTCTATTACCGAATCCCATGGTACCTTGGGCAAGAGAACTTCGTTTCACTTAGAGGCTGGACCCGCAAACAGAGGACGTGGGGCTTGGGACCTGGTCTCCATCGCTCTAGTCCCCATAACTTTTGATCCGTAAGGAGTTACGTGGCGCACAGTATACCGTTGGAAAGCTCTTCGAGAGCTCTATGACAGGGGCAGCAAGCCTGCTAGGCATCGCCTATTTTCAGAGTCCAAAATCAAACGTTTTCATCAGTTTTAGGGCACTTTTCTTCTTTTGCTATGTCTTTTCGTCCGGGATCGTACGTCGTGAGCCGCGAAAAGGACAACATCCTAATCCATCACATTTCTATTACCGAATCCCACGCCACATTGGGCAAGACAACTTCGCTTCACGTAGAGGTTGGGCCCGCAAACTGAGGGTGTAGGGCTTGGACTAGGTCTCTGTCGCTCCGGTGCCTATAACTTTTGATCCGTAAGGAGTTACGAGGCGCACAACATACCGTTAGAAAGCTCTCTGCAGTCCTGCTTGGCTGCGCCTATTCTTGGAGCCCAAAATTGAACGTTTTCATCAGTTTAGGGACACTTTTCTTCTCTTGCGCTATTTTTCCGTCTCGGATCGTACTTCGTGAGCCGCGAAAAGGAAGACAACTTAATCCATCACATTTCTATTACCGAATCCCATGGCACCTTCGGCAAGACAACTACGCTTCACGTAGAGGCTGGGCCAGCAAACCGAGGGCGTGGGGCTTGGGACAAGGTCCCCGTCGCTCCAGTGCGCATAACTTTTCATTCGTAAGGAGTTACGCGGCAGATTGTATACCGTTGGAAAGCTCTCTGAGAGCTCTACGACAGGTGCTGCAATCCTGCAAGGCTACGCCTGTTCACGGAGCCCAAAATAGAACACTTTCATCAATTTCGGTACACTTTTCTTCTTTTGCGCTGTTTTTCTGTCCTGGATCGTACGTCGTGAACCGTGAAAAGGACGACAACCTAATCCATCACATTTCTATTACCGAATCCCATGGCACCTTGGTCAAGAAAACTTAGCTTCACGTAGAGGCTGGGCCAACAAACCGAGGGCGTGGGGCTTGGGACCAGGTCTCCGTCGCTCTAGCGCCTATAACTTTTGATCTGTAAGGAGTTACGTGGCGCACATCATACCGTTGGAAAGCTCTCCGAGAGCTCTACAACAAGGGCAGCAAGATTGCTTGGCCGCACCTATTTTTGAAGCCCAAAATTGAGAGTTTTCTTCAGTTTCGGTACACTTTTCTACTTTTGCGCAGTTTTTTCATTCCGGATCGTACGTCGTGAGCTGCGAAAAGGACGACAACCTAATCCAGCACATTTCTGTTACTGAATCCCACCGTACCTTGGGCTATACAACTTCGTTTCACGTAGAGGCTGGGCCCGCAAACCAAGGGCGTGGGGCTTAGGACCAGGTCTCCATCTTTCCGGTGCCCAAAACTTTTTATTCGTAAGGAATTGCACGACACACATCATACTGTTGGAAAGCTCTCCAAGAGCTCTACGACGTGGCCAGCAATCCTGCTCGGCTGCGCCTATTTTCGGAGCCTAAAATTGAACATTTTCATCAATTTCGGGACACTTTTCTTCTTTTGTGTTGTTTTTCCGTCCCGGTTCGTACATCGTGAGCCTCGATAAGGACGATGACCTAATCCATCACATTTCTATTACCGAATCCCATGGCACCTTAGGCAAAACAACTTCGCTTGACGTAGATGCTGGGGCCGCAAACCGAGGGCGTGGGGCTTGGGACCAGGTCTCCGTCGCTCCAGTGTCCATAACTTTTGATCCGTAAGGAGTTACACGGCGCACAATATACCGTTGGAAAGCTCTCCGAGAGCTCTACGATAGGGGTAGCAAGACTGCTCGGCTGTGCCTATTCTCAGAGCTCAAAATCGAATGTTTTCAACAGTTTTGGGACACTATTTGTCTTTTCCAAGTGTTTTTTCGTCCCGAATCGTACGTCGTGAGCCGCGAAAAGGATGACAACCTAATCCATCACATTTCTATTATCGAATCCCACGGTACCTTGGGCAAAACAACTTTGCATCATGTCGAGGCTGGGCCCGCAAACTAAGGGCGTGGGGCTTGGGACCAGGTCTCTGTCGCTCTTATGCCCATAACTTTTGATCCGTGAGGAGGTACGCTGCGCACAACATACCGTTGGAAATCTCTCTAATAGCTTTACGACAGGGGCAGCAAGCCTGCTTAGCTGCGCCTCTTTACGGAGACAAAAAATGAACATTTTCATCAATTTCAGGACACTTTTCTTATTTTGCGCTATTTTTTCTTCTCGTATCGTACGTCGCGGGCAGCAAAAAGGACGACAACCTAATCCATCACATTTCTTTTACCGAATCCCATGGCACATTGGGCAAGAGAACTTTGCTTCATGTAGAGGCTGGGCTCGTAAACCGAGGGCATGGGGCTTGGGACCAGGTCTCCGTCGCTCCGTTGCCCATAACTTTTGATCCGTAAGGAGTTACGCGTCGCACAACATACCGTTGGAAAGCTCTCTGATAGCTCTACGACAAGGGCAGCAAGCCTGTTCCGCTGCGCCTCTTTTCGGTGCCCAAAATTGAATATTTTCCTCAGTTTCGAGACATTTTTCTTCTTTTGCGCTATTTTTTATTCCCGTATCGTACGTCGTGAGCTGCAAAAAGGACGACAACCTAATCCCTCACATTTCTATTACTGATTCCCACAAAAGCTTGGGCAAGACAACTTCACTTCACGTAGAGGCTGGGCCCGCAAACCGAGGACGTGGGGCTTGGGACCAAGTCTCCGTCGCTCCAGTGCCTATAAATTTTTTATCCGTAATAAGTTACGCGACACACAGCATACCGATGGAAAGCTCTCCGAGAGCTCTACCACGGGGGCAGCGATCCTGCTCACCTGCGCCTATTTTCGGAGTCCAAAATCAAACATTTTCATCAGTTTCGGGACACTTTTCTTCTTTTGCGATGTTTTTTCGTCCCGGTTCGTACGTCGTGAGCCGCGATAAGGACGAAAAACTAATCCATCACATTTCTATTACCGAATCCCACGGCGCCTTGGGCAAGACAATTTCGCTTTAGTTAGAGATTGGGCCCGCAAACCGAGGGCATGGGGCTTGGGACCTGGTCTCCATCACTCTAGTGCTCATAACTTTTGATCCGTAAGGAGTTACGCGACGCACAGTATACCGTTGGAAAGATCTCCGAGAGCTATACGACAGGGGTAGCAAGCCTGTAATGCAGCGCCTATTTTTAGAGCCCAAAATCAAATTTTTTCATCAGTTTTGGGACACTTTTCTTCTTTTACCCTGCTTTTTCGTCCCGAATCGTACGCCGTGAGCCTCGAAAAGGACGACAACCTAATCCATCACATTTCTATTACCGAATCCCATGCCACCTTGGGCAAGACAAATTCGCTTCACGTAGAGGCTGGGCCCGCAAACCGAGGGCATAGGGCTTGGACCAGGTCTCCGTCGCTCCGGTGCCCATAAGTTTTGATCCGTAAAGAGTTACGCAGCGCACAGCATACCATTGGAAAGCTCTCTGAGAGTTCTACGACAGTTGCAGCAAGCCTGCACTGTTGCGCCTATTCTCAGAGCCTGAAATTGACAGTTTTCATCAGTTTAGGGATACTTTTCTTCTCTTGCACTATTTTTCCTTCTCGGATCGTATGTCGTGAGTCACGAAAAGGACGAAAATCTAATCCATCACAATTCTATGACCGAATACCACGGCACCTTGGGTAAGACAACTTGGATTCACTTAGAGGCTGCGCCCGCAAACCGAGGGCGTGGGGCTTGGGACCTGGTATCCATCGCTCTAGTGCTTATAACTTTTGATCCGTAAGGAGTTACGTGACGCACAGTATACCGTTGGAAAGCTCTCCGAGAGCTCTACGATAGGGGCAGCAAACCTGCAGTGCAATGCCTATTTTTGGAGCCCGAAATCAAACATTTTCATCAGTTTTGGGACACTTTTCTTCTTTTGCGCTCTTTTTTCATCCCGGTTCGTACGTTGTGAGGTGCAATAAGAACGACAACCTAAACCAACACATTTCTATTACCGAATCCCATGGCACCTTAGGCAAGACAACTTCTCTTCTCGTAGAGGCTGGGCCCGCAAACCTTAGGCTGAGAGCTCTACGATAGGGGCAGCAAGCCTGCTTGGCTGCGCCTGTTCTCAGAGCCCAAAATTGAACGTTTTCATCACTTGCGGGACACTTTTCTTCGTTGGCGCTGTTTTTCGGTCCCGGATCGTACGTCGTGAGCCACGAAAAGGATGACAACCTAATCCATCACATTTCTATTACCGAATCCCATGGCACCTTAGACAACTTCGCTACACGTAGAGGCTAGGCCCGCAAACTGAGGGCGTAGGGCTTGGGACCAGGTCTCCGTCGCTTTGGTTCCCATCACTTTTGATCCGTAAGGAGTTACGCGGCGCACAGCATACCGTTGGAAAGCTCTCCGAGAGCTCTACAATGGTGGCAGCAAGCTTGCTCAGCTGCGCCTATTTTCAGAGACCAAAATTGAATGTTTTCATCAGTTTTGGGACACTTTTTCTCTATCGCGCTGTTTTTCCGTCATGGATCGTACGTCGTGAGCCGCGAAAAGGATGACAACCTAATCCATCACATTTCTATTACTGAATCCCATGCCACCTTGGGCAAGACAATTTCGCTTCACGTAGAGGTTGGGCCCGCAAACCGAGGGGGTGTGGCGCTTGGGACCAGGTCTCCGTCGCTCCCGTACCCATAACTTTTGATCCGTAAAGAGTTACACGGCGCATAGCATGCTGTTGGAAAGCTCTCCGAGAGCTCTACGACGAGGGCAGCAAGCTTGCTTGGCTGTGCCTGTTCTCAGAGCCCAAAATTGAATGTTTTCATCAGTTTTGGGATGCTTTTCATGTTTTACGCTGTTTTTTCGTCCTGGATCGTACGTCGTGAGCTGCGAAAAAGACGACAACATAATTCATCACATTTCTATTACCGAATCCCAAGGAACCTTAGGCAAGACAACTTCGCTTCACGTAGAGGATGGGCCCGCAAACCGAGTGCGTTAGGCTTGGGACTAGGTCTCCGTCGCTCTGGTGCCTATAACTTTTGATCCGTAAAGAGTTACACGGCGTACAGCATACCTTTGGAAAGCTCGCCGAGTACTCTATGACGGGTGCAGTGATCCTGCTCGGTTGCGCTTTGTTTCATAGTCCAAAATCGTACATTTTCATCAGTTTCGGGACACTTTTCTTCTTTTGCGCTATTTTTCTGTCCCGGTTCGTACATCGTGAGCCGTGATAAGGACAACAACCTAATCCATCACATTTCTTTTACCAAATCCCATGGCACCTTGAGCAAGACAAATTCACTTCACGTAGAGGCTGGGCCCACAAACTGAGGGCGTAGGGCTTGTGACCAAGTATCCTTCGATCTAGTGCCTATAACTTTTGATCCGTAAGGAGTTACGCGGCGCAAAGCATACCGTTGGAAAGCTCTACGACTGGGGCATCGACAACTTTGCTTCACATGGAGGCTGGGCCTGCAAACTGAGGGCGTAGGGCTTGGGACCAGGTCTCTGTCGCTCTGGTTCCCATAATATTTGATCTGTAAGGAGTTACGTGGCACATAGCCTACCGTTGGAAAGCTCCCTGAGAGCTCTATGACAGGCGCGACAAGCTTGATTGGCTGCGCCTATTCTCGGAGCCCAAAATCGACCATTTTCATCAGTTTAGGAACACTTTTCTTCTCTTGCGCTGTTTTTCTGTCTTGAATCCTACATCGTGAGCCTCGAAAAGGACGACAATATAATCCATCACACTTCTATTACCGAATCCCACACTACCTTGGGCAAGACAATTTCGCTTCACGTAGAGGCTGGGCTCGCAAACCGAGAGCGTGGGGCTTGGGACAAGGTCTCCGTCGCTCCGGGGCCCATAACTTTTGATCCGGAAGGAGTTACGCGGCACACTGCAGACCCTTGGAAAGCTCTCCGAGAGCTATACGATAGGGGCAGCAAGCCTGCTCGGCTGTGCCTGTTCTCGGGGCCCAAAATCGATCATTTTTATCAGTTTCGGGACACTTTTCTTCTTTTGCGTTGTTTTTCCATCTCGGATAGTATGTCGTGAGCTGCGAAAAGGACGATAACCTAATCCATCACATTTATATTACAGACTCCCACGGAACCTTGGGCAAGAAAACTTCGTTTCACGTAGAGGCTGGTCCAGCAAACCGAGGGCGTGGGACTTTGGACCAGGTCGTCGTCGATCCAATGCCCATAACTTTTGATCCGTAAGGAGTTACATGGCGTACATCAAACAGTTGGAACGCTCTCCGAAAGCTCTACGACAGGGGCAGCAAGAATGCTCGGCTGCACCTATTTTCGGAGCCCAAAATTGAACGTTTTCATCAGTTTCGGGATACTTTTCTTCTTTTACGTTGTTTTTTCGTCCTAGATCGTACAATGTGAGCCGCGAAACGGACAACAACCTAATCCATCACATTTCTATTACTGAATCCAATGGTACCTTAAGCAAAATAACTTCACTTCACGTAGAGGCTGGGCCCGCAAACAGAGGGCGTGGGGCTTGGGACCACGTCTCCGTCGCTCTGAGGCCCATAACTTTTGATCCGTATGGAGTTACGTGGAGCACAGCATACCATTGGAAAGTTCTCCGAGTCCTCTACGACGGGGGCAGCAAGCTTGCTTTGGTGTCTCCATTTCCAGAGCCCAAAATTGAATGTTTTCATCAGTTTTGGGATGCTTTTCATGTTTTACGCTGTTTTTTCGTCCTGGATCGTACGTCGTGAGCTGCGAAAAAGACGACAACATAATTCATCACATTTCTATTACCGAATCCCAAGGAACCTTAGGCAAGACAACTTCGCTTCACGTAGAGGATGGGCCCGCAAACCGAGTGCGTTAGGCTTGGGACTAGGTCTCCGTCGCTCTGGTGCCTATAACTTTTGATCCGTAAAGAGTTACACGGCGTACAGCATACCTTTGGAAAGCTCGCCGAGTACTCTATGACGGGTGCAGTGATCCTGCTCGGTTGCGCTTTGTTTCATAGTCCAAAATCGTACATATTCATCAGTTTCGGGACACTTTTCTTCTTTTGCGCTATTTTTCTGTCCCGGTTCGTACATCGTGAGCCGTGATAAGGACGACAACCTAATCCATCACATTTCTTTTATTGAATCCCATGGCACCTTGGGCAAGACAAATTCACTTCACGTAGAGGCTGGGCCCACAAACCGAGGGCGTGGGGCTTGTGACCAAGTAGCCTTCGATCCGGTGCCCATAACTTTTGATCCGTAAGGAGTTACGCGGCGCAAAGCATACCGTTGGAAAGCTCTACGAGAGCTCTACGACTGGGGCATCGACAACTTTGCTTCACATGGAGGCTGGGCCTGCAAACTGAGGGCGTAGAGCTTGGGACCAGGTCTCTGTCGCTCTGGTTCCCATAATATTTGATCCGTAAGGAGTTACGCAGCGCACAGGCTACCGTTGGAAAGCTCCCTGAGAGCTCTACGATAGGCGCGACAAGCTTGATCGGCTGCGCCTATTCTCGGAGCCCAAAATCGACCGTTTTCATCAGTTTAGGAACACTTTTTTTCTCTTGCGCTGTTTTTCTGTCTTGAATCCTACGTCGTGAGCCGCGAAAAGGACGACAATCTAATCCATCACACTTCTATTGCCGAATCCCTCGCCACCTTGGGCAAGACAATTTCGCTTCACGTAGAGGCTGGGCTCGCAAACCGAGAGCGTGGGGCTTGGGACAAGGTCTCCGTCGCTCCGGTGCCCATAACTTTTGATCCGTAAGGAGTTACGCGGCACACTGCATACCCTTGGAAAGCTCTCCGAGAGCTATACGACACGGGTAGCAAGCCTGCTCGGCTGTGCCTGTTCTCGGGGCCCAAAATCGATCATTTTTATCAGTTTCGGGACACTTTTCTTCTTTTGCGTTGTTTTTCCATCTCGGATAGTATGTCGTGAGCTGCGAAAAGGACGATAACCTAATCCATCACATTTCTATTACAGAATCCCATGGAACCTTGGGCAAGAAAACTTCGCTTCACGTAGAGGCTGGTCCAGCAAACCGAGGGCGTGGGGCTTTGGACTAGGTCTCCATCGCTCCAATGCCCATAACATTTGATCTGTAAGGAGTTACGCGGTGCACCACATACCGTTAGAAAGCTCTCCTTGAGCTCTACGACGGGGGCAACTATCCTGCTCAGCTGCGCCTGTTTTGGGACTTCAAAATCGAACGTTTTCAATAATTTCGGGATACTTTTCTTCTTTTGTGCTATTTTTTCATCCCGGATCGTACGTCGTGAGCCGCGAAAAAGATGACAACCTAATCTATCACATTTCTATTACCGAATCGCACGGTACCTTGGGCAAGATAACTTCACCTCACGTAGAGGCTGGGCCCGCAAACCGAGGGCGTGGGGCTTAGGACCAGGTCTCCGTCGCTCCAATGCCCATAACTTTTTATCCGTAAGGAGTTACGCGATGCACAGCAAACCGTTGGAAAGCTCTTCGAGAGCTCTACGACGGGGGCAGCAAGCTTGCTTTGCTGTATCCATTTGCAGTGCCCAAAATCGAACGTTTTCATCAGTTTTAGGATACTTTTCTTCTCTTGTGCTGTTTTTTCGTCCCGATTCGTACGTCGTGAGCCGCGATAAGGACGACAACCTAATCCATCATATTTCTATTACCGAATCCCACAGCAACTTGGGCAACAAACCTTCACTTCACGTAGAGGCTGGGCCCACAAACCGATGGCGTTGGGCTTGGGACCAGGTCTCCGTCGCTCCAATGCCCATAACTCTTGATCCGTAAGGAGTTACGCGGGGCACAACATACCGTTATAAAGCTCTCCGAGATCACTATGACAAGGGTAGCAAGCCTGCACGGTTGCGCCCTTTTTCGGAGTCCAAAATTGAACGTTTTTATCAGTTTCGGGATACTTTTCTACTTTTGCTCTGTTTTTCTATCCCGGATCGTACGTCGTGAGCCGTGAAAAGGACGACAACCTAATCCATCACATTTCTATTACTGAATTCCACGGCACCTTAGGCAAGAGAACTTAACTTCATGTAGAGGCAGGGCCAGCAAACCGAGGGCGGGGGGATTGTGACCAGGTACCAGTCGGTCCGGTGCCCATAACTTTTGATCCGTAAGGAGTTACGCGATGCACAACATACCGTTGGGAAGCTCTCCGAGAGCTCTACGACAGGGGTAGCAAGCCTACTTAGCTATGCCTATTTTTAGAGCCCAAAATCGAACGTTTTCATTAGTTTTGGGACACTTTTCTTCTTTTGTACTATTTTTTCGTCCAAGACCGTACGTCGTGAGCTGTGAAAAGGACAGCAACAAAATCCATCACATTTCAATTACCGAATCCAACGCCACCTTAGGCAAGACAACTTTGCTTAAGTAGAGGCTAGGCCCACAAACCAAGGGCGTGGAGCTTGGGAACAGGTCTCCGTCGTTCCGGTGCCCATAAATTTTGATCCTTAAGGAGTTACGCGGTGCACAGCATACTGTTAGAAAGCTTTCCGAGAGCTCTACGATAGGGGCAGCAAGTCTGCTCGGCTGCGCCTATTTTCGGTACCCAAAATCAAACATTTTCATCTATTTCGGGATACTTTTCTTCTTTTACGCTGTTTTTCCATCCCGGTTCATATGTCGTGAGCGGCGAAAAAGACAACAACCAAATCCGTCACATTTCTATTACCGAATCTCACAGCCCCTTGGGCAAGTCAACTTTGCTTTACGCAGAGGCTGGGCCCACAAACCGAGGGCGTGGGGCTTGGCACCAGGTCTCCGTCGCTCCGGTGCCCATAACTTTTGATCTGTAAGAAGTAACACGGTGCACAGCATACCGTTGGAAAGCTCTCCGAGAGCTCTACGACAGGGGCAGCAAGCCTGCTCGGCTACGCCTATTCGTAGAGCCCAAAATCGATCATTTTCATCAGTTTCATTATACTTTTAATCTTTTGCGCTGTTTTTTCATCCTGAATCGTACGTCGTGAGCCGTGAAAAGAATCACAACCTAATCCATCACATTTCTATTACTGATTCCCACTACACCTTGGGCAAGACAACTTCGCTTCATGTAGAGGCTTGGCCCACAAACCGATGGCGTGGGGCTTGGGACCAGGTCTCCGTCGCTCCGGTACCCATAACTTTTGATCCGTAAGGAGTTACGTGGCGCACAGCATACCGTTGAAAAGTTCTCTGAGAGCTCTATGACGGGTACAGCAAGCCCGCTCAACTGCGCCTATTTTTGGAGCCCAAAATCTAAAGTTTTCAGCAGTTTAAGTAAACTTTTCTTCTTTTGCCCTGTTTTTCTGTCCCGGAATGTACGTCGTGAGCCGCAATATGGGCGACAACCAAATTCATCACATTTCTATTATCGAATCCCACGCCACCTTGGGCAAGACAACTTTGCCTCACGTAGAGGCTGGGCCCACAAACCGTGGGCGTGGGGCTTGTGATAAGGTCTCTGTCGCTCCGATGCCCATAACTTTTTATCCGTAAGGAGTTACGCAGTGCACAACATACTGTTGGAAAGCTCTCTGAGAGTTCTACGACAGGCGCAACAAACTTGCTCGGCCGCGCCTATTCTCAGAGTCAAAAATTGAACGTTTTCATTAGTTTAGGGATACTTTTCTTTTCTTGTGCTGTTTTTTCGTCTCGGATCGTACGTCATGAGCCGCGAAAAGGACGACAACCTAATCCATCACATTTCAATTATCGAATCCCATGCCACCTTGGGCAAGACAACTTCGCTTCACGTAGAGGCTGGGCCCGTAAACCGAGGGCGTGGGGCTTGGGACAAGGTCTCCGTCGCTCTGGTGCCCATAACTTTTGATTTGTAGGGAGTTATGTGGCGCACAACATACCGTTGGAAAGCTCGCCGAGAGCTCTAACACGGGTGCAGTGATCCTGCTCAGCTGCTACTATTTTTGGAGTCCAAAATCAAACGTTTTCATCAATTTTAGAACCCTTTTCTTCTTTTGCGCTATTTTTTCGTCCCCGTTCGTACGTCGTGAGCCGCGATAAAGACGACAACCTAATCCATCATATTTCTATTACCGAATCCCACGGCACCTTCAGCAAGACAACTTCGCTTCACGTAGAGGCTGGGCTCGCAAACCGAGGGCGTGGGGCTTAGGACCTGGTCTCCGTCACTCCGGTGCCCATAACTTTTGATCCGTAAGGAGTTACGCGGCGCACTGCATACCGTTGGAAAGCTTTCCGAGAGCTCTACGATTGAGGCAACAAGCCTGCATTGCCGTGCCTATTTTTGGAGCCCAAAATTGAACATTTTCATCAGTTTCATGACACTTTTCATCTTTTGCTCTGTTTTTCTCGGATCGTACATCGTGAGCCGCAAAAAGGACGACAACCTAATCCATCACATTTTTATTACCGAATCCCACGCCACCTTGGGCAAGATAACTTCGCTTCACGTAGAGGCTGGGCCTTCAAACCGAGGGCGTGGGGCTTGGGACCCAGTCTCCCTTGTTTCGGTTCCTATAACTTTTGCTCCGTAAGGAGTTACGCGGCGCACAACATACCGTTGGAAAGCTCACCAAGAGCTCTACGACAAGGGCAGCAAGCCTGCTCGGCTGCGCCTGTTCTCAGAGCTCAAAATCGAACGTTTTTATCAGTTTTGATACACTTTTCTTCTTTGGCTCTATTTTTTCGTCTCGGATCGTACGTCATGAGCCGCGAAAAGGACGACAACCTAATCCATCACATTCCCAAAATTGAACATTTTCATCAGTTTCGATATACTTTTCTTCATTTTCTCTGTTTTTTCGTCCTGGATTGTACGTCGTGAGCCGCGAAAAGGATGACAACCTAATCTATCACATTTCTATTACCGAATCCCACGGCACCTCGCGCAAGACAACTTTGCTTCACGTAGAGGCTGGGCCCGCAAATAGAGGGCGTAGGGCTTGGGACCAGGTCTCCGTCGCTCTGGTGCCCATAACTTTTGATCCGTAAGGAGTTACGCGGCCCACAGCATACTGTTGGAAAACTCTCTGAGAGCTCTACGACAGGCGCATCAAGCTTGCTCGGCTGTGCCTATTCTTGGAGCCCAAAATCGAACGTTTTCATTAGTTTAGGGACACTTTTCTTTTCTTGCACTGTTTTTCGATCTCGGATCGTACGTCGTGAGCCGCGAAAAGGACGACAATCTAATCCATCACATTTCTATTGCCGAATCCCACACCACCTTGGGCAAGACAACTTCGATTCATGTAGAGGTTGGGCTCGCAAACCGAGGGCATAGCGCTTGGGACAAGGTCTCCGTCGCTCCGGTGCCCATAACTTTTGATCCGTAAGGAGTTACGCGGTACACTGCATACCGTTGGAAAGCTCTATGAGAGCTCTACGACACGGGTAGCAAGCCTGCTCGGCTGTGCCTGTTCTCGGGGCCCAAAATCGATCATTTTTATCAGTTTCAGGACACTTTTCTTCTTTTGCGTTGTTTTTCCATCTCGGATAGTATGTCGTGAGCTGCGAAAAAGACGACAACCTAATCCATCACATTTCTATTACAGAATCCCATGGAACCTTGGGCAAGAAAACTTCGCTTCACGTAGAGGCTGGTCCAGCAAACCGAGGGCGTGGGGCTTTGGACTAGGTCTCCGTCGCTCCAATGCCCATAACATTTGATCCGTAAGGAGTTACGCGGCGCACAACATACCGTTGGAAAGTTCTCCGAGAGCTCTGTGACGGGGGAAACGATCCTTCTCGGCTGCGCCTATTTTGGGACATCAAAATTGAACATTTTTATCAGTTTTGGGACACTTTTCTTCTTTTGCGCTATTTTTTCGTCCCGGATCGTACGTCGTGAGCCGCGAAAAGGACGACAACCTAATCCATCACATTTCTATTATCGAATCCCATGGCACCTTGGGCAAGACAACTTCACTTCATGTAGAGACTGGGCGTGCAAACCGAGGGCGTGGGGCTTTGGACCAGGTCTCCGTCGCTCCAATGCCCATAACTTTTGATCCGTAAGGCGTTACACGTCACACAACATACTATTGGAAAGCTCTCCGAGTCCTCTACGACAGGGGCAACAAGCTTGCTTTGCTGTATCCATTTGCGGAGCCCAAAATCGAACGTTTTCATTAGTTTCGGGACGCTTTTCATGTTTTGCGCTGTTTTTCTATCCCGGTTCGTACGTCGTGAGCCACGATAAGGACGACAACCTAATCCATCATATTTCTATTACCGAATCCCACAGCAACTTGGGCAACAAACCTTCACTTCACGTAGAGGCTGGGCCCACAAACCGATGGCGTTGGGCTTGGGACCAGGTCTCCGTCGCTCCAATGCCCATAACTCTTGATCCGTAAGGAGTTACGCGGTGCACAACATACCGTTATAAAGCTCTCCGAGATCACTATGACAAGGGTAGCAAGCCTGCACGGTTGCGCCCTTTTTCAGAGTCCAAAATCGAACATTTTTATCAGTTTCGGGACACTTTTCTACTTTTGCTCTGTTTTTCTATCCCGGATCGTACGTCGTGAGCCGTGAAAAGGACGACAACCTAATCCATCACATTTCTATTACTGAATTCCACGGCACCTTAGGCAAGAGAACTTAACTTCATGTAGAGGCAGGGCCAGCAAACCGAGGGCGGGGGGATTGTGACCAGGTACCAGTCGGTCCGGTGCCCATAACTTTTGATCCGTAAGGAGTTATGCGGTGCACAGCATACCGTTGGGAAGCTATCCGAGAGCTATACGACAGGGGCAGCAATCCTACTAGGCTGCGTGTATTTTCGGAGCCCAAAATTGAACATTTTGATCAGTTTGGGATAATTTTCTTCATTTTTGCTATTTTTTTGTCCCGGATCGTACGTCGTGAGCTGTGAAAAGGACAGCAACAAAATCCATCACATTTCAATTACCGAATCCAATGCCACCTTAGGCAAGACAACTTTGCTTAAGTAGAGGCTAGGCCCACAAACCAAGGGCGTGGAGCTTGGGAACAGGTCTCCGTCATTCCGGTGCCCATAAATTTTGATCCGTAAGGAGTTACGCGGTGCACAGCATACTGTTAGAAAGCTTTCCGAGAGCTCTACGACAGGGGCAGCAAGTCTGCTCGGCTGCGCCTATTTTCGGTACCCAAAATCAAACATTTTCATCTATTTCGGGATACTTTTCTTCTTTTACGCTGTTTTTCCATCCCGGTTCATATGTCGTGATCGGCGAAAAAGACAACAACCAAATCCGTCACATTTCTATTACCGAATCTCACAGCCCCTTGGGCAAGTCAACTTTGCTTTACGCAGAGGCTGGGCCCACAAACCGAGGGCGTGGGGCTTGGCACCAGGTCTCCGTCGCTCCGGTGCCCATAACTTTTGATCTGTAAGAAGTAACACGGTGCACAGCATACCGTTGGAAAGCTCTCCGAGAGCTCTACGACATGGGCAGCAAGCCTGCTCGGCTACGCCTATTCGTAGAGCCCAAAATCGATCATTTTCATCAGTTTCAGGACACTTTTATTCTTTTGCGCTGTTTTTCCGTCCCGAATCGTACGTCGTGAGCCGCGAAAAGGATCACAACCTAATCCATCACATTTCTATTACCGATTCCCACGACACCTTGGGCAAGAAAACTCCTCTTCAAGTAGAGGCTGGGACCGCAAATCGAGTACGTGGGGCTTGCGACCAGGTCTCCGTCGCTCCGTTGCCTATAACATTTGATCCGTAAGAAGTTATGTGGCTCAAACCATACCGTTGTAAAGCTCTCCGAGAGCTCTACGACGAGGGTAGCAAGCTTGCACGGCTGTGCCAGTTTTCGGATCCCAAAATCGAACGTTTTCAGCAGTTTAGGTAAATTTTTCTTCTTTTGCGCTGTTTTTCTATCCCGGAACGTACGTCGTGAGCCGCGATAAGGACGATAACCATATTCATCACATTTCTATTACCGAATTACAAGCCACCTTGGGCAAGACAACTTTGCTTCATGTAGAGGCTGGGCCCGCAAACCGTAGTCGTAGGGCTTGGGATAAGGTCTCCGTCGCTCCGATGACCATAACATTTTATTTGTAAGGAGTTATGCGGCTCACAACATACCGTTGGAAAGCTGTCTGAGAGCTCTGTGAAAGGGGCAACAAGCTTGCTAGGCTGCGCCTGTTCTTGTAGTCCAAAATCGCACGTTTTCATCAGTTTAGGGATACTTTTCTTCTCTTGCACTGTTTTTTCGTCTCGGATCGTATGTCGTAAGCCACGAAAAGGACGACAATATAATCCATCACATTTCTATTACCGAATCCAGTGCTACCTTGGGCAAGGCAACTTCGCTTCATGTAGAGGCTGGGCCCGCAAACTGAGGGCGTGGGGCTTGGGACAAGGTCTCCGTCGCTCTGGTGCCCATAACTTTTGATTTGTAGGGAGTTATGTGGCGCACAACATACCGTTGGAAAGCTCGCCGAGAGCTCTAACACGGGTGCAGTGATCCTGCTTGGCTGCTCTCGTTTTCGGAGTCCAAAATCAAACGTTTTCATCAATTTTAGAACACTTTTCTTCTTTTGCGCTATTTTTTCGTCCCCGTTCGTACGTCGTGAGCCGCGATAAAGACGACAACCTAATCCATCATATTTCTATTACCGAATCCCACGGCACCTTCAGCAAGACAACTTCGCTTCACGTAGAGGCTGGGCCCGCAAACCGAGGGCATGGGGCTTAGGACCTGGTCTCCGTCACTCCATTGCCTATAACCTTTGATCCGTAAGGAGTTACGCGGCGCACAGCATACCGTTGGAAAGCTCTCCGAGAGCTCTACGATTGAGGCAGCAAGCATGCATCGCTGCGCCTATTTTTGGAGCCCAAAATTGATCATTTTCATCAGTTTCAGGACACTTTTCATCTTTTGCTCTGTTTTTCAGTCCCGGATCGTACATCGTGAGCCGCAAAAAGAACGATAACCTAATCCATCACATTTTTATTACCGAATCCGACGCCACCTTGGGCAAGATAACTTCGCTTCACGTTGAGGCTGGGCCTTCAAACCGAGGGCGTGGGGCTTGGGACCAGGTCTCCCTCGCTCTGGTGCCCATAATTTTTGCTCCGTAAGGAGTTACGCGGTGCACAGCATATCATTGGAAAGCTCACCGAGAGCTCTAGACAAGGGCAGCAAGCCTGCTCAGCTATGCCTATTCTCGGAGCTCAAAATCGAACGTTTTCATCAGTTTTGATACACTTTTCTTCTTTTGCTCGATTTTTCTGTCCTGGATCGTACATCATGAGCCGCGAAAAGGACGACAACCTAATCCATCACATTCCCAAAATTTAACGTTTTCATCAGTTTTGATATATTTTTCTTCTTTTGCTTTGTTTTTACGTCCCGGATCGTACGTCGTGAGCCGCGAAAAGGATGACAACCTAATCAATCACATTTCTATTACCGAATCCCACGGCACCTCGCGCAAGACAACTTTGCTTCACGTAAAGGCTGGGCCCGCAAATAGAGGGCGTAGGGCTTGGGACCAGGTCTCTGTCGCTCTGGTGCCCATAACTTTTGATCCGTAAGGAGTTACGCGATCCACAGCATACCGTTGGAAAGCTCTCTGAGAGCTCTACGACAGGCGTATCAAGCTTGCTTGGCTGCACCTATTCTTGGAGCCCAAAATCGAACGTTTTCATTAGTTTAGGGACACTTTTCTTTTCTTGCACTGTTTTTGGGGCTCGGATCGTACGTCGTGAGCCGCAAAAAGGACGACAATCTAATCCATCACATTTCTATTGCCGAATCCCATGCTACCTTGGGCAAGACAACTTCGCTTCATGTAGAGGTTGGGCTCGCAAACCGAGGGCGTGGGGCTTGGGACAAAGTCTCCGTCACTCCGGTGCCCATAACTTTTGATCCGTAAGGAGTTACGCAGCGCACTGCATACCGTTGGAAAGCTCTCCGAGAGCTCTACGATTGAGGCAGCAAGTCTGCATCACCGCGCCTATTTTTGGAGCCCAAAATTGAAAATTTTCATCAGTTTCAGGACGCTTTTCATCTTTTGCTCTGTTTTTCAGTCCCGGATCGTACATTGTGAGCCGCAAAAAGAATGACAACCTAATCCATCACATTTTTATTACCGAATCCGACGCCACCTTGGGCAAGATAACTTCGCTTCACGTTGAGGCTGGGCCTTCAAACTGAGGGCGTGGGGCTTGGGACCAGGTCTCCCTTGCTCCGGTGCCCATAACTTTTGCTCCGTAAGGAGTTACGCGGCGCACAGCATATCGTTGGAAAGCTCACCGAGAGCTCTAGACAAGGGCAGCAAGCCTGCTCAGCTATGCCTATTCTCGGAGCTCAAAATCAAACGTTTTCATCAGTTTTGATACACTTTTCTTCTTTTGCTCTATTTTTTCATCCCAGATCGTACGTCATGAGCCGCGAAAAGGATGACAACCTAATCCATCACATTCCCAAAATCGAACGTTTTCATCAGTTTCGATATACTTTTCTTCTTTCGCTTTGTTTTTTTGTCCCGGATCGTACGTCGTGAGCCGCGAAAAGGATGACAACCTAATCCATCACATTTCTATTACCGAATCCCATGGCACCTCGCGCAAGACAACTTTTCTTCACGTAGAGGCTGGGCCCGCAAATTGAGGGCGTAGGGCTTGGGACCTGGTCTTCGTCGCTTTAGTGCCCATAACTTTTGATCCGTAAGGAGTTACGCGGCCCACAGCATACTGTTGGAAAACTCTCTGAGAGCTCTACGACAGGCGCATCAAGCTTCCTCAGCTGTGCCTATTCTTGGAGCCCAAAATCGAACGTTTTCATCAGTTTAGGGACATTTTTCTTTTCTTGCGCTGTTTTTCGGTCTCAGATCATACGTCATGAGCCGCGAAAAGGACGATAATCTAATCCATCACATTTCTATTGCCGAATCCCACGCCACCTTGGGCAAGACAACTTCGCTTCATGTAGAGGCTGGGCTCGCAAACTGAGGGCGTGGGGCTTGGGACAAGGTCTCCGTTGCTCCGGTGCCCATAACTTTTGATCCGTAAGGACTTATGCGGCGCACTGCATATCGTTAGAAAGCTCTCCGAGAGCTCTACGACAAGGTCAGTAAGCCTGTAAGGCTACGCCTGTTTGCATCTTTTGCGCTATTTTTTCGTCCCGGATCGTATGTCGTGAGCCGCGAAAAGGACGACAACATAATCCATCACATTTCTATTGGTGAATCCCACGGCACCTTGGGCAAGAAAACTTCGCTTCACGTAGAGGCTGGACCAACAAACTGAGGGCGTGGGGCTTGGGACCAGGTCTCCGTCGCTCCGGTGCCCATAACTTTTGATTTGTAAGGAGTTACGTGGCGCACCACATACCGTTGGAAAGCTCTCCGAGAGCTCTACGACGGGGACAGCAAGATTTCTCGGCTGCTCCTGTTTTCGAAGCACAAAATTGAATGTTTTCTTCAGTTTCGATACACTTTTCTACTGTTGCACTGTTTTTTCGTTCCGGATCGTACGTCTTCAGTCGCGAAAAGGACGACAACCTAATTCATCACATTTCTATTACTGAATCCCACTATACCTTGGGCGAGACAACTTTGGTTCGCATAGAAGCTGGGCCCACAAACCGGGGGCGTGGGGCTTAGGACCAGGTCTCCGTCATTCCGGTGCCCATAACTTTTTATCCGTAAGGAGTTACACGACACACAGCATACCGTTGGCAAGCTCTCCGAGAGTTCTACGACGTGGGTAGCGATCCTGCTCGGCTGCGCCTGTTTTCAGAGCCCAAAATAGAACATTTTCATCAATTTCGGGACACTTTTCTTCTTTAGCGCTATTTTTTCGTCTTGGTTCGTACGTCATGAGCCGCGATAAGGACTGTCATGCCCCAACTCGACCCCTCCTATAATCAGTCAGGACGCAACGGAATTTCGGTAATATAACGACAGTAAATAGAATACCGAGGCTTTAAACCAACCTCCATAGGACATCATACATCAACTCCATAAACCATACAACAAACAACTACTCAATAACATAATAACATACACCATGACCATATCATACAATAAACATTCCTCGTTACATGCCTCAGTTCCAACATAATACATGAGCCCTTAATATACAATACAAAACATATTGAGCCAATCTAGCAACCTAATCATAAACAAAAGATAGGCTACTAAGACAACATCAACTAATTCATTAACTTATCAACATCTTATACATTATAAACTACAAAACAGATAAAAGTCTACTAAGTTAATTTACAAGATAATAAAACATGTACGACATCACGGATAAGACTCTAGAACATAGGACTCATCCACGTAAGGCACGTTTTCCACATTCTCCTCTTCAGGAGGCACGTACCCGTAATCCTACGAAAGTACACCTGTATGCATGCAATAATAGAGAGTGAGCTTATATAAAATAAGCCCAGCGAGGATCCGATAGATCACGAGCAAGGTCTACTAAACTCCTTGGAATAACCCTTTGAGTCAGTAAACACACAAAACAATAATAATAATATCATCACATAACTATATGACCATTCAATAAAGGATACTCTAGTTGGTGTAGCTCCAAACACCATCACGATCATAACAGCCTTCTTGTGACTCCCATAAACTCACGCACCCAGGGTACCCCCAATAACCTCGCCCTCCATGACACCTCCGTCATGCGAGCTGGAGGCAATCTCTGATAGTCATGCCGTTATCAACCCGACAGCCCAATGCTGCCCGAGAGGTGGCACACACATACCAGAGACCCAGCAATAATAATAAACATCAATCATTCACAAGAGGACAGTCTAGCAGAACTGTTTATCTCCCGGCATCAATCATCAATCAATAATCATCAATAATCATCAATAATCATATTAACATCATAATAACATCAATAACCAATTGAACAACATATAACTAAGTTAGATGACAAAGTAGGCCATCTAACCGAACATGCATAAAACGCGCAATCAAACCTTAATTTACCCATCAAAAACTCACAATTCAATCACTCAACCCACACCCAAATAAACTAAGGCTCGATCTAGCATTTTAAAGAAAGACAACCTAAACTTCAAATAATCATATCTTACATTCTACTAATCCAAACAACTCCAAATCAGTTTCTATCACTCACCCATTCAACCAACTACATTAGCCCCCTCGGAAAACCACCATAACACCTTCAAATCATGCCCGATAACCCTAAAACCCTAAGGTGTCAAGGCTGAATTTTCCAGATTTTCACCCAAACATCATAATCAAAAATTCGGCATTACAACGGCGCTACCACGTAATTATCAAACATTTAGAAATCGACGGCAATCGATTCCGAACAACACAACTCAATTTAATCAACATTGAACAAATTAATCAAATTTAAATACCCGAAAAATAAAAATTATGCTACAACCGATAAAAACTCGTAGTATTACAGCTAAATGATCTCTAGCATGCAAGGAGCAATAATCTAACATCAGATTAGAATTGTAACGGTTCAATTTTCATTTATACGCAAAAATGCAAAAGACAACTTTTGAGATCTAGAATTTTTTCTCACCTTTGATCCGAAATAAAGCTAGGAATGCGTGCAATAGGTGCCCAACAAGTGGAATCCAGCCCGGTTTGAAAAGATTCGGACTTTAAATGAGTTTTTTAAGGCAAAATTGCTTTGAAAATAAGTTGAATAAAATCTCTTTTTTTTCCTAAGCTTTCATGGCTGCAAGGTGTGTGTAAATGTGGTGTTTTGCTTTGTTTCATTGTGTGTTGGTGATATATGCATGAAAGTCAACAAGTTAAATGAAAGTCAAAGTTGAAACTTTAGCATTTTTAGTATTTTCTTGACCTTAAATGCATTTTATTGATCACCAAAGTTCAAAACAATTATTCAACACCCAAGATAGCTCAAGTAGATTATTTTTAGGTGACAAGAAATTTTACAATCAAACAATTTCACCCGAGTCGACTTCAAACTCCATTTTCCCAAAAGTCGAAGTAAAAACCATAACAAATTCTTAAGCCGATTTTAAAACCATTTTCATCAAACACAGGTCTATTAAAGTCTGTGGTCTAGGTCTACAAGGGTTAAAAAGACCAGTTTCAAAATTTTAGCGGACGTGTTTCGAAAATACTATTCACTAAAACTCGACGATAAAATTTCAGACTCCGTTTTTTATGAAAATTTCATGAATTCACATTTAGCACGTATTAAGAGTATTGATATCAAAATTATAACATTCTAGGCCCTATAGCACATAAATAGGTCATATGCACGTAAAACGAGACAAATCACGTAAATCAAGTTAAAGCAGAAAAGTGGGGTTTCACAAGGACAACGACCTAATCCATCACATTTCTATTACCGAATCCCATGGCACCTTAGGCAAAACAACTTCGCTTCACGTAGATGCTGGGCCAGCAAACCAAGGAAGTGGGGCTTGGGACCAGGTCTCCGTCGCTCTAGTGCCCATAACTTTTGATCCGTAAGGAGTTACGCGGCGCACATCATACCGTTGGAAAGCTCTCCAAGAGCTCTATGATAGCACAACAAGACTGCTCAGCTGCGCCTATTCTCGGAGCCCAAAATCTATCTTTTTCAATAGTTCGGGATACTTTTCTTCTCTTGCATGTGTTTTTCCTTCCCGGATCGTACGTCGTGAGCCGCAAAAAGGATGACAACCTAATTCATCACATTTCTATTACCAAATCCCATGGCACCTTGGGCAAGACAACTTCACTTCATGTAGAGGCTGAACCTGCAAACTGAGGGCGTGGGGCTTGGGACTAGGTCTCCGTCGCTGTTATGCCCATAACTTTTGATCCGTAAAGAGGTACACGGCGCACAGCATACCGTTGGAAAGCTCTTTGATAGCTTTACGACAAAGACAGCAAGCCTGCTCAGCTGCGTCTCTTTTCGGAAACCAAAATCGAACATTTTCATCAATTTCGGGACACTTTCCTTCTTTTACGCTATTTTTTCTTCCCGTATCGTACGTCGTGAGCGGTGAAAAGGACGACAACCTAATCCATCACATTTCTTTTACCGAATCCCATGGCACATTGGGCAAGACAACTTTGCTTCACGTAGAGGCTCGGCCCGCAAACCGAGGGCGTGGGGCTCAGGACCAGGTCTCCATCGCTCCGGTGCCCATAACTTTTGATCTGTAAAGAGTTACATAGCGCACAGCATATCGTTGGAAAGCTCTCTAATAGCTCTACGACAAAGGCAGTAAGCCTGTTCGGTTGTGCCCCTTTTCGGAGCTGAAAATTGAACATTTTCGTCAGTTTCGAGACACTTTTCTTCTTTTGCGCTATTTTTTCTTCCTGTATCTTACGTCGTGAGCCGCGAAAAGGACAACAACCTAATCCATCACATTTCTATTACCGATTCCCATGGCAACTTGGGCAAGACAACTTCGCTTCACGTAGAGGCTGGGCCCGCAAACCGAGGACATGAGGCTTGGGACCAGGTCTCCATCGCTCCGGTGCCTATAACGTTTTTATCCGTAAGGAGTTACGCGACACACAGCATACCGATAGAAAGCTCTCTGAGAGCTCTACGACGATTTGGGGGTCAACCGGGCAATTCATCTGGAAACACATCTGCATAATCTTTAATCACTGGCATCTCCTCCAACTTAGCTTTGTCCGACGGCTTGTTGATGAGGTAAGCTAAGTATCTATTACACCCTTTCCTCAAGGACTTTACTGCTTTCGTAGATGAAATGATGGAACTCCTAGTAAAGTCTTCTCGACCCATCACCTCCAATATTGGTTGACCAAGTATCCGGAATGTTACAATCTTCGTCCGGTATCTAGTTGGGCATGATGCTTTGCCAACCAGTCCATCCCTAAGATGACTTCATTGTCTCGAAAGGGTAATACAATAAGATTGGCTGAGAATTCCCTATCTTTAGTTTCGATTTTACATGCTTTACAAGCTGAGCGAGTGACATGTTTAGAACCCATCGGAGTACCAACTTCTAATTCGTAAGGCAAATATACAACTCGTAGTTTTACACGTTACACACATAAGGGAGTAATAAATGAATGAGTAGTACCTAGATCAATTAGCACCCTAACAGGTTGATTCAGTATCAAGAATATACCTTCAACAACAACAGTCTCCTCTGGAAGCTCCTCGCACTCAATAGCATAAGCTCGAGCCTGAACTCTAGGAACTGGAGTCTTGCCTCTATCAGCTGGTTTAACCTGATTTTGTCCTCCTTGCCATTTAGGGCAATCCTTGATCTGATGTTGATCACTGCCACACCGCACACATCGTCTTGACTTCTTCCAGTACTGGGCCTCGGTATGACCTTTCTTGTCACAGTAAGAACAATTGATAGATTGAATAGCAGGTGAACTACCTGTGGATCCGCGGGTGGAAGAGGCTGATGGTGCTTTAGTCGGGCCACGGTTATTAACTGGTCTGTTCTGGCTCTGGCCCTGACTGCGACTCTGACTCTGGAATTTTCTCTGTTGACCTGGAGGCTGGTATGGTTTCTTGTTCGGTTGGCTCGAATCGGCTCTATCAAGTTTCCTCTTCTCAACTCGGGAAGCAGCAACAAGGAGAGTAGAATAGGTATCAAAGTCATGCGAAGCCAACTGGTCCTGAATTTCCGGCCTCAACCCATTCGTAAATTTCCACATCTTCGCCTCAGGGGTACTGACCATGTATTAAGCATAACGGGACAGTCGGTCAAAACAAGCCTTGTACTGGGCCACCGTCATGTTACCCTGGTTCAAGTGCATGAATTCCTCAATCCGCCTCTGCCTGGAAACTGCAGGTACATATTTCTCCTTGAATGCCTTAACGAAATTAACCTACAAGCGAGGTGTCTGATTAGTTTCCCAAAGTGCCTCCACAGTGTGCCACCAATGCTCAGCATCCCCGTGCAACAGAAACATAGCAAACTCAACCTTTTCTTCATCAGTATAGTCAAGTGGTCTGAAAATCCTCTCGATCTCAAACAGCCAAGCCTCTACTTTTTCATAATCAGCTTCCCCGTGGAATTCAGACGGGCGAAAGTCAAGGAACTCCCGCATTCTGCTATGTCTTCCATGGTTAACATCATTCCTGTTGTTGTTGTTTGCTTCACGTGCATCTTGACGTTCCATCACTCATGACACGCGATCCATGGCATTCGCCATCATGTTAAACATAGCCATACCGGGATTAGTTTGATAAGCATCTCCTGTCTCTTGGGGCTCACCGCTCCTATTAGTATTGTGGGTACTAGGGCCAGCCATCTATAGGCACAGATTACGATGCACAATTTATTGGAATACAACAAGGCAAGAATTTAATGCATAAGATATGCAACATATAATTTTATATAGATACATAATTCTAGAAACAATTAAGACATGTTAATCACATAAGCACATAGAACATAGAAGACACAATTAACATTATCACACATAAACAAGTCATCCTAATAACCTTAGGGCTTCTACCCATGGTCCGAGAGTTAAACCCGGCTTAAGCAATCTAAGCTCTGATACCATTCAGATAAGGTGTCATGCCCCAACCCGACCTATAAAGGTTAGACTAGGATGTGATCTAAACATTCAAGTCATATCACGTACTTAATCGTTCATGAAAGTTAACACTTAATGTTTTAGCCTAAACTCCACAAATTCTCTGAAAAACTGGTAGCATAACGGTTGTAATTGGGCTCCTTAGTTTGACCTAATTTTCTAAAGGCCTCAAAACTTTCAATCTCAAATTCATTTCCAACAAAGATTACTATTTATCACCAATTGAAACGCCTACTAGTTATCTCGAAGTCTCGTTTGATTAACAGCCTAGCATGATAACTATGTCTCACTTGTTTGTTAATCCTTGTTACAAAAGTACATGTTGATCTTAGCTTAACAATGAATACCTGCTTAAGATTAGATAGATTCATTTTACTTAATCCTTACCTGATACTTCATAATCCTATGATAGATACTAGCCAGTAGCGATAGCAAAAACGACCATAGTAGTGTCTATCTAGTTATGATCAGTACAAGCCAAAATTAGACCCCAAATTACAACGGGGGTCATTTACAATACAATAACAAGCAACATACGAAATAGTCTTCAAGCAACATATCGTTAAGCAAATGTCCATAGTCACGTAAGGCACGTAGGGCAAGCAATCATTTCAAGGAATCATTAATAGGCACGTTGTTCTCGGGTACCTGTTCCTGGTCTTCTTCACCTGAGATGATAAAAGAGGGTGAGTCCTTATGAACTCAGCGAGAGGGAACGAGAAATAAGTTTGAAACTCTTTTTCCGGTTCAACTTGTGAAAACCCTTTTTGCAAGCATGACATATATCACAAGTAAGTTCATAATGTAATATAAAAGTAAAAGGACACAATTACCCATCTTTCCTCCCCGAGGACCTCTAGGAACCAAGCGAGAGTACTTATACACATAGTAAAAAAGATACAGTGAGTTTTTGCTCTCAGTTCATTTTCGGTATCAGTTGTTGCGGCCGACTTCAAATCATCCCCTTATCACGCCAAATGGGTGTACTCCGGATGTACCCCGAAATCCTACAACCCAACTCTTCGAGGAAGTCTAGCCCCCAAGCAAGAGAGGGAATTGGATAATGGTAATCACGGTTACACTGGCAAGCCCGATGCCGCCCGGTGTGCGTGAACGCTACCACGCCAGAATGAAAGGTTGCAACCTTGTATGCAATGCACATTTATGACATTTAATATATCACATTAGGAGGACAACAAAGTAGGTTGCCTCTGAGTAGTCATAAGATTGCACATTGACAAGTAAACACGCGAGGCACGATATGACAAGTAATTTCACTTGAAAAGCACATGGAGTTATATAAATATTAAACAGGCAGCCATGTAACGCATGTAAATCAAGTCATATAACTCATTTCGAATTTCACGTAATCAAATAATAAGATTATACAACATGCAACGACATCTACGTGGGACCGGGTGCAAGAAAGGCCTACTTGTCAACATGTAATCATCGAAATCATGTTTAGGGCTATGAAGGCAACTACGGGCAGCCTACTAATTACATAATTAAACACGATATCCATAGGATCAACACTTAGCGAGTTTTTCCTAGTCATTAGGGTTTCATTTCATGCTCACCCGTGCGATTAAGCCCTAAGTTATCACGTAATTAAACTCAAGCCATGCATTGATTAATTAAAACACCCTCAAGCATTCAAAATAGTCCACACAACATCCAAGTGTCACAACCCCAAGCATTTAATACAATGAGAGAAGTTACAATAATTTTCAAAGCAAATCCCTAATTGAAAACCTCACTACAATGGTCTGTTTTCTCACAATCATTGAGACAAGCAAACAAACTCCAATTCCAGTGAAAAAAATTTCAAATTAAAGCTTAAGGAGTGAACTAAATCCAGAAACAAACCTCGCATCATTTGGAGTTCGGGTTCAAGAGTTATAGCCAAAACCGTGAGACTACGCAAAATTGTCCAGATTTGTACACATTTCAATACTTGTCGTTTTTTAGGACCTTAGGGTCAGATTTAGCCTTAGTCTATTTCTGACAAACATGTCCAGAACTGAAAACTCTAGTAGCATACCAAATTTCATTCATTTGGGGTACCATTTACTAAGTCAAAACTGGTTCGTTCTGTGTGGACAGTGAATCTGCCAAAACCTGCTTCATTTTTCCAGAATTTCCAGATTTGGACACCTTTCAATGTTTTGCCATTTTGGGGACCTTAGAGTCAAAATTAGCTTTGGCATATTTCTATGAAAAATACTCAGAACTGGAAAAAATAGTCCCCTACCAATTTTCACACATTTTCAACATCATTTACATGGACAAAATCACTTCACTCCAACAGAACAGAAAGCTGCCAAATACGCGATTTCACCTATCTTCACATTCTAGCCAAATATCTTGCCATGCATGTTTACAAAAGCTCATGTACACACATATATCACAAGTACAGAGGTAAAAATAGACATTCAAAGGCATGCATGTGGTTTTTAAAGGCTTTTCAAAGAAGTTTTAGCCCTCACCTTAGCAAGACAACAAGGAAGATGCACAAACTCTTGATGAAGCACAATGTCGACCTTTTTCCTAGCTTAGCCGAGAGACAAATTGAGATTTCTCTAATTCCTAGCTTAGTAACCATGTTCTTAGTATGTGCAAGTGGCTAGAACAAAAAGAAAATGAAATGGAAGCTAACAAACTTACCTAAGCCGAAATGAATGTGCTATGAGCTTGCATATTTGATTTTTGCATTCTAGCTTGCTTGGTCGAGCTTCCTAGTTTCTTGCATGTCTTGATGAACCATTGAGTGATGAACTTAAGCTATGGAGAGTAGGATTTCAGCTAGGGCCGAGAGAGAGAGAGAGAGAAGAAATGAGAGAGTGAGAGAAAAATGAGAGAAAGAAGGAAAGAATGAAAGAAAAATGAAAAGCTTGATGGGTTTGATGCTTGTGTCGGCCTAGGACCTTGAAATTTCAGATTTTTGTGTCTTTAAGGAGCATGTTTGAATCACCTAGCATGGGCATGGAGTGTGTGTCGAGATTGGTGTGCATTGGGTAGGGTTTTGAGTCAATTTTTTTATTGTTGTGTCATAACATGTCATAGAATGTCTAGGTTTAATTTTGAATCATGCAAGGCAAGCACAAATGCAAGAAAGTGGTCGGGCAAGGCATTGCAAAATTCTGAATTTTTGTCTTGGTTGAGCAATATAATATTGTGTGTTTGGGATGTGCAAAAGAATAAGGAATAAAGAATAAAGAATGCTTAGCTTTTGGTGCAATTTCGTCTTCTAGTGAGTTGAATTAGCAATTTAGTATTAGCTAGTGGAGTTGTAGGATTAATTCATGATCTAGTGCTTCGTGTAAGATGCTTTCTTGATTAGCGTGCAGGCACGTTTTTCTAGGTTTGGGGCATGCACTACGAGGTAAGACACGAATTACGAGACGAATGCACGTTTTTCAAGTAAATGCTCGCAACCCTAAAATGTATGCATGTAATTTAATGCAAGGCACACAAAACGAAACACAAATCTTAAACCTGGGTTAAGGCACGCAAATCTAGGTTAGGCACATGAAATGAGGTATCGCACGCAAATCGAGGTCGGGCCTCACATCCTCCTCTCCTTAAAAGAATTTCGTCCCGAAATTCAATATTACCTTTGAAATAAAGCTGGATATTGTTGCTCCATCTGGTCTCGTCTCTCCCACGTTGCTTCTTCAACTCCATGGTGATCCCACAACACTTTCACCATCGATATAGATTTGTTGCGCAACTCTCAATCTTGCTGGTCTAGGATCCGAATGGGCTTCTCTTCATAAGACAAGTTTTCCCGAAGCTTCAACGGCTCTGGCTCCAAGATATGTGATGGATCAGGATGATACTTCCGTAGCATTGAAACATGAAAGACGTCGTGAATATTGGAGAGGTTTTGGGGTAGTTCCAGGCGATACACCAATTTGCCAACCTTCTCAATTATCTTAAATGGTCCTACAAACCTCGGGCTTAACTTTTCACCCTTGCCGTGTTTAATCAGTCCCCTCCGAGGTGATATCTTCAAGAACACCTTGTCGCCGACCTCAAACTCTAGACTCCATCTCCGTCGGTCTGCATAACTTTTCTGCCTGCTTTGGGCGGTAAGCATCCGTTTCCGGATGAGGTGGACATTATCAACAGTCTTCATAAGTTCAGGTAGAAGGGTCGGGTCAAAAGTCTTCGTCTCACCTACTTCATCCCAGTAAATTGGGGATCGACACTTACGTCCAAACAATGCCTCAAATGGGATCATCCCAATAGTGGCCTGATAACTATTATTATAAGCGAACTCTGCTAAAGGCAGATATTTCTCCCAACCTTTTCCGAAGTCTAAAACACACGCCCTCAGCATATCCTCCAGAATCTGAATAGTTCTCTTAGATTGTCCATCAGTCTGAGGGTGATAAGCCGTGCTGAAACTCAACTTCGTTCTCAAAGCTTCTTACAATCTCCTCCAAAATCGGGAAGTAAAACGAGGATCCCTATCCGATACAATACTCACAGGCATCCCGTGCAACCTTACAATATCCACCACATACATATCTCCCAATTTCTCAGGACTATCCTCCTTGTTCATCTGTAAGAAGTGTGCTGACTTAGTCAATCTATCCACTATGACCCAAACGGCGTCATGACCCTTTTGTGACCTGGGCAGGTCCATGACAAAATCCATAGTTATATGTTCCCATTTCCATTGAGGAATTTTCAACGGCTGAAGTAAACCTGCTGGTCGTTGATGTTCTGCTTTGACTCTCTGGCAAGTCAAACACCGTGCCACAAACTCCGCAATCTCTCTCTTCATGTTATTCTACCCATAGTATTGCTTCAAATCCCGGTACATCTTTGTTCCGCCGAGGTGGATAGTGTACCTTGAATTATGGGCTTCTTCAAGAATCTTCTTTTTCAACTCTAGCTCATTAGGAACACAAATCCGATTCCTAAACCTCCAAATACCATCATCATGAAACTTGAAATCTGTGTTGCTTTCTTTAATCTTCTGAAACTGTTGGTCCTTCTGTTGAGCCTCTCGTAATTCAGACAACAAGGTCGATTGAACTTGTGTAGTGGCAAATAGTAACCCTTTTTGAGTCCATTGTGGTTTCCACAATAATGCTTTCTCTAACAACTCCTGTACTTTAACTTCCAATTTTGTCATGCTCGCTTTCCGACTTAAGGCATCTGCAACTACATTTGCTTTACTGGGCACATAATTGATTGTGCAGTTATAATCATCCAAAAGCTCCATCCATCGTCTTTGCCTCATGTTCAACTCTTTTTGTGAGAACAAGTATTTTAAGCTCTTGTGGTCAGTAAACACCTCGAACTTGTTACCCCACAGATAATGCCTCCATTTCTTGAGCACAAACACAATAGCCGCTAACTTTAAATCATGCGTCGGGTAGTTCAATTCATACGACTTCGGTTTCCTAGAGGCATACGCAATCACTCTACCATTTTGCATCAACACACAACCCAGTCCTTCCTTTGAAGCATCGCTATAGATTACAAAACCTTGACTCCCTTTAGGCAATGCAAGAACAGGTGCAGTAGTCAATCTTTTCTTCAATTCTTGGAAACTGTTCTCACACTTGTCATCCCACACGAACTTTGTTTTCTTTTGAGTGAGCTTTGTAAGCGGTCTTGCAATCTTTGAGAAATCTTTCATGAACCTCCGATAATAGCCGGCTAGACCAAGAAAACTCCGAACCTCCGTAACATTTTTCGGCTTCTTCCAAGACATCACCGCTTCTATCTTTGCTGGGTCCACTGCTATTCTCTCTTGGGATATGATGTGCCCCAGAAATGCAATCTGCTGCAACCAAAATTCGCATTAGCTAAACTTTGCATACAATTGGTACTCCCAAAGTTTCTGCAATACCAATCGCAGATGTTGTTCATGCTCAGCCTCGGATTTCGAGTATATCAAAATATCATCAATGAAGATCACCACAAATTGGTCCAAGTAGGGTTGAAACACCCTGTGCATCAAGTCCATAAAAGCTGCAGGGGCATTAGTTAGCCCAAATGGCATCACCACATATTCATAATGCCCATATCTCGTCCTGAAAGCTGTTTTAGGCATATTCTCCTTCTTGATCCGCAACTGATAGTACCCTTGTCTCAAGTCGAGCTTCAAATACACTTTGGCTCCTTGAAGTTAATCAAACAACTCATCGATCAGTGGAAGTGGATATTTATTCTTGACGGTCACTTGGTTCAATCCTCGGTAATTGATGCATAGCCTCAACGTTCTGTCTTTCTTCTTTACAAATAGGACTAGCGCACCCCACGGAGAAGAACTTAGTTGAACGAACCCCTTTTTCAACAATCCTTGCAATTGGTCCTTCAATTCTTGTAGCTCGGCTGGTGTCATATGATAGGGAGCTTTAGATATCGGCTGGGTGACAGGCAGTAATTCTATAATGAACTCGATCTCCCGATTTGGGGGTAAACCGGGCAATTCTTCTGGAAACACATCCGCATAATCTTTAATCACTGGCATCTCCTCCAACTTAGCTTTGTCCGACGGCTTGTTGATGAGGTAAGCTAAGTATCCATTACACCCTTTCCTCAAGGACTTCACTGCTTTCGTAGATGAAATGATGGAACTCCCGGTGAAGTCTCTTCGACCCATCACCTCCAATATTGGTTGACCAGGTATCCGGAATGTTACAATCTTCGTCCGGCAATTTAGTTGGGCATGATGCTTTGCCAACCAGTCCATCCCTAAGATGACTTCATAGTCTCAAAAGGGTAATACAATAAGATTGGCTGAGAATTCCCTATCTTTAATTTGGATTTTACATGCTTTACAAGCTGAGCGAGTGACAAGTTTAGAACCCATCGGAGTACCAACTTCTACTTCGTAAGGCAAACATACAACTCGTAGTTTTACACGTTGCACACATAAGGGAGTAATAAATGAATGACTAGCACCTGGATCAATTAGCACCCTAACAAGTTGATTCAGTATCAAGAATATACCTTCAACAACAGCGGTCTCCTCTGGAAGCTCCTCGCACTCAATAGCATAAGCTCGGGCTTGAACTCTAGGAACTAGAGTCTTGCCTCTACCAGCTAGTTTAACTTGATTTTGTCCTCCTTGCCATTTAGGGCAATCCTTGATCTGATGCTGATCACTGCCACACCGCACACATCGTCCTGACTTCTTCCAGCACTGGGCCTCGGTATGACCCTTCTTGTCACAATAAGAACAGTTGATAGACTGAGTAGCAGGTGAACTACCTGTGAATCTGCGGGTGGAAGAGGCTGATGGTGCTTTAGTCGGGCCACGGTTATTAACTGGTTTGTTCTGGCTCTGGCCCTGACTACGACTCTGGCTCTGGAATTTCCTCTGTTGACATGGAAGCTGATATGGTTTCTTGTTCGGCTGGCTCGAACTGACTCTATCAAGTTTCCTTTTCTCAACTCGGGAACCAGCAGCAAGGAGAGCAGAAAAGGTATCGAAGTCATGCGAAACCAACTGGTCCTGAATTTCTGGCCTCAACCCATTCGTAAATTTCCACATCTTCGCCTCAGGGGTACTGACCATGTATTGAGCATAACGGGATAGTCGGTCAAAACGAGCCTCGTACTGGGCCACCGTCATGTTACCCTGGTTCAAGTGCATGAATTCCTCAATCTTCCTCTGCCTGGAAACTGCAGGTACATATTTCTCCTTGAATGCCTTAACGAAATTACCCCACAAGCAAGGTGTCTGATCAGTTTTCCAAAGTGCCTCCACAGTGTACCACCAATGCTCAGTATCCACGTGCAACAGAAACACAGCGAACTCAACCTTTTCTTCATCAGTATAGTCAAGTGGTCTGAAAATCCTCTTGATCTCAGACAGCCAAGCCTCTACTTTTTCACCATCAGCTTCCCCGTGGAATTTGGACGGGTGAAAGTCAAGAAACTCCCACATTCTTCTATGTCTCCCATGGTTAACATCATTCCTATTGTTGTTGTCTAATTCACGTGCATCTTGACGTTCCATCCCTCGCGACACGCGATCCATGGCATTCGCCATCAAGTTGAAACATAGCCATGCCGAGATTAGTTTGATAAGCATCTCCGGTCTCTTGGGGCTCACCGCTCCTATTAGTAGTGCGAGTACTAGGGCCAGCCATCTATAGGCACAGATTGCGATGCACAATTTATTGGAATACGACAAGGCAAGAATTTAATATATCAGGTATGCCACATATAATTTTATATAGATACATAATTCTAGAAACAATTAAGACATGTTAATCACATAAGCACATAGAACATAGAAGACACAATTAACATTATCACACATAAACAAGTCATCCTAATAACCTTAGGGCTTCTACCCATGGTCCGAGAGTTAAACCCGGCTTAAGCAATCTAAGCTTTGATACCATTAATATAAGGTGTCACGCCCTAACCCTACCTGTAAAGGTTAGACTAGAGTGTGATCTAAACAATCAAGTCATATCACATACTTAATCATTCATGAAAGTTTAACACTTAACGTTTTAGACTAAACTCCACAAATTCTCCAAAAAAACCGGCAGCATAACGGCTGTAATTGGGCTCCTTAGTTTGACCTAATTTTCTAAAGGCCTCAAAACTTTCAATCTCAAATTCATTTCTAACTAAGATTACTATTTATCACCAATTGAAACCCCTACTAGTTATCTCGAAGTCTCGTTTGATTAACAGCCTAGCATGATAACTATGTCTCGCTTGTTTGTTAATCATTGTTACAAAAGTACATGTTGATCTTAGCTTAACAATGAGTACCTGCTTAAGATTGGATAGATTCATTTTACTTAATCCTTACCTGATACTTCATAATCCTATGATAGATACCAGCCAGTAGCGATAGCAAAAATGACCATAGTAGTGTCTATCTAGTTATGATCAATACAAGCCAAAATTAGACCCCAAATTATAACGGGGGTCATTTACTATACAATAACAAGCAACATACGAAATAGTCTTCAAGCAACATATCGTTCACAAAATGTCCATAGTCACATAAGGCACGTAGGGCAAGCAATCACTCCAAGAAATCATTAATAGGCACGTTGTCCTCGGGTACCTGTTCCTAGTCCTCTTCACCTGAGATGATAAAAGAGGGTGAGTCCTTATAAACTCAGTGAGGGAGAACGAGAAATAAGTTTGAAACTCTTTTTCCGGTTCAACTTGTGAAAACCCTTTTTGCAAGCATGACATATATCACAAGTAAGTTCATAATGTAATATAAAAGTAAAAGAACACAATTACCCGTCTTTCCTCCCCGAGGTCCTCTAGGAACCAAGCGAGAGTACTTATACACATAGTGAAAATGATACGGTGAGCTTTTGCTCTCAGTTGATTTCCGGTATCAGTTGTTGCGGCCAACTTCAAATCATCCCCTTATCACGCCAAATGGGTGTACTCCGGATGTACCCCGAAATCCTACGACCCAACTCTCCGAGGAAGTTTAGCCCCCAAGCGAGAGAGGGAATTGGACAATGGTAGTCACGGTTGCACCGGCAAGCTTGATACTGCCCGGTGTGCGTGAACGCTACCACGCCAGAATGAAAAGTTGCAACCTTGTATGCAATGCACATTTATGACATTTAATATATCACATTAGGAGGACAACAAAGTAGGTTGCCTCCGAGCAGTCATAAGATTGCACATTGACAAGTAAACACGCGAGGCACGATATGACAAGTAATTTCACTTGAAAAGCACATGGAGTTATATGAATATTAAATGGGCAGCCATGTAACGCATGTAAATCAAGTCATATAACTCATTTCGAAGTTCACGTAATCAAATAATAAGATTGTACAACATGCAACGACATCTACGTGGGACCGGGTGCAAGAAAGGCCTACTTGTCAACATGTAATCATCGAAATCATGTTTAGGGCTATGAAGGAAAATACGGGCAGCCTACTAATTACATAATTAAACACGATATCTATAGGATCAACACTTAGCGAGTTTTTCCTAGTCATTAGGGCTTCATTTCATGCTCACCCGTGCGATTAAGCCCTAAGTTATCACGTAATTAAACTCAAGCCATGCATTGATTAATTAAAACACCCTCCAGCATTCAAAACAGTCCACACAACATCCAAGTGTCACAATCCTAAGCATTTAATACAACGAGATAAGTTACAATAATTTTCAAAGCAAATCCCTAATTGAAAACCTCCCTGCAATGGTCTGTTTTCTCACAATCATTGAGACAAGCAAACAAACTCCAATTCTAGTGAAAAAAATTTCAAAATAAATCTTAAGAAGTGAACTAAATCCAGAAACAAACCTTGCATCATTTGGAGTTCGGGTTCAAGAGTTATAGCCAAAACCGTGAGACTACACAAAACTGTCCAGATTTGTACACATTTCAATACTTGTCATTTTTTAGGATCTTAGGGTCAGATTTAGCCTTAGTCTATGTCTGACAAAAATTTCCAGAACTGCAAAATATATCAGCATACCAAATTTCATGCATTTTGGATAGCATTTACTAAGTCAAAACTGGTTCGTTCTACAAGGACAGTGAATCTGCCAAAACCTACTTCATTTTTCCAGATTTTCCAGATTTAGACACCTTTCAATGTTTTGCCATTTTGGGGACCTTAGAATCAAAATTAGATTTGGCCTATTTCTACGAAAAATGCTCCGAACTGGCAAAACTAGTCACCTACCAATTTTTATGCATTTTCAACATCCTTTACCTGGTCAAAATCACTTCGCTCCAACAGAACAGAAAGCTGCCAAATACGCGATTTCACCTATCTTCACATTCTAGCCAAATATCTTGCCATGCATGTTTACAAAAGCTCATGTACACACATAAATCACAAGTACAGAGGTAAAAATAGACATTCAAAGGCATTCATGTGGTTTTTAAAGGCTTTTCAAAGAAGTTTTAGGCCTCACCTTAGCAAGACAACAAGGAAGATGCACAAACTCTTGATGAAGGACAATGTTGACCTTTTTCCTTGCTTAACCGAGAGACAACTTGAGATTTCTCTAATTTCTAGCTTAGTAACCATGTTCTTAGTATGTGCAAGTTGCTAGAACAAAAAGAAATGAAATGGAAGCTAGCAAACTTACCTAATCCAAAATGAATGTGCTATGAGCTTGCATATGCGATTTTTGCATTCTAGATTGTTTGGTCGAGCTTCCTAGTTTCTTGCATGTCTTGATGAACCATTGAGTGATGAACTTAAGCTATAGAGAGTAGGATTTCTGCTAGGGCCGAGAGAGAGAGAGAAGAAATGAGAGAGTGAGAGAAAAATGAGAGAAAGAAGGAAAGAATGAAAGAAAAATGAAAAGCTTGATGGGTTTGATGCTTGTGTTGGCCTAGGGCCTTGAAATTTCAAATTTTTGTGTCTTCAAGGAGCATGTTTGAATCACCTAGCATGGGCATGGAGTGTGTGTCGAGATTGGTGTGCATTGGGTAGGGTTTTGAGTCAATTTTTTTTATTGTTTTGTGTCATAACATGTCATAGAATGTCTAGGTTTAATTTTGAATCATGTAAGGCAAGCACAAATGCAAGAAAGTGGTCGGCCAAGGCAATGCAAAATTCTGAATTTTTGTCTTGGTTGAGCAACATAATATTGTGTGTTTGGGATGTGCAAAAGAATAAGGAATAAAGAATAAAGAATGCTTACCTTTTGGTGCAATTTCGTCTTCTAGTGAATTGAATTAGCAATTTAATATTAGTTAGTGGAGTTGTAGGATTAATTAATGATCTAGTGCTTCGTGTAAGATGCTTTCTTGATTAGCGTGCGGGCACGCTTTCCTAGGTTTGGGGCACGTACTACGAGGTAAGGCACGAATTACAAGACGAATGCACGTTTTCTAAGTAAATGCACACAACCCTAAAATGTATGCACGTAATTCAATGCAAGGCACACAAAACGAAACACGATTCTTAAACCTAGGTCAAGGCACGCAAATCTAGGTTAGGCACACGAAACGTGGTTCGCACGCAAATCGAGGTCGAGCCTCACACACGGCACCTTGGGCAAGACAACTTCGCTTCACGTAGAGGCTGGGCCCGCAAACCGAGGGCGTGGGGCTTGGGACCAAGTCTCCGTCGCTCTAGTGCCCATAACTTTTGATCCGTAAGGAGTTACGCGGCGCACAGCATACCGTTGGAAAGCTCTTCGAGAGCTCTACGACAGGAGCAGCAAGCCTGCATGGCTACGCCTGTTCTCAGATCCCAAAATTGAATGTTTTCATCACTTTCGGGACACTTTTCTTCTTTGGCAATATTTTTCGGTCCCGGATTGTACGTAGTGAGCCACGAAAAGGATGACAACCTAATCCATCCTATTTCTATTACCGAATCCCATGGCACCTTGGGCAAGACAACTTCGCTACACGTAGAGGTTGGGCCTGCAAACTGAGGGTGTGGGGTTTGGGACCAGGTCTCCGTCGTTCTACTTCCCATAACTTTTGATCCGTAAAGAGTTACGGGGCGCACAGCATACCGTTGGAAAGCTCTCCGAGAGCTCTACAACAGGGGCAGCAATCCTGCTTAGTTGCGCCTATTCTCGGAGAACAAAATCGAACGTTTTCATCAATTTCGGGACATTTTTCCTCTGTTGCTCTATTTTTTCGTCTCGGATCGTACGTCGTGAGCCGCGAAAAGGACGACAACCTAATCTATCACATTTCTATTACCGAATCCCATGCTACCTTGGGCAAGAAAACTTCGCTTCACGTAGAGGCTGGGCCCGCAAACCGAGAGGGGTGTGGCGCTTAGGACCAAGTTTTCGTCGCTCTAGTACCCATAACTTTTGATCCGTAAGGAGTTACGCAGCGCACAACATACCGTTGGAAAGCTCTCCGAGAGCTCCACGATGAGGGAAGCAAGCCTGCTTGGCTGTGCCTCTTTCCGGAGCCCAAAATCGAACGTTTTCATCAGTTTCGTGACGCTTTTCTTCTTTTGCGCTGTTTTTCGATCCCGGATCGTACGTCATGAGCCGCGAAAAGGATGACAATATAATCCATCATATTTCTATTAGTGAATCCCATAGGACCTTAGGCAAGACAGCTTCGCTTCACGTAGAGGCCAGGCCCGTAAACCGAGTGCGTTGGGCTTGAGACTAGGTTTCCGTCGCTACGGTGCCCATAACTTTTGATCCGTAATGAGTTACGCGGTGCACAGCATACCTTTGGAAAGCTCGCCGAGAGCTCAACGACGGGTGTAGCGATCCTGCTCTGTTGCACCTGGTTTCAGAGTCCAAAATCGAACATTTTCATCAATTTCGGGACACTTTTCTTTTTTTGCGCTATTTTTCCGTCCTGGTTCGTACATCATGAGCCGCGATAAGGACAAGAACCTAATCTATCACATTTATATTACCGAATCCTATGGCACCTTGGGCAAGACAAATTCACTTCACGTAGAGGCTGGGCCCACAAACCAAGGGCGTGGGGCTTGTGACCAGGCATCCGTCGCTCTGGTGCCCATAACTTTTGATCCGTAAGGAGTTACGCGGCGCACAACATACCGTCTACGACGGGGGCATCGACAACTTTGCTTCACGTAGAGGCTGGGCCCGCAAACCGAGGGCATGGGGCTTGAGACCAGGCCTCCGTCGCTCCGGTGCCCATAACTTTTGATCCGTAAGGAGTTACGCGGCGCACAGCATACCGTTAGAAAGCTCTCTGAGAGCTCTACGACTAAGGCAACGAGCATGCTCATCTACGCCTATTCTCGGAGCACAAAATTGAATGTTTTCATCACTTTCGGGATACTTTTCTTATTTGGCAATGTTTTTCGGTCCCTGATTGTACGTAGTGAGCCACGAAAAGGATGACAACCTAATCCATCCTATTTCTATTACCGAATCCCATGGCACCTTGGGCAAGACAACTTCGCTACACGTAGAGGTTGGGCCCGCAAACTGAGGGTGTGGGGTTTGGGACCAGGTCTCTGTCGTTCTACTTCCCATAACTTTTGATCCGTAAAGAGTTTCGGGGCGCACAGCATACCGTTGGAAAGCTCTCCGAGAGCTCTACAACAGGGGCAGCAATCCTGCTTAGTTGCGCCTATTCTCGGAGAACAAAATCGAACGTTTTCATCAATTTCGGGACACTTTTCCTCTGTTGCGCTATTTTTTCGTCTCGGATCGTACGTCGTGTGCCGCGAAAAGGACGACAACCTAATCTATCACATTTCTATTACCGAATCCCATGCTACCTTGGGCAAGAAAACTTCGCTTCACGTAGAGGCTGGGCCCGCAAACCGAGAGGGGTGTGGCGCTTGGGACCAGGTCTCCGTCGCTCTGGTACCCATAACTTTTGAACCGTAAGGAGTTACGCAGCACACAGCATACCGTTGGAAAGCTCTTCGAGAGCTCCACAATGAGGGAAGGAAGCCTGCTTGGCTGTGCCTCTTTGCGGAGCCCAAAATCGAACGTTTTCATCAGTTTTGTGACGTTTTTCTTCTTTTGCGCTGTTTTTCAATCCCGGATCGTACGTCATGAGCCGCGAAAAGGATGACAATATAATCCATCACATTTCTATTAGCGAATCCCGCGGGTCCTTAGGCAAGACAGCTTCGCTTCACGTAGAGGCTGGGCCCGCAAACCGAGTGCGTTAGGCTTGGGACTAGGTCTCCGTCGCTACGGTGCTCATAACTTTTTATCCGTTATGAGTTACGCGGTGCACAGCATACCTTTGGAAAGCTCGCCGAGAGCTCTACGACGTGTGTAGCGATCCTGCTCGGTTGCGCTTGGTTTCAGAGTCCAAAATCGAACATTTTCATCAATTTCGGGACACTTTTCTTCTTTTGCGCTATTTTTCTGTCCTGGTTTGTACATCATGAGCCGCGATAAGGACGACAACCTAATCTATCACATTTCTATTACCGAATCTCATGGCATCTTGGGCAAGACAAATTCACTTCACGTAGAGGCTGGGCCCACAAACCGAAGATGTGGGGCTTGTGACCAGGTATCCGTCGCTCCGGTGCCCATAACTTTTGATCCGTAAGGAGTTACGTGGCACACAACATACCGTCTACGACGGGGGCATCGACAACTTTGCTTCACGTAGAGGCCGGGCCCGCAAACTGAGGGTGTAGGGCTTGGGACCAGGTCTCCGTCACTCTGCTTCCCATAACATTTGATCCGTAAGGAGTTACGCTGCGCACAGCATACCGTTGGAAAGCTCTCTGAGAGCTCTACGACAGGCGCAGCAAGTTTGCTCGGCTGCGCCTATTCTCGGAGCCCAAAATCGACCGTTTTCATCAGTTTAGGGACACTTTTCTTCTCTTGCGCTCTTTTTCCTTCTCGGATCGTACGTCGTGAGCCGCGAAAAGGACGACAATCTAATCCATCACATTTCTATTGCCGAATCCCATGCCATCTTGGGCAAGACAACTTCAAATCACGTAGAGGCTGGGCTCGCAAACCGAGGGCGTGGGGCTTGGGACAAGGTCTCCGTCGCTCCGGTGCCCATAACTTTTGATTCATAAGGAGTTACACGGCGCACTGCATACCCTTGGAAAGCTCTCCGAGAGCTCTACGATAGGGGCAGTAAGCCTGCTTTGCTGTGCCTGTTCTCGGAGCCCAAAATCAATCGTTTTCATCAGTTTCAGGACACTTTTCTTCTTTTGCGCTGTTTTTTCGTCTCGGATCGTATGTTGTGAGCCGCGAAAAGGACGATAACCTAATCCATCACATTTATATTACAAAATCCCACAGAACCTTGGGCAAGAAAATTTCGCTCCACGTAGAGGCTGGGCCAGCAAACCGAGGGCATGGGGCTTTGGACTAGGTCTCCGTTGCTCCAATGCCCATAACTTTTGATCCGTAAGGAGTTACGCGGTGCATAGCATACCGTTAGAAAGCTCTCCGAGAGCTCTACGACGGGGGCAGCAAGCGCGCTCGGCTGCGCCTATTTTTCGAGCCCAAAATCGAACATTTTCATCAGTTTTGGGACACTTTTCTTCTTTTGTGTTGTTTTTCTATCTCGGTTTGTACGTCGTGAGCCGCGATAAGGACAACAATCTAATTCATCACATTTCTATTACCGAATCCCATGGCACCTTGGGCAACAAAACTTCGCTTCACGTAGAGGCTGGGCCCACAAACCAATGGCGTGGGGCTTGAGACCAAGTCTTCGTCGCTCCAGTGCCCATAACTCTTGATCCGTAAGGAGTTACCCGGCGCACAGCATACCGTTGGAAAGCTCTCCGAGATCTCCATGACAAGGGCAGCAAGCCTGTTCGGTTGCACCTATTTTCGGAGCCTAAATCGAACGTTTTCATCAGTTTTGGGATACTTTTCTTCTTTTGTGCTGTTTTTCCGTCCCTGATCGTACGTCATGAGCCGTGAAAAGGACTACTACCTAATCCATCACATTTCTATTACTGAATGCCACGACACCTTGGGCAAGACAACTTAACTTCATGCAGAGGCTGGGCCAGCAAACCGAGGGCGGGGGGCTTGTGACCAGGTATCCGTCGGTCCGGTGCCCATAATTTTTGATCCGTAAGGAGTTACGAGAAGCACAGCATACCGTTGGAAAGCTCTCCAAGAGCTATATGACAGGGGTAGCAATCCTGCTAGGCTGCGCCAATTTTTAGAGCCCAAAATCAAACATTTTCATCAGGTTTGGGACACTTTTCTTCATTTGCACTATTTTTTCATCTCAGATCGTACGTCGTGAGCCGTGAAAAGGATGACAACAAAATCCATCACATTCCAATTACCTAATCCCAAACCACCTTGGGCAAGACAACTTCGCTTCACGTAGAGGCTAGGCCCGAAAACTAAGGGCGTGGGGCTTCGGACCAGGTCTCCGTCGCTTCAGTACCCATAACTTTCGATCCGTAAGATGTTACGCGGCACACAGCATACCGTTGGAATGCTCTCCGAGAGCTCTACGAAAGGGGCAGCAAGCCTGCTTGGCTATGCTTGTTCTTGGAGCCCAAAATCGAACGTTTTCATCAATTTCGGGGCACTTTTCTTCTCTTGCGCTATTTTTTCGTCTCAGATCGTACGTCGTGAGCGGCAAAAAGGACGACAATCTAATTCATCACATTTCTATAACCGAATCTCACAGCTCCTTGGGCAAGACAACATCGCTTTACGCAGAGGCTGGGCCCACAAACCGAGGGTGTGGGGCTTGGCACCAGGTCTCTATCACTCTGGTACCTATAACTTTTGATCTGTAAGAAGTTACACGGCGCACAGCATACCGTTGGAAAGCTCTCCGTGAGCTCTACGACAGGGGCAGCAAGCCTGCTCGACTGCGCTTGCTCTCGGATCCCAAAATCGAACATTTGCATCAATTTCAGGATACTTTTGTTCTTTTGTTTTTCCGTCCCGGATCGTACGTTGTGAGCCGCGAAAAAGATGACAACCTAATCCATCATATTTCTATTACCGATTCCCACGACACCTTGGGCAAGAAAACTTCGCTTCACGTAGAGGCTGGGCCCGCAAACCAAGTACGTGGGGCTTGGGACCAGGTCTCCGTCGTTCCGGTGCCCATATCTTTTGATCCATAAGGAGTTACGCGACGCACAACATATCGTTGGAAAGCTCTCTGAGAGCTTTACGACGAGGGCAGCAAGCTTTCTCAGCTGCGCCTTTTTTTGGAGCCCAAAATTGAAAGTTTTCAGCAGTTTAGGTACATTTTTCTTCTTTTGCGCTGTTTTTCTGTCCCAAATCGTACGTTGTGAGGCGTGATAAGGACGACAACCAAATCTATCACATTGTTATTACCGAATCCCATGCCACCTTCGGCAAGATAACTTCGCTTCACGTAGAGGTTGGGCCCGCAAACCGTGGGCGTGGGGCTTGGGATAAGGTCTCCGTCGCTCCGATGCCCATAACTTTTTATCCGTAAGGAGTTACGCGGCTCACAGCATACCGTTGGAAAGCTCTCTGAGAGCTCTACGACAGGCGCAACAACCTTGCTTAGCTCTACCTGCTCTCGGAGCCCAAAATCGAACGTTTTCATCAGTTTTGGGATACTTTTCTTCTCTTGTGCTGTTTTTCCGTCTCGGATCGTACGTCGTGAGCCGCGAAAAGGACGAAAACCTAATCCATCACATTTCTATTACCTAATTCCATTCCACCTTTGGCAAGACAAATTCGCTTCACATAGAGGCTTGGCCCACAAACTGAGGGCGTGGGGCTTGGGACAAGGTCTTCGTCGCTCCGGTGCCCATAACTTTTGATCTGTAAGGAGTTACGCGGCGCACAACATACCGTTGGAAAGCTCGTCGAGAGCTCTAAGACGGGTGCAGTGATCCTGCTCGGCTGCGCCTGTTTTCTCAGTCCAAAATCGAACGTTTTCATAAGTTTCGAAACACTTTTCTTCTTTTGCGCTGTTTTTCCGTCCCGTTTCGTATGTCATAAGTTGCGATAAGGACGACAACCTAATCCATTGAATTTCTATTACTGAATCCCATGGCACCTTGAGCAAGACAACTTCGCTTCACGTAGAGGCTGGGCCCACAAACCGAGGGCGTGGGACTTGGGACCTGGTCTCCGTCGCTCCAATGCCTATAACCTTTGATCCGTAAGGAGTTACGCGGCGCACAACATACCGTTGGAAAGCTCTCTGAGAGCTCTAAGACACGGGCAGCAAGCCTGCATCGCCGTGCCTATTTTCGGAGCTCAAAACTGAACATTTTCATTAGTTTCGGGACACTTTTCATCTTTTGCTCTATTTTTCAGTCCCGGATCGTAAGTCGTGAGCTGCAAAAAGGACGACAACCTAATCCATCACATTTTTATTACCGAATCCCACCCCACCTTGGGCAAGACAACTTCGCTTCACGTAGAGGTTGGGCCCACGAACCGAGGGCGTGGGGTTTGGGACCAGGTCTCCCTCGCTCCGGTGCCCATAACTTTTGATCCGTATGGAGTTACGCAGCGCACAGCATACCGTTGGAAAGCTCACTGAGAGCTCTACGACTAGGGTAGCAAGCCTGCTCAGCTGCGCCTATTCTCAAATTCCAAAATTGAACGTTTTCATCAGTTTCGAAACACTTTTCTTCTTTTGCTCTGTTTTTTGGTCCCGGATCGTACGTCGTGAGCCGCAAAAAGGACGACAACCTAATCCATCACATTTTTATTACCGAATCCCAAGGCACCTCGCGCAAGACAACTTTGCTTCACGTAGAGGCTGGGCCCGCAAATTGAGGGCGTAGGGCTTGGGACCAGGTCTCCGTCGCTCTGGTGCCCATAACTTTTGATCCGTAAGGAGTTACGCTGCGCACAGCATACCGTTGGAAAGCTCTCTGAGAGCTCTACGACAGGCGCAGCAAGTTTGCTCGGCTGCGCCTATTCTCGGAGCCCAAAATCGACCGTTTTCATCAGTTTAGGGACACTTTTCTTCTCTTGCGCTCTTTTTCCTTCTCGGATCGTACGTCGTGAGCCGCGAAAAGGACGACAATCTAATCCATCACATTTCTATTGCCGAATCCCATGCCATCTTGGGCAAGACAACTTCAAATCACGTAGAGGCTGGGCTCGCAAACCGAGGGCGTGGGGCTTGGGACAAGGTCTCCGTCGCTCCGGTGCCCATAACTTTTGATCCGCAAGGAGTTACGCGGCGCACTCCATACCCTTGAAAAGCTCTCCGAGAGCTCTACGACAGAGGCAGCAAGCTTGCTTTGATGCGCCTGCTCTTAGAGCCCAAACTTGATCATTTTCATCAGTTTCAGGACACTTTTCTTCTTTTGCGCTGTTTTTTCGTCTCGGATCGTATGTTGTGAGCCGCGAAAAGGACGATAACCTAATCCATCACATTTATATTACAAAATCCCATGGAACCTTGGGCAGGAAAACTTCGCTTCACGTAGAGGCTGGGCCAGCAAACCGAGGGCATGAGGCTTTGGACCAGGTCTCCATCGCTCCAATGCCCATAACTTTTGATCCGTAAGGAGTTACGCGACGTATAGCATACCGTTGGAAAGCTCTCCGAGAGCTCTACGACGGGGGCAGCAAACTTGCTTGGCTGCGCCCATTTTTGGAGCCCAAAATCGAACATTTTCATCAGTTTTGGGACACTTTTCTTCTTTTGCGCTGTTTTTCTGTCCCGGTTTGTACGTCGTGAGCCGCGATAAGGACAACAATCTAATTCATCACATTTCTATTACCGAATCCCATGGCACCTTGGGCAACAAAACTTCGCTTCACGTAGAGGCTGGGCCCACAAACCAATGGCGTGGGGCTTGAGACCAAGTCTTCGTCGCTCCAGTGCCCATAACTCTTGATCCGTAAGGAGTTACCCGGCGCACAGCATACCGTTGGAAAGCTCTCCGAGATCTCCATGACAAGGGCAGCAAGCCTGTTCGGTTGCACCTATTTTCGGAGAACAAAATCGAACGTTTTCATCAGTTTTGGGATACTTTTCTTCTTTTGCTCTGTTTGTCCGTCCCGGATCGTACGTCGTGAGCCGTGAAAAGGACGACAACCTAATCCATCACATTTCTATTACTGAATGCCACGACACCTTGGGCAAGACAACTTAACTTCATGCAGAGGCTGGGCCAGCAAACCGAGGGCGGGGGGCTTGTGACCAGGTATCCGTCGGTCCGGTGCCCATAACTTTTGATCCGTAAGGAGTTACGAGGCGCACAGCATACCGTTGGAAAGCTCTCCGAGAGCTATACGACAGGGGTAGCAATCCTGCTAGGCTGCGCCTATTTTCAGAGCCCAAAATCGAACATTTTCATCAGGTTTGGGACACTTTTCTTCATTTGCGCTATTTTTCCATCTCGGATCGTACGTCGTGAGCCGTGAAAAGGATGACAACAAAATCCATCACATTCCAATTACCTAATCCCAAACCACCTTGGGCAAGACAACTTCGCTTCACGTAGAGGCTAGGCCCGAAAACTAAGGGCGTGGGGCTTCGGACCAGGTCTCCGTTGCTCCAGTGCCCATAACTTTTGATCCGTAAGATGTTACGCGGCACACAGCATACCGTTGGAAAGCTCTCCGAGAGCTCTACGACAGGAGCAACAAGCCTGCTTGGCTGTGCTTATTCTTGGAGCCCAAAATCGAACGTTTTCATCAATTTCGGGACACTTTTCTTCTTTTGCGCTGTTTTTCCGTCTCGGTTCATACGTCGTGAGCGACGAAAAGGACAACAACCTAATCCGTCACATTTCTATTACCGAATCCCACAGCTCCTTGGGCAAGACAACATCGCTTTACGCAGAGGCTGGGCCCACAAACCGAGGGTGTGGGGCTTGGCACCAGGTCTCCGTTGCTTCGGTGCCCATAACTTTTGATCTGTAAGAAGTTACACGGCGCACAGCATACCGTTGGAAAGCTCTCCGTGAGCTCTACGACAGGGGCAGCAAGCCTGCTCGACTGCGCTTGCTCTCGGATCCCAAAATCGAACATTTGCATCAATTTCAGGATACTTTTGTTCTTTTTCGCTGTTTTTTCATCCGGGATCGTACGTCGTGAGCCGCGAAAAGGATGACAACCTAATCCATCATATTTCTATTACCGATTCCCACGACACCTTGGGCAAGAAAACTTCGCTTCACGTAGAGGCTGGGCCCGCAAACCAAGTACGTGGGGCTTGGGACCAGGTCTCCGTCGTTCCGGTGCCCATATCTTTTGATCCATAAGGAGTTACGCGACGCACAGCATATCGTTGGAAAGCTCTCTGAGAGCTTTACGACGAGGGCATCAAGCTTGCTCAGCTGCGCCTATTTTTGAAGCCCAAAATTGAAAGTTTTCAGCAGTTTAGGTACATTTTTCTTCTTTTGCGCTGTTTTTCTGTCCCAAATCGTACGTTGTGAGGCGTGATAAGGACGACAACCAAATCTATCACATTGTTATTACCGAATCCCATGCCACCTTGGGCAAGACAACTTAGCTTCACGTAGAGGGTGGGCCCGCAAACCGTGGGCGTGGGGCTCGGGATAAGGTCTCCGTCGCTCCGATGCCCATAACTTTTTATCCGTAAAGAGTTATGTGGCGCACAGTATACCGTTGGAAAGCTCTCTGAGAGATCTACGACAGGCGCAACAAGCTTGCTTAGCTCTACCTGCTCTCGGAGCCCAAAATTGAACGTTTTCATCAGTTTTGGGACACTTTTCTTCTCTTGTGCTGTTTTTCCGTCTCGGATCGTACGTCGTGAACCGCGAAAAGGACAACAACATAATCCATCACATTTCTATTACCGAATCCCACACTACCTTGGGCAAGATAACTTCACTTCACGTAGTGGCTGGGCCCGCAAACCGAAGGCGTGGAGCTTGGGACAAGGTCTTCGTCGCTCCGGTGCCCATAACTTTTGATCTGTAAGGAGTTACGCGGCGCACAACATACCGTTGGAAAGCTCGTCGAGAGCTCTAAGACGGGTGCAGTGATCCTGCTCGGCTGCGCCTGTTTTCTCAGTCCAAAATCGAACGTTTTCATAAGTTTCGAAACACTTTTCTTCTTTTGCGCTGTTTTTCCGTCCCGGTTCATACGTCATGAGTTGCGGTAAGGACGACAACCTAATCCATTGAATTTGTATTACTGAATCCCATCGCACCTTGAGCAAGACAACTTCGCTTCACGTAGAGGCTGGGCCCACAAACCGAGGGCGTGGGACTTGGGACCTGGTCTCCGTCGCTCCAATGCCTATAACCTTTGATCCGTAAGGAGTTACGCGGCGCACAACATACCGTTGGAAAGCTCTCCGAGAGCTCTAAGACACGGGCAGCAAGCCTGCATCGCCGTGCCTATTTTCGGAGCTCAAAACTGAACATTTTCATTAGTTTCGGGACACTTTTCATCTTTTGCTCTATTTTTCAGTCCCGGATCGTAAGTCGTGAGCTGCAAAAAGGACGACAACCTAATCTATCACATTTCTATTACCGAATCCCACCACACCTTGGGCTAGACAACTTCGCTTCACTTAGAGGCTGCGCCCGCAAACTGAGTACGTGGGGCTTGGGACGAGGTCTTGCTCGCTCCGGTGCCTATAACTTTTGATCCGTATAGAGTTATGCGGCTCACAGTATACCATTGGAAAGCTCACTGAGAGCTCTACGACTAGGGTAGCAAGCCTGCTCAGCTGCGCCTATTCTCAAATTCCAAAATTGAACGTTTTCATCAGTTTCGAAACACTTTTCTTCTTTTGCTCTGTTTTTTGGTGCCGGATCGTACGTCGTGAGCCGCAAAAAGGACGACAACCTAATCCATCACATTTTTATTACCGAATCCCAAGGCACCTCGCGCAAGACAACTTTGCTTCACGTAGAGGCTGGGCCCGCAAATTGAGGGCGTAGGGCTTGGGACCAGGTCTCCGTCGCTCTGGTGCCCATAACTTTTGATCTGTAAGGAGTTATGCGGCGCACAACATACCTTTGGAAAGCTCCCTGAGAGCTCTACGACAGGTGCAGCAAGCCTGCTCAACTGTGCCTATTCTCAGAGCTGAAAATTGAACATTTTCATCAGTTTCGGGACGCTTTACTTTTTTTGCTCTGTTTTTTCATCCCGAATCGTACGTCGTGAGCTACAAAAAGGACGACAAACTAATCCATCACATTTATATTACCGAATCCCACGCCACCTTGGGCAAGACAACTTTGCGTCACGTAGAGGCTGCGCCCGCAAACCGAGGGCGTGGGGCTTGGACCAGGTCTCCGTCGCTCCGGTGCCCATAACTTTTGATCCGTAAGGAGTTACGCAGCACACAGCATACCATTGGAAAGCTCTATGAGAGCTCTACGACAGGGGCAGCAAGCCTGCTTAGCTGTGCCACTTCTCATAGCCCAAAATTGAACGTTTTCATCAGTTTAGGGTCGCTTTTCTTTTCTCGCGCTGTTTTTTCATCTCGGATAGTACGTCGTGAGCTGCGAAAAGGACGACAACCTAATCCATCACATTTCTATTACCGAATCCCACACCACCTTGGGCAAGACAACTTCACTTCACATAGAGGCTAGGCCCGCAAACCGAGGGCGTGGGGCTTGGGACAAGGTCTTCGTCGCTCCGGTGCCCATAACTTTTGATCCATAAGGAGTTACGCGGCGCACTGCATACCGTTGGAAAGCTCTCCATGAGCTCTACGACAGGGGCAGCAAGCCTACTCGGTTGCGCCTATTCTCGGCGGCCAAAATCAAACGTTTTGATCAGTTTTAGGACAATTTTCTTCTTTTGCGCTGTTTTTCCGTCCCGAATCGTACGTAGTGAGCCGCGAAAGGGACGACAACCTAATCCATCATTTTTCAATTTCTGAATCCCATGTAACCTTGGTCAAGAAAACTTCGCTTGATGTAGAGGCTGGGCCCGCAAACTAAGGGCGTGGGGTTTGAGACCAGGTCTCCGTCGCTCTGGTCCCCATAACTTTGATCCGTAAGGAGTTACGTGGCACACAGTATACCGTTGAAAAGCTCTCTTGGAGCTCTACGATAAGATCAGGAAGCCTGCTCGGTTGCGCCTGTTCTCGGAGCCTAAAATTGAACATTTTTATCAGTTTAGGCACACTTTTCTTCTCTTGCACTGTTTTTCTGTTTTCGGGTAGTACGTCGTGAGCCGCGAAAAGGACAACAACCTAATCTATCACATTTCTATTACCGAATCCCACACCACCATGGGCAAGACAACTTTGCTTCACGTAGAGGCTGGGCCCTCAAACTGAGGGCATGGGGCTTGGGACCAGGTTTTCATTGCTCTAATGCCCATAAGTTTTTATCCGTAAGGAGTTATGCGACACACAACATACTATTGGAAAGCTCTCTGAGAGCTCTACAACAAGCGTAGCAAGCCTGCTCAGCAGCTCCTGTTCTCGGAGCTCAAAATCGACCATTTTCATCAGTTTAGGGACATTTTTGTTCTTATGCGCTATTTTTCTGTCTCAGTTCGTACGTCGTGAGCCGCGATAAGGATGATAACCAAATCCATCCCATTTCTATTATCGAATCCCACAACACATTGGGCAAGACAACTTCGCTTCACGTGGAGGCTGGGCCCGCAAACCGAGGGCATGGGGCTTAGGACCAGGTCTCCGTCGTTCCGGTGCCCATAAGGTTTGATCCGTAAGGAGTGACGCGGCGCACAGCATACCGTTGGAAAGTTCTTCGAGAGTTCTACGACAGGGGCAGCAAGCTTGCCCGGCTGCGCCTATTCTCGGAGCCCAAAATCGAACGTTTTCATTAGTTTCGGGACACTTTTCAACTTTTGTGCTGTTTTTCCATCCCGGATCGTACGTCGTGAGCCGTGAAAAGGACGACAACCTAGTCCATCTCATTTCTTTTACAGAATCCTATGGCACCTTGGGAAAGACAACTTCACTTCACGTAGAGAATGGGCCTGCAAACCGAGTACGTAGGGCTTGGGACCAGGTCTCCGTCACTCTGGTTCCCATAACTTTTGATCCGTAAGGAGTTACGCGGCACACATCATACCGTTGGAAAGCTCTCCTAGAGTTCTACGACGGGGGTAGTGATCCTACTCGGCTGCGCCTGTTCTCGAAGACCAAAATCGAACGTTTTCATAAGTTTCGGGACACTTTTCTTCTTTTGCGCTGTTTTTCCGTCCCGGATCATACGTCGTGAGCCTCGAAAAAGACGACAACCTAATCCATCACATTTCTATTACCAAATCCCATGGCACCTTGGGCAAGACAACATCGCTTAACGTAGAGGCTGGGCCCGCAAACCGACTGCGTGGTGCTTAGGACCAGGTCTCTGTCGCTCCGGTGCCCATAACTATTGATCCGTAAAGAGTTACGCGGCGCACAACATACCTTTAGAAATCTCTCCGAGATCTCTACGACTGGGGCAGCGATCCTGCTCGGCTGCGCCTGTTTTGGGAGTCCAAAACTAAACATTTTCATCAGTTTCGGGACACTTTTCTTCTTTTGCGCTGTTTTTTCATCCCGGTTCGTACGTCGTGAGCCGCGATAAGGACGACAACCTAATCCATCCCATTTCTATTACCGAATCCCACGACACATTGGGCAAGTAAACTTTGCTTCACGTAGAGGCTAGGCCTGCAAACCGAGGGCGTGGGGCTTGGGACCAAGTCTCTGTCGCTCCGGTGCCCATAATTTTTGATCCGTAAGGAGTTACGCGGTGCACAACATACCGTTGGAAAGCTCTCCAAGAGTTCTACGACAGGGGCAGCAAGCCTGCCTGGCTGTCCCTGTTCTTGGCACCCAAAATCAAACGTGTTCAACAATTTCAGGACATTTTTCTTCTTTTGTGCTGTTTTTCCATCTCGGATCGTACGTCGTGAGCCGCGAAAAGGATGACAACCTAATCCATCTCATTTTTTTTACCGAATCCCACGGAACCTTAGGAAAGACAACTTCGCTTCACGTAGAGAATGGGCCCGTAAACCGAGTACGTGGGGCTAGGGACCAGGTATCCGTCGCTCCGATGACCATAACTTTTGATCCGTAAGGAGTTACGCGGCGCACAGCATACCGTTGGAAAGCTCTCCTAGAGATCTACGATGGGGGCATCGATCCTGCTCTGCTGCGCCTATTTTGGAGTCCAAAATCAAACGTTTTCATCAGCTTCGGGATACTTTTCTTCTTTTACGATGTTTTTTCGTCTCGGTTCGTACGTCGTGAGCCGCAATAAGGACAACAACCTAATCCATCACATTTCTATTACCGAATCCCACGGCACATTGGGCAAGACAACTTCGCTTCACTTAGAGGCTGGACCCGCAAACCGAGGGCGTAGGGCTTGGGACCTGGTCTCCATCGCTCTAGTATCCATACTTTTTGATCCGTAAGGAGTTACTTGGCACATAGTATACCATTGGAAAGCTCTCCATGATCTCTACCTCGTGATTCATGCCTCATATTGATTTCTATGCGTGTCTCGTAGTGCGTGCCCTAGACCTAGAAAAGTGTGCCCGCACGCTAACCAATAAAGAATCCTACACAAAGCACTAGACTATAAAATAATCCTACACAATCCACTAACCAATATTATATTCCTAATTCAAATTCTCTACAAAACCCACTAACTAATAAAATATTCTATCACACTCAACTAACCAATAAACTATTATAAACCTACATTTATTATAATCCAAAATATACTAACTTGAATCTGAAATTTCAGATTCTCCCTTGTATTACACGGCCAAAACAAGGCACAATTTGATCAACTTTGCACAATTAAATTAAAGCCTAAACATTCTATGACACATACACTAAGCACAATGCATAAAAAATTCACCTACATTGTACCCAAGCATCTCATTTTTGACCCTCTCAATTCCATGCTTCATTTCAACTTAAAAAAATGCTAAAGATGACACAAAATTCAGATTTGAAAGGCTCAAGGCCAACACACACACACACAAGCATCATTTCTCTCTCAAACTCTCTCTTTCCTCTCAAACTCTCCCATTCTCTCTCCATTTTTGACCAAGGAAGTCTTTGAGTTCCCAAGACTCCTCACAAGCTCTCAAGGACTCTCTAAGACTCTCCCAAGCTCGGCCATAGCAAGCCATAACAAGCAAACACGCAAGAAAGTCTTCTACAAGCTCATAACTCATCATTTTCGGCCTAGGTAAAGTTTTGATGGTTTTATTCCATTTCTTTTTGTTCTAAACACATGCACACCTTCTACACAAGCTAACTAAGATAGGATTTAAGGGAAATCAAGATATCTCTCGGCCAAGCAAGGAGAAAATACATTTTTGTGCATCTTCAAGAGCTTTGTGCATCCTCATCTATTGTCTTGCTAAGGTGAGGGCTAAAACTCTTTTAAAAGCTTTCAAAAACCACATGCATGCCTTCATATGTCTATTTTTACCTCTGTACTTGTGGTATATGTGTGTACATGAACTTTTGTAACCATGCATGTCAAGATATTTAGCTAGAACTTGAAGATAGGTAAAATCGCTTAGCTGGCAGATTTCTGACTTGGTAGAGCGAGGTGCATTTGGCCTGGTAAATGATGTTGAAAATACATGAAATTGGTAGGTGACTAGTTTTGCCAGTTCTGAACATTTTTTGTAGAAATAGGCCAAGGCCAATTTTGACTCTAAGGTCTACAAAATGGAAAAACATCAAAAGGTGTCTAAATTTGGAAAATCTGGGAAAATGGAGCAGGTTTTTGGTATAGTTCACTGTCCTTGTAGAATGAAACAGTTTTGACCTAGTAAATTATATTTAAAATGTATGAACTTTGGTAGTTTGCTAGACTTTCCAGTTCTGGACATTTTTGTCAAAAATAGACTAAAGCTAAATCTGACCCTAAGACCCTAAAAAATGGCAAGTATTGAAATATGTACGAATCTGGATAGTTTTGCGTAGTCTCACGGTTTTAGATATAACTCTTGAATCTGAACTCCAAATGATGCGAGGTTTGTTTCTGGATTTAAATCACTCATTAAGCTTTAAACCCTAAATCACTCATTAAGCAAACAAAACCAACTCCGAGCACGGCCTTGTAAACCCTAATGGCCCCGTAGACTCCCAAGTCATAGACCACTCTTGTGTGAATTATAAATTGATGTTGAGGAATGTTAATGGGCTTCCCGGAATTGTTTTTATAACTCTAAATATGATTCTCGATGATTACATGTTGATAAGTAAACTCTTCTTGCACCCGGCCTCATATAAATGTCGTTGCATGCTTGTATGATCTTAATACTAGATACGTGAACCCCGAAATGAGTTATATGACTTGATTTACATGATTACTTGGCTGCCCGTGAAAGTTTAATTGCTTTCAAATTGATATATGAGATGATTACATGTTCTTACAATGCCTTATATGCCAATATGTCAAAATGTTATCATATACTTGCTCGGAGGCAACCTACTTTGTTGACCTCCCAATGTGAAATGTTAAATGGCATACATGTGCATTGCATACAAGGTTGCAACCTTTCATTTTGGCATGGTAGCGTTTCACGCACGCCGGGCGGCATCGGGCTTGCCGGTGCTACCGTGACTACCATGGTCCAATTCCCTCTCTCGCTTGGGGGCTAGACTTCCTCGGAGAGTTGGGTCGTAGGATTTCGGGGTACATCCGGAGTACACCCATTTGGCGTGATAAGTGGATGATTGAAGCCGGCCGCAACAACTGTTATCAGAAATGATCTTGAGAGCAAATGCTCATCGATCGATCTTGAGAGCGAAAGCTCACCATATCCTTTTCACTATGTGTTTAAGGACTCTCGCTTGGTTCCTAGAGGACCTCGGGGAGAAAAGACGGGTAAATGTGTTCATTTACATTTATATTATGTTATAAACGTACTTGTGTTATATGTCATGCTTTCAAAAAGGGTTTTTCATAAGTTTAATCGGAAAAGAGTTTCAAAATGTATTTCTCGTTTCCCCTCGCTGAGTTCATAAGGACTCACCCTCTTTTATCATCACAGGTGAAGAAGATCAGGAATAAGTACCCGAGGAGAATGTGCTTGTTGATGAATCCTTGGAGTGATTACGTGATTTATGTGTCTTGCTTGACAGTGGCTGTTTTGTGAACGTTGTGTTTGCTTTGAAGAATATTTATTTTGTTGATGTAAATGACCCCGTTGTAATTTGGGTCTAATTTTGGGATTGTACTATCTATAACCGGACGAACTCTTTATTTGGTTATTTACTTTCATTATCTCGTATAGTAGTTATCGTAGGCGTTTAAACCACTAGATGATTAATCCACTAAGTTAACTCTATCTAATTTCACTTAGGTACTCATCCGTACCCTAAAGGATAATAGGTACTTGCATAATAGTAAATTGAAAAAATAAATGGAACATAGTTATCAAGCTAGGCTCATTAACCAAATGAGACTTTCAAGATAAATTAGTAGACATATCGGTTGATGACAAAATAGGAATCTTAGTGGGAATCGAATCAAGGATTGGAAGTTTTGAGGCGTTTTAGAAAATAGGTCAAACCAAAGGTCTTAAATATAACCGTCATGCTGCCGGATTTCTAGAAAATCTTTTGGAGTTCTATGCCAACATTAAGCATTAAATCATAACAAAAAGGCTAAGAATGTGAAATAGTATAAAAGAATTAGATCATACCCTAGTTTAGCCTCCTTAGGTCGGGTTGGGGCGTGACACACTGCATACCGTTGGAAAGCTCTCCAAGAGCTTTACGACAGGGGCAGCAAGCCTGCTCGGCTGCGCATGTTCTCGGAGGCCAAAATCAAACGTTTTTATCAATTTCAGGACACTTTTCTTCTTTTACGCTGTTTTTCCGTCTCGGATCGTACGTAGGGAGCCGTGAAAGGACGACAACCTAATCCATCACATTTCAATTACCGAAACCTATAGAACCTTGGACAAGAAAACTTCGCTTCACGTAGAGGCTGGGCCAGCAAACTGAGGGCGTGGGGCTTGAGACTAGGTCTTCGTCGCTCTGGTCCCCATAACTTTTGATCCGTAAGGAGTTACGCGGCGCACAACATGCCGTTGGAAAGCTCACTGCGAGCTCTACGATAGATGCAGGAAGCATGCTCAGCTCCGCCTGTTCTCGGAGCCCAAAATCGAACGTTTTTATCAATTTAGGGACACTTTTCTTCTCTTGCGCTGTTTTTCTGTCTCGGATCGTACGTCGTGAGCTATGAAAAGGACGACAACCTAATCCATCACCTTTCTATTACTGAATCTCACGCCACCTTGGGCAAGACAACTTCGCTTCACGTAGAGGCTGGGCCCGCAAACCGAGGGTGTAGGGCTTAGGACAAGGTTTCCGTCACTTCGGTGCCCATAACTTTTGATTCGTAAGGAGTTACGCGGCGCACTGCATACTGTTAGAAAGCTCTCCGAGAGCTCTACGACAGGGGTAGCAAGCCTGCTCGGCTATGCCTATTCTCGTAGCCAAAAATAGAACATTTTCATCAGTTTTGGGATACCTTTATTCTTTTGCGCTGTTTTTCTGTCCCGAATCGTACGTCGTGAGCCGCGAAAAGGACGACAACCTAATCCATCACATTTCTATTACCGAATCCCACCGTACCTTGGGTGAGACAACTTCGGTTCACGTAGAGGTTGGGCCCGCAAACCGAGGGCGTGGGGCTTAGGACCAGGTCTCCGTCATTCCGGTGCCCATAACTTTTTATCCGTAAGGAGTTACACGATGCACAACATACCATTGGAAAGCTCTCCGAGAGCTCTACGACGTGGGCAGCGATCCTGCTCGGTTGTGCCTATTTTCGGAGCCCAAAATCGAACGTTTTTATCAGTTTCGGGACACTTTTCTTCTTTAGAGCTATTTTTCCGTCTGGGTTCGTACGTCGCGAGCAGTGATAAGGACGACAACTTAATCCATCATATTTCTATTACCGAATCCCACGGCACCTTAGGCAAAACAACTTCGCTTCACGTAGAGGCTGGGCCCGCAAACCGAGGCGTGGGGCTTGGGACCAGGTCTCCGTCGCTCCAGTGCCCATAACTTTTGATCCGTAAAGAGTTACGCGGCGCACAGCATAATGTTGGAAAGCTCTCCGAGAGCTCTACGACAGGGGTAACAAGACTGCTCGGCTGCGCCTATTCTCAGATCATAAAATTGAATGTTTTCAACAGTTTTGGGATACTTTTCTTCTTTTGCATGTATTTTTCCGTCCCGAATCGTACGTCGTGAGCCGCGAAAAGGATAACAACTTAATCCATCACATTTCTATTACCGAATCCCATGGCCCCTTGGGCAAGACAACTTCACTTCATGTAGAGGCTGGGCCCGCAAACTGAGGGCGTGGGGCTTGGGACCAGGTCTCCGTCGCTCTTGTGCCCATAACTGTTGATCTGTAAGGAGGTACGCGGCGTACAGCATACCGTTGGAAAGCTCTCTGATAGATCTACGACAGGGGCAGCAAGCCTACTCAGCTGCACCTCTTTTCGGAGCCCAAAATCGAATATTTTCCTCAGTTTCAAGACACTTTTCTTCTTTTGCGCTATTTTTTCTTCCCGTATCGTACGTCGTGAGCCGCAAAAAGGACGACAACCTAATCCATCACATTTCTTTTATCGAATCCCACAGCACATTGGGCAAGACAACTTTGCTTCACGTAGAGGCAGGGCCTGCAAACCGAGGGCGTGGGGCTTGGGACCAGGTCTCCGTCACTCCGATGCCCATAACTTTTGATTCGTAAGGAGTTACACGATGTACAGCATACCGTTGGAAAGCTCTCTGATAGCTTTACGACAAGGGCAGCAAGCCTGTTCGACTGCGCCTCTTTTTGGAGCCCAAAATCAAATGTTTTCATTAGTTTCGTGATACTTTTCTTCTTTTGCGCTGTTTTTTCTTCCCGTATCGTACGTCGTGAGCCGCGAAAAGGACGACAACCTAATCTATCACATTTCTATTACCGAATCCCACGGCAACTTGGGAAAGACAACTTCACTTCACGTAAAGGCTAGGATCGCAAACCGAGGACGTGGGGCTTGGGACTAGGTCTCCGTCGCTCTGGTGCCCATAACTTTTGATCGGTAAGGAGTTACGCGACGCACAGCATGCCGATAGAAAGCTTTCCAAGAGCTCTACGATTAGGGCGGCAATCCTACTCGGTTGCGCCTATTTTAGGAGTCCAAAATTGAACATTTTCATCAGTTTTGGGACACTTTTGTGAGGCCCGGCCTCGAATAACGTGTGTTACCTCGATTTGCGTGTGTTAGACATAGAATTATATGACCAACCTTGGATTACGTGCCTTGTCCTGGTTTTCGTGCATGCCTCGTCATACGTGCCTTGACCTAGAATTGTGTGCTCTAATCCTTGATATACGCAAGATACCTAGATAAATGTACCATGACCTTGATTTACGTGCGAGACCTCGATTTGCGTGTGTCTCTTCGTTTCGTGTGCATTAACCTTGAACTGCGTGCCTTAACCTAGGTTTAAGAGTCGTGTCTTGAATTACGTGCATTGCATTGAATTATGTGCCTTATTTTGGTTTGCGTGCATTCACCTAGGGTTGCGTGTGTTAGCATTGGAATCTGTGCATTTGTCTTGAAGTACATGCCTTAGTCTTGAAGTACGTGTTTTACCTCGTAATTCGTGCCCTAGAACCTAGGAATCCGTGCCACCACGTTAATCTAGGAAGATTCCTACACGAAGCACTAGACACTAAAATAATCCTACACAATCCACTAACTAATATTATATTCCTAATTCAAATTCTCTACAAAATCCACTAACAATAAACAATTCTATCTACACAAACACTTAAACATTCTTTATTCCTTATTCTATTTGCAAATTCAAAGCACCTCAAATCCTACACTTATTATAATCTATAATAAGCTAACATAAATATGAAAATTCAGATTCTCAATGCTAATACTCGGCCATGCCTATGCCATTTGGGCAAAATTTGAACAAGATATTTAATTGATGCATGCTTAGACAAGTCTTACACATTGTCATATCTTTTCCATACACCAAAGCATTATTTTACTAACAAATGAGCTACCATTCTCGGCCCTTGCAATTCACATGCCAAACAATTCAAATAATGCTTAAAGGATGACACAATTTCAGAATTTAGAAGCTCAAGGCTGACACACAAGCACATGCTCACAAACAACTCTTCAAACACTCATTTTTCTCTCAAAACTCTCTCATTCTCTCTCCATTTCGACCATGGCTGCCTCTTGACCTTCCAAGACCTCAAGCATGCTCTCAAGACCCTCCCAAGCTCAGCCATAGCAGCCCAAGCAAGCAAGAAGCAAGAAAGAAGCTCCATTGTGCATCTTCATCTATTAACTTGCTAAGGTGAGGGTTAATCTTTTTTAAAAGCTTTCAAAAACCACATGCATGCCTTCATATGTCTATATTTACCTCTGTACTTGTTGTATATGTGTGTACATGAGCTTATGTAACCATGCATGACAAGATATTTGGCTAGAACTTGAAGATAGATAAAATTGCGTAGCTGGCAGATTTCTGACTTGGTAGAGCGAGGTGCATTTGACCTATTAAATGATGCTGAAAATGCGTGAAAGTTGGTAGGTGACTAGTTTTGCCCGTTCTGAGCATTTTTTGTAGAAATAGGCCAAGGCTAATTTTGATGCTAAGGTCTCCAAAATGGCAAAACATCGAAAGGTATCTAAATCTGGAAAATCTGGGAAAGTGGAGCAGGTTCTTTTTTGGCAGTTTACTGTCCTTGTAGAACAAAACAATTTTGACCTAGGAAATGATATTTAAAATGCATGAAATTTGGTAGATTGCTATATTTTTCAGTTCTGGACATTTTTATCAGAAATAGACTAAAGCTAAATCGGACCCTAAGACCCTCAAAAATGGAAAGTATTGAAATATGTACGAATCTGGACAGTTTTGCGTAGTCTCACGGTTTTAGCATAACTCTTGAATCCGAACTCCAAATGATGCAAGGTTTGTTTCTGGATTTAAATCACTCATTAAGCTTTAATTTGAAATTTTGTTCACTGGATTTGGAGATTGTTTGCTTGTCTAAATGAATGTGGGAAAACAGACCATTGCAGTGAGGTTTTTATTTAGTGATATGCTTTGAAAAATATTGTAACTTCTCTTGGGGTATTGAATGCTTGGGATTGTGGCACTTGGATGTTGTGTGGACTGTTTTGGATGATTGAATATGTTTTAATTAATCGATGCATGGCTTGGGTTAAATTATGTGACAACTTGTGGCTTAAATCGTACGTGTAAGCATGAATTGAAACCCTATTGAATATGAAAACTCGCTAAGTCTTGATCCTATGGTTATTGTGTCTAATTGTGTGATTAGTGGACTGCTTAGTAAATGTTAAGTATGTTTGAAATGTGATTCCCGATGATTACATGTTGATAAGTAGACCTTTCTTGCACCCGATCCCATGTAGACGTCGTTGCATGCTTGTATAAACTTATTACTTGATTACGTGAACCCCGAAATGAGTTATATGACTAGATTTACATGTGTTACATGGCTGCCCATTTAATATTTGTGTAACTCCATGTGTATTACAAGTGAAATTAAATATCAAAGCATGCCTCGTGTGTTTACTTGTCAATGTGCGATCTTATAAATGCTCGGAGGCAACCTACTTTGTTATCCTCCTAATGTGATATGTTAAATGTTATAAATATGCATTGCATACAAGGTTGCAACCTTTCATTCTGGCATGGTAGCGTTCACGCACACCGGGCAGCATCGGGCTTGCCGGTGCAACCGTGACTACCATGGTCCAATTCCCTCTCTCGCTTGGGGGGTAGAGTTCCTCGTAGAGTTGTGTCATACGATTTCGGGGTACTTCCGTAGTACACCCATTTGGCGTGATAAGTGGATGATTTGAAGTTGGTCGCAACAACTGTTATTGAAAATGAATTGAGCGCAAAAGTTCACCGTATCATTTTCACTATGTGTATAAGTACTCTCGCTTAGTTCCTAGAGGACCTCGGGGAGGAAAGACGGGTAATTGTGTTCTTTTACTTTTATATTACATTATAAACTTACTTGTGTTATATGTCATGCATTCAAAAATGGTTTTTCATAAGTTGAATTGGAAAAAGAGTTTCAAAACGTATTTCTCGTTCCCCCTCGCTGAGTTCATAAGGACTCACCCTCTTTTATCATCACAGGTGAAGAAGATCAGGAACAGGTACCCGTGGATAACGTGCCTATTGATGACTACTTGGAGTGATTGCATGCCCTACGTGCCTTACGTGATTGTGGCTGTTTTGTGAACGATATGTTGTTTTGAAGACTATTTCTTATCTTGCTTGTTGTCGTTATTGTAAATGACCCCCGTTGTAATTTGTGGTCTAATTTTGATTCGTATTGATTATAACTAGACAGACACCCTATTGATCGTTTTGCTACTTTGATTAGTAACTACTACAGGCTTATGAAGTATTAGGCAAAGAGTTAAGTAAAATGAATCTATCCAATCTTAAACAGGTACTCATTTGTAGGCTAAGGGATAACAGGCACTTGTGTAACAGACGTTAACAAATAAACGGGACATAGTTATCATGCTAGCTTTGTTAATCAAACGAGACTGTGAGATTAATAGTAGGCATATCGATTGGTGATAAATAGTAATCTTAGTTGGAGTCGAATTTGAGATTGAAAGTTTTGAAGCGTTTAGACAATTAGGTCAAACTAAAGAGCCAATAACAGCCGTTATGCTGCCGGGTTTTTCGAAAATCTTTTGGAGATCTAGGCTAACGTTAAGCGTTAAACCTTAATGAATGATTAAGTACGTGAAATGACAAAAATGTTTAGATCACACCCTAGTCTAACCTCTATAGGTCGGGTTGGGGCATGACACTTTTCTTCTTTTGCGATGTTTTTCCATCCCGAATCGTACGCCGTGAGCCGCGAAAAGGATGACAACCGAATCTATCTTATTTCTATTACTAAATCCCACGGCACCTTGGGAAAGACAACTTCGCTTCACATAGAGAATGGGCCAGCAAACCGAGTACGTGGGGCGTAGGACCAGGTCTCCCGTCGCTCCGGTACCCATAACTTTTGATCTGTAAGGAGTTACGTGGCGCACAACATACCATTGGAAAGCTCTCCTAGAGTTCTACGACGGGGGCAGCGATCCTATTCAGCTGTGTCCGTTTCGGAGTCCAAAATCGAACGTTTTCATCAGTTTCGGGATACTTTTCTTCTTTTGCAATGTTTTTTCGTCCCGGTTCGCACGTCGTGAGCCGCGATAAGGATAACAACCTAATCCATCACATTTCTATTACCGAATCCCACGGCACCTTGGGCAAGACAACTTCGCTTCACTTAGAGGCTGGGCCGGCAAACCGAGGGCGTGGGGCTTGGGACCTGGTTTCCAACGCTCTAGTTCCCATACCTTTTGATCCGTAAGAGTTAGTGGCGCACAATATATCATTGGAAAGCTCTCCGAGAGCTCTACGACAGGGGCAGCAAGCCTGCTAAGCAGCGCCTATTTTCAAAGCCCAAAATCAAATGTTTTCATCAGTTTCGGGATACTTTTCTTCTTTAGCTCTAATTTTTCGTCCCGGATCGTACGTCGTGAGCCGTGAAAAGGACGACAACCTAATCCATCACATTTCTATTACCGAATCCCACGCCACCTTGGGCAAGACAACTTCACTTCACGTAGAGGCTGGGCTCGCAAACCGAGGGCGTGGGGCTTGGACTAGGTCTCCGTCGCTTCGGTGCCTATAACTTTAGATACGTAAGGAGTTACGCGGCGTACAGCATATCGTTGGAAAGCTTTCTAAGAGCTCTACGACAACCGCAGCAAGCTTGCTCCGCTACACCTATTCTCGGACCCAAAATTGAACGTTTTCATTAGTTTAGGGACACTTTTCTTCTCTTATGCTGTTTTTCCGTCTCGGATCGTACGTCGTGAGCCGCGAGAAGGACGACAACCAAATCCATCACATTTCTATTACCGCATCCCACGCCACCTTGGGCAAGACAACTTCAATTCACATAGAGGCTAGACCCACAAACCGAGGGCGTGGGGCTTGGGACAAGGCCTCTGTCGCTCCAGTGCCCATAACTTTTGATCCGTAAGGAGTTATGCGGAGCACTGCATACCGTTGGAAAGCTCTCCAAGAGCTCTATGACAGGGGCAGCAAGCCTGCTCGGCTGCGCCTGTTCTCAGAGGCCAAAATCAAATGTTTTTATCAGTTTCCTGATACTTTTCTTCTTTTGCGCTGTTTTTCCGTCCCGGATCGTACGTAGCGAGCCACAAAAAGGATGACAACCTAATCCATCACATTTCAATTACCAAATCCCATGGAACCTTGGGCAAGAAAACTTTGATCCACGTAGAGGCTGGCCACGCAAACTGAGGGCGTGGGACTTGAGACCAGGTCTACGTCACTCTGGTCCCCATAAATTTTTATCCGTAAGGAGTTACGTGGTGCACAGCATACCGTTGGAAAGCTCTATGGGAGCTCTACGATAGGCGTAGGAAGCCTGCTCAGCTGCGCCTGTTCTTGGAGCCCAAAATTGAACATTTTCATCCGTTTAGGGACACTTTTCTTCTCTTGCGCTGTTTTTCTGTTCGGATCGTACGTCGTGAGCCGCGAAATGGACGACAACCTAAACCATCACATTTCTAATACCGAATCCCACGCCACCTTGGGCAAGACAACTTCGCTTCACGTAGAGGCTGGGCCCGCAAACCGAGTGGGTGGGGCTTGGGACCTGGTCTCTGTCGCTCCGGTGCCCATAACTTTTGATCTGTAAGGAGTTACGTGACGCACAACATACCGTTGGAAAGCTCTACGATAGTTGTATGACAAAAGTAGTAAGCATGCACGGCTGTGCCCGTTCTCGAAGCCCAAAATCGAACGTTTTCATCAGTTTCGGGACACTTTTCTTCTTTTGCGCTGTTTTCCATCCCGGATCGTACGTCGTGAGCCGCGAAAAGGATGACAACCTAATCCATCACATTTCTATTACCGAATCCCATGGTACCGTGGGCATGACAACTTCGCTTAACGTAGAGGCTGGGCCCACAAACCGAGTGCGTGGGGCTTGGGAACAGGTCTCCGTCGCTCTGGTGCCCATAACTTTTAATCTGTAAGGAGTTACGCGGCGCACAGCATACCGTTGGAAAGTCCTCCGAGAGTTCTACGACAGGGGTAGGAAGCTTGCCCTGCTGCGCCTATTCTCGAAGCCCAAAATCGAACATTTTCATCCATTTCGGCACATTTTTCTACTTTTGCGCTATTTTTCTATCCTGGATCGTACGTCATGAGTCGCGAAAAGGATGACAACCTAATCCATCTCATTTCTATTACCGAATCCCATGGCAGCTTGGGAAAGACACCTTTGCTTCACGTAGAGAATGGGCCCGCAAACCAAGTACGCAGGGCTTAGGACCAGGTCTCCGTCGCTCTGGTGCCCATAACTTTTGATCCGTAAGGAATTACGCGACGCATAGCATACCGTTGAAAAGCTCTCCTAGAGTTCTACAACGGGGCCAGCGATCTTGCTCGAATGCGCCTGTTTCGGAGTCCAAAATCAAACGTTTTCATCAATTTCGGGAAACTTTTCTTTTTTACGATATTTTTTCATCCCGGTTCGTACGTCGTGAACCGCGATAAAGACAACAACCTAATCCATCATATTTCTATTACCGAATCCCTCGGCACCTTGGTCAAGACAACTTCGCTTCACTTAGAGGCTGGGCCCACAAACTGAGGGCGTAGGGCTTGGGACCTGGTCTCCATCACTCTAGTCCCCATAACTTTTGATCCGTAAGGAGTTACGTGGCACACAATATACCGTTGGAGAGCTCTTCGAGAGCTCTACGACAGGAGCAACAAACCTGCAAAGCAGCGCCTATTTTCAGAGCCCAAAATCAAACATTTTCATTAGTTTCGGGATACTTTTCTTCTTCTGCTCTGTTTTTCGGTCCCGGATCGTACGACGTGAGCCCCGAAAAGGACGACAACCTAATCCATCACATTTCTATTACCGAATCCCATGCCACCTTGGGCAAGACAACTTCGCTTCACGTAGAGGCTGGGCCCGCAAACCGAGGACGTGGGGCTTGGGACCAGGTCTCCGTCGCTCCAGTGCCCATAACCTTTGATCCATAAAGAGTTACGTGGCGCACAACATACCTTTGGAAAGCTCTCCGAGAGTTCTACGACAAGGGCAACAAGCCTCCCCGGCAGCGGCTACTCTCAGAGGCCAAAATCGAACGTTTTCATTAGTTTTGGGATAAATTTTTCTTCTTTTGCGCTATTTTTCCATCCCGAATCATACGTCGTGAGCCGCGAAAAGGTTGACAACCTAATCCATCTCATTTCTATTACTGAATCCCATGGCACCTTGGGAAAGACAACTTCGCTTCACGTAGAGAATGGGCCCCTAAACCGAGTACATGGGGTTTGGGACCAGGTCTCTGTCACTCCGATGCCCATAACTTTTGATCCGTAAGGAGTTACGCGGCGCACAATATATCGTTGTAAAGCTCTCCTAGAGTTCTACGATGGGGGCAGCGATCCTGCTCGGCTGCGCTTGTTTCAGAGTCCAAAATTGAATGTTTTCATCAGTTTCGGGATATTTTTCTTCTTTTGCGATATTTTTTCGTCCCAGTTCGTAAGTCGTGAGCCGTGATAAGCATAACAACCTAATCCATCACATTTCTATTACCGAATCCCACTGCTCCATGGGCAAGACAACTTCGCTTCACTTAGAGGCTGGGCCCGTAAACCGAGGGCGTGGGGCTTGGGACCTGGTCTCCATCGCTCTAGTCCCCATACCTTTTGATTCGTAAGGGGTTACGTGGCGCACAGTATACCGTTGGAAAGCACTTCGAGAGCTCTACGACAGGGGCAGCAAGCCTGTTAGGCAGCGCCTATTTTCGGAGCCCAAAATCAAATGTTATCATCATTTTCGGGACACTTTTCTTCTTTTGCTCTATTTTTCCATCCCGGATCGTACGTCGTGAGCCGCGAAAAGGATGACAATCTAATCTATCACATTTCTATTACCGAATCCCATACCACCTTGGGCAAGACAACATCGCTTCACGTAGAGGAGGGGCCCGCAAGCCGAGGGCGTGGGGCTTGGACCAGGTCTCCGTCGCTCCGGTGCATATAACTTTTGATCCGTAAGGACTTACGCGGTGCACATCATACCGTTGGAAAGCTCTCTGAGAGCTCTACGACAAGCGCAGCAAGCCTGCTCGGCTGCGCCTATTCTCGGACCCAAAATTGAACGTTTTCATCAACTTAGGAACACTTTTATTCTCTTGCGCTGTTTTTCCGTCTCGGATCGTACGTCGTGAGCCGCAAAAAGGACGACAACCTAATCCATCACATTTCTATTACCGAATCCCACGCTACCTTGGGCAAGACAACTTCGCTTCACGTAGAGGCTGGGCCCGCAAACCGAGGGCGTAGGGCTTTGGACAAGGTCTCCCTCGCTCCGGTGCCCATAACTTTTGATTCGTAAGGAGTTACGCGGCGCACTTCATACCGTTGGAAAGCTCTCAAAGAGCTCTACGACAGGGGAATCAAGCCTGCTAGGCTGCGCCTATTCTCAGAGGCCAAAATCAAATTTTTTTATCAGTTTCAGGATACTTTTCTTCTTTTGCGCTGTTTTTCCGTCCTGGATCGTACGTAGTGAGCCGCAGAAAGGACGACAACCTAATCCATCACATTTCAATTACCGAATCCAATGAAACCTTGGGCAAGAAAACTTCGCTTCACGTAGAGGTTGGGCCCGCAAACTGAGGGCGTGGGGCTTGAGACCAGGTCTCCGTCACTCTGGTCCCTATAACTTTTGATCCGTAAGGAGTTACGCGGCACACAGCATACCGTTGGAAAGCTCTCTGGGAGCTTTACGATAGGCGCAGGAAGCCTGCTGGTTGCGCCTGTTCTCGGAGCCCAAAATTGAACGTTTTCATCCGTTTAGGGACACTTTTCTTCTCTTGAGATGTTTTTTCACCGCGGATCGTACGTCGTGAGCTGCGAAAAGGACGACAACCTAATCCATCACATTTATATTACCGAATCCCACGCCACCTTGGGCAAGACAACTTCGCTTCACGTAGAGGCTGGGCCCACAAACCGAGGGTGTGGGGCTTGGGATCAGGTCTCCGTTGCTCCGGTGCCCATAACTTTTGATCTGTAAGGAGTTACGTGGTGCACAGTATACCGCTGGAAAGCTCTCCGATAGCTCTACAACAAGGACAGCAAGCCTGCAAAGCTGCGCCTGTTCTCGAAGCCCAAAATCGAACGTTTTCATAAGTTTTAGACACTTTTCTTCTTTTGCGCTATTTTTCCGTCCCAGATCGTACGTCGTGAGCCGCGAAAAGAACAACCTAATCCATCACATTTCTATTACCGAATCCCATGGCACCTTGGGCAAGACAACTTCGCTTAACGTAGAGGCTGGGCCCGCAAACCGAGTGCGTGGTGCTTGAGACCAGGTCTCCGTCGCTCCGGTGCCCATAACTTTTAATCCGTAAGGAGTTACGCGGCGCACAACAAACCGTTAGAAAGCTCTCCGAGAGCTCTACGACAGAAGCAGCGATCCTGCTCAGCTGCGCCTATTTTGGGGGTCCAAAATTGAACGTTTTCATCAGTTTAAGGATACTTTTCTTCTCTTACGCTGTTTTTTCATCTCGAATCGTACGTCGTGTGCCACAAAAAGGACGACAACCTAATCCATCACATTTCTATTACCGAATCCCATGCCACCTTGGGCAAGACAACTTCACTTCACGTAGAGGCTGGGCCCGTAAACCGAGTGCGTGGGCCTTGGGACCAGGTCTCCGTCGCTCCGGTGCCCATAACTTTTGATCCGTAAGGAGTTACGCGGCGCACAACATATTGTTGGAAAGCTCTCCATGAGTTCTACGATAGGGGCAGCAAGCCTGCCAGGCTACGCCTGTTCTCGGAGCCCAAAAATGAACATTTTCATCAATTTCGGGACACTTTTCTTCTTTTACGCTATTTTTCCATCCCGAATCGTACGTCGTGAGCCGTGAAAATGACGACAACCTAATCCATCTCATTTCTATTACCGAATCCCACTGCATCTTGCGAAAGACAACTTTGCTTCATGTAGAGAATGGGACCGCAAGCCGAGTACGTGGGGCTTGGGACCAGGTCTCCGTCGTTCCGGTGCCCTTAACTTTTGATCCGTAAGGAGTTACGCGTTGCACAGCATACCATTGGAAAGCTCTCCTTGAGTTCTACAACGGGGGCAGCGATCCTGCTCGGCTGTGCCTGTTTTGGAGTCTAAAATCGAACATTTTCATCAATTTTGGGACACTTTTCTTCTTTTGCGATGTTTTTTCGTCCCGGTTTGTACGCCGTGAACTGCGATAAGGACAACAACCTAATCCATCACATTTCTATTTCCGAATCGCATGCCACCTTGGGCAAGACAACTTCACTTCACTAAGAGGCTGGGCCCGCAAACTAAGGGCGTGGGGCATGGGACTAGGTCTCTGTCGCTCCGGTGCCCATAACTTTTGATCTATAAGAAGTTACGTGGCACACAACATACCGTTGGAAAGCTCTCCGATAGCTCTACGACACGGGCAGCCAGCCGGCGCGGTTGTACCTGTTCTCGAAGCCCAAAATTGAACGTTTTCATCTGTTTCGGGACATTTCTCTTCTTTTGCGCTGTTTTTCCGTCCCGAATCGTACGTCATGAGCTGCGAAAAGGGCGACAACCTAATCCATCATATTTATATTACCAAATCCCATGGCACCTTGGGCAAGACAACTTCGCTTAACGTAGAGGTCGGGCCCCCAAACCGAGTGCGTGGGGCTTGAGGCCAGGTCTCCGTCGCTTCGGTGCCCATAACTTTTGATCCGTAAGGAGTTATGCGGTCCACAACATACCGTTAGAAAGCTCTCCGAGAGCTCTACGACGCGGACAAAGATCCTGCTCGGCTGCTCCTGTTTTAGGAGTCCAAAATTAAATGTTTTCATCAATTTCGGGACATTTTTCTACTTTTGCGCTGTTTTTTCGACCCGGATCGTACGTCGTGAGCCTAAAAAAGGACGACAACCTAATCCATCACATTTCTATTACCGAATCCTATGGCACCTTGGGTAAGACAACTTCGCTTAACGTATAGGCTGGGCCCGCAAACCGAGTGCGTGGGGCTTGGGACCAGGTCTCCGTCACTCTGGTGCCCATAACTTTTGATCTGTAAAGAGTTACGCGGCGCATAGCATACAGTTGGAAAGCTCTCCTAGAGTTCTACGATGGGGGCAGCGATCCTGCTCGGCTGAGCCTATTTCGGAGTCCAAAATCGAACGTTTTCATCAGTTTCGGGACACTTTTCTTCTTTTGCGATATTTTTTTGACCCGGTTCGTACGTCGTGAACCGCGATAAGGACAACAACCTAATCCATCACATTTCTATTACCGAATCCTACAGCACCTTGGGCAAGACAACTTCAATTAATTTAGAGGCTGGGCCCGCAAACCATGGGCGTAGGGCTTCGGACCAGGTCTCCGTCGCTCTTAAGCCCATAACTTTTGATCCGTAAGGAGGTACGCGGCGCACAACATACCGTTGGAAAGCTCTCTGATAGTTTTACGACAGGGGTAGCAAGCCTACTTTGCTGCGCCTCTTTTTGGAGCTAAAAAATGAGCATTTTCATCAATTTCAGGACACTTTTCTTCTTTTGCGCTATTTTTTCTTCCCGTATCGTATGTCGTGAGCTGCGAAAAGGACGACAACTTAATCCACCATATTTCTATTACCGATTCCCACGGCAACTTGGGCAAGACAACTTCGCTTCACGTAGAGGCTGGGCCCGCAAACCGAGGATGTGGGGCTTGGGACCAGGTCTCCGTCGCTTTGGTGCCCATAACTTTTTTATCCGTAAAGAGTTACGCGACATACAACATACCGATAGAAAGCTCTCCGAGAGCTCTACGACGGGGTTAGCGATCCTGCTCAGCTGCGCCTATTTTCAGGGTCCAAAATCGAACATTTTCATCAATTTTGGGACACTTTTCTTCTTTTGCGATGTTTTTCCATCCTGGTTCGTACGTCGTGAGCCGCAATAAGGACGACAACCTAATCCTTCATATTTCTATTACCAAATCCCACGGCACCTTGGGCAAGACAACTTCGCTTCACTTAGAGGCTGGGCCCTTAAACCGAGGGCGTGGGCCTTGGGACCTGGTCTCCATCGCTCTAGTGCCCATAACTTTTGATCCGTAATGAGTTACGCGACGCACAGTATACCATTGGGAAGCCCTCCGAGAGCTCTACGACAGGGGTAGCAAGCCTGCATAGCAGCGCCTATTTTCACAGCCCAAAATCAAATGTTTTCATCAGTTTCAGAACACTTTTTTTCTTTCGTTGTGCTTTTTTGTAATAGATCATACGTCGTGAGCCGCGAAAAGGATGACAACCTAATCCATCACATTTCTATTACCGAATCCCATGCCACCTTGGGCATGACAACTTAGCTTCACGTTGAGGTTGGGCCCGCAAACCAAGGGCATGGGGCTTGGACCAGGTCTCCGTCGCTCCGGTGCCCATAACTTTTGATCCGTAAGGAGTTACGCAGCGCATAGCATACCATTGAAAAGCTCTCTAAGAGCTCTACGACAGGCGTAGTAAGCCTGCATAGCTGCGCCTATTCTTGGAGCCCGAAATTGAACGTTTTCCTCAGTTTAGGGACACTTTTCTTCTCTTGCGCTGTTTTTCCTTCTCGGATCGTACGTCGTGAGCCGCGAAAAGGACGACAACCTAATCCATCACATTTTTATTACTGAATCCCATGGCACCTTGGGCAAGACAACTTCGCTTCACTTAGAGGCTAGGCCCGCAAACCGAGGGTGTGGGGCTTGGGACCTGGTCTCCATCGCTCTAGTGCCTATAACTTTTGATCTGTAAGGAGTTACGCGACGCACAGTATACCGTTGGAAAACTCTTCGAGAGCTCTACGATAGGAGAAAGAAGCCTGTAGTAAAACGCTTATTTTTGGGGCTGAAAATCAAACGTTTTCATCAGTTTTAAGACACTTTTCTTCTTTTGCGCTGTTTTTTCGTCCCGGTTCGTACGTCGTGATCTGCGATAAGGACGACAAGCTAATCCATCACATTTCTATTACCGAATCCCATGCCACATTGGGCAAGAAAACTTCGCTTCACGTAAAGGCTGGGCCCACAAACCGAGGGCGTGCGGCTTGGGACCTGGTCTCTGTTGCTCCGGTTCCCATAAATTTTCATCCGTAAGGAGTTACGTGGCGCATAGCATACCGTTGGAAAGCTCACCGAGAGCTCTACGACAGGGGCAGCAAGCCTGCTCAGCTGCGCCTGTTCTCAAAGCCCAAAATCGAATGTTTTTATCAATTTCGGGACACTTTTCTTCTTTGGCACTAATTTTGGGTCCTGGATCGTACGCCGTGAGCCGCAAAAAGGATGATAACCTAATCCATCACATTTCTATTACCGAATCCCATTGCACCTTGGGCAAGACAACTTCGCTTCACGTTGAGGCTGGGCCCGCAAACTGAGGGCGTGGGGCTTGGGACTAGGTCTCCTTCGCTCTGGTGCCCATAACTTTTGATCCGTAAGGAGTTACGGGGCGCACAACATACCGTTGGAAAGCTCTCCAAGAGCTCTACAACAGGGGGAGCAAGCTGCTCAGTTGTGCCTATTCTTGGAGAACAAAATCGAACATTTTCATCAGTTTCGGGACACTTTTCCTCTGTTGCGCTGTTTTTCCGTCTTGGATCGTATGTCGTGAGCCGCGAAAAGGACGACAACCTAATCCATCACATTTTTATTACCGAATCCCACGCCACCTTGGGCAACAAAACTTCACTTCACGTAGAGGTTGGGCCCACAAACTGATGTCATGGGGCTTTGGACCAGGTCTCCGTCACTCCCGTGCCCATAACTCTTGATTCGTAAGGAGTTACGTGGCGTACAGCATACCGTTGGAAAGCTCTCCGAGATCTCTATGACAAAGGTAGCAAGCCTGCTCGGTTGCGCCTATTTTCGAACTCCAAAATCAAACGTTTTCATCAGTTTCAAGACACTTTTATTCTTTTGTTATGTTTTTCCATCCCGGATCGTACGTCGTGAGTCGTGAAAAAGATGACAACCTAATCCATCACATTTCTATTACTGAATTCCACGGCACCTTGGGCAAGACAACTTAACTTCACGTAGAGGCTGGGCAAGCAAACAGAGCGCGGGGGGATTGTGACCAGGTATCCGTCAATCCAGTGCCCATAACTTTTGATCCGTAAAGAGCGCACAACATACCGTTGGGAAGCTCTCCGAGAGCTATATGACAGGGGCAGCAATCCAACTAGGCTACGCCTATTTTCAGAGCCCAAAATTGAAATTTTTCATCAGTTTTGGGACACTTTTCTTCATTTGCGCTATATTTCCATCCCGGATCGTATGTCGTGAGCCACGAAAAGGCCAACAACCTAATCCATCACATTTCTATTACCGAATCCCATGATACCTTGAGCAAGACAACTTCGCTTCGCGTAGAGGCTGGGCCTACAAACCGAGGGCGTGGGGCCTGGGACCTAGGCTTCGTTGCTCCGTTGCCCATAACGTTTGATCCACAAGGAGTTACGCGGCACACAACGTACCATTGGAAAGCTCTCCGAGAGCTCTACGACAGGGACAGTAAGCCTGCATCATTGCGCCAAGTTTTCGAGCCCAAAATTGAATATTTTCATTAGTTTCGGGACACTTTTCATCTTTCGCTCTGTTTTTCAGTCCCGAATCGTACATCGTGAGTCGCAAAAAGGACGACAACCTAATCTATCACATTTCTATTACTGAATCCCACGCTACCTTGGGCAAGATAACTTCGCTTCACGTAGAGGCTAGACCCGCAAACCGAGGGCGTGGGGCCTGTGACCAGGTCTCCCTTCGCTCCAGTGCCCATAACTTTTGATCCGTACGGAGTTATGCAACGCACAGCATACCGTTGGAAAGCTCACCAAGAGCTCTACGACGGGGGCAGCATGCCGGCTCAACCGCGCCTATTCTCAGAGCCCAAAATTGAATGTTTTCATCAGTTTTGATACACTTTTCTTATTTTCTCTACTTTTCCATCCTGGATCGTACGTCGTGATCCACGAAAAGGACGGCAACCTAATCCATCACATTTTTATTACCGAATCCCAAGGCACCTCGCGCAAGACAACTTTGCTTCACGTAGAGGATGGGCCCGTAAACTGCGGGCGTAGGGCTTGGGAACAGGTCTCCGTTGCTCTGGTGCCCATAACTTTTGATCCGTAAGGAGTTACGCGGCGCACAGTATACCGTTAGAAAGCTCTCCGAGTGCTCTACGACATGCACAACAAGCTTTCTTGGCTACGCCTATTCTCGGAGCCCAAAATCGAACGTTTTCATCAGTTCAGGGACACTTTTCTTCTCTTGCGCTGTTTTTCCGTCTGAGATCGTACGTCGTGAGCCGCGAAAAGGACGACAATCTAATCCATCACATTTTTACTGTCGAATCCCATGCCACCTAGGGCAAGACAACTTCGCTTCATGTAGATGCTGGGCTCGGAAAACGAGGGCATAGGGCTTGGGACAAGGTCTCCGTCGCTCTGGTGCCCATAACTTTTGATCCGTAAGGAGTTACGCGGCGCACTACATACCTTTGTAAAGCTCTTCGAGAGCTCTATGACAGGGGCAGCAAGCCTGCAAGGCTACGCCTGTTCACGGAGCCCAATACAGAATGTTTTCATTAGTTTTGGTACACTTTTCTTCTTTTACGCTGTTTTTCCGTCTCGGATCGTACGTCGTGAGCCACGAAAAGGACAACAACCTAATCCATCACATTTCTATTAACGAATACCATGGCACCTTGGACAATAAAACTTCACTTCACGTAGAGGCTGGGCCTATAAACTGAGGGCGTGTGGCTTGTGACCGAGTCTCCGTCGCTCCGGTGCCCATAATTTTTGATCTGTAAGGAGTTATGTAGTGCACAGCATACCGTTGGAAAGCTCTCCGAGAGTTCTACGATGAGGTAGCAAGATTGCTCGGCTGCGCCTATTTTCGGAGCCCAAAATTGAACATTTTCTTCTATTTCGGTGCACTTTTCTACTTTTGTGATGTTTTTCATTCCGGATCGTATGTTGTGATGTGCGAAAAGGACGACAACCTAATCCATCACATTTCTATTACTGAATCCCACTGTACCTTGGGTGAGAAAAATTCAGGTCACATAGAGACTAGGCCCGCAAATCGAGGGCGTGGGGCTTGGGACCAGGTCTCTGTCATTCCGGTGCCCATAACTTTTGATCTGTAAGAAGTTACGTGGCCCACAGCATACCGTTGGAAAGCTCTCCAAGAGCTCTATGACGGGGGCAGCAAGCTTGCTCGGCTGCACCTATTTTCGGAGCCCAAAATCGAACATTTTCATCTATTTTAGGACACTTTTCTTCTTTTGCGCTGTTTTTCCGTCTCGGTTCGTACGTCGTGAGCCACGATAAGGACGACAACCTAATGCATCACATTTATATTACCGAATCCCACGACACCTTGGGCAAGAGAACTTCGCTTCACATAGAGGTTGGGCCCACAAACCGAGGGCATAGGGCTTGGGAACAGGTGTCTGTCGCTCCGGTGTCCATAACTTTTGATTTGTAAAGAGTTATGCGACGCACAGCATACCGTAGGAAAGCTCTCCGAGAGCTCTACGACAATGGTAGCAAGCCTGTTTGGCAGTGCCTCTTGTCGGAGCCCGAAATTGAACATTATCATGAGTTTTGAGATATTTTTCTTCTTTTGCGCTATTTTTTATTCCCGTATCGTACGTCGTGAGCTGCGAAAAGGACGACAACCTAATCCCTCACATTTCTATTACCGATTCCCACGGGCACTTGGGCAAGACAACTTTGCTTCACGTAGAGATTGGGCCCGCAAATCGAGGACGTGGGGCTTGGAACCAGGTCTCCATCGCTCTGGTGCCCATAACTTTTTTATCCGTAAGGAGTTACGCGACACACAACATAATGATGGAAAGCTCTCCGAGAGCTCTACCACGGGTGCAGCGATCCTGCTCAGCTGCGCCTATTTTCGGAGTCCAAAATCATACGTTTTAATCAGTTTCGGGATACTTTTCTTCTTTTGCGATGTTTTTTCGTCCCAGTTTGTACGTCGTGAGCCGCGATAAGGACGACAACCTAATCCATCACATTTCTATTACCGAATCCCACGCACCTTAGGCAAAATGACTTCGCTTCACGTAGAGGCTGGGCCCGTAGACCGAGGGCGTGGGGCTTGGGCACTGCTCTCCATCACTCTAGTGCCCATAACTTTTGATCCGTAAGGAGTTACGCGACGCACAGTATACCGTTGGAAAGCTCTCGGAGAGCTCTACGACAAGGGAAGCAAGTCTACATTGCACGGCCTATTTTCGAAGCCCAAAATCAAACGTTTTCATCAGTTTCGGGACACTTTTCTTCTTTTGCTCTACTTTTTCGTCCTGTATCATACGTCGTGAGCCGCGAAAAAGATGACAACCTAATCCATTCATATTTCTATTACCGAATCCCATGGCACCTTTGGCAAGAAAACTTCATTTCATGTAGAGGCTGGGCCCGCAAACCGAGTACGTGGGGCTTGGAACTACGTCTCCGTAGCTTCGGTGCCCATAACTTTTGATTCGTAAGGCGTTACACAGCGCACAGTATACCGTTGGAAGGCTCTTTGAGAGCTCTACGACTGTGGTAGCAAGCCTGCTCTGCTGCGCCTATTCTCGGAGCCTAAGATTGAACGTTTTCATCAGTTTTGGGACACTTTTCTTCTCTTGCGCTGTTTTTCTGTCTCGAATCGTACGTCGTGAGCCGCGAAAAACCCGACAATCTAATCTATCACATTTCGATTACCAAATCCCACGCCACCTTGGGCAAGACAACTTCGCTTCACGTAGAGGTTGGGCCAGAAAACCGAGGGGGTATGGCACTTGGGACCAACTCTCCGTCGCTCCGGTACCCATAACTTTTGATCTGTAAGGAGTTACGCGGCGCACAGGATACGGTTGAAAAGCTCTCCGAGAGCTCTACGATGAGCTCAGCAAACCTGCTTGGCTATGCCTATTCTCGAAGCCCAAAATCAAACGTTTTCATCAAATTCGGGATGCTTTTCTTCTTTTGCGCTGTTTTTTCATCCCAGATCGTACGTCGTGAGTCGCGAAAAGGACGACAACATAATCCATCAGATTTCTATTACCGAATCGTACGGCACCTTAGGCAAGATAACTTCGCTTCACGTAGAGGCTGTGCCCGCAAACCGAGTGCGTTGGGCTTCGGACTAGGTCTCCGTCTCTCCGATACCCATAACTTTTGATCCGTAAAGAGTTACGCGGTACACAGCATACCTTTGGAAAGCTCGCCGAGAGCTCTACGACGGGTGCAGCGATTCTGCTCGGTTGTGCCTAGTTTCAGAGTCCAAAATCGAACATTTTCATCTGTTTTGGGATAATTTTCTTCTTTTGCGCTATTTTTCTGTCCCGGTTCGTACATCGTGAGCCGCGATAATGACGACAACCTAATCCATCACATTTCTATTACCGAATCCCATGGCACCTTGGGCAAGAAAAATTCACTTCACGTAGAGGCTGGGCCCACAAACCGAGGGCGTGGGGCTTGTGACCAAGTATCCGTCGCTCCGGTGCCCATAACTTTTGATCCGTAAGGAGTTACGCGGCGCACAGCGTACCGTTGGAAAGCTCTACGAGAGGTCTACGACGGGGGCATCGACAACTTTGCTTCACGAAGAGGCTGGGCCCGCAAACTGAGGGCGTAGGGCTTAGGACCAGGTCTTCATCGCCCTGGTTCCCATAACATTTGATCCGTAAGAAGTTACACGTCGCATAGCCCGCCGTTGGAAAGCTTTCTGAGAGCTCGAAGACAGGCGCAACAAGCTTGCTCGGCTGCGCTTATTCTCAGAGCTCAAAATCGACCGTATTCATCAGTTTAGGGACACATTTCTTCTCTTGCGCTATTTTTTTGTCTTGGATCGTACGTCGTGAGCCGCGAAAAGGACGACAATTAATCCATCACACTTCTATTGCCGAATCCCGCGCCACCTTGGGCAAGACAACTTCACTTCACGTAGAGGCTTGGCTCGCAAACCGAGGGCGTTGGGCTTAGGACAAGGTCTCCGTCTCTCCGGTGCCTTTAACTTTTGATCTGTAAGGAGTTACGCGGCGCACTGTATACCCTTGGAAAGCTTTCCGAGAGCTCTACGACAGGGGAAGCAAGCCTGCTAGGCTATGCCTATTTTCGGAGCCCAAAATCGATCATGTTTATCAGTTTCGGGACACATTTATTCTTGGCGTTGTTTTTCCGTCTCGGATCGTATGTCGTGAGCTGCGAAAAGGTCGACAACCTAATCCATCACATTTCTATTACAGAATCCCACGGAACCTTGGGCAAGAAAACTTCGCTTCACGTAGAGGCTGGGCTAGCAAACCGAGGGCGTGGGGCTTTGGGCCAGGTCTCCGTCGCTCCAATGCCCATAACTTTTGATCCGTAAGGAGTTACGCGGCGCACAACATACCGTTGAAAAGCTCTCCGAGAGCTCTACAACGGAAGCAGGAAGCTTGCTTTGCTGTACCCATTTTCGAAGCCCAAAATCGAACGTTTTCATCAATTTTAGGACACTTTTCTTCTTTTGCGCTATTTTTTTATCCCGGTTCGTACGTCGTGAGCCGCGATAAGGACGACAACCTAATCCATCACATTGCTATTACCGAATCCCACGACACCTTGGGCAACAAAACTTCCCTTCACGTAGAGGCTGGGCCCACAAACCAATGGCGTGAGGCTTGGGACCAGGTCTCCATCGCTCTAGTGTCATAACTCTTGATCCGCAAGGAGTTACGCGACGCACAGCATACCATTGGAAAGCTCTCTGAGATCTCTATGACAAACGCTGTAAGCCTGCTCGGTTGCGCCTATTTTCGGAGTCCAAAATCGAACGTTTTCATAAGTTTCTGGACACTTTTCTTCTTTTGCTCTATTTTTCCATCTCGTATCGTACGTCGTGAGCTGTAAAAAGGACGACAACCTAATCCATCACATTTCTATTACTGAATTCCACGGCACCTTGGGCAAGACAACTTAACTTCACGTAGAGGCTGGGCCAGCAAACCGAGGACGGGGGGCTTATGACCAGGTATTCGTCGGTCCGATGCCCATAACTTTTGATTCGTAAGGAGTTATGCGGCGTACAACATACCGTTGGGAAGCTCTCCGAGAGCTATACAACAGGGGCAGCAATCCTGCTAGGCTACGCCTATTTTCAGAGCCCAAAATCGAACATTTTCATCAATTTTGGGACACTTTACTTCATTTGCGCTATTTTTCAGCCCCGGATCGTACGTCGTGAGCCGCGAAAAGGACGACATCAAAATTCATCACATTTCAATGACTGAATCCCATGCCACCTTAGGCATGACAACTTTGCTTCACGTAGAGGCTGGGCCCGCAAACCAAAGGCGTGGGGCTTAGGACCAGGTCTCCGTCGCTCCAGTGCCCATAACTTTTGATCCGTAAGGAGTTACGCGATACACAGCACACCGTTAGAAAGCTCTATGAGAGCTCTACGATAGAGGCAGCAAGCCTGCTTGGCTGCGCCTATTCTCGGTGCCCAAAATTGAACATTTTCATCAGTTTTGGGACATTTTTCTTCTTTTGCGCTGTTTTTCTATCCCAGTTCGTACGTCGTGAGTGGCGAAAAGGACAACAACCTAATCCTTCACATTTCTATTACCGAATCCCACAACTCCTTGGGCAAAACAACTTTGCTTTACGCAGAGGCTAGGCCCACAAACCGAGGGCGTGGGGCTTGGCACCAGGTCTCCGTCGCTCCGGTGCCCATAACTTTTGATCTGTAAGAAGTTACACGACGCACAGCATACCGTTGGAAAGCTCTCCGAGAGCTCTACGACAGGGGTAGCAAGCCTGCTCAGCTGCGCCTATTCTCGAAGCCCAAAATTGAACATTTTCATCAGTTTTAGGACACTTTTGTTCTTTTGCGTAGTTTTTCACCCCCGGATCGTACGTCGTGAGCCGCGAAAGGGATGACAACCTAATCCATCACATTTCTATCACCGATTCCCATGACACCTTGGGCAAGAAAACTTCGCTTCACGTAGAGGCTGGGCCCGCAAACGAAGTACGTGGGCTTGGGACCAAGTCTCCGTCGCTCCGGTGCCCATAACTTTTGATCCGTAGGGAGTTACGCGGCACAGAGCATACCGTTAGAAAGCTCTTCGAGATCTCTACGACGAGGGTAGCAAGTTTGTTCAGCTGCACGCATTTTTGGAGCCCAAAATTGAAAGTTTTCAGCAGTTTAAGTACACTTTTCTTTTTTTGCGCTGTTTTTCTATCCTGGATCGTACGTCGTGAGCCGCGATAAGGATGACAACTAAATCCATCACATTTCTATTACCGAATCCCATGCCACCTTGGGCAAGACAAATTCGCTTCACGTAGAGGCTGGGCCCGCAAACCGTAGGCGTGGGGCTTGGGATAAGGTCTCCGTCGCTCCGATGCCCCAACTTTTTATTCGTAAGAAGTTACATGGCGCACAACATATTGTTGGAAAGCTCTCTGGGAGCTCTACGACAGGCACAACAAGCTTGCTCGGATGCGCCTGTTCTCGGAGTCCAAAATCGAACGTTTTTATCAGTTTAGGGATAGTTTTCTTCTCTTGCGCTGATTTTTCGTCTCGGATCGTACGTCGTGAGCCGCAAAAAAAGACGATAACCTAATCCATCACATTTCTATTACCAAATCCCATGCCATCTTGGGCAAGACAACTTCGCTTCACGTAGAGGCTGGGCCCGCAAACCGAGGGCGTGGGGCTTGGGAGAAGGTCTCCGTCACTCCGATGCCCATAACTTTTGATTTGTAAGGAGTTACGCGATGCACAGCATACCATTGGAAAGCTCGCCGAGAGCTCTAAGATGGGTGTAGTGATCCTGCTCGGCTGCTCCTATTTTCGGAGTCCAAAATCGAACGTTTTCATCAGTTTCGAAACACTTTTCTTTTTTTGCGATGTTTTTCCGTCCCGGTTCGTACGTCGTGAGCCGCGATAAGGACGATAACCTAATCCATCACATTTCTATTACCGAATCCCATGGCACCTTGAGCAAGACAACTTCGCTTCATGTAGAGGCTAGGCCCGTAAACCGAGGGCATGGGGCTTGGGACCTGGTCTCTGTTGCTCCAGTGCCCATGACCTTTGATCCGTAAGGAGTTACGCGGCGCACAACATACCGTTGGAAAGCTCTCCGAGAGCTCTACGACAGGGGCAACAAGCTTGCTTTGCCATGCCTATTTTCGGAGCCCAAAATCGAACATTTTCATCAGTTTCGGGACACTTTTCATCTTTTGCTCTGTTTTTCAGTCCCGGATCATACGTCGTGAGCCGCGAAAAGGACGACAACCTAATCCATCACATTTTTATTACTGAATCCCACGGTACCTCGCGCATGACAACTTTGCTTCACGTAGAGGCTGGGCTCACAAACTGAGGGTGTAGGGCTTGGAACCAAGTCTCCGTCGCTCTGGTGCCCATAACTTTTGATCAGTAAGGAGTTACGCGACGCACAGCATACCATTGGAAAGCTCTCTGAGAGCTCTACGACAGGCGCAGCAAGCTTGCTCGGTTGTTGTCGCGCCCCAATCCAACCTATAAAGGTTAGACTAGGGTGTGATCTAAACATTCAAGTCATGTCTAGTACATAATCGTTCATAAAATTTTGACACTTAACGTTTAGCCTAGACTCCACAATTTTTTCAGAAAACCGGCAGCATAACGGTTGTACTTGGGCTCTTTAGTTTGACCTAGTTCTCTAAACGCCTCAAATATCATTTCCAACTAAGATTACTATTTACCATCAATTGAAACGCCTACTAGTTATCTTGAAGTCTCGTTTGATTAATAACCTAGCATGATACTACGTCTCATTTGTTTGTTAATCCTCGTTATAAAAGTACCTGTTGATCTTAGCTTAATAATGAGTGCCTGCTTAAGATTGGATAGGTTCATTTTACTTAATCTTTACCTAATACTTCATAATCCTTTGATAGATACTAGCCAGTAGCGACAGCAAAATGACCATAGTAGTGTCTATCTAGTTATTATCAGTACAAGCCAAAACTAGACCCCAAATTACAACGGGGGTCTTTTACATTACAAACAACAAGCAACATGAAAAGAAATAGTCTTCAAACAACATATTGTTCACAAAATGGCCATGGTCACGCAAGGCATGTAGGGCAAGCAATCATTCCAAGGAATCATCATTAGGCATTGTCCTCGGGTACCTATTCCTGATCTTCTTCACCTGAGATGATAAAAGAGGGTGAGTTCTTATGAACTCAGCGAGGGGGAACGAGAAATAGGTTTTCAAACTCATTTTCTTATTCAACTTATTGAAACCCTTTTTGTAAGCATGAATATATCACAAGTAAGTACATAAAAGTAAAGAAACACAATTACCCGTCTTTCCTCCCCAAGGTCCTCTAGAAACCAAGTGAGAGTACTTATACACATAGTGAAAAAGATACGCTGAGCTTTCGCTCTCAGTTCATGTCAGTATCAGTTGTTGCGGCTGACTTCAAATCATCCCCTTATCACGCAAAATGGGTATACTCCGGATGTACCCCGAAATCCTACGACCCAACTCTCCGAAGAAGTCTGGCCCCCAAGCAAGAGAGAGAATTGGACAATGGTAGTCACGGTTGCACCGGCAAGCCCGATGCCGCCCGGTGTGCGTCAACGCTACCACGCCAGAATGAAAGGTTGCAACCTTGTATGCAATGCACATTTATGACATTTAATATATCACATTACGAGGAAAACAAAGTAGGTTGCCTCCGAGCAGTCATAAGATTGCACATTGACAAGTAAACAAGCGAGGCACGATAAGACAAGTAATTTCACTTGAAAGGCACATGGAGTTATATGAACATTAAACGGGCAGCCATGTAACGCATGTAAATCAAGTCATGTAACTTATTTCGAAGTTCACGTAATCAAATAATAAGATTATTCATCATGCAACGACATTTACGTGGGACCAGGCGCAGAAAAAGCCTACTTATCAACATGAAATCATCGAAATCATATTTAGGGCTACAAGGGCAACTACGGGCAGCCTACTAAACACATAATCAAACACAATAACCATAGGATCAACACTTAGCGAGTTTACCTAGTTACTAGGGTTTCAATTCGAGTTTACCCGTGCGATTAAGCCCCAAGTCATCTCGTAATTAAGATCAAGCCATGCATTGATTAAATTAAACACCCTCAAGCATTCAAAACAGTCCACACAACATCCAAATTCCACAATCCCAAGCATTTAATACAACAAGGGAAGCTACATTAATTTTTCTAAGCATATCAATAGGTGAAACCCTCACTGCAATGGACTGTTTTCTCACAATCATTAAGACAAGAAAAAAATATCTAATTCTAGTGAACAAGACTTCAAATTAAAGCTTAAGGAGTGAACTAAATTCAGAAACAAACCTCGCATCATTTGGAGTTCGGATTCAAAAGTTATAGCCAAAACAGTGAGACTACACATAACTGTCCAGATTTGTACACATTTTAATACTTGTCGTTTTTGAGGGCCTTAGGGTCAGATTTAGCCTTAGTCCATTTCTGACAAAAATGTCCAGAACTGAAAAAACTAGCTGCACAAAAAATTTCATGCATTTTGGATATCATTTACTAAGTCAAAACTGGTTCGTTCTATAAGGTCAGTGAATCTGCCAAAACCTGCTTCATTTTTCCAGACTTTCTAGATTTGGACACATTTTGATAATTAGCCATTTTTAGGACTTTAGAGTCAAAATTAGCTTTGGTCTATTTCTGCTAAAAGTGTTCAAAACTAGCAAAACTAGTTTCCTACCAATTTTCACGCATTTTCAACATCATTTACCTAGTCAAAAGCACCTCACACCAACAAGACAGAAGGCTGTCACATACACGATTTCATGTATCATCACATTCTAGCCAAGAATCTTGCCATGCATGTCTATAAAAGCTCATGAACACACATATATCTCAAGTACAGAAGTAAAGATAGACATTTAAGGGCATGCATGTGGTTTTTTGAAAGATTTTCAAGAAGTTTTAGCCCTCACCTTAGCAAAACAACAAGAAGATGCACAAGACTCTTGATGGTTGCACAAGATTGATTCTTTTCCTTGCTTAGCCGAGACACCACTCGATTTTCTCAATTTTCCTAGCTTAGTAACCAAGTTCTTAGTAGGTGCATGTGGTTAGAACAAGAAGAAAAGAAATGGAAGCTAGCAAACTCACCTAAGCCGAAATGGATGTTCAATAAGCTTGCATGTGAGTTTCTTGCAACCTAGCTTGCTTAGTCGAGCTCCCTAGCTTCTTGCATGCCTTGATGAACCATGGAGTGATGAAGATAAGCTATGGAGTGTAGAAACTCAGCCAAGGCCGAGAGAGAGAGAAGAAATGAGAGAGGAATGAGAGGAAATGAAGGAAAATGAAAGAAAATGAAAAACTTTGTTGGGCAAAGGTGCTTGTCGGCCTAGGGCTTGCAAAAATCTTATTTTGTGTCTTCGAGAATAATCATTTGAAATGTCTAGCATGGGCAAGGAGCTTGTGTCGAGATTTGGAGCTTTGAGAAGGGTTTTGAGCTAAATTTTTTATTGCTTTGTGTCATAGAATGTTTGGGTTCAATTTGAATTATGCAAGCAAGCACAAATGTACACAAGGCGGTCGGCCAAGGCATTGCAAGAATCTGAATTTTTTGCCTTGTTCAAGGCTTATTTTCTTGTGTTTGAGATATGCAAAGAATAAGGAATAAAGAGTAAAGAATGTCTAGCTTTTTGTGACATTTTGTCTTCTAGTGGGTTGAATTAGTAATTTAATATTAGTTAGCGGGATTTGTAGGATTAATTAATGACCTAGTGCTTCGTGTAAGATACTTTCTTGATTAGCGTGAGGACACGCTTTCCTAGATTTAGGGCACGCACTACGAGACAAGGCACGAACTACGAGATGAATGCACGTTTCCCAAGTAAATGCACGCAATCCTAAATAAATGCACGCAATTCAATGCAGGGCACACAAAACAAAACACAATTCTTAAACCTAAGTCAAAGCACGCAAATCTAGGTTAGGGCACACGAAATGAGGTATCGCACGCAAATCGACGTCGGGCCTCACAGCTATGCCTATTCTCGGAGCCCAAAATCGAACGTTTTCATCAGGTTAAGGACACTTTTCTTCTCTTGCGCTGTTTTTCTATCTTGGATCGTACATCGTGAGCCGCAAAAAGGACGACAATCTAATCCATCACATTTCTATTGCCAAATCCCACGCCACCTTGGGCAAGACAACTTCGCTTCTTGTAGAGGCTGGGCTCGGAAACCGAGGGCGTTGGGCTTGAGACAAGGTCTCCGTCGCTCCGGTGCCCAAAACTTTTGATCCGTTTGGAGTTACGCGGTGTACTGCATACCGTTGGAAAGCTCTCCGAGAGCTCTATGACAAGGGCCGCAAGCCTACAAGGCTACGTCTGTTCACGGAACCCAAAATAGAACGTTTTCATCAGTTTTGGTACACTTTTCTTCTTTTGCGCTGTTTTTCTGTCCCGGATCGTACGTCGTGAGCCGCGAAAAGGACGACAACCTAATCCATCACATTTCTATTACCGAATCCCACAGCACCTTGGGCAAGAAAATTTTGCTTCACGTAGAGGCTGGGCCAACAAACCTAGGGCGTGGGGCTTGGGACCGGGTCTCCGTCGCCCCGGTGCCCATAACTTTTGATCTGTAAGGAGTTACGTGGCGCACAGCATACCATTGGAAAGCTCTTCGAGAGCTCTACGACGGGGGCAGCAAGATTACTCGGCTGCACCTATTTTCGGAGCCCAAAATTGAACGTTTTCTTCAGTTTCGGTACACTTTTCTACTTTTGCGCTGTTTTTTCATTCTGGATCGTACGTCGTGAGCCGCGAAAAGGACGACAACCTAATCCATCACATTTCTATTACCGAATCCCACCGTACCTTGGGCGAGACAACTTCGGTTCACATAGAGGCTGGGTCCGCAAACCGAGGGTGTGGGGCTTGGGACCTAGTCTCCGTCATTTCGGTGCCCATAAATTTTTATCCGTAAGGAGTTACACGACGCACAGCATACCATTGAAAAGCTCACTGAGAGCTCTACGACGTGGGCAGTGATCCTGCTCGGCTGCGCCTGTTTTTGGAGCCCAAAATCGAACATTTTCATCAATTTTGGGACACTTTTCTTCTTTTGCGCTGTTTTTCCATCCCGGTTCGTACGTCGTGAGCCTCGATAAGGACGATGACCTAATCCATCACATTTCTATTACCGAATACCACTGCACCTTGGGCAAAACAACTTTGCTTCACGTAGATGCTGGCCCCGCAAACCGAGGGCGTAGGGCTTGGGACCAGGTCTCCGTCGCTCCAGTGCCCATAACTTTTGATCCATAAGGAGTTACACGGCGCACAACATACCGTTGGAAAGCTCTCCGAGAGCTCTACGATAGGGGCAACAAGACTGCTCGGCTGCGCCTATTCTGGGAGCCCAAAATCGAATATTTTCAACAGTTTCGGGACACTTTTCTTCTTTTGTATGTGTTTTTCCGTCCCGGTACCGAATAGGATGACAACCTAATACATCACATTTCTATTACCGAATCCCACGGCACCTTGGGCAAGACAACTTCACTTCACATAGAGGCTGGGCCCGCAAACTAAGGGCGTGGGGCTTGGGACTAGGTCTCCGTCGCTCTTATGTCCATAACTTTTGATCCGTAAGGAGGTATGCGGCGCACAACATACCGTTGGAAAGCTCTCTGATAGCTTTAAGACAGAGGCAGCAAGCCTGCTCAGCTGCGCCTCTTTTCAGAGCCCAAAATTGAACATTTTCACTAATTTCGGTACACTTTTCTTCTTTTACGCTATTTTTTCTTCCCGTATCGTACGTTGTGAGCCACGAAAAGGATGACAACCTAATCAATCACATTTATTTTACCGAATCCCACGGCACATTGGGCAAGAAAACTTTGCTTCACGTAGAGGTTGGGCCCGTAAACCGAGGGCGTGGGGCTTGGGATCAGGTCTCCGTCGTCCCGGTGCCCATAACTTTTGATCCGTAAGGAGTTACGCGGCACACAACATACCGTTGGAAAGCTCTCTGATAGCTCTACGACAAGGGCAGCAAGCTTGTTCGGATGCGCCCCTTTTCAGAGCCCAAGGTCGAACATTTTCATCAGTTTTGAGATACTTTTCTTCTTTTGCGCTGTTTTTTCTTCCCGCATCGTACGTCGTGAGCCGCAAAAAGGACAACAACCTAATCCATCACATTTCTATTACCGATTCCCAAGGAAACTTGGGCAAGACAACTTCTCTTCACGTAGAGGCTGGGCCCGCAAACCGAGGACGTGGTTCTTGGGACCAGGTCTCCGTTGCTCCGGTGCCCATAACTTTTTTATCCGTAAGGAGTTACGCGATACACAGCATATAGATGGAAAGCTCTCCGAGAGCTCTACGACAGGGGCAGTGATCCTGCTCGGCTGCACCTATTTTCGGAGTCCAAAATCGAACGTTTTCATCAGTTTCGGGACATTTTTCTTCTTTTGCGATGTTTTTCCGTCCTGGTTCGTACGTCGTGAGCCGCGAAAAGGACGACAACCTAATCCATCACATTTCTATTACCGAATCCCATGCCACATTGGGCAAGACAACTTCGCTTCACGTAGAGGCTGGGCCCGCAAACCGAGGGCGTGGGGCTTGGACCAAGTCTCTATCGCTCCGGTGCCCATAACTTTTGATCCGTACGGAGTTATGCGGCGCACAACATACCATTGGAAAGCTCTCTGAGAGCTCTACGACAAGCGTAGCAAGCTTGCACTGCTGCGCCAATTCTCAGAGCTCGAATTGAACATTTTCATCAGTTTAGGGACACTTTTCTTCTCTTGCGCTATTTTACCTTCTCGGATCATACATCGTAAGCCGCGAAAAGGACGGCAACCTAATCCATCACATTTCTATTACCGAATCCAATGACACCGTGGGCAAGACAACTTCCCTTCACTTAGAGGTTGGGCCCACAAACTGACGGCGTGGGGCTTGGGACCTAGTCTCCATCACTCCAGTGCCCATAACTTTTGATCCGTAAGGAGTTACGCGAAGCACAGTATACCATTGGAAAGCTCTCCGAGAGCTCTACGACAGGGGTAGCAAGCTTGCTCGGCTGCGCCTGTTCTCAGAGCCCAAAATTGAACGTTTTCATCACTTGCGGGACACTTTTCTTCGTTGGCGCTATTTTTCGGTCCTGGATTGTACGTCGTGAGCCACGAAAAGGATGACAACCTAATCCATCACATTTCTATTACCGAATCCCAAGGCACCTTGGGCAAGACAACTTCGCTTCACATAGAGGCTGGGCCCGCAAACTGAGGGCGTGGGGCTTGGGACCAGGTCTCCATCACTCTGGTTCCCATAACTTTTGAACCGTAAAGAGTTACGGGGTGCACAGCATACCGTTGGAAAGCTCTCTGAGAGCTCTACAACAAGAGCAGCAATCCTGCTCAGCTGCGCTTGTTCTTGGAGAACAAAATCGAGCGTTTTCATTAGTTTCGGGACACTTTTCCTATATTGCGCTATTTTTTCATCTCGGATCGTACGCCGTGAGCCGCCAAAAGGACGACAACCTAATCCATCACATTTCTATTACCGAATCCCATGCCACGTTAGGCAAGACAACTTCGCTTCACGTAAAGGCTGGGCCCACAAACTGAGGGGGTGTGGCGCTTGGGACCAGGTCTCCGTCGCTCCGGTACCCATAACTTTTGATCCGTAAGGAGTTACGCGGCGCACAACATACCGTTGGAAAGCTCTACGATGAGGGCAGTAAGCCTGCTTGGTTGTGCCTGTTCTCGGAGCCCAAAATCAAAAAAAATTCATCAGTTTTGGGACACTTTTCTTCCATTGCGCTATTTTTTCGTCCCGAATCGTACGTCGTGAGCCATGAAAAGGAGGACAATATAATCCATCACATTTCTATTACCGAATCCCATGGTACCTTTGGCAAGACAACTTCGCTTCACGTAGAGGCTGGGCCCGCAAACCGAGTGCGTTGGGCTTGGGACCAGGTCTCCGTCGCTCCGGTGCCCATAACTTTTTATCCGTAAAGAGTTACGCGGCGCACAGCATACCTTTGGAAAGCTTGCCGAGAGCTCTACGATAGTTGCAGTGATCCAGCTTTGCTGCACCTGGTTTCAGAGTCCAAAATCAAACGTTTTATCAATTTTGGGATACTTTTGTTCTTTTGCGCTGTTTTTCTGTCCCGGTTCGTACATCGTGAGCCGCGATAAGGACGACAACCTAATCCATCACATTTATATTATTGAATCCCATGGCACTTTGGGCAAGACAAATTCACTTCACGTAGAGGCTGGGCCCACAAACCGAGGGCGTGGGGCTTGTGACCAGGTATCCCTCGCTCCGGTGCCCATAACTTTTGATCCGTAAGGAGTTACGCAGCGCACAACACACCGTTAGAAAGCTCTACGAGAGCTCTACGACGGGGGTATCAACAACTTTACTTCACGTAGAGGTTGGGCTCACAAGACGAGGGCGTGGGGCTTGGGACAAGGTCTCTGTCGCTCCGGTGCCCATAACTTTTGATTCGTAAGGAGTTACGCGGCGCACTGCATACCCTTGGAAAGCTCTCCGAGAGCTCTACGACAGGAGCAGCAAGCTTGCTCGGTTGCACCTGCTCTCAGAGCCCAAAATTGATCGTTTTCATCAATTTTGGGACACTTTTCTTCTTTTGTGCTGTTTTTCCGTCTCGGATTGTATGTTGTGAGCTGCGAAAAGGACGGCAACCTAATCCATCACATTTCTATTACAGAATCCCACGGAACCTTGGGCAAGAAAACTTCGCTTCATGTAGAGGCTGGGCCAGCAAACCGAGGGCGTGGGGCTTTGGACTAGGTCTCCGTCGCTCCAATGCCTATAACTTTTGATCCGTAAGGAGTTACGCAGCGCACAGCATATCGTTGGAAAGCTCTCCAAGAGCACTACGATGGAGGTAGCAATCTTGCTTGGTTGCACCCATTTTCGGAGCACAAAATTGAACGTTTTCATCAGTTTTGGGACACTTTTCTTCTTTTGCGCTATTTTTCTGTCCCGGTTCGTACGTCGTGAGCCGCGATAAGGACGACAACCTAATCCATCACATTTCTATTACCGAATCCCATGGCACCTTGGGCAACAAAACTTCACTTCACGTAGAGGCTGGGCCCACAAATCGATGGTGTGGGGCTTGAGACCAGGTCTCCGTCGCTCCAGTGCCCATAACTCTTGATCCGTAAGGAGTTACGTGGCGCATAGCATACCGTTGGAAAGCTCTCTGATATCTCTATGATAAGGGCAGCAAGCCTACTCGATTGCGCCTATTTTCGGAGAACAAAATCGAATGTTTTCATCAGTTCCAGGACACTTTTCTTCTTTTGCTATGTTTTTTTATCCCGGATCGTACGTCGTGAGCCATGAAAAGGAGGACAACCTAATCCATCACATTTTTATTACTGAATTCCACGGCACCTTGGGTAAGACAACTTAACTTCACGTAGAGGCTGGGCCAGCAAACCGAGGGCGGGGGGCTTATGACCAGGTATCCGTCGGTCCGGTGCCTATAACTTTTGATCCGTAAGGAGTTACATGGCGCACAACATACTGTTGGGAAGCTCTCTGAGAGCTATACGATAGGGGCAGTAATTCTACAAGGCTGCGCCTATTTTCGGAGCCCAAAATAGAACATTTTCATCAGTTTTGGGACATTTTTCTTCATTTGCGCTATTTTTCAGTCTCGAATCGTACGTCGTGAGCCGCGAAAAGGGCAACAACAAAATCCATCACATTTCAATTACCGAATCCCGCGCCACCTTGGGCAAGACAACTTGTCACGCCCCAACCCAACCTATAGAGGTTAGACTAGGATGTGATCTAAACATTCATATCATTTCACGTACTTAATCGTTCATTAAGGTTTAACACTTAACGTTAGCCAAAAACTCCAAAAATTCTCCGAAAAATCGGCAGCATAACAGCTGTAATTGGACTCTTTAGTTTGACCTAATTTTCTAAAGGCCTCAAAACTTTCAATCTCAAATTCATTTCCAACTAAGATTACTATTTATCACCAATCGAAATGCCTACTAGTTATCTCAAAGTCTCGCTTGATTAACAACCTAGCATGATAACTATGTCTCGTTTGTTTGTCAATCCTTGTTCCAAAAGTACCTGTTGATCTTAGCTTACCAATGAATACCTGCTTAAGATTGGATAGATTCATTTTACTTACCCTTTACCTAATACCTCATAAGCCTGTGATAGATACTAAACCAAATAGCGATAGCAAAATGACCAGAAGAGTATCTATCTAGTTATGATCAGTACAAACCAAAATTTGACTCCAAATTACAACGGGAGTCATTTACAATAACGATAACAAGTAACATAAGAAATAGTCTTCAAAACAACATATCGTTTACAAAATAGCCACAATCACGTAAGGTACGTAGGACATGCAATCACTCCAAGGAGTCATCAATAGGCACATTATCCTCGGGTACCTGTTCCTGGTCTTCTTCACCTGAGATGATAAAGAGGGTGAGTCCTTATAAACTCAGCGAGGGGGAACGAGAAATACGTTTTGAAACTCTTTTTCCAGTTAAACTTATGAAAAACCCCTTTTGAAAACATGTCACGTATTACAAGTAATAAGGTACGCAAAGTATAAGAATCAAATAAAGCAACAGATACAATTACCAATCATTTCAAGGATACGGTAAGCATTTGCTCTCAATATCGATTTCGATACGATTGATGCGGCCGACTTCAATAATCCACTTATCGCTCCCATTTGGGTGTAGTCCGGATGTACCCCGAAAACCTACGAACCAACTCTCCGAGGGTGGAATGCCAAGCGAAAGAGGGAATTGGACCATGGTAGTCACGGTAGCACCGGCAAGCCTGATGTCGCTCGGCGTGCGTGAAACGCTACCATGCCACAATGAAAGGTTTCAACCTTGTATGCAATGCACATTTATGACATTTAATATATCACATTAGGAGGACAACAAAGTAGGTTGCCTCCAAGCAGTCATAAGATTGCACATTGACAAGTAAACACGCGAGGCATGCTATGACAGGTAATTTCACTTGTAAGGCACATGGAGTTATATGAATATTTAACGGGCAGCCATGTAACACATGTAAATCAAGTCATATAACTCATTTCGGGGTTCACGTAATCAAATAATAAGGTCATACAACATGCAACGACGTTTACGTGGGACCGGGTGCAAGAAATGTCTACTTGTCGACATGTAATCATCGGAATCACATTTAGGGCTATAAGGACAACTATGGGCAGCCCACTAATCACATAATTAGACACGATAACCATAGGATCAACACTTAGCGAGTTTTCATAGTCACTAGGGTTTCAATTCATGCTTACCCGTGCGATTAAGCCACAAGTTGTCACGTAATTAAGTCAAAGCCATGCATCGATTAATTAAACATCCTCAATCATTCAAAACAGTCCACACAACATCCAAGTGCCACAATCCCAAGCATTTAATACCACAAGAGAAGTTACAGTAATTTTCAAAGCATATCACTAGATAAAAACCTCACTGCAATGGTCTGTTTTCCCACAATCATTTAGACAAGCAAACAATCTCCAATTTCAGTGAACAAAATGTCAAATTAAATCTTATTAAGTGAACTAAATCCAGAAACAAACCTCGCATCATTTGGAGTTCGGATTCAAAAGTTATAGCCAAAACCGTGAGACTACGCAAAACTGTCCAGATTTGTACACATTTCAATACTTGTCATTTTTGTAGGCCTTAGGTTCATATTTAGCCTTAGTCTATTTCTGAAAAAAATGTCCAGAACTGAAAATTATAGCAACCTACCAAATCTCATGCATTTTAGATATCATTTGCTGAGTCAAAATCGGTTCGTTCTACAGGGACAGTGAACTGCCAAAAACCTGCTTCATTTTTCAGATTTAGACACCTTTCGATATTTTGCCATTTTGGAGACCTTAGATTCAAAATTGGCCTTGGCCTATTTCTATGAAAAATGCTCAGAACTGGCAAAACGAGTCACCTACCAATTTTCACACATTTTCAACATCGTTTACCAGGCCAAATACACTTCGTCCTAACAAGTCAGAAATCTGCCATTTTCGCGATTTTATCTATCTTCAAGTTCTAGCTAAAAATCTTGCCATGCATGGTTACAAAAGCTCATGTACACACACATACCACAATTACAGAGGTAAAAATAGACATATGAAGGCATGCATGTGGTTTTTGAAAGCTTTTAAAAAGGATTAACCCTCACCTTAGTCTATTGACAACAAATGATGCTCAAAACTCTTGAAGATGCACAAATGGTCTTCTCTCCTTGTTTGGCCGAGGGATAATGCTTGATTTCCTTAATTCCTAGCTGAGTTACCATGGCCTTAGTATGTGCATGTGGTTAGAACAAAAGGGAGATAAGCTAGAAGCTATCAAACATACCTAAGCCGAAATGAGTGTTCTATGAGCTTGCATGCATGTCTCTTTGCTTCTAGCTTGCTTGGTCGAGCTTCCTAGGGCCTCGAGTGTCTAGATGAACCTTAGGATGATGAGCTTAAGCTATGGAGAGTGATGAAGCAGCTTAGGCCGAGAGGGTGAGAGAAAATGAGAGGATGAAATAATGAAATGAATGAAGTGTTGGTATTTGTGAGTGTGTCAGCCTAAGGCTTCAAAATTTCTGATTTTTGTATCTTCAAGAGCTCATTTTGAATTGTGAGGAGACATAAGGTGATTTGGTCGAGGGAGTGAAGCATGGTGTTTGATAAAATAATGCTTGGTTTCATTTCTTTTTTTTTTCTTTTTGACTAAGCATGCAAGATATAAAATAATGGTTCAAACCTTGCTCAAGTCCTTAGCATGGCCGGCCATCTTGGCTCCAATTTCTGAATTTTTGTCATGCTTTAAGCTTTATTTAATTGAGTGTGCTTGGAACATGCAAAAAGAATGAAGAATAAAGAATAGGAATGTTTAGCTTTTGGTGAAATTTCGTCTTCTAGTGAGTTGAATTAGCATTTTAATATTAGTTAGTGGAGTTTGTAGGATTAATTAATAATCTAGTGCTTCGTGCAAGATGCTTTCTTGATTAGCGTGCAGGCACGCTTTCCTAGGTTTAGGGCACGCACTACGAGGTAATACATGAACTACGAGACGAATGCACGTTTCCCAAGCAAATGCACGCAACCCTAAATGAATGCACATAATTCGATGCAAGGCGTATAAAATGAGACACGACTCTTAAACCTAGGTCAAGGCACGCAATTCTAGGTTAGGGCACACGAAATGATCACGCGCAAATCGAGGTCGGGCCTCACACAACTTCACTTCACATAGAGGCTGGGCCCGCAAACCAAGGGCGTGGGGCTTAGGACCAGGTCTCCGTCACTCCGGTGCCCATAACTTTTGATCCCTAAGGAGTTACGCGGCGCATAGCATACCGTTGGAAAGCTCTCCGAGAGCTCTACGACAAGGGCAGCAAGCCTGCTCGGCTGCGCCTGTTCTCAGAGCCCAAAATTGAACGTTTTTATTAGTTTTGGGATACTTTTCTTCTTTTGCGCTGTTTTTCCGTCCCAGTTCGTACGTCGTGAGTGGCGAAAAGGACAACAACCTAATTCGTCACATTTCTATTACCGAATCCCACAGCTCTTTGGGCAAGACAACTTCGCTTTACGTAGAGGCTGGGCCCACAAATCGAGGGCGTGGGGCTTGGCACCAGGTCTCCGCCGCTTCGGTGCCCATAACTTTTGATCTGTAAGAAGTTACACGGCGCACAGCATACCGTTGAAAAGCTCTCCGAGAGCTCTACGACAAGGGCAGCAAGCTTGCTCGGCTGCACCTGTTCTCGGAGCCCAAAATCGAACATTTTCATCAGTTTTAGGACACTTTTGTTCTTTTGCGCTGTTTTTCCCTTTCGGATCGTACGTCGTGAGCCGCGAAAAGGATGACAACCTAATCCATCACATTTCTATTACCGATTCCCACGACACCTTGGGCAAGAAAACTTCGCTTCACGTAGAGGCTGGGCCTGCAAACCGAGTATTCACATTTCTACCAACTGCTAGTTTCTAGAAGTGAAACGGTGCACATAAATATGGTTGTCTAATAACAGTCTCTCGGGTCATTATGTCTCTAATTCATCTCTATCTTAACTATATGAAATCTTACTCTTCCTCGTTTACATGCTCAACTAGCTAAGAGCATCAAGACTCATCGATCTTAGGTCTTAGGGTTTACCATGAATCATCATCCATACTCACTATTAGCTATTTAGGATTACAAATCATACCCTAAAGACTCCACTTTGCAACCAGATGCTTAATATCATTTCCATGGTTTATATAATAGGTCCATCGATATTACTTAGGGATATATGCTTCCTAATATCCTCTAGGGTATCCAAATAACGAGAGTGTAGAATAACTTACTTTGCATAATTACAGCTAAATCCGAGGGGCACCAAACTAATATCATGTTTCTTAATATCATCAATATCCAACTTAGGACCTTTAGCAACGTTAGTCATCTAATGCATAATTCAATACCTTACACTTCTATTCGACCTAACATTTAGGTGTAGTCTTCCGAACACAAGTTCTAGCTACGAGAATTCCATGATTCCAACATCCTTATACCTTGTTATACTAAAGAATCATCAACCTTGTTAAACTTAGTCTCCAGAGTTGCCCACATGCCTTGAGGTTATCCATTGTTAAATCACTCAAATACACTATCTATGTCTTAATAATCTGACCCCTAAAAGTAAACTATCGTCAACTTCCACGAATTCATCTTTTAATTTCTAGGTCATGATCTCAACATTTAGTGAACTTGAAGCTCGCTAGTATACACCATATCAGATTCATCAATGCTTAATTCCAATCAAGTAAGGATTCAACTGTATGAGTATATTACTAACTTCTTAGATAGTCTATCAACCCAATTTTAAGATGTGAGAAATGGATTCAAAATAAAACCTCCAAGTCAACTTCCACTATCAGCACATGAGAATATACACTACTCTACGTATTTAATAGCATGTTCTTATATCTTAAGCGAAGTTGTATGTCATTAAACTTTATACTTGAACCATAATTAGAAGATCGGTTTAACGGAATCAAGAACTTCATAACTATAAAATTGACAACTTAATCACATGTATAGGTATTCCAAAGATAAGGGGATAACTTTACCTCAACAATTATACTTATGCTACGCATTTTAGATATGCATATCCAATAATACATACGATCCATCGAGTACCTGTGAAGATGCGAGAAATCTGTAACCGAGCCTTTTCGTTCGTCCTACACAAATTCACTTCCCTGAAGGTCCTAATCATAACTATCTATGTGTATAAACTGTCATTTACAATTATATAACATGCACATGTATCAAGGAAGGAGTATAAAAGCATGAATGCATTATTGAGGACGTGTCGGTGTGCATGATACAGAATACATATAGTCCACAAAGGCACATAATATTCAATGCACAAAACAATTAAGCACATTAGCACACATATAAGCAAGACATCATATTTACTTTAGGGCTTCTACCTACGGTCCGAGAGTTGAACCCGACTAATGCCTAGTTAGCAAACTAAGCTCTGATACCATTCTAATATAAGGTGTCACGCCCCAACCCGACCTATGGAGGCTAGACTAGGGAATGACCTAATTCTTCTATGCTATTTGTACAACTTGGTCATTTCTTACGATTAATACTTAACATTGATTTAGAATTCCAAAAGATTTTCCGAAAATCCGGCAATATGACGGCTATATTTAAGACATTTGGTTTGACCTATTTTCTAAAACGCCTCAAAACCTTTAATCATTGATTCAATTCCAACTAAAATTTCCTATTTTGTTATCACTAGATATGCCTACCAATTATCTCGAAGCCTCGTTTGACTAATAACCTAGCATGATAACTATGTCTTGTTTATTTTTCAATTTACCCCTATCATGCACGTAACTATTATCCTTTAGCTTACAAATTAGTACCTAAGTGGAGTTGCATAGAGTTAACTTTGTTGATTATTCACCTAGTGGTTTAAACCCCTATGATAACTACTAATCAAGACAATAAAACAATAACCAAATAAGGAGTTCGTCCGGTTATAGATAGTACAATTCAAAATTAGACCCAAATTACAACGGGGTCATTTACATAAACAAAATGAGTAGTTTTCAAAGCAAACACAACGTTCAAGGCACATAAAGCATGTAATCACTCCAAGGAATCATCAACAAGCACATTATTCTCGGGAACCTGTTCTAAATCTTCTTCACCTGTGATGATAAAAGAGGGTAAGTCCTTATGAACTCAGCGAGGGGGAACGAGAGATAATGTTTTGAAATCCTTTTTCCAGTTAAACTTTATGAAAACTCCTTGAATTAGAATAAATAAGTTCATAACATAATATAAATATAAATGAACACATTTACCCGTCTTTCCTCCCCGAAGTTCTCTAGGAACCAATTGAGAGTACTTAAACACATAGTAAAAAGGATACGGTTTGATACGTACAGGACTCTAGAGCTCATACGGGCTCAAGAGGTAGCTCCCACCACATTTAGGTGTAGCACTTTCCCCCGCATAGCACTTACTTCCTGCCGTTCAAGTTCATTTTCAGTAACAGTTGTTGCGGCCGGCTTCAATCATCCACTTTTCACGCCAAATGGGTGTACTCCGGATGTACCCCGAAATCCTACGACCCAACTCTCTGAGGAAGTCTAGCCCCCAAGCGAGAGAGGGAATTGGACAATGGTAGTCACGGTTGCACCGGCAAGCCCGATGCCGCCCGGTGTGCGTGAAACGCTACCATGCCAGAATGAAAGGTTGCAACCTTGTATGCAATGCACATGTATGCCATTTAACAATTCACATTGGGAGGTCAACAAAGTAGGTTGCCTCCGAACAAGTATTTGATCATATTTTGACAAGTAATTGAACGAAGCATGCTTAACACGAATTTTCACTTTGTAAAACACATAGAGTTATATGAACATTAAACGGGCAGCCATGTAAGACATGTAAATCAAGTCATATAACTCATTTCGAAGTCCACGTAATCAAACAATAAGATTATTCAACATGCAACAATATCTACATGGGCTCGGATGCAAAAAAGGCCTATTTGTCAACATGCAACGATCAAAATCACATTTAGGGTTATAAGGCAACTACGGGCAGCCTACTAAGCATATAATTACACACAATATCCAAAGGATCAACACTTAGCAAGTTTACCTAGTCACTAGGGTTTCCATTTCGTGCTTACCCGTGCGATTAAGCCCCAAGTCAACTCAAAATCAATCTCAAGCCATGCATCAATTAATTCAAACATCCCCAAGTACTCAAAACAGTCCACAAAACATCCCAATGCCACAATCCCGTGCTTTTAATACCACAAGAGAAGTTACACAAATTTTCTAAGCATATAACTAAGCGAAACCCTCACTGCAATAGGCTATTTTCTCACAATAATTAAGACAAGCAAACAATCTCCAATTCCAGTGAATAAGATGTCAAATTAAATCTTAAGAAGTGAACTAAAATCAGAAACAAACCTTGCATCATTTGGAGTTCAGGTCCAATAGTTATAGCCAAAACAGTGGGATTGCACAAAACTGTCCAGATTTGCACACATTTCAATACTTGTAGTTTTTGATATCCTTAGGGTCAGATTTAGCCTTAGTCCATTTCTGAAACAAATGTCCAGAACTGAAAAACCTAGAAGCAAACCAAATTTCATGCATTTTGGACATCATTTACTAAGTCAAAACTGGTTCGTTCTACAAGGTCAGTGCATCTACCAAAACCTGCTTCATTTTTTCCAGACTTATAGATTTGGACACATTTTAATGATTTTCCATTTTGAGGACCTTAGACTCAAAATTCGCTTTGGCATATTTCTGAGAAAAATGTTCAAAACTGGAAAAACTAGTTACCTACCAATTTTCATGCATTTTCAACATCATTTTCCTAGCCAAACGCACCTCGCAACAACAAGACAGAGAGCTGTCACCAAACCCGATTTCATCTATCATCACCTTCAAGCCAAATTCTTGCCATGCATATAACTCAAGTACAGAAGCAAGTACATACATTTAAGAGCATGCATGTGGATTTTTGAAAGATTTTCAAGAAGTTTTAGCCCTCACCTTAGCAAATCAACAAGAAGATGCACAAAACTTTGATGAAGCACAAATTTGATCTTCTTCCTTGCTTAGCCGAGGCTCCAACTCGATTTTCTCTATTTTTCCTAGCTTATTGGCCAAGTTCTTAGTAGGTGCATGTGGTTAGAACAAGAAGAAAATAAATGGAATCTAGCAAACTCACCTAGGCCGAAATGGTGACTCAAAGAGCTTGCATGTGTGATTCTTGCAACTTAGCTAGCTTGGTCGAGTTTCTTTGCTTGTTGCTTGTCTTGATGCACCATAGGATGATGAAGATGAGCTATGGAAAGATGAAACTCAGCCAAGGCCGAGAGAGAGAGAGAAGAATGAGAGGGAGAGAGAGAAATGTGAGGAGAATGAGAGAAATGTAAAAAAAAATGATAGCTTTTGCAATTGTTAAGGCATATGTCGGCCTTGAGCTTTGAAATTCTGATTTTTATGTCTTCAAGAAGCATTTTGAAATTCCTAGCATGGGCAAGGAGCATCTTGTCGAGATTTGAAGGCTTTGAGGAGGTATTTGAGCTAGTTTTTTATGCATTTGTGTCATAGATTGTCATAGGATTGTTTGGAGAATAATTGAATTAAGCATGCAAGCACAAAAGCCCATGTGGTGGTTGGCCAAGGCATCTAAAAAATCTGATTTTTTGTCATCTTTTGAGCATTATTTAATTGTGTGTTGAAAGTGCAAAAAGAATAAGGAATAAAGAATAAGGAATGTCTAGCTTTTTGTGAGGTTTTGTCTTCTAGTGGGTTGAATTAGTAATTTAATATTAGTTAGTGGAATTTGTAGGATTAATTAATGATCTAGTGCTTCGTGTAAGATGCTTTCTTGATTAGCGTGAGGGCACGCTTTCCTAGGTCTAGGGCACACACTACGAGGTAGGGCACGAATTACGAGACGAACGCACGTTTTTCAAGTAAATGCACGCAACCCTAAATGAATGCACGTAATTCAATGCAAGGCACACAAAACAAAACACAATTCTTAAACCTAGGTCAAGGCACGAATGACGAAGCATGCACGAAAACCAAGACAGGGCACGTAAATCAAGGTAACACACGTTATTCGGGGTCGGGCCTCATACTCGGAGCCCAAAATCGAACGTTTTCATCAGTTTCGGGACACTTTTCTTCTTTTGCGCTGTTTTTCCATCGCGGATCATATGTCGTGAGTAGCGAAAAAGACGACAACCTAATCCATCACATTTCTATTATAGAATCCCACAGAACCTTGGGCATTAAAATTTCACTTCACGTAGAGGCTGGGCCAGCAAACTGAGGGTGTAGGACTTGGGACCAAGTCTCCGTCGCTCCGATGCCCATAACTTTTGATCCGTAAGGAGTTACACGGCGCACAGCATACCGTTGGAAAGCTCTCCGAGAGCTCTACGATGGGGACAACAATCTTGCTCCGTTGCACCTATTTTCGGAGCCCAAAATCAAACCTTTTCATCAATTTCGGGACACTTTTCTTCTTTTGCGCTGTTTTTGGGTCCCGGATCGTACGTCGTGAGCCGTGATAAGGACGACAACCTAATCCATCACATTTCTATTACCGAATCCCATGCCACCTTGGGCAAGACAACTTCGCTTCACATAGAGGCTGGGCCGGTAAACCGAGGGCGTGGGGCTTGGGACAAGGTCTCCGTCGCTCCGATGCCCATAACTTTTGATCCGTAAGGAGTTACGCGGCGCACAACATACCGTTGGAAAGCTCTCTGGGAGCTCTATGACGGAGGCAGCAAGCTAGCTCAGTTGCACCTATTTTCGGAACCCAAAATCGAACGTTTTCATCAATTTCGGTACACTTTTCTTCTTTTTCGTTGTTTTTCCGTCCCGGTTTGTACGTCGTGAGCCGCGATAAGGACGACAACCTAATCCATCACATTTCAATTTCTGAATCCCATGGCACCTTGGGCATGAAAGCTTCGCTTCACGTAGATGCTGGGCCCGCAAACAGAGGGCGTGGGGTTAGGGACCAGGTTTCCGTCGCTCTGGTGCTCATAACTTTTGATTCGTAAGGAGTTACGTGGCGCACAACATACCGTTGGAAAGCTCTCTGAGAACTCTACGATAGGCACAGGAACCCTGCTCGGCTGCGCATGTTCTTGGTCACCAAAATCGAACGTTTTCATCAGTTTAGGGACACTTTTCTTCTCTTGCGCTATTTTTCATCTCGGATCGTATGTCGTGAGCCGTGAAAAGGATGACAACCTAATCCATCATATTTCTATTACCGAATCCCATGCCACCTTGGGCAAGACAACTTCGCTTCACGTAGAGGCTGGGCCTACCAACCGAGGGCGTGGGGCTTGGGACAAGGTCTCCGTCGCTCCGATGCCCATAACTTTTGATTCGCAAGGAGTTACGCAGCCCACAGTATACCGTTGGAAAGCTCTCCGAGAGTTGTACGATAGGGCAGCAAGCTTGCTCGGCTGCACCTATTTTCGGAGCCCAAAATCGAACGTTTTCATCAGTTTTGGGACACTTTTCTTTTTTTGCGTTGTTTTTCTATCTCGGATCGTACGTCGTGAGCCGCAAAAAGGACGACAACCTAATCCATCTCATTTCTATTATCGAATCCCATGCCACCTTAGGCAAGACAACTTCGCTTCACGTAGAGGCTGGGCCCGCAAACCGAGGGCGTGGGGCTTGGGACAAGGTCTCCGTCGCTCCTGTGCTTATAACATTTGATTCGTAAGGAGTTACGCGGCGCACTGCATACTGTTGGAAAGCTCTCCGAGAGCTTTAGGACATAGGCAACAAGCCTGCTCGGCTACACCTGTTCTCGGACCCCAAAATCAAACATTTTCATCGATTTCGGGACACTTTTCTTCTTTTACGTTATTTTTCCGTCCCGGATCGTACGTCATGAGCCGCGAAAAGGACAAAAACCTAATCCATCACATTTCTATTACCGAATCCCACGGCACCTTGGGCAAGACAACTTCGCTTCACTTAGAGGCTGGGCCCGTAAACCGAGGGCGTGAGGCTTGGGACTTGGTCTCCATCGCTCTAATCCCTATACCTTTTGATCCGTAAGGAGTTACGCGGTGCACAGTATATCGTTGGAAAGCTCTCCGAGAGCTCTACGATAGGGGCAGCAAGCCTGCAAGACAGTGCCTATTTTCGGAGCCCAAAATCAAACGTTTTCATCAGTTTTGGGTCACTTTTCTTCTTTTGCTCTATTTTTTCATCCCGGATCGTACGTCGTGAGCCACGAAAAGGACTACAACCTAATCTGTGAGGCCCGACCTCGATTTATGTGTGACACCTCGTTTCGTGTGCCTAATCTAGATTTGCGTGCCTTGACCTAGGTTTAAGAATTGTGTTTTATTTTGTGTGCCTTGCATTGAATAACGTGCATTCGTCTCGTAGTGCGTGCCCTAAACCTAAGAAAACGTGCCCTCACGCTAATCAAGAAGTATCTTACACGATTAAAATAATGCTAAACATTCTTATTCTTTATTCCTTTTTCTTTGCATATCCCAATCACACAATTAAAATAATACTCAAAAGATGACAAAGATTCAGCATTTTTTCAAGCCTTGGCCGACCATGTAGGAGCATATGATCAAGCTTTCCAATTTCAAAGTTCATGCTTAGACAAGTAATGACACAATGCATAAAAAATTGGCTCAAACTCTACCCAAAGCTCCACCATCTCGACACACACTCCATGCCCATGCTAGGTGATTCAAACATGCTCCTTGAAGACACAAAAATCTGAAAGTTACAAGCTCAAGGCCGACACAAGCATCTTATTCATCAAAGCCTTTCATTTTTCTTTCATTCTTTCTTTCATTCTTTCTTTCCTTCTCACATTTTCTCTCACTCTCTCTCATTTCTTCTATCTCTCTCGGCCCTAGCTGAAATTGTAGACTCCATAGCTAAGTTCTTCATCCTAAGGCTCTTCAAGACCTCCAAGCTACTTAGGAGCTCGACCAAGCAAAGCTAGGAGCAAAGAAACACACATGCAAACTCATTGAACCTTCATTTCGGCTTAGGTGAGTTTGTTAGCTTCCATTTCATTTTCTTCTTGTTCTAACCACATGCACCTACTAAGAACTTGGTTACTAAGCTAGGAAATTAGAGAAAATCAAGTGGTCTCTCGGCTAAGCAAGGAAAAAGGGTTGACATTGTGCTTCATCAAGAGTTTGTGCATCTTCTTTGTTGTCTTGCTAAGGTGAAGGCTAAAACTTCTTGAAAAGCTTTTAAAAACCACATGCATGCCTTTGAATGTCTATTTCTACCTCTGTACTTGTGATATATGTGTGTTCATGAGCTTTTGTAAACATGCAAGGCAAGATATTTGGCTAGAATGTGATGATAGATGAAATCGCGTATGGGACAGTCTTCTGTCTTGTTGGTACGGGGTGATTTTGACAAGGTAAATGAGGTTGAAAATGCGTGAAAATTATTGTAACTTCTCTTGTGGTATTAAATGCTTGGGATTGTGACATTGGGATGTGGTGTAGACTGTTTTGAATGCTTGAGGGTGTTTGAATTAATAAATGCATGACTTGAGTTTAATTACGAGATGACTTGGGGCTTAATCGCACGGGTAAGCACGAATTGAAACCCTAGTGACTAGGTAAACTCGCTAAGTGTTGATCCTATGGATATCGTGTTTAATTATGTGATTAGTAGGCTGCCTGTAGTTGCCCTCATAGCCCTAAACATGATTTCGATGATTACATGTTGACAAGTAGGCCTTTCTTGCACCCGGTCCCACGTAGATGTCGTTGCATGTTAAATAATCTTATTATTTGATTACGTGAACTTCGCAATGAGTTATATGACTTGATTTACATGCGTTACATGGCTGTCCGTTTAATATTCATATAACCCCATGTGCTTTTCAAGTGAAATTACTTGTTATATCATGCCTCGCGTGTTTACTTGTCAATGTGCAATCTTATGACTGCTTGGAGGCAACCTACTTTGTTGTCCTCCTAATGTGCTATATTAAATGTCATAAATGTGTATTGCTTACAAGGTTGCAACCTTTCATTCTGGCATGGTAGCGTTCACGCACACTAGGCGGCATCATGCTTGCCGGTGCAACCGTGACTACCATTGTCCAATTCCCTCTCTCGCTTGAGGGCTAGACTTCCTCGGAGAGTTGGGTCGTAGGATTTCGGGGTACATCTGGAGTACACCTACTTGGCGTGATAAGGGGATGATTGAAGTCGGCCGCAACAACTGACACTGGAAATGAACTGAGAGCAAAAGCTCACCGTATCCTTTTCACTATGTGTATAAGTACTCTCGCTTGGTTCCTAGAGGACCTCGGGGAGGAAAGACGGGTAATTGTGTTCTTTTACTTTTACATTACATTATGTACTTACTTGTGATATATGTCATGCTTGCTAAATGGTTTTCATAAGTTGAACCGAAAAATAAGTTTCAAAACTTATTTCTCGTTCCCCCTCACTGAGTTCATAAGGACTCACCCTCTTTTATCATCTCAGGTGAAGAAGACCAGGAACAGGTACCCGAGAACGACGTGCTTAATGATGATTCCTTAGAATGATTGCTTGTCCTATGTGCCTTACTTGACTATGGCCATTTTGTGAACGATGTGTTGCTTGAAGACTATTTCATTTCTTATGTTGCTTGTTATTGTATTGTAAATGACCCCCGTTGTAATTTGGGGTCTAATTTTGGCTTGTACTGATCATAACTAGATAGACACTACTATGATCGTTTTTGCTATCGCTATTGGCTAGTATCTATCACAGGTTTATGAAGTATCAGGTAAGGACTAAGTAAAATGAACCTATCCAATCTTAAGCAGGTACTCACTGTTAAGCTAAGATCAACAGGTACTTTTGTAACGAGGATTAACAAACAAACGAGACATAGTGTCATGCTAGATTATTAATCAAACGAGACTTCGAGACAACTAATAGGCATTTCAATTGATGATAAATAGTAATCTTAGTTGGAAATGAAATTAAGACTAAAAGTTTTGAGCTCTTTAGAAAATTAGGTCAAACTAAAGAGCCCAATTACAGTCGTTATACTGCCGGTTTTCCAGAGAATTTGTGGAGTTTAGGCTAAACGTTAAGTGTTAAACCTTCTTGAACAATTAAGTACGTGAAAGGACTTGAATGTTTAGATCACTCCCTAGTCTAACCTCTATAGGTTGGGTTGGGGTGTGACATAATCCATCACATTTCTATTACCGAATCCCACGCCACCTTGGGCAAGACAACTTCGCTTCACGTAGTGGCTATGCCCGCAAACCGAGGGCGTGGGGCTTGTGACTAGGTCTCCGTCGCTCCGGTGCCCATAAATTTTGATCCATAAGGAGTTACGTGGTGCACAACATACTGTTGGAAAGCTCTCTGAGACCTCTACAACAGGCGCTGCAAGCCTACTCATCTGCGCCTGTTTTAGGAGCCCAAAATTGAAGTTTTTCATCAGTTTAGGGACATTTTTCTTCTATTGTGCTGTTTTTCCGTCTCGATCGTACGTCGTGAGCCGCGAAAAGGACGAAAACCTAATCCATCATATTTCTATTACCAAATCCCATTCCACCTTGGGCAAGACAACTTCTATTCACGTAGAGGCTGGGCCCGCAAACCGAGTGTGTGGGGCTTGGGACAAGGTCTCCGTCGCTCCGGTGCCCATAACTTTTAATCCGTAAGGAGTTACGTAGCGCACTGCATACCGTTGGAAAGCTCTCCAAGAGCTCTACGATGGGGGCAGCAAGCCTTCTTGGCTGCGCCTGTTCTCGGAGGCCAAAATCAAATATTTTTATCAGTTTCAGGACACTTTTCTTCTTTTGCGCTATTTTTCCATCCAGGATCGTACGTAGGGAGCCGCAAAAGGACGACAACCTAATCCATCACATTTCAATTACCGAAACCCTGGAACCTTGGGCAAGAAAACTTCACTTCACGTAGAGGCTGGGCCCGCAAACTGAGGGCGTGGGGCTTGAGACCAGGTCTCCGTCGCTCTGGTCCCCATAACTTTTGATCCGTAAGGAGTTACGCGGTGCACAGTATACCGTTGGAAAGCTCTCTGGGAGCTCTATGATAGGCGGAGGAAGCCTGCTCTTCTGCGCATGTTCTCAGAGCCCAAAATCGAACGTTTTCATCAGTTTAGGGACACTTTTCTTCTCTTGCACTGTTTTTCCGTCCCGGATCGTACGTCGTGAGCCGCGAAAAGGACGACAACCAAATCTATCACATTTCTATTATCGAATCCCACCAGACCTTGGGCGAGACAACTTCGGTTCATGTAGAGGCTGGGCCCGCAAACTGAGGGCGTGGGGCTTGGGACCAGGTCTCTGTCATTCCGGTGCTTATAACTTTTTATTCGCAAGGAGCTACACGACGCACAGCATACCGTTGGAAAGCTCTCTGAGAGCTCTACGATGTGGGCAGCAATCCTGCTCGGCTGTGCCTATTTTCGGATCCCAAAATCGAACGTTTTCACCAGTTTCGGGATACTTTTCTTCTTTTGCGCTATTTTTTCTTCCCGTATCGTACGTCGTGAGCCACAAAAAGGACGACAACCTAATCCATCACATTTCTTTTACCGAATCCAATGGCACATTGGGCAAGACAACTTTGCTTCACATAGAGGCAAGGTCCGCAAACCGAGGGTGTAGGGCTTAGGACCAGGCCTTCGTTGCTCCGGTGCCCATAACTTTTGATCCGTAAGAAGTTACACGGCGCACAGCATACCGTTGGAAAGCTCTCTGATAGCTCTACGACAAGGGCATCAAGCGTGTTCAGCTGCGCCTCTTTTCAGAGTCCAAAATAGAATGTTTTCATCAGTTTTGGGATATTTTTCTTGTTTTGCGCTATTTTTTCTTCCCGTATCGTACGTCGTGAGCCGCGAAAAAGACGACAACCTAATCCATCACATTTCTATTACCGAATCCCACGGCAACTTGGGAAAGACAACTTTGCTTCACGTAGAGGCTGGGACCGCAAACTGAGGACGTGGGGCATGGGACCAGGTCTCTATCGCTCCGATGCCCATAACTTTTGATCCGTAAGGAGTTACGCGGTGCACAACATACAGATGGAAACCTCTCCGAGAGCTCTACGATGGGTGCAGTGATCTTGCTAGGCTGCGCCTGTTTTGGGAGCCCAAAATTGAACATTTTCATCAGTTTCGGGACATTTTTCTTCTTTTGCACTGTTTTTCCGTCCCGGTTCGTACGTCATAATCCTCGAAAAGTACAACAACCTAATCCATCACATTTCTATTACCGAATCCCACGCCACCTTGGGCAAGACAACTTCACTTCACGTAGAGGCTGGGCCAGCAAATCGAGGGCGTGGGCCTTGGGACTAGGTCTCCGTCGCTCCGGTGCCCATTACTTTTGATCTGTAAGGAGTTACACAGCGCACAGCATACCGTTGGAAAGCTCTCCGATAGCTCTACGATAGGGGTAGCCAGCCTGCACGACTGAGCCTGTTCTCGAAGCCCAAAATCAAACATTTTCACCAGTTTCGGGACACTTTGCTTCTTTTACGTTATTTTTTCGTCCCGGATAGTACGTTGTTAGCCACGAAAAGGACGATAACCTAATCCATCACATTTCTATTACCGAATCCCATGGCACCTTGGGCAAGGCAACTTCGCTTAACGTAGAGGCTGGGCCCGTAAACCAAGTGCGTGGTGCTTGGGACCAGGCCTCCGTCGCTCCGGTGCCCATAACTTTTGATCTGTAAGGAGTTACGCGGCGCACAGCATACCGTTGGAAAGCTCTACGAGAGCTCAACTACAGGGGCAGCGATCCTGCTAGGCTACGCCTATTATGGGAGTCCAAAATTGAACATTTTCATCAGTTTCGGGACACTTTTCTTCTTTTACGCTATTTTTTTGTCCCAGTTCGTACGTCGTGAAATACGATAAGGACGACAACCTAATCCATCCCATTTGTATTACTGAATCCCAAGGCATATTGGGCAAGACAACTTCGTTTCACGTAGAGGCTGGGCCCGCAAATCGAGGGCGTGGGGCTTGGGACCAGGTCTCCGTCGCTCTGGTGCCCATAACTTTTGATCCGTAAGGAGTTACGCGGCTCACAACATACCGTTGGAAAGCTCTCCGAGAGTTCTACGACATGGGTAGCAAGCCTGCCAGGCTACGCCTATTCTCAGAGCCCAAAATCGAACGTTTTCATCAGTTTCAGGATACTTTTCTTCTTTTGTATTGTTTTTCCATCCCGAATCGTACGTCGTGAGCCGCGAAAAGGGCAACAACCTAATCCATTACATTTCTATTACCGAATCCCACGGTATCTTGGGCAAGACAACCTCGCTTCACGTAGAAAATAGGTCCGCAAATCAAGTACGTGGGACGTGGGACCCGGTCTTCGTCGCTCCGGTGCCCATAACTTTTGATCCGTAAGGAGTTACGCTGCACACAGCATACCGTTGGAAAGCACTCCGAGAGCTCTACGACGGGGGAAACAATCCTACTCGGCTGCGCCTGTTTTTGGTGACCGAAATCGAATGTTTTCATCAGTTTTGGGACACTTTTCTTCTTTTGCGTTGTTTTTCGCCCCGAATCGTACGTCGTAAGCCGCGAAATGGACGACAACCTAATCCATCACATTTTTATTACCGAATCCCACAACACCTTGTGCAAGACAACTTCGCTTCACTTAGAGGAAGGGCCCACAAACCGAGGGCGTAGGGCTTGGGACCTAGTCTCCATCGCTCTAGTCCCCATACCTTTTGATCTGTAAGAAGTTACGCAGCGCACAGTATACCGTTAGAACTCTCTCTGAGAGCTCTTCGACAAGGGCAGCAAGCTTGCTTGGCAGCGCCTATTTTCGAATCCCAAAATCAAACGTTTTCATCAGTTTCGAGACACTTTTCTTCTTTTGCTCTATTTTTTCATCCCGGATCGTACGTCGTGAGCCGCGAAAAGGACGACAACCTAATCCGTCACATTTCTATTACCAAATCCCACACCACCTTGGGCAAGACAACTTTGCTTCACATAGAGGCTGGGCCCGCAAACCGAGGGCGTGGGGTTTGGATTTGGTCTCCGTCGCTCCGGTACCCATAAGTTTTGATATGTAAGGAGTTACGCGGCGCACAACATACCATTGGAAAGCTCTCTGAGAGCTCTACGACAACCGCAGCAAGCTTGCTCTGCTGCGCCTATTCTCAGACCCAAAATTGAACGTTTTCATCAGTTTAGGGACACTTTTCTTCTTATGCACTGTTTTTCCGTCTCGGATCGTACGTCGTGAGCCGCCAAAAGGACGACAACCAAATCTATCACATTTCTATTAGCGAATCCCGTGCCACATTGGGCAAGACACTTCGCTTCAAAAAGAGGCTGGGCCCGCAAACCGAGGGCGTGGGGCTTGGGACAATGTCTCTGTAGCCCCGATGCCTTTAACTTTTGATCCGTAAGGAGTTACGCGGCGCACTGCATACCGTGGGAAAGCTCTCCAAGAGCTCTTTGACAGCGGTAGCAAGCCTGCTCGGCTGCGCCTATTCTCGGAGGCCAAAATCAAATGTTTTTATCAGTTTCAGGATACTTTTCTTCTTTTGCTATGTTTTTCCGTCCCGGATCGTACATAGTGAGCCGCGAAAAGGATGACAACCTAATGCATCACATTTTAATTACCGAATCCCATGGAACCTTGGGCAAGAAAACTTTGCTTCACGTAGAGGCTGGGCACGCAAACTGAGGGCGTGGGGCTTGAGACCAAGTCTCCGTCGCCCTGGTCCCCATTACTTTTGATTTGTATGGAGTTACGCGGCGCACAACATATCGTTGGAAAGTTCTCTGGGAGCTCTACGATAGTCGCAGGAAGCCTGCTCAGCTGCGCCTGTTCTCGGAGCCCAAAATTGAACATTTTCATCAGTTTAGGGACACTTATCTTCTCTTGCGCTGTTTTTCTATCTCAGATCATACGTCGTGAGCAGCGAAATGGACGACAACCTAATCCATCACATTTCTATTACCAAATCCCACGCCACCTTAGGCAAGACAACTTCGCTTCACGTAGAGGCTGGGCCCGCAAACCGAGGGCGTGGGGCTTGGGACCAGGTCTCCGTCGCTCCGGTGCCCAAAACTTTTGATCTGTATGGAGTTACGCGGCGCACAACATACCGTTGGAAAGCTCTCTGATAGCTCTACGACAGGGGCAGCAAGCCTGCATTGCTGCGCCTATTCTCAAAGCCCAAAATCGAACGTTTTTATCAGTTTCGGGATACTTTTCTTCTTTTGCGCTATTTTTTCATCCCGGATCGTACGTCGTGAGCCGTGAAAAGGACGAAAACCTAATCCATCACATTTCTATTATCGAATCCCATGGCACCTTAGGCAAGACAACTTCACTCAACGGAAAGGCTGGGCCCGCAAACCGAGTGCGTGGGGCTTGGGACCAGGTTTCTGTCGCTCCGGTGCCTATAACTTTTGATCCATAAGGAGTTGCACGGCGCACAACATACCGTTAGAAAGCTCTCCGAGAGCACTACGACGGGGGTAGCGATCCTGCTCGGCTACGCCTATTTTGGGATTCCAAAATTGAATGTTTTCATCAGTTTCGGGATACTTTTCTTCTTTTGCGCTATTTTTATGTCCCGGATCGTACGTCGTGAGCTGCGAAAAGGACGACAAACTAATCCATCACATTTCTATTACCGAATCCCACGGCACCTTGGGCAAGACAACTTCGCTTAACGTAGAGGCTAGGCCCGCAAACTGAGTGCGTGGGGCTTGAGACCAGGTCTCCGTCGCTTCGGTGCCCATAACTTTTGATCCGTAAGGAGTTACAGGGTGCACAACATACAGTTGAAAAGCTATTCGAGAGTTCTACGACAGGGGCAGCAAGCCTGCCCGGCTGAACATGTTCTTGGAGCCCAAAATCGAACGTTTTCATCTGTTTCGGGACACTATTATTCTTTTGCGCTGTTTTTCCATCCAGGATCGTACGTCTTGAGCCGCGAAAAGGACGACAACCTAATCCATCTCATTTCTATTATCGAGTCCCACGGAACCTTGGGAAAGACAACTTTACTTCACGTAGAGAATGGGCCCGAAAACCGAGTACGTGGGGCTTAGGACCAGGTCTCCGTCAATCTAGTGCCCATAACTTTTGATCCGTAAGGAGTTACATGGTGCACAGTGTACTATTAGAAGGCTCTCCTAGAGTTCTACGATGGGGCCAGCGATCTTGCTCGGCTGCGCCTGTTTCGGAGTCCAAAATCGAACATTTTCATCAGTTTCGAGAACTTTTCTTCTTTTGCGATGTTTTTTTATCCCGGTTCGTGCGTCATGAACCGCGATAAGGACAACAACCTAATCCATCACATTTCTATTCCCGAATCCCACAGCACCTTGGTCCAAACAACTTTGCTTCACTTAGAGACTGGGCCCACAAATCGAGGGCGTGGGGCTTGGGACCTGGTTTCCATCGCTCTAGTCCCCATAACTTTTGATTTGTAAGGAGTTACGCGGCGCATAGTATACCGTTGGAAAGTTCTCCGAGAGCTCTACGATAGGGGCAGCAAGCCTGCTTAGCAGCGCCTATTTTCGGAGCCCAAAATCAAACGTTTTCATCAATTTAGGGACACTTTTCTTCTCTTGCGCTGTTTTTTCGTCTCGGATCGTACGTCGTGAGCGGCAAAAAGGACGACAACCTAATCCATCACATTTATATTACTGAATCCCACGCTACCTTGGGCAAGACAACTTCGCTTCACGTAGAGGCTGGGCCCGCAAACCGAGGGCGTGGGGCTTGGGACAAGGTCTCCGTCGCTCTGGTGCCCATAACTTTTGATCCATAAGGAGTTACGCAGTGCATTGCCTACCGTTGGAAAGCTCTGCAAGAGCTCTCCGACATGGGCAGCAAGCCAGCTTGGCTACGCCTATTCTCAGAGGCCAATCAAACGTTTTTATCAGTTTCAGGACACTTTTCTTCTTTTGCGCTATTTTTTTATCCCGGATCGTACGTTGTGAGCCAAAAAAATGACGGCAACCTAATCCATCACATTTGAATTACCGAATCCCATGGAACCTTGGCCAAGAAAACTTCGCTTCACGTAGAGGCTAGGCCCGGATCGTACGTAGTGAGCCGCGAAAAAGGCGTGGGGCTTGAGACCAGGTCTCCATCGCTCTGGTCCCCATAACTTTTGATCCGTAAGGAGTTACGTGGCGCAAAGCATACCGTTGGAAAGCTCTCTGAGAGCTCTACGATAGGCACAGGAACCCTGCTTGGCTCCGCCTATTTTCAGAGCCCAAAATCGAACGTTTTCATCAGTTTAGGGACACTTTCTTCTTTTGCGCTATTTTTCCGTCTCGGATCGTACGTCGTGAGCCACGAAAAGGACAACAACCTAATCCATCACATTTCTATTACAGAATCTGACGCCACCTTAGGCAAGACAACTTCGCTTCACGTAGAGGCTGGGCCCACAAACCAAGGGCGTGGGGCTTAGGACAAGGTCTCCGTCACTCCAGTGCCCATAACTTTTGATCCGTAAGGAGTTACGCAGCGCACTACATACCATTGGAAAGCTCTCCGAGAGCTCTACGACAGGGGCAGCAACCCTGCAAGGCTACGCATGTTTTCGGAGCCCAAAATAGATCGTTTTCATCAGTTTCGATACACTTTTCTTCTTTTGTGCTATTTTTCCGTCCCAGATCGTACGTCGTGAGCCGCGAAAGGGAAGACAACCTAATCCATCACATTTCTATTACCGAATCCCATGGCACCTTGAGCAAGAAAACTTCGCTTCACGTAGAGGCTGGGCCAGCAAACCGAGGGCGTGGGTCTTGGGACCAGGTCTCCGTCGCTCCAGTGCCCATAACTTTTGATCTGTAAGGAGTTACGTGACGCACAGCATACCGTTGGAAAGCTCTCCGAGAGCTCTACGACGGGGGTGGCAAGATTGCTAGGCTGTGCCTATTTTTGAAGATCAAAATTCAACATTTTCTTCAATTTCGGTACACTTTTCTACTTTTGAACTGTTTTTCTGTTCCGGATCATATGTCGTGAGCCGCAAAAAGGACGAGATCCTAATCCATCACATTTCTATAACTGAATCCCACCATACCTTGGGCGAGACAACTTTGGTTCATGTAGAGGCTGGGCCCGCAAACCGAGGGCGTGGGGCTTGGGACCAGGTCTCCGTAATTCCGGTGCCCATAACTTTTTATCCGTAAGGAGTTACACGACGCACAACATACCGTTGGAAAGCTCTCCGAGAGTTCTATGACGTGGGCAGTGATCCTGCTCGGCTGCGCCTATTTTCGGAGCCCAAAATCAAATGTTTTAATCAATTTTGGGACAATTTTCTTCTTTTTCGTTGTTTTTCCGTCCCTGTTCGTACGTCGTGAGCCGCGATAAGGACAACAACCTAATCCATCACATTTCTATTACCGAATCCCACCGCACCTTAGGAAAAACAACTTCGCTTCACGTAGATGCTGGGCCCTCAAACCGAGGGTGTGGGGCTTGGGACCAAGTTTCCGTCGCTCCAGTGCCCATAACTTTTGATCCGTAAGGAGTTACGTGGCGCACAACATACCGTTGGAAAGCTCTTTGAGAGCTCTACGACAGGGACAGCAAGACTGCCCGGCTACACCTATTCTCAGAGCCCAAAATCGAATGTTTTCAACAATTTCGGGACCCTTTTCTTCTTTTGCATGTGTTTTTCCGTCCCGGATCGTACGTCGTGAGCCGCAAAAAGGATGACAACCTAATCCATTACATTTATATTACCGAATACCACGGCACCATGGGCAAGACAACTTCGCTTCACGTAGAGGCTGGGCCCGCAAACTGAGGGCATGGGGCTTGGGACCAGGTCTCCGTCGCACTTATGCCAATAACTTTTGATCCGTATGGAGGCACGCGGCGCACAGCATACCGTTGGAAAGCCCTCTGATAGATTTACTACAGGGGTAGCAAGCCTGCTTTGCTGCGACTCTTTTCGGAGCCCAAAATCGAACATTTTCATCAGTTTCGGGACACTTTTCTTCTTCTGCGCTATTTTTTCTTCCTGTATCGTACGTCGTGACCCGCGAAAAGAACGACAACCTAATCCATCACATTTCTTTTACCGAATCCCATGGCACATTGGGCAAGACAACTTTGTTTCACGTAGAGGATGGGCCCGCAAACCGAGGGCGTGGGGCTTGGGACTAGGTCTCTGTCGCTCCGGTGCCCATAATTTTTGATCCGTAAGGAGTTACACGGTGCACAGCATACCGTTGGAAAGCTCTCTGATAGCTCTACGACAAGGGCAACAAGCCTGTTCGGTTGTACCTCTTTTCAGAGCCCAAAATCTAATATTTTCATCAGTTTCGAGACACTTTTCTTCTTTTGCGCTATTTTTTCATCCCGTATTGTACGTCGTGAGTCGCGAAAAGGATGACAACCTAATCCATCACATTTCTATTACCGATTCCCACGGCAACTTGGTCAAGACAACTTCGCTTCACGTAGAGGCTGGGCCCGCAAACCGAGGATGTGGGGCTTGGGACCAGGTCTCTGTCGCTTCGGTGCCCATAACTTTTTTATCCGTAAGGAGTTACGCGAAACACAACATAATGATGGAAAGCTCTCCGAGAGCTCTACGATAGGTGCAGCGATCCTGCTCAGCTGCGCCTATTTTCGGAGTCCAAAATCGAACGTTTTCATCAGTTTCTGGACACTTTTCGTCTTTTGCGATGTTTTTTCCGTCCCGATTCGTACGTCGTGAGCCGCGATAAAGACGACAACCTAATCCATCACATTTCTATTACCGAATCCCATGGCACCTTGGGCAAGACAACTTCGCTTCACTTAGAGGCAGGGCCCGCAAACCAAGGGCGTGGGGCTTGGGACCTGGTCTCCATCACTCTAGTGCCCTTAACTTTTGATTTTGTAAGGAGTTACGCGACGCACAGTATACCGTTGGAAAGCTCTCCGAGAGCTCTACGACAGGCGCAGCAAGTCTACATTGCAGCGCCTATTTTTGGAGCCCAAAATCAAACGTTTTTATCAGTTTCAAGACACTTTTCTTCTTTTGCTATGCTTTTTCGTCCCGAATCGTACGTCGTGAGCCGCGAAAAGGACGACAACCTAATCTATCACATTTCTATTACCGAATCCCATGCCACCTTGGGCAAGACAACTTCGCTTCACGTAGAGGCTAGGCCCACAAACCGAGGGCGTGGGGATTGGTCCAAGTCTCCGTCGCTCCGGTGCCCCTAATTTTTTATCCGTAAGGAGTTACGCGGCGCACAACATACCGTTGGAAAGCTCTCTGAGAGCTCTACAATAGGTGCAGCAAGCCTGCACTGCTTCGCCTATTCTCGGAGCCCGAAATTGAATGTTTTCATCAGTTTAGGGACACTTTTCTTCTCTTGCGCTGTTTTTCCTTCTCGGATCGTACGTCGTGAGCCGCGAAAAGGATTGCAACCTAATCCATCACATTTCTATTACCGAATCCCATGCCACCTTGGGCAAGACAACTTCGCTTCATGTAAAGATTGGGCCCGCAAACCGAGGGCGTGGGGTGTGCATAACTTTTGATTTGTAAAAAGTTACGCGACGCACTGCCTACCGTTGGAAAGCTTACCAAGAGCTCTACGACAGAGGTAGCAAGCCTGCTCGGCTGCGCCTGTTCTTGGTGGCCAAAATAAAACCTTTTTATCTGTTTCAGGACACTTTTCTTCTTTTGCGCTGTTTATCTGTCTCGGATCGTGCGTAGTGAGCCGCGAAAAGGACGACAACCTAATCCATCACATTTCAATTACCGAATCCCATGGAACCTTGGGCAATAAAACTTTGCTTCATGTAGCGGATGGGCCCGCAAATTGAGGGCATGGGGCTTGAGACCAGGTCTCCGTCGCTCTGGTCCCCATATCTTTTGATCCGTAAGAAGTTACGAGGCGCACAGCATACCGTTGCAAAGCTCTCTGGGAGCTCTACGATAGGCACAGGAAAGCTGGTCGACTGCGCCAATTCTCGGAGCCCAAAATCGAACGTTTTCATCAGTTTAGGGATACTTTTCTTCTCTTGCGCTATTTTTCCGTCTCTGATCGTACGTAGTGAGCTGGGAAAAGGACCACAACCTAATCCATCACATTTCTATTACCGAATCCCACGCCATCTTGGGCAAGAAAACTTTGCTGCACGTAGAGGCTGGGCCCACAAACCGAGGGCGTGGGGATTGGGACAAGGTCTCCGTCGCTCTGGTACCCATAACTTTTGATCCGTAAGAAGTTACGCGGCGCACTGCACACCGTTGAAAACCTCTTCGAGAGCTCTACGACAGGGGCAGCAAGCCTGCTCGGCTACGCCTATTCTCAAAGCCCAAAATAGAACATTTTCATCAGTTTCAGTACAATTTTTTTCTTTTGCGCTGATTTTCCTTCCTGGATAGTACGTCGTGAGCCACGAAAAGGACGACAACCTAATCCATCACATTTCTATTACCGAATCCCATGGCACCTTGGGAAAGAAAACTTCACTTCACATAGAGGCTAGGCCAGCAAACCGAGGGCGTGGGGCTTGGCACCAGGTCTCTGTCGCTCCGGTGCCCATAACTTTTGATCTGTAAGGAGTTACGCAGTGCACATCATACCGTTGGAAAGCTCTCCGAGAGCTCTACGACGGGGGTGGCAAGATTGCTCGGCTGCGCCTATTTTCGGAGCCTAAAATTGAACATTTTCTTCAGTTTCGTTACACTTTTCTACTTTTAAGCTATTTTTCCGTTCTAGATTGTACATCGTGAGCGGCGAAAAGGACGACAACCTAATCCATCACATTTTTATTACCGAATCCCACCGTACCTTGGCAAGAAAACTTCGGTTCATGTAGAGGCTGGGCCCGCAAACTGAGGGCGTGGGGCTTGGGACCACGTCTCTTTCATTCCGGTGCCCATAACTTTTTATCCCTAAGGAGTTACACGATGCACATCATACAATTGGAAAGCTCTCCGAGAGCTCTACGATGTGGGCAGCAATCCTGCTCAGCTGCGCCTATTTTCGGAGCCCAAAATTGAACGTTTTCATCAATTTTGGGACACTTTTCTCCTTTTGAGCTGTTTTTCCGTCCCGGTTCGTACGTCATGAGCCGTGATAAGGACGACAACTTAATCCATCACATTTGTATTACCGAATCCCACGACACCTTAGGCAAAACAACTCCATCGCAAACAGAGGACGTGGGGCTTGTGACCAGGTATCCATACCTCCGATGCCCATAACTTTTGATCCATAAGGAGTTACGCGGCGCATAGCATAGCGTTGGAAAGCTCTCCGAGAGCTCTACGATGGGGGCAGCAAGCCTGCTCGGCTACACCTATTTTCGGAGCCCAAAATTGAACTTTTTCATCAGTTTTGAGATAATTTTCTACTTTTGCGCTATTTTTTCGTCCCGGATCGTAGGTCATGAGCCGCGAAAAGGATGACAACCAAATCCATCACATTTTTATTACCAAATCCCATGGCACCTTAGGCAAGACAACTTGACTTCACGTAGAGGTTGGGCCCACAAACCGAGGGCATGGGGTTTGTGACCAGGTATCCGTCGCTCCGGTGCCCATAACTTTTGATCTGTAAGGAGTTACGCAGCGCACAGCATACCGTTGGAAAGCTCTGCGAGAGCTCTACGATGGAGGCAGGAAGCCTGCTCAGCTGCGCCTATTTTCGGAGCCCAAAATCAAATATTTTCATTAGTTTCGGGACACTTTTCTTCTTTTGAGCTGTATTTTTATCCCGGATCGTACGTCGTGAGTCACAATAAGGACGACAACCTAATCCATCATCTTTCTATTAGCGAATCTCTTAGCACCTTGGGCAAGACAACTTCACTTCACATAGAGGCGGGGCCCGTAAACCGAGGTCATGGGGCTTTCGACCAGGTATCAATCACTCCGGTCCTCATAACTTTTGATCCGTAAGGAGTTATGCAGTGCACAACATACTGTTGGAAAGCTCTCCGAGAACTCTACTATGTGGGCATCAAGCCTGCTTTGCTGCGCCTATTTTTGGAGTCCAAAATCGAACCTTGTCATCAGTTTCGGGACACTTTTCTTCTTTTGCGCTGTTTTTCCGTTCCGGATCGTACGTCGTGAGCCGCAAAAATGATGACAACCTAATCAATCACATTTCTATTATCTAATCCCACGGCACCTTGGGCAAGACAACTTCGCTTCACGTAGAGGCTGGGCTTGCAAACCGAGGGTGTGGGGCTTTTGACCAGGTGTCCGTCGCTCCAGTACCCATAACTATTGATCCGTACGGAGTTACACAGCGCACAGCATACTATTGGAAAGCTCTCCGAGAGATCTACGATGGGGGCAGCAAGCTTGCTCGGCTACACCTGTTTTCAGAGCCCAAAATCAAACTTTTTCACTAGTTTCGAGACAATTTTCTTCTTTTGCGCTATTTTTTCGTCCCGGATCGTATGTCGGGAGTTGCGAAAAGGACAACAACCTAATCCATCACATTTCTATTACCGAATCCCATAGCACCTTGGGCAAGACAACTTCACTTCACGTAGAGGCTGGGCCCACAAACCGAGGGCATGCGGCTTGTTCCAGGGTATCCATCGCTCCGGTGCCCATAACTTTTGATTCGTAAGGAGTTACACAGCGCACAACATATCGTTGGAAAGCTCTCCGAGAGCTCTACGAAGGGGGCAGGAAGCCTGTGAGGCCCGACCTCGATTTGCATGCGATACCTCGTTTCGTGTGTCCTAATCTAAAATTGCGTGCCTTGACCTAGGTTTGAGAATTGTGTTCGTTTTTTGTGCCTTGCATTGAATTACATGCATTCATTTAGAATTGCTTGCATTTACTTGAAAAACGTGCGTTTGTCTCATAGTTCATGTCCTACCTCGTAGTGCGTGTCCTAGACCTAGGAAAGCGTGCCCTCACGCTAAACAAGAAAGCATCTTACACGAAGCACTAGGTCATTAATTAATCCTACAAAATCCATTAACTATTATTAAATTACTAATTCAACTCACTAGAAGACAAAATTTCACTAAACACTAAGCATTTCTCATTCTTTATTCCTTATTCTTTTTGCACTTCCAACACCCAATAAAATAATATTCCAATAGATGACAAAAAATCAGAATTTTTATAGCCTTGGCCGACCACTAGGTGGTATTTGTGCATGTTTGCTCAATTCAAATTGATTCTAGACAACTTATGACAATCCTGTGACACAAATGCATAAAAAAAATTGCTCAAAACCTTTGTAAAAGCCCACCTTGCTCGACCAAACATTCTTTGCCCATACTAGAAATTTCAAATATGCTCTTGAAGACACAAAAAAGCTGAATCATCAAGCTCAAGGCCGACCACATGCATGAAGAAGTGCAAAAGCTTCACTCTTTGTCATTTCTCTTATTTTTCCTCACACTTCTCTCTCATTTGCTTTCCACATTCTCTCAAGCTCTCATCTCTTCCCTATCTCTCGGCCTTGGCTGAGTTTACTCTTGCCTTTACTCATCTTCATCAATTCGTGGTGCATCAAGACAAGCAACAATCAAAGAAACTCAAGCAAGCTAGCTAGGATGCAAGAATCACACATGCATGTCCTTTGAGTCACCATTTCGGCCTAGGTGAGTTCACTAGCTTCCATTTCTTTTCTTCTTGTTCTAACCACATGCATGTACTAAAAGTTTGGCCACTAAGCTAGGAAAAATAGATAAATTTGAGTTGGAATCTCGGCTAAGCAAGGAAGAAGAAGAATTTGAGCTTCATCAAAGTTTTGTGCATCTTCTTGTTGATTTGCTAAGGTGAGGGCTAAAACCTTTTGAAAATCCTTCAAAAATCCACATGCATGCTCTTAAATGTATGTCTTTGCTTCTGTATTTGAGATATATGTGTGTTCATAAGCTTCCTCAACCATGCATGGCAAGATTTTGGCTTGAAAATGATGATAGGTGAAATCGGATTGTGTGACAGCTCTCTGACTTGTTGTTTCGAGGTGCGTTTGGCTAGGCAAATGAAGTTGAAAATGCATGAAATTGGTAGGTGAGCATTTTTTTCCAGTTTTGAACATTTTTCGAAGAAATATGCCAAAGCTAATTTCGACTCTAAGGTCCTCAAAATGGCAAATCATTAAAATGTGTCCATATCTGGAAATCTGGAAAAATGAAGCAGGTTTTGGCAGATGCACTGACCTTGTAGAACGAACCAGATTTGACTTAGTAAATGATGTTCAAAATGCATGAACTTTGGTGTACTGATATATTTTTCAGTTCTGGACATTTTTGTCAGAAATGGACTAAGGATACATCTGAACCTAAGGACCTCAAAAACGTCAATTAGTGAAATGTGTTCAAATCTGGACAGTTTTGTGCTATCCCACTGTTTCGGCTATAACTATTGATCCCGAACTCCAAATGATGCAAGGTTTGTTTCTGATTCTAGTTCACTTCTTAAGATTTAATTTGACATCTTATTCATAGGAATTGGAGATTTTTTTCTTGTCTTAATGATTGTGGGAAAACAGCCTATTGCAGTGAGGGTTTTACTTGGTTATATGCTTAGAAAATTTGTTGTAACTTCTCTTGTGGTATTAAATGCTTGGGTTTGTGGCGTTGGGATGTTGTGTGGACTGTTTTGAGTACTTGAGGATGTTTGAATTAAATGATGCATGACTTGAGATTGATTTTGAGTTGACTTAGGGTTTAATCACACGGGTAAGCACGAAATGGAAACCCCAATGACTAGGTAGGCTTGCTAAGTGTTGATCATTTGGATATTGTGTGGAATTATATGCTTAGTATGCTACCCGTAGATGCCCTTATAGCCTTAGATGTGATTTTGACCATTGTATGTTGACAAATAGGCCTTTCTTGCATCTGAGCCCACGTAGATGTTGTTGCATGTGAATTATTTTAATATTTGATTACGTGGACTTTGAAATGAGTTATATGACTTGATTTACATGTGTTACATGGCTGCCCATTCAATGTTCATATAACTCCATATGCTTTTCAAGTGAAATTAATTGTCTATTCGTGCCTTGCTTGTTTACTTGTCAATGTGCAATCTTATGACTGTCCGGAGGAAACCTACTTTGTTGTCCTCCTAATGTGATATATTAAATGTGCATTGCATACAAGGTTGCAACCTTCCATTCTGGCATGGTAGCGATCACGCACACCGGGCGGCATCAGGCTTGCCGATGCACCTGTGACTACCATGGTACCAATTCCCTCTCTCGCTTGGGGGCTAGACTTCCTCGGAGAGTTGGGTCGTAGGATTTCGGTGTACATCCGGAGTACACCCACTTGGCGTGTTAAGGGGATGAATTGAAGTCGGCCGCAACAACTGAGAGCAAAAGCTCACCGTATCCTTTTTCTATATGTATAAGTACTCTCGCTTGGTTCCTAGAGAACCTCAGGGAGGAAAGACTGGTAATTGTGTTCCTTTACTTTATATTATTGTTATGTACTTATTTTTGTTATATTCATGCTTGCAAAAGGATTTTCCTAAGTTGAACTGGAAAATGAGTTTCAAAACCTATTTCTCGTTCCCCCTCGCTGAGTTCATAAGGACTCACCCTCTTTTATCATCTCAGGTGAAGAAGATCAAGAATAGGTACCCGAGGACGACGTGCCTAACGATGATTCCTTGGAGTGATTGCCTGTCTTATGTGCTTTGCGTGATTATGGCTACTTGTGAACTCCATGCTACTTGAAGACTATTTCTTTTATGTTGCTTGTTGTTTGTAATGAAAAAGACCCCCGTTGTAATTTGGGGTCTAATTTTAGATTGTATTGATATTAACTAGATAGACACTAGACACTACTATGATCGTTTTGCTATTATCACTGCTAGTATCTATAACAGGATTAAGAAGTATTAGGTAAAGGCTAAGTAAAATGAACCAACCAAATCTTAAGCAGGTACACGTTATTAAGCTAAGATCAACATGTACTTTTGTAACGAGGATTAACAAACGAACGAGACATAGTATCATGCTAGGTTATTAATCATACGAGACATCAAGACAACCAGTAGGCATTTCAATTGATGATAAATAGTAATCTTAGTTGGAATGAAATTGAGATGGTAAATTTTGAGCTGTTTAGAGAATTAAGTCAAACCAAAGAGCCCAATTACAGTTGTTATGCTGCCGGTTTTTCGAAAAATTTTGGAGTTTCGGCCAAAATGTTAAGTGTTAAATCTTCATGAACGGTTAAGTACGAGACGTGACTTGAATGTTTATATCATACCCTAGTCTAACCTTTATAGGCCGGGTTGGGATGTGACAAAGCCTACTCGGCTACGCCTATTTTCAGAGCCCAAAATCGAACAATTTCATCAGTTTCAGGACACTTTTCTTTTTTTGCGCTATTTTTCCGTCGCGGATCGTACGTCATGAGCCGCGATAAGGACGACAACCTAATCCATCACATTTCTATTAGCGAATCCCATGGCACCTTGGGCAAGAAAACTTCACTTCACGTAGAGGTGGGTCCCGCAAACCGAGGGCGTGGGGCTTGTGACTAGGTATCTGTCGCTCCGGTGCCCATAACTTTTGATCTGTAAGGAGTTATGCGGTGCACAGCATACCGATGGAAAGCTATTCGAGAGCTCTACGACGGAGGCAGGATGCCTACTCAGCTGCGCCTATTTTCGGAGCCCAAAATTGAACATTTTCATCAGTTCCGGGATACTTTTCTTCTTTTGCGCTGTTTTTCTGTTCCGAATTGTACGTCGTGAGCCGCGAAAAGGACAACAACCTAATCCATCACATTTCTATTACCGAATCCCATGGTACCTTGGGCAAGAAAACTTCACTTCACGTAGAGGCGGGGCCCGCAAACCGAGGGCGTGGGGCTTGTGACTAGGTATCCGTCGCTCCGGTGCTCATAACTTTTGATCCGTAAGGAGGTACGGGGTGCACAGCATACCGTTGGAAAGCTCTTCGAGAGCTCTACGACGTGGACATCAAGAATGCTTGATTGCGCATCTTTTTGGAGGTAAAAATCTAACGTTTTCTTCAATTTTGGGACACTTTTCTTGTCACGCCCCAACCCGACCTATAGAGGTTAGACTAGGGAGTGATCTAAACATTCAAGTTATTTCACGTACTTAATCCTTCATGAAGGTTTAACACTTAACATTTAGCCTAAACTCCACAGATTCTCTGAAAAAACCGACAGCATAACAGTTGTAATTGGGCTCTTTAATTTGACCTAATTCTCTAAACGCCTCGAAACTTTCAATCTCAAATTCATTTCCAAGTAAGATTACTATTTATCACCAATTGAAACGCCTACTAGTTACCTCGGAGTCTCGTTTGATTAACAACCTAGCATGATAACTCTGTCTCGTTTGTTTGTTAATCCTTGTTACAAAAGTACATGTTGATCTTAACCTACCGATGAGTACCTACTTAAGATTAGATGGATTCATTTTACTTAATCCTTTACCTGATACTTCATAAGCCTGTGATAGATACTAACCAGTAGCGATAGTAAAAACGACCATAAGAGTGTCTATCTAGTTATGATCAGTACAAGCCAAAATTAGACCCCAAATTACAACGGGGGTCATTTACAATACAACAACAAGCAACATAAGATATAGTCTTCTAGCAACATATTGTTCACAAAATGGCCATAGTCAAGTAAGGCACGTAGGGCAAGCAATCATTCCAAGGAGTCATCAATAGGCATGTTGTCCTCGGGTACCTGTTCCTGGTCTTCTTCACCTGAGATGATAAAAGAGGGTGAGTCCTTATGAACTCAGTGAGGGGGAATGAGAAATAAGTTTTGAAACTCTTTTTTTGGTTCAACTTATGAAAACCCCTTTTGTAAGCATGACATATATCACAAGTAAGTTCATAATGTAATATAAGAGTAAAAGAACACAATTACCCGTCTTTCCTGCCCGAGGTCCTCTAGGAACCAAGCGAGAATACTTATACACATAGTGAAAAGGATACGGTGAGCTTTGGCTCTCAGTTCATTTTCAGTATCAGTTGTTACGGCTGACTTCAAATCATCCACTTATCACGCCAAATGGGTGTACTCCGGATGTACTCCGAAATCCTACGACCGAACTCTCCGAGGAAGTCTAGCCCCCAAGCGAGAGAAGGAATTGGACAATGGTAGTCACGGTTGCACCGGCAAGCTCGATGCCACCCGGTGTGCGTGAAACGCTACCACGCCAGAATGAAAGGTTGCAACCTTGTATGCAATGCACATTTATGACATTTAATATATCACATTAGGAGGACAACAAAGTAGGTTGCCACCGAGCAGTCATAAGATTGCACATTGACAAGTAAACACGTAAGACATGCTATGACAGGAAATTTCACTTGTAAAACACATGGAGTTATATGAATATTAAACGGACAGCCTTGTAACACATGTGAATCAAGTCATATAACTCATTTCGGGGTTCATGCAATCAAATAATAAGATTATACAATATGCAACGACATCTACGTGGGACCGGGTGCAAGAAAGGCCTATTTGTCAACATGTAATCATCGGAATCACATTTAGGGTTATAAGGACAACTACGGGCAGCCTCCTAATCATATAATTAAACACGATAACCATAGGATCAACACTTAGCGCATTTTCATAGTCACTAGGGTTTTAATTCATGCTTACCCGTGCGATTAAGCCACAAGTTGTCACGTAATTAAATCAAAGCCATGCATCGATTAATTAAACATCCTCAATCATTAAAAACAGTACACACAACATCCAAGTGCCACAATCCCAAGCATTTAATACAACAAGAGAAGTTACAATAATTTTCAAAGCATATCACTAGATGAAAACCTCACTGCAATGGTCTGTCTTCCCACAATCATTTAGACAAGCAAAAAATCTCCAATTCCAGTGAACAAAATTTCAAATTAAATCTCAAGGAGTGAACTAAATCCAGAAACAAACCTCTCATCATTTGGAGTTCGGGTTCAAGAGTTATAACCAAAACCGTGCGACTACGAAAAACTGTCCAGATTTCTACACATTTCAATACTTGTCATTTTTTAGGGCCTTAGGGTCAGATTTTGTCTTAGTCTATTTCTGAAAAAACTGTCCAGGACCGAAAAATATAGCAGAATACCAAATTTAATGCATTTTGGATATCATTTACTAAGTCAAAACGGGTTCATTCTACAAGGACAGTGAACTGCCAAAACCTGCTTCATTTTCCCAGATTTTCCAGATTTGGACACCTTTCGATGTTTTGCCATTTTGGAGACCTTAGAGTCAAAATTGGCTTTGGCCTATTTCTACAAAAAATTCTCAGAACTGGAAAAAATAGTCACCTACCAATTTTCACGTACTTTCAACATCATTTACCTGGTCCAAATCACTTCACTCCACCAAGTCAGAAGACTGTCCTTTACGCGATTTCATCTATCTTCACATTCTAGCCAAATATCTTGCCATGCATGTTTGCAAAAGCTCATGTACACCCATATATCACAAGTACAGAGGTAAAAATAGACATTTAAAGGCATGCATGTGGTTTTTGAAAGCTTTTCAAAAGAGTTTTAGCCCTCACCTTAGCAAGAAAATAATGAAGATGCACAAAGCTCTTGATGAAGCACAAGGTTGTCTTTTCTCCTTGCTTAGCCAAGAGACAACTTGATATTCTCTAATTCCTAGCTTAGTAACCATGTTCTTAGTATGTGCAAGTGGCTAGAACAAAAAGAAAATGAAATAGAAGCTATCAATATACCTAAGGGCCGAATGAATGTGCTATAAGCTTGCATGCATGTTTCTTGGCTTCTAGCTTGCTTGGTCGAGTTCCTTAGTGGCTTGAATGCCTTGATGAATCTTAGGATGATGAGCTTAAGCTATGGAGTGTAGAATTGCAGCTAAGGCCGAGAGAGAGAGAGAGGAAATGAGAGAGTGAATGAGAGAAAGAGAGAATGTGAGAAAGAATGAAAAGCTTGAGGAGTTTTGATGCATGTGTCGGCCTTGTGCTTCTAAATTTTAGAATTTGTGTCTTCAAGAGCATAATTTGAATTGTCTAGCATGGGTGATTGAGTGGGCCGAGATGGTGGTGCTTTGGGTAGAGTTTTGAGTCATTTTTTTATGCTTTGTGTCATGAGCTTGTCATAGAATCTCTAGGTATAAATTTTGAAATTGCAATGCTTGTTCACATGCTCCATGTGGTCGGCCAAGCTTGTGCAAGATTCTGAATTTTTTGTTTGTTCAAAGCTTATTTTATTGTGTGTTTGGGATGTGCAAAAGAATAAAGAATAAAGAATAAGAATGTCTAGCTTTTGGTGAAATTTCGTCTTCTAGTGAGTTGAATTAGCATTTTAATATTAGTTAGTGGAATTTGTAGGATTAATTAATGATCTAGTGCTTCGTGTAAGATGCTTTCTTGATTAGCGTGTGGGCACACTTACCTAGGTCTAAGGCACGTACTACGAGGTAAGGCACGAACTACGAGGCGAATGCACGTTTTCCAAGTAAATGCACGCAAACCTAACTAATGCACATAATTCAATGCAAGGCACACAAAATGAAACATAACTCTTAAACCTAGGTCAAGGCACGCAAATCTTGGTTAGGGCACATGAAACGAGGTATCGTACGAAAATCGAGGTCGGGCCTCACATTTATTCTTTTGCACTATTTTTCCGTCCCGAATCGTACGCCGTGAGCCGCGAAAAGGACGATAACCTAATCCATCACATTTTATTACCGAATCCCACGGCACCTTTGGCAAGAAAACTTCGATTCACGTAGAGGCTGGGCCCGCAAACTGAGGGCGTGGGGCTTGTGACTAGGTATCCGTCGCTCCGGTGCCCATAACTTTTGATCCATAAAGAGTTACGCGACGCAAAGCATACCGTTGGAAAGCTCTTTAAGAGCTATACGACGTGGGCATCAAGCATGTCGACTGCGCCTGTTTTCGGAGTCCGAAATCAAACATTTTCATCAGTTTTGGGACACTTTTCTTCTTTTGCGCTGTTTTTCCGTACCGGATCGTACGTCGTGAGCCGCGAAAAGGACGACAACCTAATCCATCACATTTCTATTACCTAATCCCACAGCACCTTGGGCAAGACAACTTCGCTTCACGTAGAGATAGGGCCCGCAAACCGAGGGAGTGGGGCTTGTGACCAGGTATTTGTCGCTCCGGTGCCCTAAACTTTTGAATCGTAAGGAATTATGCGGCGCACAACATACCGTTGGAAAGCTCTCCGAGAGCTCTACGACGGGGACAACAAGCCTTCTTAGCTACGCTTGTTTTCGGAGCCCAAAATTGAACGTTTTCAACATTTTTGAGACACTTTACTTCTTTTGCACTGTTTTTTCATCCCGGATCGTACGTCGTGAGCCGCAAAAAGGACGGCAACCTAATCCATCACATTTCTATTACCAAATCCCACGGCACCTTGGGCAAGAAAACTTCGATTCACGTAGAGGTTGGGTCTGCAAACCGAGGGCGTGGGGCTTGTGACCAGGTATCCGTCGCTCCGGTGCTCATAACTTTTCATCCATAAAGAGCTACGTGGCACATAGCATACTGTAGGAAAGCTCTCCGAGAGCTCTACGATGGGGACAACAAGCCTGCTCAGCTGCGCCTGTTTTCAGAGCCCAAAATTGAACGTTTTCAACAGTTTTGAGACACTTTTTTTCTTTTGCGTTGTTTTAACGTCATGAATCGTACGTCGGGTGCCGCGATAAGGACAACAACCTAATCCATCACGTAGAGGCTGGGCCAGCAAACCGAGTGCGTGGGGCTTGTGACCAGGTATCCGTCGCTCCGGTGCCCATAACTTTTGATCCGCAAGGACTTACACGGCGCACAACATACCGTTGAAAAGGTCTCTGAGAGCTCCACGACGGGGGTAGTGATCTTGCTCGGTTGTGCCTATTTTTGGAGTCCAAAATTGAACGCTTTCATCAGTTTCGGGACACTTTTCTTCTTTTGCGCTGTTTTTCTATCCCGGATCATACGTCGTGAGCCTCGAAAAGGACTATAACCTAATCCATCACATTTCTATTACCGAATCCCATGGCAATTTAGGCAAGAAAACTTCCCTTCACGTAGAGGCTGGGCTTGCAAATCGAGGGCGTGGGGTTTTTGACCAGGTATCCGTCGCTCCGGTGCCCATAACTTTTGATCCGTAAAGAGTTACGCGCGGCGCATAGCATACCATTGGAAATCTCTCTGAGAGCTCTATGACGGGGGTAGGATGCCTACTCGGCTGCGCCTACTTTTGGAGCCCAAAATCGAATATTTTCATCAGTTTCGGGACACTTTTCTTCTTTTGCGCTGTTTTTCTGTCCTAGATCGTTCGTCATGAGCCGCGATAATGATGACAACCTAATCAATCACATTTCTGTTACTGAATCACACGGCTCCTTGGGCAAGACAACTTCACTTCACGTAGAGGCTGGGCCCGCAATCCGAGGGAGTTGGGCTTGTGACCAGATATCCGTCGCTCCGGTGCTCATGACTTTTGTTCCGTACGGAGTTACGCGGCGCACAACATACCGTTAGAAAGCTCTCTGAGAGCTCTACGACATGGGCATCAAGCCTTCTCAGCTGCGCCTGTTTTCGGAGTCCAAAATCGAACGTTTTCATCAGTTTTAGGACACTTTTTTTGTTTTGTGCTGTTTTTTCGTCTCGGATCGTACGTCGTGAGCCGCGAAAAGGATGACAACCTAATCCATCACATTTCTATTACCGAATCCCATGGCACCTTTGGCAAGGCAACTTCGCTTCATGTAGAGCCTGGGCCCGCAAACCGAGGGCGTAGGGCTTATAACCAGGTATCCGTCGCTCCGGTGCCGATAACTTTTGATCCGTAAGGAGTTACACGGCGCACAGCATGCCGTTGGAAAGCTCTCCGAGAGCTCTACGACTGGGACAACAAGCTTGCTCAGCTGCGCCTGTTTTCAGAGCCCAAAATTGAATGTTTTCAACAATTTTGGGACACTTTTCTTCTTTTGTGCTATTTTTTTGTCCCAAATCGTACGTCGTGAACCGCGATAAGGACGACAATCTAATCCATCACATTTCTATTACCGAATCCCACGGCACCTTGGGCAAGACAACTTCATTTCAAGTAGAGGTTGGACCCGCAAACCGAGGGCGTGGGGTTTGTGACCAGGTATCCGTGTGAGGCCCGACCCCGAATAACGTGTGTTATCTCGATTTGCGTGCCTTAGACCTAGAATTATATGACCAACCTTGGATTACGTGCATTGTCTTGGTTTTTGTGTATGCCCCGTCATACGTGCCTTGACCTAGAATTGTGTGCCCTAATCCTCGATATACATGCGATACCTAGATAAACGTGCCATGACCTTGATTTACGTATGAGACCTCGATTTGCATGTGTCTCTTCGTTTCATGTGTATTAACCTTGAACTGCGTGCCTTAACCTAGGTTTAAGAGTCGTGTCTTGAATTACGTGCATTGCATTGAATTACGTGCCTTGTTTTGGTTTACGTGCATTCACCTAGGGTTGCGTGTGTTAGCATTGGAATCCGTGCATTTGTCTTGAAGTGCATGCCTTAGTCTTGAAGTACGTGTTTTACCTCGTAATTCGTGCCCTAGAACCTAGGAATCCGTGCCACCACGTTAATCTAGGAAGATTCCTACACGAAGCACTAGACACTAAAATAATCCTACACAATCCACTAACCAATTTTATATTCCTAATTCAAATTCTCTACAAAATCCACTAACAATAAACAATTCTATCTACACAAACACCTAAACATTCTTTATTCCTTATTCTATTTGCAAATTCAAAGCACCTCAAATCCTACACTTATTATAATCTATAATAAGCTAACATAAATCTGAAAATTCAGATTCTCCATGCTAATACTCGGACATGCCTATGCCATATGAGCAAAATTTGAACAAGATATTTAATTGATGCATGCTTAGACAAGTCTTACACATTGTCATATCTTTTCCATACACCAAAGCATTATTTTACTAACAAATGAGCTACCATTCTCGGCCCTTGCAATTCACATGCCAAACAATTCAAATAATGCTTAAAGGATGACACAATTTCAGAATTTAGAAGCTCAAGGCTGACACACAAGCACATGCTCACAAACAACTCTTCAAACACTCATTTTTCTCTCAAAACTCTCTCATTCTCTCTCCTTCTCTCTCCATTTCGACCATGGCTGCCTCTTGACCTTCCAAGACCTCAAGCATGCTCTCAAGACCCTCCCAAGCTCAGCCATAGCAGCCCAAGCAAGCAAGAAGCAAGAAAGAAGCTCCATTGTGCATCTTCATCTATTAACTTGCTAAGGTGAGGGTTAATCTTTTTTAAAAGCTTTCAAAAACCACATGCATGCCTTCATATGTCTATATTTACCTCTGTACTTGTTGTATATGTGTGAACATGAGCTTATGTAACCATGCATGGAAAGATATTTGGCTACAACTTGAAAGATAAAATTGTGTAGCTGGCAGATTTCTGACTTGGTAGAGCGAGGTGCATTTGACCTAGTAAATGATACTGAAAATGCGTGAAAATTGGTAGGTGACCATTTTTGCCAGTTCTGAGAATTTTTCATAGAAATAGGCCAAGGCCAATTTTGACTCTAAGGTCTCCAAATTGGCAAAAAATCGAAAGGTGTCTAAATCTGAAAAATCTGGGAAAGTGGAGCAGGTTTTTTTTTTGGCAGTTCACTATCCTTGTAGAACGAAATAGTTTTGACCTAGTAAATAATATTTAAAATGCATGAAATTTGGTAGGTTGCTAGATTTTTCAATTCTGGACATTGTTGTCAGAAATAGACTAAAGCTAGATCGGACTCTAAGACCCTAAAAAATGGCAAGTATTGAAATATGTACGAATCTGGACAGTTTTGCGTAGTCTCACGGTTTTAGCTATAACTCTTGAATCCGAACTCCAAATGATGCGAGGTTTGTTTTTGGATTTAAATCACTCATTAAGCTTTAATTTGATATTTTTTTCACTGGATTTGAAGATTTTTTGCTTGTCTAAATGATTTTGGGAAAACAGACCATTGCAGTGAGGTTTTTATTTAGTGATATGCTTTGAAAAATATTGTAACTTCTCTTGGGGTATTGAATGCTTGGGATTGTGGCACTTGGATGTTGTGTGGACTGTTTTGGATGATTGAAGATGTTTTAATTGATCGATGCATGGCTTGGGTTTAATTACGTGACAACTTGTGGCTTAAATCGCAGGTGTAAGCATGAATTGAAACCCTATTGAATATGAAAACTCGCTAAGTGTTGATCCTATGGTTATTGTGTCTAATTGTGTGATTAGTGGACTGCCTAGTAAATGTTAAGTATGTTTGAAATGTGATTCCCAATGATTACATGTTGATAAGTAGACCTTTCTTGCACCCGGTCCCATGTAGACGTTGTTGCATGCTTGTATAAACTTATTACTTGATTACGTGAACCCCGAAATGAGTTATATGACTAGATTTACATGTGTTACATGGCTGCCCGTTTAATATTCGTATAACTCCATGTGTATTACAAGTGAAATTAAATATCAAAGCATGCCTCGTGTGTTTACTTGTCAATGACCGATCTTATAACTGCTCGGAGGCAACCTACTTTGTTGTCCTCCTAATGTGATATGTTAAATGTTATAAATGTGCATTGCATACAAGGTTGCAACCTTTCATTCTGGCATGGTAGCGTTCACGCACACCGGGTGGCATCGGGCTTGCCGGTGCAATCGTGACTACCATTGTCCAATTCCCTCTCTCGCTTGGGGGCTAGACTTCCTCGGAGAGTTGGGTCGTAGGATTTCAGGGTACATCCGGGGTACACCCATTTGGCTTGATAAGTGGATGATTTGAAGTCGGCCGCAACAACTATTATTGAAAATGAATTGAGAGCAAAAGCTCACCGTATCCTTTTCACTATGTGTATAAGTACTCTCGCTTGGTTCCTAGAGGACCTCGGGGAGGAAAGACGGGTAATTGTGTTCTTTTACTTTTATATTACATTATAAACTTACTTGTGTTATATGTCATGCATTCAAAAAGAGTTTTTCATAAGTTGAACTGGAAAAAGAGTTTCAAAACGTATTTCTCGTTCCCCCTCGCTGAGTTCATAAGGACTCACCCTCTTTTATCATCGCAGGTGAAGAAGATCAGGAACAGGTACCCGTGGATAACGTGCCTATTGATGACTCCTTGGAGTGATTGCATGCCCTACGTGCCTTACGTGATTGTGGTTGTTTTGTGAACGATATGTTGTTTTGAAGACTATTTCTTATGTTGCTTGTTGTCGTTATTGTAAATGACTCCCGTTGTAATTTGGGGTCTAATTTTGATTTGTACTGATTATAACTAGACAGATACCCTATTGATCATTTTGCTACTTTGATTAGTAACTACTACAGGCTTATGAAGTATTAGGCAAAGAGTTAAGTAAAATGAATCTATCCAATCTTAAACAAATACTCATTTGTAGGCTAAGGGATAACAAGCACTTGTGTAATAGACGATAACAAATAAACGGGACATAGTTATCATGCTAGGTTTGTTAATCAAATGAGACTGTGAGATTAATAGTAGGCATATCGATTGGTGATAAATAGTAATCTTAGTTGGAGTCAAATTTGAGATTGAAAGTTTTGAGCCGTTTAGACAATTAGGTCAAACTAAAGAGCCAATTACAGGCGTTATGTTGCAGGGTTTTTCGAAAATCATTTGGAATTCTAGGCTAACATTAAGTACGTGAAATGATATAAATGTTTAGATCACACCCTAGTCTAACCTCTATAGGTCGGGTTGGGGCGTGACAATCCGTTGCTCCGGTGCCCATAACTTTTGATCCATAAGGAGTTACGCGGCGCACAACATACCGTTGGAAAGCTCTCCGAGAGCTCTACGACGGGAGAAACAAACCTGCTCAGCGGCGCCAGTTTTCAGAGCTGAAAATTGAACATTTTCATCAGTTTTAGGGCACTTTTCTTCTTCCACGCTGTTTTTTCATCTCGGATCGTACGTCGTGAGCAGCGAAATGGACGACAACCTAATCCATCACATTTCTATTACCGAATCCCATGGCACCTTGTGCAAGACAACTTCGCTTCACGTAGAGGATGGGCCCACAAACCGAGTGCGTGGGGCTTGTGACCAGGTATCCGTCGCTCCGGTGCCCATAACTTTTGATCCGTAAGGAGTTACGCGGCGTACAGCATACCGTTGGAAAGCTCTCCGAGAGCTCTACGACAGGGGCAGCAAGCCTGCATGGCTGCTCCTATTTTCGTTGTCCAAAATCGAACGTTTTCATCAGTTTTGGTACACTTTTCTTCTTTTGCGCTGTTTTTTGGTCCCGGATCGTACGTCGTGAGTCGCGAAAAGGACGACAACCTAATCCATCACATTTCTATTACCGAATCCCACGACACCTTGGGCAAGACAACTTCACTTCACGTAGAGGCTGGGCCCGCAAACCGAGAGCGTGGGGCTTGTGACCAGGTATCCGTCGCTCCGGTGCCCATAACTTTTGATCCGTAAGAGTTACGCAGCGCACAACATACCGTTGGAAAGCTCTCCGAGAGCTCCATGACGGGGGCAGCGATCCTACTCGACTGCGCCTATTTTTAGAGCACAAAATCGAACGTTTTCATCAATTTCGGGATACTTTTCTTCTTTTGCGCTATTTTTCCGTCTCGGATCGTATGTCGTGAGTCGCGAAAAGGAAAACAACCTAATCCATCACATTTCTATTATCGAATCCTATGGCACCTTGGGCAAGAAAACTTCACTTCACGTAGAGACTGGGCCCACAAACCCAGGGCGTGGGGTTTGTGACCAGGTATCCGTTGCTCCGGTGCCCATAACTTTTGATCCGTAAGAAGTTACGCGGGGCACATCATACCGTTGGAAACCTCTTCGAGCCCTCTACATCGGAGGCTAGAAGCCTGCTTAGCTGCGCCTATTTTCGGAGCCCAAACTCTAACATTTTCATCAGTTTCGGGACACTTTTCTTCTTTAGCTTTGCTTTTTCATCCCGGATCATACGTCGTGAGCCGCAAAAAGGAAGACAACCTAATCCATCACATTTCTATTACCGTATCCCATGACACCTTGGGCAAGACAACTTCGATTCATGTAGAGGCTGGGCCCGCAAACCGAGGGCGTGGGGCTTATAACCAGGTATCCGTCGCTCCGGTGCCCATAACTTTTGATTCGTAAGAGTTACGCAGCGCACATCATACCGTTGGAAAGCTCTCCGAGAGCTCCACGATGGGGGGCAGCGATCCTACTCAACTGCGCCTATTTTTAGAGCCCAAAATCGAACGTTTTCATCAATTTCGGGATACTTTTCTTCTTTTGTGCTGTTTTTCCGTCTCGGATCGTATGTCGTGAGCCGAGAAAAGGACGACAACCTAATCCATCACATTTCTATTATCGAATCCTATGGCACCTTGGGCAAGACAACTTCACTTCACGTAGAGATTGGGCCTACAAATCCAGGGCGTGGGGTTTGTGACCAGGTATCTGTCGCTCCAGTGCCCATAACTTTTGATCCGTAAGGCGTTACGCAGGGCACATCATACCGTTGGAAAGCTCTTCGAGACCTCTACATCGGAGGCTAGAAGCCTGCTTAGCTGCGCCTATTTTCGGAGCCCAAAATCGAACATTTTCATCAACTTTGGGATACTTTTCTTCTTTTGTGCTGTTTTTCCATCCCGGATCATACGTCGTGAGCCGTAAAAATGACGACAGCCTAATCCATCACATTTCTATTATTGAATCCCATGGCACCTTGGGCAAGACAACTTCTCTTCATGTAGAGGCTGGGCCCGCAATGTGAGGGCGTAGGGCTTGTGACCAGGTATTCGTCACTCCGGTGCTCATAACTTTTGATCCGTACGGAGTTACGTGGTGCACAGCATATCGTAGGAAAGCTCTGCGAGACCTCTAAGTCGTGGGTATCATTCCTTCTCGACTGCGCCTATTTTCAGAGTCCTAAATCGAATGTTTTCATCAGTTTCAGGATACTTTTAACGTTTTGTGCTATTTTTCTGTCCCAGATCGTACGTCGTGAGCTGCGAAAAGGACGACAACCTAATCTATCACATTTCTATTACCGAATCCCACAGTACCTTGGGCAAGAAAACTTTACTTCACGTACAAGCTAGGCCCGCAAACCGAGGGCGTGGGGTTTGTGACCAGGTATCTGTCGCTCCAGTGCCCATAACTTTTGATCCGTAAGGCGTTACGCGGGGCACATCATACCGTTGGAAAGCACTTCGAGACCTTTACATCGGAGGCTAGAAGCCTGCTTAGCTGCGCCTATTTTCGGAGCCCAAAATCGAACATTTTCATCAACTTCGGGATACTTTTCTTCTTTTGCGCTGTTTTTTCGTCCCGGATCGTACGTCGTGAGCCGCGATAATGATGACAACCTAATCCATCACATTCATATTACTGAATCCCACGGCACCTTGGGCAACAACAACTTCACTTCATGTAGAGGCTAGGCCCCCAATCCGAGGGCGTGGGGCTTGTGACCAGATATTCGTCGCTCCGGTGCTCATAACTTTTGATCCGTACGGAGTTACGCGATGCACAGCATATCGTTGGAAAGCTCTGCGAGACCTCTAAGACGTGGGCATCATTCCTTCTCAGCTGCGCCTGCTTTCGGAGTCCTAAATCGAATGTTTTCATCAGTTTTGGGACACTTTTAATGTTTTGCGCTGTTTTTTCGTCCCGGATCAAACGTCGTGAGCCGCGAAAAGGACAACAACTTAATCCATCACATTTCTATTACCGAATCCCCCAGTACCTTGGGCAAGAAAACTTTACTTCACGTACAAGCTAGGCCCGCAAACCGAGGGCGTGGAGCTTGTGACCAGGTATCCGTCACTCCAGTGCCCATAACTTTTGATCCGTAAGGAGTTACTCGGCGCACAGCATACCGTTGGAAAGCTCTCCGAGAGCACTACGACTGGGGAAACAAGCCTGCTCGGTTGCGCCTATTTTCGGAGCCCAAAATCGAACGTTTTCATCAATTTTGGGACATTTTTCTTCTTTTGCGCTGCTTTTTAGTCCCGGATCGTACGTCGTGAGCCACGAAATGGACGACAACCTAATCCATCACATTTCTATTACCGAATCCCACTGCACCTTGTGCAAGACAACTTCGCTTCACATAGAGGATGGGCCCACAAACCGAGGGAGTGGGGCTTGTGACAAGGTATCCGTCGCTCCGGTGCCCATAACTTTTGATCCGCAAGGAGTTATGCGGCGCACAACATACTGAAGCTCTCCGAAAGCTCTATGACGTGGACAACTTGTCTGCTCAGCTGCGCCTATTTTCGGAGCCCAAAATTGAACGTTTTCAACAGTTTCGGGACACTTTTCTTCTTTTACGCTATTTTTTTGCCACGGATCGTATGTCGTGAGCCGCAAAATGGACGATAACCTAATCCATCACATTTCTGTTACCGAATCCCACGGCACCTTGTGCAAGACAACTTCACTCCATGTAGAGGATGGGCCCACAAACCGAGGGCGTGGGGCTTGTGACTAGGTATCCGTCGCTTCGGTGCCCATAACTTTTGATCCGTAAGGAGTTACGTGGCGTACAACATACCATTGGAAAGCTCTCCGAGAGCTCTACGACAGAGGAAGCAAGCCTGCTCGGCTGCGCTTTTTTTGTAGTCCAAAATAGAACGTTTTCATCAGTTTCGGGACACTTTTCTTCTTTTGCGCTGTTTTTCTATCCCGGATCGTACGTCGTGAGCGGCGATAATGACGACAACCTAATCCGTCACATTTCTATTACTGAATCCCACGACACCTTAGGCATGACAACTTCACTTCAGGTAGAGGCTGGGCCTGCAATCTGAGGGCATGGGGCTTGTGACCAGATATCCGTCACTCCGGTGCTCATAACTTTCGATCCGTACAGAGTTACGCAGCGCACAGCATACCGTTGGAAAGCTCTCCGAGAGCTCTACGATGTGGGCATCAAGCCTTCTCTGCTGCACCTATTTTTGGAGTCTAAAATCAAACGTTTTCATCTATTCTGTGACACTTTTCTTGTTTTGTACTGTTTTTCCGTCCCGGATCGTACGTTGTGAGCCGCGAAAAGGACGACAACCAAATCCATCACATTTCTATTACAAAATCCCACGGCACCTTGGGCAAGACAACTTCACTTCACGTAGAAGCTGGGCCCGCAAACCGAGGGCATGGTGCTTGTGACCAGGTATCCGTCCCTCCAATGCCCATAACTTTTGATCCGTAAGGAGTTACGCGGCGCACAGCATGCCGTTGGAAAGCTCTCCGAGAGCTCTATGATGGAGACAACAATCCTGCTTTGCTGCGCCTGTTTTCGGAGCCCAAAATTGAACATTTTCAACAGTTTTGGGACACTTTTCTTGTTTTGCACTATTTTTCTATCCCGGAGAGTACGTCGTGAGCCGCGAAAAGGACGACAACCTAATCCATCACATTTCTATTACCAAATCCCACGGAACCTTGGCCAAGACAACTTCACTTCACGTAGAGGTTGGACCCGCAAACCGAGGGCGTGGGGCTTGTGACCAGTTATCCGTCGCTCCGATGCCCATAACTTTTGATCCGTAAGGAGTTACGCAGCGCACAGCATACCGTTGGAAAGCACTCCGAGAGCTCTACGACGAGGGCAACAATCCTGCTCATTTGCGCCTATTTTCGATGACCAAATTGAATGTTTTCATCAGTTTTGGGACACTTTTCTTCTTTTACGTTATTTTTTTACCCCGGATCGTACGTCGTGAGCCGCGAAATGGACGACAACCTAATCCATCACATTTCTATTACCAAATCCCACGACACCTTGTGCAAGACAACTTCGCTTCACTTAGAGGATGGGCCCACAAACCGAGTGTGTGGGGCTTGTGACCAGGTATCCGTCGCTCCGGTGCCTATAACTTTTGATCCGTAAGGAGTTACGCGGTGTGCAACATACCTTTGGAAAGCTCTCCGAGAGCTCTACGACAGGGGTAGCAAGCTTGCTTGGCTGCGCCTATTTTCATTGTCCAAAATCGAACATTTTCATCAGTTTCAATACACTTTTCTTCTTTTACGCTGTTTTTTCATCCAAGATCGTATGTCGTGAGCCGCGATAATGACGACAACCAAATCCATCACATATCTATTACCGAATCCCACGGCACCTTGGGCAAACAACTTCACTTCACGTAGAGGCTGGGCCCGCAATCCGAGGAAATGGGGCTTGTGACTAGATATCCGTCACTCCGGTGCTTATAACTTTTGATCCGTACGGAGTTATACGGCGTACTGTGAGGCTCGACCCCGAATAACGTGTGTTACCTTGATTTGCGTGCCATAGACCCCTAATTATATGACCGACCTTGGATTACGTGTCTTGTCTTGGTTTTCGTGCATACCTCGTCATAAGTGCCTTGAGCTAGAATAGTATGCCCTAATCCCCGACTCACGTGCGGTACCTAGAAATACGTGCCATGACCTCGATGTACATGCGTTACCTCATTTCGTGTGCCCTAACCTTGAACTGCGTACCTTAACCTAGGTTTAAGAGTCGTACCTCGATTTGCGTGCATTACATTGAAATACGTGCCTTGTATTGGTTTACGTTCATTCACCTAGGGTTACGTGTGTTAGCATTAGAATCTGTGCATTTATCTTGAAGTACGTGCATTAGTCTTGAAGTTGGTGTCTTACCTCGTAGTTCGTGTCTATCTCATAATTCGTGCCCTAGACCTAGGAATCCGTGCCACCACGCTAATCAATAAAGAATCCTACACAAAGCACAAGACAATAAAATAATCCTACACAATCCACTAACTATTATTATAATCCTAATTCAAATCTCTACAAAATCCACTAACACCTAAATATTATATTTTAAACTCACTATAAGAAAAAATCTCACAAACCTCTAAACATATCCTATATTCTATTCTACCTACAACCCCTAAATACCAAACATTCTCTTACACACATGTTAAAACAATTCAAAAGATGACACAAAATCAGATTTTTGCATGCATGTTTAATTCAAAATGATTCTAGACAAGTCATGACACAAAAACACTTATCAATGCATAAAAAATTGCCCAAAACCAACTCAATTTCCTCTCATTTTTGACCAAACCACTCATGGCCCATGCTAACATTTCAAATTCCACCTTGAAGACACAAAAATTCAGATTTCGAAGCCCAAGGCTGACCACATGCCCAAAAAAATTGCAAAAACCTCTTTTTTCTCTCATTTCTCTCAGTTTCCTCACATTTTCTCTCTCTCCCTCTCACTCTCTCTCTCCATTTCGGTTTTGGCTGAGTTCTCTCCACCTCTTAGCTCATCTTCATCATCCTATGGTGCATCAAGACAAACCACAAGCAAAGAAACTCGCCCAAGCAAGCTAGGATGCAAGAAACACACATACAAGCATTTTGAGTCACCATTTTCGGCCTATGTGAGTTTTCTTGGCTTCCATTTCTTTTCTTCTTGTTCTAACCTCATGCATGTGCTAAGAGATTGATCACTAAGCTAGGAAAAATAGAGAAACCAAGTTGGAATCTCGGCTAAGCAAGAAGAAGAAGAGATTTGAAGCTTCAACAAGTTTTTGTGCATCTTTGTGGTTGATTGCTAAGGTGAGGGTTAAAACCTTTTGAAAACTCTTTAAAAACTCACATGCATGCTCATAAATGTGTGTATTTGCTTCTGTACTTGAGATATATGGTCGTTCATAAGCTTAAACAACCATGCATGGCAAGATCTTGGCTTGAAAATGATGCTAGGTGAAGTCAAAATGGATGACAGCTCTCTGACCAGTCTGTTCTAGGTACGTTTAGCTAAGAAAATGATGTTTAAAATTCTTGAAAATTGGTGGGTGACTATTTTAGACAGTTTTGAACATTTTTCCCAGAAATAGGCCGAAGCTAATTTTGACTCTAAAGTCCTCAAAATGGAAAATCATTAAAATGTGACCAAATCTGGAAATCTGGAAAAATGAATCAGGTTTTGGCAGATGCACTGACCTTGTGGAACGAACCATATTTGACTTAGTAAATGTTGTCAAAAATGAATGAAAATTGGTTTGATGATATATTTTTCAGTTCTGGACAATTTTGTCAGAAATGGACCAAGGTTAAAACTGACCCTAAGGACCTCAAAAACGACAATTTCTGAAAAGTATGCAAATCTGGACAGTTTTGAGTTATTCCACTGTTTCGGAAATATCTAATGATCCCGAACTCCAATTGATGCAAGGTTTGTTTCTGATTTTCGTTAACTTGTTATGATTTAATTTGACATCTTATTCACTCGATTTGAAGATTTTTTGGTTATCCTATTGATTGTGAGAAAACAGCCTATTGCAGTAAAGGTTTCACTCAGCTATATGCTTGGAAAATTGATGTAACCTCTCTTGTGGTACTAATTGGTTGGAATTGTGGTGTTGGAATGTTGTGTGGACTGTTTTGGGTACTTGAGGATGTTTGAATTGAATGATGCATGACTTGAGAATGATTTTGAGTTGACTTAGGGTTTAATCACGCGGTTAAGCATGAAACGAAAACCCTAATGACTAGGTAGTCTTCTTAAGTGTTGATCATTTGGATATTGTGTGGAAATTATATGCTTAGTGGGCTGCCCGTTAATGTCTTATAACTTCAAATGTGATTTTGACCCTTGCATGTTGACAAATAAGCTTTTCTTGCACCCGAACCCATGATTGATGTCATTGCATGTTGAATAATCTTATCACGTGATCACGTGGACTTCTTAATGAGTTATATGGCCTGGTTTACATGTGTTACATGGCTGCCCGTTTAATTTTCATATAACTCTATATGCCTTCAAGTGAAATTTTCATGTCTTATCGTGCCTTGATTGTCTACCTATCAATGTGCAATCTTATGACTGTCCGGAGGCAACCTACTTTGTTGTCCTCCTACTATGATATATTACCTGTTTTATCGTGCCTTGCTTGTTTACTTGGTCAATGTGCAATCTTATGACTGTCCGGAGATAACCTACTTTGTTGTTCTCCTACAGTGATATAATACCTGTCATAAATGTGCATTGCATAAAAGGCTGCAACCTTTCCTGTCGGCATGGTAGCGATCACGCACGCCGGGCGGCATCGGGCTTGCCGGTGTTACCGTGACCACCATGGTCCCATTCCCTCTCTCGCTTGGGGGCTAGACTTCCTCGGAGAATTCGGTCGTAGGCTTTCGGGGTATATCCGGAGTACACCCACCTGGTGTATTTTGGGGAATGATTTGAAGTCGGCCGCAACTTCTGATTCTGAAACTGATCTGAGAGCAAAAGCTCGCCATATCCTTTTTATTATGTGTATAAGTACTCCTGCTTGGATCCTAGAGAACCTCGGGGAGGAAAGACCGGTATTCCTGTTCTGTACTTATATTTCTGTACTTGTATTTATGTTGTATTCATGTTTGAGAAAGGGATTTTCATAAGTTTAACCGGAAAATGAGTTTCAAAACTTATTTCTCATTCCCCCTCGCTGAGTTCATAAGGACTCACCCTCTTTTATCATCTCAGGTGAAGAAGATCAAGAATAGGTACCCGAGGACGATGTGCCTAACGATGATTCCTTGGAGTGATTGCCTGTCTTGTGTGCTTTGCGTGATTTTGGCTATTTGTGAACTATGCTACTTGAAGACTATTTCTTTTATGTTGCTCGTTTTTTATTGATGTAAATGACCCCGTTGTAATTTGGGTCTAATTCTGGGATTGTACTATCTATAACCGGACGAACTTTTATTTGGTTGTTTGCTTTGGTTTTCTTAATTAGTAGTTATCATAGGCATTCAAACCACTAGATGAACAATCAACTAAGTTAATTCTATCTAATTTCACTTAGGTGCACATTTGCAAACTAAGGGATAATAGGTACTTGCATGATAGGAAATTGACAAATAAATAGGACACAGTTATCATGTTAGGCTTATTAACCAAACGAGACTTTCAAGGTAAACTAGTTAGCCAATCGGTTGGTGTCAAATAGGAGTCCTTAATGGAATTGGATTAATGATTGGAATAATTGAGGCGTTTAGAGAATTAGGTCAAACCAAATAGCCCAATTACAGCCGTTATGCTGCCGGTTTACCGAAAAATTTTGGAGTTTAGGCCAAGACGTTAAGTGTTAAATCTTCATGAACGGTTAAGTACGAGACGTGACTTGAATGTTTAGATCATACCCCAGTCTAACCTTTATAGGCCGGGTTGGGGCGTGACACGTACAGTATACCGTTGGAAAGCTTTCGAGAGCTCTACAAAGTGGGCATCAAACCTTCTCCGCTGCGCCTGTTTTTGGAGTCTAAAATTGAATGTTTTCATCAGTTTTGGGACACTTTTATTGTTTTGCATTGTTTTTCCGTCCCTGATCGTACATCGTGAGCCACGAAAAAGACGACAACCTAATCCATCACATTTCTTTTACCGAATCCCACGGCACCTTGGGCAAGACAACTTCGCTTCACGTGGAGGCTGGGCCCGCAAGCCGATGGCATGGGGCTTGTGACCAGGTATCCGTCGCTCCGGTGCCCATAATTTTTGATCCGTAATGAGTGACGCGACGCACAGCATATCGTTGGAAAGCTCTCCGAGAGCTCTACGACGAGGGCAACAAGTCTGTTCGGTTGTGCCTATTTTCAGAGCCCAAAATAGAACGTTTTCATCAGTTTTGGGACACTTTTCTTCTTTTGCGCTGTTTTTCCATCCCGGATCGTACGCCGTGATCCGCGAAATGGACGATAACCTAATCCATTACATTTCTATTACTGAATCCGACCGCACCTTGTGCAAGACAACTTCGCTTCACGTATAGGATGGGCCCACAAACCGAGTGCGTGGGGCTTGTATCCAGATATTCGTCGCTCCGATGCCCATAACTTTTGATCCGTAAGGAGTTACGCGGCGTACAACATACCATTGGAAAGCTCTCCGAGAGCTCTACGACAGGAGCAGCAAGCCTGCTCAACTTTTCCTATTTTCGTTGTCCAAAATCGAACGTTTTCATCAGTTTCGTTACACTTTTCTTCTTTTGCGTTGTTTTTTCATCCCGGATCGTACGTAGTGAGCCGCGAAAAGGACGACAGCCTAATCCATCACATTTCTATTAACGAATCCCTTGACACCTTGGGCAAGACAACTTCAATTCACGTAGAGGCTGGGCCCGCAAACCAAGAGCGTGGGGCTTGTTACTAGGTATTCGTCACTCCGGTGCCCATAACTTTTGATCTGTAAAGAGTTACGCAGCGCACAACATATCGTTGGAAAGCTCTCCGAGAGCTCTTCGATGGAGGCAATAATCCTGCTCGTCTGTGCCTATTTTCGGTGACCAAAATGGAATGTTTTCATCAGTTTTGGGATACTTTTCTTCTTTTGCACTGTTTTTCGTCCTGGATCGTACGTCGTGAGCCGTGAAATGGACAACAACCTGATCCATCACATTTCTATTACCGAATCCCACAGTACCTTATGCAAGACAACTTCACTTCATGTAGAGGATGGGTCAACAAACCGAGTGCATGGGGCTTGTGTCCAGATATCCGTCGCTCCGATGCCCATAACTTTTGATCTGTAAGGAGTTACGTGGCGTACAGCATACCGTTGGACAACTCTCCAAGAGTTCTAAGGCAGGGGCAGCAAGCCTGCTCGGCTGCTACTATTTTCGTTGTCCAAAATTGAACGTTTTCATCAGTTTCGTTACACTTTTCTTCTTTTGTGTTCTTTTTTCGTCCCGGATCGTACGTCGTGAGCCGCGAAAAGGACGACAGCCTAATCCATCACATTTCTATTAACGAATCCCTTGACACCTTGGGCAAGACAACTTCAATTCACGTAGAGGCTGGGCCTGCAAACCGAGAGCGTGGGGCTTGTGACCAGGTATTCGTCGCTCCGGTGCCCATAACTTTTGATCCGTAAGGAGTTACGCAGCGCACAGTATACCGTTGGAAAGCACTCCGAGAGCTCTACGACGGGGGCACAATCCCGCTCGTCTGCGCCTATTTTCGGTGACCAAAATGGATTGTTTTCATCAATTTTGGGATACTTTTCTTCTTTTGCGTTATTTTTTCGCCCTGGATCGTACGTCGTGAGCCGCGAAATGGACGACAACCTAATCCATCACATTTCTATTACCGAATCCCACGGCATCTTGTGCAAGACAACTTCGCTTCACTTAGAGGATGGGCCCACAAACCGAGTGCGTGGGGCTTGTGACCAGGTATCCGTCGCTCCGGTGCCTATAACTTTTGATCCGTAAGGAGTTACGCGGTGTGCAACATACCTTTGGAAAGCTCTCCGAGAGCTCTACGATAGGGGTAGCAAGCTTGCTTGGCTGCGCCTATTTTCATTGTCCAAAATCGAACATTTTCATCAGTTTCAATACACTTTTCTTCTTTTGCTCTATTTTTTCGTCCTGGATCGTACGTCGAGAGCCGCGGAAAGGACGACAACCTAATCCATCATATTTCTATTACCGAATGCCACGACACCTTGGGCAAGACAACTTCACTTGACGTAGAAGCTCGGCCCGCAAACCGAGTGCGTGGGGCTTGTGACCAGGTATCCGTCGCTCTAGTGCCCATAAGTTTTGATCTGTAATGAGTTACGCGGTGCACAACATATCGTTGGAAAGCTCTCCGAGAGCTCCACGACGTGGGCCGTGTTCCTGCTCGACTGCTCCTATTTTTAAATCCCAAAATTGAACGTTTTAATCAATTTTGGGATAGTTTTCTTCTTTTGCGCTGTATTTCCGTCTCGGATCGTATATCGTGAGCCCCGAAAAGGACGACAACCTAATCCATCACATTTTTATTACCGAATCCCATGGCACCTTGGGAAAGACAACTTCACTTCACGTAGAGGCTAGGCCCACAAACCTAGGGTGTAGGGTTTGTGACTAGGTATCCGTCGCTCCGTTGCCCATAACTTTTGATCCGTAAGGAGTTACGTGGTGCATAGTATACCGTTGGAAAGCTCTCCGAGTGCTCTACGATGGGGGCAGGAATCCTGCTTGGCTGCGCCTATTTTTGGGGCCCAAAATCAAACATTTTCATCAGTTTGGGGACACTTTTCTTCTTTTGTGCTGTTTTTCCGTCCAGGATCGTACGTCGTGAGCCGCGATAACGACGACAACCTAATCCATCACATATCTATTACTGAATCCCATGGTACCTTAGGCAAGACAACTTCACTTCACGTAGAGGCTGGGCCTGCAATCCGAGGGAATAGGGCTTGTGACCAGTTATCCGTCACTCCGGTGCTCATAACTTTTGATCCGTACGGAGTTACGCGGCGTACAGTATACCGTTGGAAAGCTCTCCGAGAGCTCTACGAAGTGGGCATCAAACCTTCTCGGCTGCGCCTGTTTTCGGAGTCCAAAATCGAATGTTTTCATCAGTTTTGGGACACTTTTATTGTTTTGCACTGTTTTTTCATCCCGGATCGTACGTCGTGAGCGGCGAAAAAGACGACAACCTAATCCATCACATTTCTATTACTGAATCCCACGGCACTTTAGGCAAGACAACTTCGCTTCATATGGAGGCTGGGCCCGCAAGCCGATGGCATAGGGCTTGTGACCAGGTATCCGTCGCTCCGGTGCCCATAATTTTTGATCCGTAATGAGTTACGCGACGCACAACATACCGTTGGAAAGCTCTTCGAGAGCTCTATGATGGGGGCAACAAGTCTGTTCGGTTATGCCAATTTTCAGAGCCCAAAATAGAACGTTTTCATTAGTTTTGGGACACTTTTCTTCTTTTGCGCTGTTTTTCCATCTCAGATCGTACGCCGTGATCCGCGAAATGGACGACAACCTAATCCATTACATTTCTATTACCGAATCTGACCGCACCTTGTGCAAGACAACTTCACTTCACGTAGAGGATAGGCCCACAAACCGAGTGCATGGGGCTTGTATCCAAATATTCGTCGCTCCGATGGCCATAACTTTTGATCCGTAAGGAGTTATGCGGCGTACAGCATACCGTTGGAAAGCTCTCCGAGAGCTCTACGACAGGAGCAACAAGCCTGCTCGGCTGCTCCTGTTTTCGTTTTTCAAAATCGAACATTTTCATCAGTTTCGTTACACTTTTCTTCTTTTGCACTGTTTTTTCGTTCCGTATTGTATGTCGTAAGCCGCGAAAAGGACGACAACCTAATCCATCACTTTTCTGTTATCAAATCCCTTGACACCTTGGGCAAGACAACTTCAATTCATGTAGATGCTGGGATCGCAAACTGAGGGCGTGGGGCTAGTCACCAGGTATTCATCGCTCCGGTACCTATAACTTTTGATCCGTATGGAGTTACGCAGCGTACAACATACCGTTGGAAAGCTCTTCGAGAACTCCACAACGGGGGCAGATATCCTGCTCTACTGTTGTGAGGTCCGACCTCGATTTACTAGCGATACCTCATTTCGTGTGCCCTAACTTAGATTTGCGTGCCTCGACCTAGGTTTAAGAATCGTGTTTCATTTTGTGTGCCTTGTATTTAATTACGTGCATTCATTTAGGATTGCTTGCATTTACTTGGGAAACATGCATTCATCTCGTAGTTCGTGCCCTTTCTCGTAGTGCATGCCCTAGACCTAGAAAAGCGTACCCTCACGTTAATCAAGAAAGCATCTTACACGAAGCACTAGATCAATAATTAATCCTACAAATTCCACTAACTAATATTAAATTACTAATTCAACACACTAGAAGACAAAATCTCACAAAAAGCTAGACATTCCTTATTCTTTATTCCTTATTCTTTTGCACTTTCAAACACACAATTATTTAATGCTCAAAAGATGACAAAAAATTCAGATTTCTCAAGCCTTGGCCGACCACCTTGTGTGCCTTGTGCTTGCTTTGCATAATTTAAATTAAACCTTGTGAGGCCCGACCTCGATTTGCGTACGATACCTGGTTTCGTGTGCCCTAACCTAGATTTGTGTGCCTTGACCTAGGTTTAAGAATTGTGTTTAGTTTTGTGTGCCTTGCATTGAATTACATGCATTCATTTAGGGTTGCGTACATTTACTTGGAAAATGTGCATTCGTTTCGTAGTTCGTGCCCTACCTCGTAGTGCATGCCTTAAACCTAGGAAAGCGTGCCCTCACGCTAATCAAGAAAGCATCTTACACGAAGCACTAGGTCATTAATTAATCCTACAAATTCCACTAACTAATATTAAATTACTAATTCAACCCACTAGAAGACAAAATCTCACAAAAAGCTAGACATTCCTTATTCTTTATTCCTTATTCTTTTGCACTTTCAAACACACAATTATTTAATGCTCAAAAGATGACAAAAAATTCAGATTTCTCAAGCCTTGGCCGACCACCTTGTGTGCCTTGTGCTTGCTTTGCATAATTTAAATTGAACCTTGTGATGCCCGACCTTGATTTGCGTACGATACCTCGTTTCACGTGCCTTAACCTAGATTTGTGTGCCTTGACCTAGGTTTAAGAATTGTGTTTAGTTTTGTGTGCCTTGCATTGAATTACGTGCATTCATTTAGGGTTGTATGCATTTACTTGGGAAATGTGCATTCATCTCGTAGTTCGTGCCCTATCTCGTAGTGAGTGTCCTAAACCTAGGAAAGAGTGCCCTCACGCTAATCAAGAAAGCATCTTACATAAAGCACTAGGTCATTAATTAATCCTACAAATCCCACTAACTAATATTAAAATACTAATTCAACCCACTAGAAGACAAAATCTCACAAAAAGCTAGACATTCCTTATTCTTTATTCCTTATTATTTTGCACTTTCAAACATACAATTAATTAATGCTCAAAAGATGACAAAGATTCAGCATTTTCATGCCTTGGCCGACCACCTTGTGGTATTTATGCTTGCTTGCTCAATTCAAAATTAATTCTAGACAATTCTATGACAAGTTATGACACAAATGCATAAAACAACTAGCTCAAAACTCTACCAAACTCCACCAATCTCGACATAAGCTCCTTGCCATGCCAGGTAATTCAAAAACCATGCTTCTTGAAGACACAAATCTGATTTTTACATGCCCAAGGCCGACACAAGCCTCAACAATTGCACAAGCTTCTATTTTTCTTTCATTTCTCTCATTTCCTCACATTTCTCTCTCTCCCTCTCATTCTTCTCTCTTTCTCTCGGCTTTGGCTGAGTTCCTATGCTCCATAGCTCATCTTCATCACTCCATGGTTCATCAAGGCAAGCAAGAAGCTAGGAAGCTCGACTAAGCAAAAGAATCACACATGCAAGCTCTTTGAACAACCATTTCGGCTTAGGTGAGTTTGCTAGCTTCCATTTCTTTTCTTCTTGTTCTAACCACATGCACCTACTAAGAACTTGGTCACTAAGCTAGGAAAAATAGAGAAAATCGAGTGGTGTCTCGGCTAAGCAAGGAAGAAGATCAACTTTGTGCTTCACCAAGAGCCTTGTACATCTTCTTGTTGTTTTGCTAAGGTGAGGGCTAAAACTTCTTGAAAATCTTTCAAAAAACCACATGCATGCTCTTAAATGTCTATCTTTACTTCTGTACTTGAGATATATGTGTGTTCATAAGCTTTTATATCCATGCATGGCAAGATTTTGGGCTAGAATGTGATGTTAGATGAAATCGTGCATGTGACAGCTTTCTGTCTTGTTGGTACGAGGTGATTTTGGCTAGGTAAATGATGTTGAAAATACGTGAAAATTGGTAGGGAACTAGTTTTTCCAGTTCTGAATATTTTTCACAGAAATAGGCCAAAGCAAATTTTGATTCTAAGGTCCTCAAAATGGAAAATCATTAAAATGTGTCCAAATCTGGAAGTCTGGAAAAATGAAGCAGGTTTTGGTAGATTCACTGACCTTGTAGACCGAACCCGTTTTGACTTAGTAAATGATATCCAAAATGCATGAAATATGGTGTGCTGCTAGAGTTTTCAGTTCTGGACATTTTTGTCAGAAATGGACTAAGGCTAAATCTGACACTAAGGACCTCAAAAATGACAAGTATTGAAATGTGTGCAAATCTGGACAGTTTTGTGCAATCCCACTGTTTTGGCTATAACTATTGAACCCGAACTCCAAATGATGCGAGGTTTGTTTATGAATTTAGTTCACTTCTTAAGCTTTAATTTGACATCTTATCCACTGGAATTGGAGATTGTTTTCTTGTCTTAATGATTGTGAGAAAACAGCCCATTGCAGTGAGGGTTTCACTTAGTGATATTGTAGCTTCTCTTGTTGTATTAAATGCTTGGGATTGTGTCATTGGGATGTTTTGTGGACTGTTTTGAATACTTGAGGGTGTTTGAATTAATCAGTGCATGGCTTGAGATTGATTTTGAGTTGACTTGGGGCTTAATCGCACGGGTAAGCACGAAATGGAAACCCTAGTGACTAGGTAAATTCACTAAGTGTTGATCATATGAATATCGTGTTTAATTATATGTTTAGTAGGCTGCCCGTAGTTTCCATTGTAGTCCTAAATGCAATCTTGATGATTACATGTTGACAAATAGGCCTTTCTTGCACCCGAACCCACGTAGATGTCGTTGCATGTTGAATAATCTAATTATTTGATTACGTGAACTTTGAAATGAGTTATATGACTTGATTTACGTGCGTTACATGGCTGCCCGTTTAATGTTCATATAACTCCATGTGCCTTTCAAGTGAAATTACTTGTCTTATCGTGCCTCGCTTGTTTACTTGTCAATGTGCAATCTTATGACTGCTCGGAGGCAACCTACTTTGTTGTCCTCCTAATGTGATATATTAAATGTCATAAATGTGCATTGCATACAAGGTTGCAACCTTTCATTCTGGCGTGGTAGCGTTCACGCACACCGGGCGGCATCGGGCTTGCCGGTGCAACCGTGACTACCATTGTCCAATTCCCTCTCTCGCTTGGGGGATAGACTTCCTCGGAGAGTTGGGTCATAGGATTTCGGGGTACATCCGGAGTACACCCATTTGGCGTGATAAGGGGATGATTTGAAGTCGGCCGCAACAACTGATACTGGAAATGAACTGAGAGCAAAAAGTTCACCGTATCATTTTCATTATGTGTATAAGTACTCCCGCTTAGTTCCTAAAGGACCTCGGGGAGGAAAGATGGGTAATTGTGTTCTTTTACTTTTATATTATTGTTATGTACTTATTTGTGATATATTCATGCTTGCAAAAGGATTTTCATAAGTTGAACCGAAAAATGAGTTTCAAAACCTATTTCTCGTTCCCCCTCGTGAGTTCATAAGGACTCACCCTCTTTTATCATCTCAGGTGAAGAAGGTCAAGAACAGGTACCCGAGGACGACGTGCCTAACGATGATTCTTTGGAATGATTGCATGTCCTATGTGCTTGCTTGATTATGGCCATTTGTGAACACTATGCTACTTGAAGACCATTTCTTTTCATGTTGCTTGATGTTTGTAATGTAAAAGACCCCCATTGTAATTTGGGGTCTAATTTTGGCTTGTACTGTTAATAACTAGACAGATACTACTATGGTCGTTTTGCTATCGTTACTGGTTAGTGTCTATCATAGGATTATGAAGTATCCGGTAAGGACTAAGTAAAATGAACCTATCCAATCTTAAGCAGGTACCCATTGTTAAGCTAAGGTCAACAAGTACTTTTGTAACGGGGATTAACAAACAAACGAGACATAGCATCATGCTAGGTTATTAATCAACGAGACTTCAAGATAATTAGTAGGCTTTTCAATTGATGATAAATAGTAATCTTAGTTGGAAATGAATTTGAGATTGTAAATTTTGAGGCGATTAGAGAATTAGGTCAAACTAAGGAGCTCAATTACAACCGTTATGCTGCCGGTTTTTCAGAGAATTTGTGGAGTTTAGGCCAAAATGTTAAGTGTTAAATCTTCATAAATGGTTAAGTATGTGATATGACTTGAATGTTAGATCACACCCTAGTCTAACCTTTATAGGCCGGGTTGAGGCGTGACAAACCTAGACAATTCTATGACACAAAGCAATAAAAAAATAGCTCAAAAACTCTACCAAGCTCCACCAATCTCGACATAAGCTCCTTGCCCATGCTAAACACTTCAAATGATGCATCTTCAAGGCACAAAAATCTGAATTGCAAAGCTCAAGGCCGACACAAGCCTCAACAATTGCAAAAGCTTTCATTTCTCTCATTTCCTCACATTTCTCTCTCTCCCTCTCATTCTTCTCTCTCTCTCTCAGCTTTGGCTGAGTTCCTATACTCCATAGCTTATCTTCATCACTCCATGATTCATCAAGGCAAGCAAGAAGCTAGGGAGCTCGACTAAGCAAGCTAGGTTGCAAAGAAACACACATGCAAGCCTATTGAACATCCATTTCGGCTTAGGTGAGTTTGCTAGCTTCCATTTCTTTTCTTCTTGTTCTAACCACATGCATCTACTAAGAACTTGGTCACTAAGCTAGGAAAAATAGAGAAAATCGAGTGGTGTCTCGGCTAAGCAAGGAAGAAGACCAACTTTGTGCTTCACCAAGAGTCTTGTGCATCTTCTTGTTGTTTTGCTAAGGTGAGGGCTAAAACTTCTTGAAAATCTTTCAAAAAAACCACATGCATGCCCATAAATGTCTATCTTTACTTCTGTACTTGAGATATATGTTTGTTCATAAGCTTTTACAACCATGCATGGCAAGATTTTGGGCTAGAATGTGATGTTAGATGAAATCGTGCATGTGACAGCTTTCTGTCTTGTTGGTGCTAGGTGATTTTGGCTAGGTAAATGATGTTGAAAATGCGTGAAAATTGGTAGGTAACTATTTTTTCCAGTTCTGAACATGTTTCACAGAAATAGGTCAAAGCGAATTTTGACTCTAAGGTCCTCAATATGGCAAATCATTCAAATGTGTCCAAATCTGGAAGTCTGGAAAAATGAAGCAGGTTTTGGCAGATTCACTGACCTTGTAGAACGAACCAGTTTTGACTTAGTAAATGATATCCAAAATGCATGAAATACGGTGTTATGCTATATTTTTCAGTTCTGGACAGTTGTGTCAGAAATGGACTAAGGCTAAATCTGACCCTAAGGACCTCAAAAACGACAAGTATTGAAATGTGTGCAAATCTGGACAGTTTTGTGCAATCCCACTGTTTTGGCTATAACTATTGAACCCGAACTCCAAATGATGCGAGGTTTGTTTCTGAATTTAGTTCACTTCTTAAGCTTTAATTTGACTTCTTATTCACTAGAATTGGAGATTGTTTGCTTGTCTTAATGATTGTGAGAAACAGTCTATTGCAGTGAGGGTTTCACTTAGTGATATACTTAGAAAAATTATTGTAGCTTCTCTTGTTGTATTAAATGCTTGAGATTGTGGCATTTAGATGTTGTGTGGACTGTTGTGAATGCTTGAGGGTGTATGAACTAATCATTGCGTGGCTTGAGTTTAATTACGAGATGACTTGGGGCTTAATCGCACGGGTAAGCACGAATTGGAACCCTAGTAACTAAGTGAATTTGCTAAGTGTTGATCCTTTGGATGTTGTGTTGGATTATGTGTTTAGTAGGCTGCCCGTAGTTGCCCTTGTAGCCCTAAATATGATTTCGATGATTTCATGTTGATAAGTAGGCTTTTCTTGTACCCGGTCCCACGTAGATGTCATTGCATGTTGAATAATCTTGTTGTTTGATTACGTGAACTTTGAAATGAGTTATATGACTTGATTTACGTGCGTTACATGGCTGCCCGTTTAATGTTCATATCACTCCATGTGCCTTTCAGGTGAAATTACTTGTCTTATCGTGTCTCGCTTGTTTACTTGTCAATGTGCAATCTTATGACTGTTCGGAGGCAACCTACTTTGTTGTCCTCCTAATGTGATATATTAAATGTCATATATGTGCATTGCATACAAGGTTGCAACCTTTCATTCTGTCGTGGTAGCGTTCACGTACACTAGACGGCATCGGGCTTGCCAGTGCAACCGTGACTACCATTGTCCAATTCCCTCTCTCGCTTGGGGGCTAGACTTCCTCAGAGAGTTGGGTCGTAGGATTTCGGGGTACATTCGGAGTACACCCATTTGGCGTGATAAGGAGATGATTTGAAGTCGGCTGCAACAACTGATACTGGAAATTAATTGAGAGCAAAAGCTCACCATATCCTTTTCACTATGTGTATAAGTACTCTCGCTTGGTTCCTAGAGGACCTCGGGGAGGAAAGACGGGTAATTGTGTTCCTTTCCTTTTATATTATTGTTATGTACTTATTTGTGATATATTTATGCTCGCAAAAAGGGTTTTCATAAATTGAACCAAAAAATGAGTTTCAAAACCTATTTCTCGTTCCCCCTCGCTGAGTTCATAAGGACTCACCCTCTTTTATCATCTCATGTGAAGAAGATCAAGAACAGGTACCCGAGGACGACGTGCCTAACGATGATTCTTTGGAATGATTGTTTGTCCTATATGCTTTGCTTGATTATGGCCATTTGTGAACACTATGCTACTTGAAGACTATTTCTTTTCATGTTGCTTGATGTTTGTAATGTAAAAGACCACCGTTGTAATTTGGGGTCTAATTTTGGCTTGTACTGATAATAACTAGACAGACACTACTATGGTTGTTTTGCTATCGTTACTGGTTAGTATCTATCATAGGATTATGAAGTATCAAGTAAGGACTAAGTAAAATGAACCTATCCAATCTTAAACAGGTACCCATTGTTAAGCTAAGATCAACATGTGCTTTTGTAACGAGGATTAACAAACAAACGAGACATAGTATCATGCTAGGTTATTAATCAAACGAGACATCGAGATAACTAGTAGACGTTTCAATTGACGGTAAATAGTAATCTTAGTTTGAAATGAAATTTGAGACGTTTAGAGAACTAGGCCAAACTAAATAGCCCAATTACAGCCATTATGCTGCCAGTTTTTCGAAAAATTATGGATTTTAGGCTAAAACGTTAAGTGTTAAACTTTCATGAACAGTTAAGTACGAGATAGACTTGAATGTTTAGATCACACCCTAGTCTAACCTTTATAGGCCGGGTTGGGGCGTGACAACTGCGCCAGTTTTTAGAGCCCAAAATCGAACATTTTCATCAATTTCGGGATACTTTTATTCTTTTGCATTGTTTTTCCGTCTCGGTTTGTATGTCGTGAGCAGCGAAAAGGACGACAACCTAATCCATCACATTTCTATTACCGAATCCCATGGCACCTTGGGCAAGACAACTTCACTTCACGTAGAGGCTGGGCCCACAAACTTAGGGCATGGGATTTGTGACCAAGTATCCGTCGCTCCGGTGCCCATAACTTTTGATCCATAAGGAGTTATGCAGCGCACAGCATACCGTTGGAAAGCTCTCTGAGACCTCTACAACGTGGGTATCATGCCTTCTCGGCTATGCCTATTTTTAGAGTCCAAAATCGAATGTTTTCATCATTTTCGGGACACTTTTATTATTTTGCGCTGTTTTTCTGTCCCGGATCGTACGTCGTGAGCCGCGAAAAGGACGACAACCTAATCCATCACATTTCTATTACCGAATCCCACAGCACCTTGGGCAAGACAACTTCTCCTCACGTAGAGGCTGGGCCCGCAAACCGAGGGCGTGGTGCTTGTGACCAGTTATCCATCGCTCTGGTGCCTATAACTTTTGATCCGTAAGGAGTTACGCAGCGCACAGAATACCGTTGGATAGCTCTCCGAGAGATCTACGACAGGGGCAACAAGCCTGCTCAGTTGTGCATGTTTTCGGAGCCCAAAATCATACATTTTCATCAATTTTGGGACACTTTTCTTCTTTTGCGCTATTTTTCTGTCCCGGATCGTACGTCGTGAGCCGCGAAATGGACGACAACCTAATCCATCACATTTCTGTAACCGAATCTCACTGCACCTTGTACAAGACAACTTCACTTCACGTAGAGGATGGGTACACAAACCGAGGGCGTGGGGCTTGTGACCAAGTATCTGTCGCTCTAGTGCCCATAACTTTTGATCCGTAAGGAGTTACGCAGCGCACAACATACCGTTGGAAAGCTCTCCGAGAGCTCTACGATGTGGACAACTTGTCTGCTAAGCTGCGCCTATTTTCAGAGCCCAAAATTGAGCATTTTCAACGGTTTCAGGACACTTTAATTCTTTTGTGCTATTTTTCCGCCATGGATCGTATGTTGTGAGCCTTGAAATGGACGACAACCTAATCCATCACATTTCTATTACTAAATCCCATGGCACCTTGTGCAAGACAACTTTGCTTCACATAGAGGATGGGCCCACAAACCGAGGGCGTGGGGCTTGTGACTAGGTATATGTCGCTCCGGTACCCATAAATTTTGATCCGTAAGGAGTTACACGGCGTACAACATACCGTTGGAAAGCTCTCCAAGAGCTCTACGATAGGGGCAGCAAGCTTGCTTTGCTGCGCTTATTTTCGGAGCCCAAAATTGAATGTTTTCAACAGTTTCGGGACACTTTTCTTCTTTTGCGCTGTTTTTTCATCCCGAATCGTACATCGTGAGCTGCGATAAGGACGACAACCTAATCCATCACATTTTTATTACCAAATTCCATGGCACCTTGGGCAAGACAACTTCACTTCACGTAGAGTTTGGACCCGCAAACCGAGGGCGTGGGGCTTATGAACAGGTATCTGTCGCTCCGGTGCCCATAACTTTTGATCCGTAAGGAGTTACGAGGCGCACAACATACCGTTGGAAAGCTCTCCAAGAACTCTACGATGGGGGCGACAAGCCTGCACGGCTGTGCCTGTGTTCGGAGCCCAAAATTGAACATTTTCAATAGTTTTGGGTCACTTTTCTTCTTTTGCGCTGTTTTTCCATCCCGGATCGTACGTCGTGAGTCACGAAATGGATGACAACCTAATCCATCACATTTCAATTACTGAATCCCACGGCACCTTGTGTAAGACAACTTCACTTCACGTAGAGGATGTGCCCACAAACCGAGTGCGTGGGGCTTGTGGCCAAGTATCCGTCGCTCCGATGCCCATAACTTTTGATCCGTAGGGAGTTACGTGGCGCACAGCATACCGTTGGAAAGCTATCCGAGACCTCTACGACAGGTGTAGTAAGCCTGCTCGGCTGTGCCCATTTTCGTTTTCCAAAATGGAACATTTTTATCAATTTTGGTACACTTTTCTTCTTTTGCGCTGTTTTTTCATCCCGGATCGTACGTCATGAGCCGCGAAAAGGAAGATAACCTCATCCATCACATTTCTATTACCGAATCTCATGACACCTTGGGCAAGACAACTTCACTTCACGTAGAGGCTGGGCCTGCAAAGCGAGAACATGGGGCTTATGACCAGGTATTCGTCGCTCCGGTGCCCATAACTTTTGATCCGTAAGGCATTACACGGCACACAGCATACCGTCGGAAAGCTCTCCGAGAGCTCCACGACTTGGGCAACGATCCTGCTCGACTGCTGTCACGCCCCAACCTGACCTATAGAGGTTAGACTAGGGAGTGATCTAAACATTCAAGTCATTTCACGTACTTAATCGTTCATGAAGGTTTAACACTTAACGTTTAGCCTAAACTCCACAAATTCTCCGAAAAATCGGCAGCATAACGACTGTAGTTGGGCTCTTTAGTTTGACCTAATTTTCTGAAGGCTTCAAAACTTTCAATCTTAAATTCATTTCCAACTAAGATTACTATTTATCACCAATCGAAATGCCTACTAGTTATCTCGAAGTTTTGTTTGATTAACGACCTAGCATGATAACTATGTCTCGTTTGTTTGTCGATCCTTGTTATAAAAGTACCTGTTGATCTTAGCTTACCAATGAGTACCTGCTTAAGATTGGATAAATTCATTTTACTTAACTCTTATCTAGTACTTCATAAGTTTGTGATAGATACTAAACTAAAGTAGCGATAGCAAAATGACCAGAAGAGTATGTATCTAGTTATGATCAATACAAGCCAAAATTAGACCCCAAATTACAACGGGGGTCATTTACAATACAACAACAAGCAACATAAGAAATAGTCTTCAAGCAACATATCGTTCACAAAATGGCCATAGTCAAGTAAGGCACGTAGGGCAATCAATCATTCCAAGGAGTCATCAATAGGCACGTTGTCCTTGGGTACCTGATCCTGGTCTTCTTCACCTGAGATGATAAAAGAGGGTGAGTCCTTATGAACTCAACGAGAGGGAACGAGAAATACATTCTGAAACTCTTTTTTGGGTTAACTTATGAAAAATCCCCTTTTTGAAAACATGTCACGTATTACAGGTAATAAGGTATGCAAGTATAAGAATCAAATTGAGCAACATATACAATTGCCAATCATTTCAAGGATACAGTGAGCATTTGCTCTCAATATCGATTTCGATACGATTGTTGCGGCCGACTTCAATAATCCACTTATCGCTCCCATTTTGGTGTACTCCGGATGTACCCCGAAAACCTACGACCCAACTCTTCGAGGGTGGAATGCCAAGCGAGAGAGAGAATTGGACCATGGTTGTCACGGTAGCACCTGCAAGCACGATGCCGCCCGGCGTAGGTGAAACGCTACCATGCCACAATGAAAGGTTGCAACCTTGAATGCAATGCTCATTTTATAACATTTAACATATCACATTAGGAGGACAACAAAGTAGGTTGCCTCCGAGCAGTTATAAGATCGCACGTTGACAAGTAAACATACAAGGCATGCTTTGACATGTAATTTCACTTGTAAAACGCATGGAGTTATATGAATATTAAACGGGCTGCCATGTAACACATGTAAATCAAGTCATATAACTCATTTCGGAGTTCACGTATCAAGTAATAAGGTTATATGAGCATACGACGACGTTTACATGAGACCGGGTGCAATAAAAGTCTACTTATCAACATATAATTGTCGAAATCATTTTTAGGGCTATAAAGACAACTACGGGCAGCCCACTAATCACACAATTAGACACGATACCATAGGATCGATACCTAGCGAGTTTTTCATAGTCACTAGGGTTTCAATTCATGCTTACACATTTCAATACTTGTTGTTTTTGAGGACCTTAGGGTCAGATTTAGCCTTAGTCTATTTCTGACAAAAATGTCCAGAACTGAAAAATATAACAACCTACCAAATTTCATGCATTTTATATATCAATTGCTAAGTCAAAACTGGTTTGTTCTACAAGGACAGTGAACTGCCAAAAACCTGCTTCATTTTCCAGATTTTCCAGATTTAGACACCTTTCAATGTTTTTCCATTTTGGAGACCTTAGAATCAAAATTATCCTTGGCCTATTTCTACGAAAAATGATCAGAACTGGAAAAAATAGTGACCTACCAATTTTCATGCATTTTTAACACCATTTACCTGGTCACATTTACTTCGCTCCAACAAATCAGAAAACTGCCATTTACGCGATTTCACCTATCTTCAAATTCTAGCCAAATATCTTGCCATGCTTGTTTACAAAAGCTCATTCACACATATATATCACAATTACAGAGGTAAAAATAGACATATGAAGGCATGCATGTGGTTTTTGAAAGCTTTTCAAAAGAGTTTTAGCCCTCACCTTAGCAAGACAATAATGAAGATGCACAAAGCTCTTGATGATGCACAAGATAATTTTTTCTCCTTGCTTGGCTGAGAGATAACTTGAGATTCTCTAATTCCTAGCTTAGTTACCAAGTTCTTAGTATATGCATGTGGCTAGAACGAAAGGAAATGAAATAGAAGCTATCAACATACCTAAGGGCCGAATGAGTGTTCTATGAGCTTGCATGTATGTTTCTTTGCTTCTAGCTTGATTGGTCGAGTTCCTTAGTGGCTTGAATGTCTTGAAGAACCTTAGGATGATGAGCTTAAGCTATGGAGTCTATGGTTGCAGCCAAAGCCGAGAGAGAGAGAGGAATTGAGAGCAATTGAAATGTTTGTGAGGTATGAAGTGTTGTGTGTGAGTGTGTTGGCCTAGGGCCTTGAAAAATCTGAAATTCTCTTAGTCCTTGTGCAATCTTGAAATGTGAGGAAGCATGGAGTGCTTTGGTCGAGAAAGTGAAGCTTGGTAGGTGTGTTTCATTCCATTTTTTTATGCATTGTGTCATAGGTTGTCTAGGTAGGATTTTTGAATTATGCAAGCTTGTTGAAATGCAAGAAGTGGTCGGCCAAGCTAGTGTTCAAATCTGAATTTTTTGTCATGTTTTGAGCATTATTTAATTGTATGCTTGGAATATGCAAAAGAATAAAGAATAAAGAATAAGAATGTTTAGCTTTTGGTGCAATTTCGTCTTCTAGTGAGTTGAATTAGCATTTTAATATTAGTTAGTGGAGTTTGTAGGATTAATTAATGATCTAGTGCTTCGTGTAAGATGCTTTCTTGATTAGCGTGCGGGCACGCTTTCCTAGGTTTAGGGCACGCACTACGAGATAAGGCACGAACTACAAGACGAAAGCACGTTTCCCAAGTAAATGCACACAACCGTAAATGAATGCACGTAATTCAATGCAAGGCACACAAAACGAAACACGACTCTTAAACCTAGGTCAAGACACGTAAATCTAGGTTAGGGCACACGAAACGAGGTATCGCATGCAAATCGAGGTCGGGCCTCACAACTGCGCCTGTTTTCAGAGCCCAAAATCGAACATTTTCATCAATTTCGGGATACTTTTCTTCTTTTGCGCTGTATTTCCCTCTCAGATCGTATATCGTGAGCCGCGAAAAGGACGACAATGTAATCCATCTCATTCCTATTACCGAATCCCATGGCACCTTGGGCAAGACAACTTCACTTCACGTAGAGGCTGGGCCCACAAACCTAGGTCGTAGGGTTTGTGACCAGGTATCCGTCGCTCCGATGCTCTTAACTTTTGATCCGTAAGGAGTTACGCGGCGCACAACATACTGTTGGAAAGGTCTCCGAGTGCTCTACGACGGGGTTAGAAAGCCTGCTCGGTTGCGCCTATTTTCGGAGCCCAAAATCAAACATTTTCATCAGTTTCGGGACATTTTTCTTCTTTTGCATTGTTTTTTCCGTCCCGGATCGTTCGTCGTGAGTCGCGATAATGACGACATCCTAATCCATCACATTTCTATTACTGAATCCCACGGCACCTTGGGCAAGACAACTTCACTTCATGTAGATGCTGGGCCCGCAAACCGAGGGCGTGGGGCTTGTGACCAGATATTCGTCGCTCCGGTGCTTATAACTTTTGATCCGTATGGTGTTACGCGGCGCATAGCATACCGTTGGAAAGCTCTCCGAGAGATCTACGACGTGGGCATCAAGCTTTCTAGGTTGTGTCGGTTTTCGAAGTCCAAAATCGAATGTTTTCATCTGTTTCGGGATACTTTTATTGTTTTGAGCTATTTTTCCGTCCCGAATCGTACGTCGTGAGCCGCGAAAAGGATAACCTAATTCATCACATTTCTATTACCGAATCCCATGGCTCCTTAGGCAAGACAATTTCACTTCACGTAGAGACTGGGCCCGCAAACTGAGGGCGTGGGGCTTGTGACCTGGTATCCATCGCTCCGTTGCCCGAAATCGAATGTTTTCATTAGTTTTGGGACACTTTACTTCTTTTGCCCTGTTTTTTCATCCCTGATCGTACGTCGTGGGCCGCGAAATTGACGACAACCTAATCCATCACATTTCTATTACCGAATCCCACGACACCTTGTGCAAGACAACTTCGCTTCACGTAGAGGATGGGACAACAAACCGAGTGTGTGGGGCTTGTGTCCAGATATCCGTCGCTCCGATGCCCATAACTTTTGATCCGTAAAGAGTTACACGGCGTACAGCATACCGTTGGAAAGCTCTCCGAGAGCTCAACGACAGGAGGAGCAAGCTTGCTAGGCTGTGCCTGTTTTCGTTGTCTAAAATCAAACATTTTCATCAGTTTCAGTACACTTTTCTCTTTTTGCGCTGTTTTTCATCTCGGATCATACGTCGTGAGCCGCGAAAAGGACGACAACCTAATCCATCACATTTCTATTACCGAATCCCATGGCACATTGGGCAAGACAACTTCACTTCACGTAAAGGCTAGGCCCGCAAACCGAAGGCGTAGTATTTGAGACCAGGTATCCGTCGCACCGGTATCAATAACTTTTGATCCGTAAGGAGTTATGCGACACACAACATACCGTTGGAAAGTTCTCCGAGAGCTCAATGACGGGGGCAGGAAGCCTTCTTGGCTGCGCCTATTTTTGGAGATCAACATCGAACATTTTCATCCGTTTCAGGACACTTTTCTTCTTTTGCACTATTTTTCCGTCCTGGATCGTACATCGTGAGCCGCGATAATGACGACAACCTAATCTATCACATTTCTATTATTGAATCCCATGGCACCTTGGGCAAGACAACTCCACTTCACATAGAGGCTGGGCCCGCAAACCGAGGGCGTGGGGCTTGTGACCAGATATCCGTCGCTCCGGTAGTTATAACTTTTGATCCGTATGGAGTTACGCAGCGCACAGCCTACCGTTGGAAAGCTCTTCAAGAGCTCTACGATGTGGGTATCAAGCCTGCTAGGTTGCACCTCTTTTTGGAGTCCACAATCGAACGTTTTCATCAATTTTGGGACACTTTTCTTCTTTTGCACTATTTTTCTGTCCCGGATCTTACATCATGAGCCGCGAAAAGGACGACAACCTAATCCATCACATTTCTATTACCGAATCCCAAGGCAACTTGGAAAAGACAACTTCGCTTCACGTAGAGGTTGGGCTCGTAAACCGAGGGCATGGGACTTGTGACCAGGTTTCCGTCGCTCTGGTGCCCATACTTTTGATCCGTAAGGAGTTACGCAGAGCACAACATACCATTGGAAAGTTCTCTGAGAGCTCTACGACGGGGAAAACAAGCCTACCTAGATGCGCCTGTTTTCAGAGCCTAAAATTGAACGTTTTCAACAGTTTCGGAAAACTTTTCTTCTTTTGCGTTGTTTTTCCGTCGTGAATCGTACGTCATGAGCCGAGATAAGGACGACAACCTAATCCATCACATTTCTATTACAGAATCCCATGGCACCTTGGGCAAGACAACTTTACTTCACGTAGAGGTTGGGCCCGCAAACCAAGGGCGTGGGGCTTGTGACCATGTATCCGTCACTCCGGTGCCCATAACTTTTGATCCGTAAGGAGTCAAGCGGCGCACAGCATACCGTTGGAAAGCTCTCCGAGAGCTCTACGATGGGGGCAGAAAGCCTGCTAGGCTGTGCCTATTTTCGGAGCCCAAAATCAAATGTTTTCATCAGTTTCAGCACACTTTTCTTCCTTTTCGGTGTTTTTCCGTCACGGATCGTACGTCGTGAGCTGCGAAATGGACGACAACCTAATCCATCACATTTCTATTACCGAATCCCATGGCACCTTGTGCAAGACAACTTCGCTTCACGTAGAGGATGCGCCAACAAACCGACAGCGTAGGGCAAATGACCAGGTATCCGTCGCTCTGGTGTCCATAACTTTTGATCCGTAAGGAGTTACACAGCGTAAAGCATATCGTTGGAAAGCTCTCCGAGAGCTCTACGACAGTGGCTATAAGCTTGCTCAGCTACGCCTATTTTCGGAGCCCAAAATCAAACATTTTCATCAATTTCGGGATAATTTTCTTCATTTGTGCTATTTTTCCGTCTAGGATCATATGTCCTGAGCCGCGAAAAGGGCGACAACCTAAACCATCACATTTCTATTTCTGAATCCCTTGGCACCTTGGGCAAGACAACTATACTTCACGTAGAGGATGGGCCTGCAAACCGAGGGCGTGGGGCTTGTGACCAAGTATCCATCGCTCTGGTGCCCATAACTTTTGGTCCGTAAGAAGTTACGCGGCGTACAGCATACCGTTGGAAAGCTCTCCGAGAGCTCTACGATGGGGGCAGGATGCCTGCACGGCTACACAAGATTTCGGAGCCCAAAATCAAATATTTTCATCAGTTTCGGGACACTTTTCTTCTTTTGCGCTGTTTTTCGTTCCAGATCGTACCTTGTGAGTCGCAAAAAAGACGACAACCTAATCCATCACATTTCTATTACCGAATCCCACGGCACCATGGGCAAGACAACTTCACTTCACATAGAGACTGGGCCCGCAAATCGAGGGCGTGGGACTTGTGACCGTTGCTCAGGTGCTCATAACTTTTGATCTGTAAGGAGTTACGCGGCGTACAACATACCTTTAGAAAGCTCTTCCAAGAGCTCTACGACGTGGGCTTCAAGCCTATTCGGCTGCGCCTGTTTTTGAAGTTCAAAATCAAATATTTTCATCAGTTTTGGGACACTTTTCTTCTTTTGCGATATTTTTCAGTCCCGGATCGTATGTCATGAGTCGCGAAAAGGACGACAACATAATCCATCACATTTCTGTTACCGAATCCCACGGCACCTTGGGCAAGACAACTTCGCTTCACGTAGAGGCTGGGCCCATAAACCGTGGGCGTGGGGCTTGTGACCAGGTATCCGTCGCTCCGGTGCCCATAGGTTTTGATCCGCAACGAGTTACGCGGCGCACAGCAAACCGTTGGAAAGCTCTCCTCGAGCTCTACGATCTGGACCACAAGCCTACTCAACTGCACCTATTTTTGGAGCCCAAAATTGAACGTTTTCATCAGTTTCAGGACACTTTTCTTCTTTTTCGCTGTTTATCTGTCACGGATCGTACGTCGTGAGCCGCGAAAAGGATGACAACCTAATCCATCTCATTTCTATTACCGAATCCCATGGCACCTTGGGCAAGACAACTTCGCTTCACGTAGAGGCTGAGCCTGCAAACCGAGGTCGTGGGGCTTGGGACCAGGTCTCCGTCGCTCTGGTGCCTATAACTTTTGATCCGTACGGAGTTACGCGGCGCATAGTATACCGTTGGAAAGCTCTCCGAGAGCTTACGGCGGGGGCAGCAAGTCTGCTCAGCTGCGCTTGTTTTCAGAGCCCAAAATTGAACATTTTCATCAGTTTTAGGACATTTTCATTCTTTTGCGCAATTTTTCTGTCCCGGATCGTACGTCGTGTGCCGCGAAAAGGACGACAACTTAATCCATCACATTTCTATTACCGAATGCCCCGGCACCTTGGGCAAGACAACTTCGCTGCACGTAGAGGCTGAGCCAACAAACCGAGGTCGTGGGGCTTGGGACTATGTCTCCGTCGCTCCGGTGCGCATAACTTTTGATCCGTAAGGAGTTACGCAGCGCACAACAAACCGTTGGAAAGCTTTCCGAGAGTTCTACGACCGGGGCAGCAAGCCCTCTCAGCTGCGCCTATTTTCGGAGCCCAAAATTGAATGTTTTCATCAGTTTTGGGATATGTTTCTTCTTTTGCGCTATTTTTCCGTCCTGGATCGTACGTCATGTGCCGCGAAAAGGACGACAACCTAATCCATCACATTTCTATTACCGAATCCCCTGGCACCTTGGGCAAGACAACTTCGCTGCACGTAGAGGCTAAGCCAGCAAACCGAGGTCGTGGGGCTTGGGACCAGGTCTCCGTCGCTCCGGTGCACATAACTTTTGATCTGTAAGGAATTATGCAGCGCACAGCATACCGTTGGAAAGCTCTCCGAGAGCTCTATGACGGGGGCAGCAAGCCCTCTTAGCTGCACCTGTTTTTGAAGCCCAAAATGGAATGTTTTCATCAATTTTGGGATATTTTTGTTCTTTTGCGCTGTATTTCCGTCCTGAATCGTACGTCACGACAACCTAATCCATCACATTTTTATTACCGAATCCCATGGCACCTTGGCAAGACAACTTCACTTCATGTAGAGGCTGAGCCAGCAAACCCAGGTCGTGGGGCTTGGGACCAGGTCTCCGTCGCTCCGGTGCCCATAACTTTTGATCCTTATGGAGTTACGCGGTGCACAGCATACCGTTGGAAAGCTCTCCGAGAGCTCTACAACGGGTGCAGAAAGACTGCTCGGCTACGCCTATTTTTGGAGCCCAAAATTGAACGTTTTCATCAGTTTTAGGTAACTTTTCTTCTTTTCCACTATTTTTTCATCCCGAATTGTACGTCGTGAGCCGAAAAGGACGACAACCTAATCCATCACATTTCTATTATAGAATCCTACGGCACCTTGGGCAAGACAACTTCGCTTCATGTAGAGGCTGGGTCCACAAACCGAGGGCGTGGGGCTTAGGACTAGGTCTCCGTCGCTCCGGTGCCCATAACTTTTGATCCGTAAGGAGTTACGCAGTGCACAGCATACCGTTGGAAAGCTGTCCGAGAGCTATACAACAGGGAAACAAGCCTGCTCGGCTGCCCCTATTTTCGGAGCCAAAAATCAAACGTTTTCATCAGTTTTGGGACAATTTTCTTCTTTTGCGCTGTTTTTCCATCCCGGATCGTACGTTGTGAGCCGCGAAAAGGACGACAACCTAATCCATCACATTTCTATTACCGAATCCCACAGCACCTTGGGCAAGACAACTTCGCTTCACGTAGAGGCTGGGCCCGCAAACCGAGGACGTGTGGCTTGGGACCAGGTCTCCGTCGCTCCGGTGCCCATAACTTTTGATCCATAAGGAGTTAAGCGGTGCACAGCATACCGTTGGAAAGCTCTTTGAGAGCTCTACGACGAGGCTGCAAGTCGGCTTTGCTGCGCCAATTTTTGGAACCCAAAATTGAACGTTTTCATCTATTTTGGGACATATTTCTTCTTTTGCGCTGTTCTTTCATCCCGGATCGTACGTCGTGAGCTGCGAAAAGGACGACAACCTAATCCATCACATTTCTATTACCGAATCCGACGGCACCTTGGGCAAGACAACTTCACTTCACGTAGAGGCTGGGCCCGCAAACCGAGGACGTGGGGCTTGGGACCAGGTCTTTGTTGCTCCGGTGCCCATAACTTTTGATCCGTAAGAGTTACGCAGCGCACAGCATACCGTTGGAAAGCTCTCCGAGAGCTCTACGATGGGGCAGCCAGGATGCTAAGCTACGCCTATTTTCGGAGCCCAAAATTGAATATTTTCATCAGTTTTGGGGCACTTTTCTTCTTTAGCGCTGTTTTTCTGTCCCGAATCGTACGTCGTGAGTCGCGTAAAGGACGACAACCTAATCCATCACATTTATATTCCTGAATCCCACGGCACCTTGGGCAAGACAACTTCGCTTCACGTAGAGGCTGTGCCTGCAAATAGAGGGCATGTGGCTTGGGACCAGGTCTCCATCGCTCTGGTGCCCATAACTTTGGATCCGTAAGGAGTTACGCAACGCACAACATACTGTAGGAAAGCTCTCCGCGAGCTCTACGATGGGGCAGTAAGCCTGCTCGGCTGCGCCTGTTTTCAGAGCCCAAAATTGAACGTTTTCATCAGTTTTGGGACACATTTCTTCTTTTCCTCTGTTTTTCTGTCCCGGATCGTACGTCGTGTGCCGCGAAAAGGACGATAACCTAATCCATCACATTTCTATTATCGAATCCCACTGCACCTTGGGCAAGACAACTTTGCCTCACGTAGACACAGGGCCCCAAAACTGAGGGCGTGGGGCTTGGGACCAGGTCTTTGTCGTTCAGGTGCCCATAACTTTTGATTCGTAAGGAGTTACACGGCGCATAGCATACCGTTGGAAAGCTCTCTACGAGCTCTACAATGGGACAGCAAGCCTGCTAGGCTGCGCATGTTTTCAGAGTACAAATTTAAAAGTTTTCATCAGTTTTGGGACACTTTTCTTCTTTTGCACTGGTTTTCCATCCCTGATTGTACGTCGTGAGCAGCGAAAAGCACGATAACCTATTCCATCAAATTTCTATTACCGAATCCCATGGCACCTTGTGCAAGAAAACATCGCTTGACGTAGAGGGTGGGCGCGCAAACTGAGGGCGTAGGGCCTAGGACCAGGTCTCCGTCCCTCCGGTGCCCATAACTTTTGATTCGTAAGGAGTTACGCGGCGCACAGCATACCGTTGGAAAGCTCTCCAAGAGCTCTACGACTGGGGCAGCAAGCCCGCTCAGCTGCGCCTGTTTTTGGGGCCTAAAATTGAACATTTTCATCAATTTTGGGACATTTTTCTTCTTTTCCACTGTTTTTCCGTCCCGGATCGTACGTCGTGTGCCGCGAAAAGGACGACAACCTAGTCCATCACATTTCTATTATAGAATCCTATGGCACCTTGGGCAGGAGAACTTCGCTTCACGTAGAGATTGGGACCACAAACCGAGGGCGTGGGACTTGCGACCAGGTCTCCTTCACTCCGGTGCCCGTAACTTTTGATCCGTAAGGAGTTACGCGGCGCACATCATATCGTTGGAAAGCTCTCCGAGAGCTCTACGACGGGGCAGCAAGCCTACTCTCCTACGCCAGTTTTCGGTGCCCAAAATCTAACATTTTCATCTATTTTGGTACACATTCTTCTTTTGCATTGTTTTCTCGTCCTGAATCGTACGTCGTGAGCCGCAAAAAGGAAGACAACCTAATCCATCACATTTCTATTACCGAATCCCACGACACCTTGGGCAACACAACTTCACTTCACGTAGAGGCTGGGCCCTCAAACCGAGGGCGTGGGGCTTGGGACCAGGTCTCCGTCGCTTCGGTGCCCATAAATTTTTATCCGTAAGGAGTTACACGTTACACAGCATACCGTTGGAAAGCTCTCCGAGAGCTCTACGACGGGGTAGGAAGGATGCTTGGCTGCACCTATTTTCAGAGCCCAAAATTGAACATTTTCATCAATTTTGGGAACCTTTTCTTCTTTTGAGCTATTTTTTCATCCCGGATCGTACGTCGTGAGCTGCGTAAAGGACTACAACCTAATCCATCACATTTCTACTACCGAATCCCACGGCACATTGGGCAAGACAACTTCGCTTCACGTAGAGGCTGGGCCCGCAAACCGAGGGTGTGGGGCTTGGGACCAGGTCTCCGTCACTCCGGTACCCATAACTTTTGATCCGTAAGGAGTTACGCGGCGCACTTCATACCGTTGGAAAGCTCTCCGAGAGCTCTACGACGGGGTAGCAAGCTTGCTCCGCTACGCCTATTTTCGGAGCCCAAAATCTATTGTTTTCATCTGTTTTGGTATACATTCTTCTTTTGCACTGTTTTCTCGTCCCGGATCGTACGTCGTGAGCCGCGAAAAGGACGACAACCTAATCCGTCACATTTATATTACCGAATCCCACGGAACCATGGGCAAGACAACTCCATTTCACGTAGAGGCTGGGCCCGCAAACTGAGGGTGTGGGGCTTGTGACCAGATATCCGTCGCTCCGGTAGTTATAACGTTTGATCCGTATGGAGTTACATGGCGCACAACATACCGTTGGAAAGCTCTTCGAGAGCTCTACGATGTGGGCATCAAGCTTGCTAGGTTGCACCTCTTTTTGGAGTCAACAATCGAACGTTTTCATCAGTTTCGGGACACTTTTCTTCTTTTGCGTTATTTTTCTATCCCGGATCTTACGTCGTGAGCTGCAAAAAGGACGACAACCTAATCCATCACATTTCTATTACCGAATCGCAAGGCAACTTGGGCAAGACAACTTCGCTTCACGTAGAGGCTGGGCTCGCAAACCGAGGGCGTGGGACTTGTGACCAGGTTTTCGTCGCTCTGGTGCCCATAACTTTTGACCTGTAAGGAGTTACGCAGAGCACAACATACCGTTGGAAAGCTCTCCGAGAGCTCTACGATGGGGATAACAAGCCTACCTAGCTACGCCTGTTTTCAGAGCCCAAAATTGAATGTTTTCAACAGTTTCGGGAAATTTTTCTTCTTTTGCGCTATTTTTCCGTCCTGAATCGTACGTCGTGAGCCGAGATAAGGACGACAACCTAATCCATCACATTTCTATTACAGAATCCCATGGCACCTTGGGCAAGACAACTTTACTTCACGTAGAGGTTGGGCCCGCAAACCGAGGGCATGGGGCTTGTGACCAGGTATCCGTCGCTCCGGTGCCCATAACTTTTGATCCGTAAAGAGTCATGCAGCGCACAGCATACTGTTGGAAAGCTCTCCGAGAGCTCTACGATGGGGGCAGAAAGCCTTCTAGGCTGCACCTATTTTCGGAGCCTAAAATCAAATGTTTTCATCAATTTCAGGACACTTTTCTTCATTTTCGCTATTTTTCCGTCACAGATCGTACATCGTGAGCCGCAAAATGGACGACAACCTAATCCATCACATTTCTATTACCGAATCCCACAGCACCTTGTGCAAGACAACTTCGCTTCACATAGATGATGCGCCCACAAACCGACGGCGTGGGACATGTGACCAGGTATCCGTCGCTCTGGTGTCCTTAACTTTTGATCCGTAAGGAGTTACGTGGCGTAAAGCATACCGTTGGAAAGCTCTCCGCGAGCTCTATGACAACGACTATAAGCTTGCTAAGCTACGCCTATTTTCGGAGCCCAAAATCGAACGTTTTCATCAATTTTGGGATAATTTTCTTCTTTTGTGCTGTTTTTCCGTCTAGGATCGTATGTCATGAGCCGCGAAAAGGGTGACAACCTAATCCATCACATTTCTATTACCGAATCCCACGGCACCTTGGGCAAGACAACTTTACTTCACGTAGAGGCTGGGCCCGCAAACCGAGGGCGTGGGGCTTGGGACCAGGTCTTTGTCGCTCTGGTGCCCATAACTTTTGATCCGTAATGAGTTACGCAGCGCACAACATGCCGTTGAAAAGCTCTCTGAGAGCTCTACGTCGGGGCAGCAAGGCTGCTCGACTACACCTATTTTCAGAGCCCAAAATCAACCGTTTTCATCAGTTTTGGGGCACTTTTATTCTCTAGCGCTGTTTTTCTATCCCGGATCGTACATCGTGAGTCGCGTAAAGGACGACAATCTAATCCATCACATTTCTTTTCGCGAATCCCATGGCACCTTGGGCAAGACAATTGCGCCTCACGTAGAGGCTGTGCCCGCAAACAGAGGGCGTGGGGCTTGGGACCAGGTCTCCGTAGCTCCGGTGCCCATAACTTTGGATCCGTAAGGAGTTACGCAACGCACAACATACCGTAGGAAAGCTCTCCGCGAGCTCTACGATAGGGCAGCAAGCCCGCTCAGCTGCACCTGTTTTCAGAGCCAAAAAGCAAACATTTTCATCAATTTTGGGATACTTTTCTTCTTTTGCTCTGTTTTTCCTTCCCGGATCGTACGTCGTGTCATGCTCCAACCCGGCCTATAAGGTTAGACTAGGATATGATCTATCGTTCAGGACATGTCACATACTTAAACGTTTATGAAGATTTAACACTTATCGTTTTGGTCTAAACTCCAAGTTTTTTCGGAAAACCGGCAGCATAACGGCTGTAATTGGGCTCTTTGGTTTGGCCTAATTCTCTAAACGCCTCAAAATTTTTCAATCTCAAGTTTCATTTCCAACTAGGATTACTATTTAACATCAATTGAAATGGCTATTGGTTATCTCGATGTCTTGTTTGATTTATAACCTAGCATGGTACTATGTCTCGCTTGTTTGTTTATCCTCGTTACAAAAGTTCCTGTTGATCTTAGCTTAATAGCGAGTACCTGTATTGGATAAGTTCATTTACTTAGTCCTTAGCTAATAGTCATGACCTATGATAGATACTAGCAATGGTAAATAGCAATACGATAATAGTAGTGTCTAGTGTCTGTCTAGCAATATCAGTACAAACCAAAATTAGACCCCAAATTACAACGGCGGACTTTTACATTACAACATCAAACAACATGAAAGAAATAGTCTTCAAGTAGCATGGTTCGCAAATAGCCATAAACACACAAAGCACACAAACAGACAATCACTCCAAGGATTCATCGTTAGGCACACCGTCCTTGGGTACCTGTTCTGGATCTTCTTCACCTGAGATGATAAAAGAGTGTGGGTCCTTATGAACTCAGCGAGGGGGAACGAGAAATAGGTTTTGAAACTCATTTTCCGGTTCAACTTATGAAATCCTTTTTGCAAGCATGAATATAACAATATTACAAGTACAGGAACAGAAATACCGGTCTTTCCTCCCCGAGGTTCTCTAGGAACCAAGCGAGAGTACTTATACAGATAGTAAAAGGATACAGTGAGCTTTTGCTCTCAGATCAGTTCCAGAATCAGTTGTTGCGGCCGACTTCAAATCATCCCCTTAACACGCCAAGTGGGTGTAATCCGGATGTACGCCGAAATCCTACGACCCAACTCTCCGAGGAAGTCTAGCCCCCAAGCGAGAGAGGGAATGGGACCATGGTAGTCACGGGTGCACCGGCAAGTCCGATGCCGCTCGGTGTGCATGATCGCTACCATGCCAACAGGAAAGGTTGCAACCTTGTATGCAATGCACATTTATGATAGGTAATATATCACAGTAGGAGGACAACAAAGTAGGTTGCCTCCGGACAGTCATGAGATTGCACATTGACAGGTAAACAAGCAGGGCACGATAAGACAGGAAATTTCACTTGAAAGGCATATAGAGTTATATGAAAATTAAACCGGAAGCCATGTAACACATGTAAAACAGGCTATATAACTCATTACGAAGCCCATGTGATCAAGTGATAAGATTATTCCACATGCAATGACATCAACATGGGTTCGGGTGCAAGAAAAACTTATTTGTCAACATGCAATTGTCAAAATCACATTTGAAGTTATAAGACATTTACGGGCAGCCCACTAAGCATATAATTTCCACACAATATCCAAATGATCAACACTTAGCAAGACTACCTAGTAATTAGGGTTTCCGTTTCATGCTTAACCGTGTGATTAAACCCTAAGTCAACTCAAGATCATTCTCAAGTCATGCATCATTCAATTCAAACATCCTCAAGTACTCAAAACAGTCCACACAACATCCCAACACCACAATTCCAAGCAATTAGTACCACAAGAGAGGTTACAACAATTTTCCAAGCATATAACTAAGTGAAACCTTTACTGCAATAGGCTGTTTTCTCACAATCAATAGGATAATCAAAAAATCTCCAAATCCAGTGAATAAGATGTCAAATTAAAGCTTAAGAAGTTAACTAAAATCAGAAACAAACCTTGCATCAATTGGAGTTCGGGATCATTAGATATAGCCGAAACAGTGGAATAGCACAAAACTGTCCAGATTTGCACACATTTCGATAATTGACGTTTTTGAGGTCCTTAGGGTCAGATTCAGCCTTAGTCTATTTCTGACAAAAATGTCCAGAACTGAAAAATCTATAATCACACCTATTTTAATGCATTTTTTACATCATTTACTAAGTCAAATCTGGTTCGTTCTACAAGGTCAGTGCATCTACCAAATCCTACTTCATTTTTCCAGATTTCCAGATTTGGACACATTTTAAAGATTTGCCATTTGGAGGACCTTAGAGTCAAAATTAGCTTCGACCTATTTCTGTGAAAAATGTTCAAAACCAAAATAGTTACCTAAAATTTTTTAATCATTTTCAACATCATTTGCCTAGCTAAACTTACCTCGAAACAAACTGGTCAGAGAGCTGTCAACAATCCGACTTCACCTATCACCACTTTCAAGCCAAGATCTTGCCATGCATGGTTGTTTAAGCTCATGAACGAACATATAACTCAAATACAGAAGCAAAGACATACATTTATGAGCATGAATGTGGATTTTTGAAGGATTTTCAAAAGGTTTAACCCTCACCTTAGCAATCAACCAAGAGGATGCACAAAAACTTGTTGAAGCAAACTTTTCTCCTTCTCCTTTGCCTAGCCAAGGTTCCAACTAGATTTTCTCTATTTTTCCTAGCTTAGTGACCAAGCTCTTAGTACATGCATGAGGTTAGAACAAGAAGAAAAGAAATGGAAGCTTAAAAACTCACATAGGGCCGAAATGAAGACTCTATGTGCTTGCATGCATCATTTGAGCTAACTACTTGCTTTCCTTTGCTTGGGCTTGCCTTGAATGACCTTAGGATGATAAAGATGAGTTGTGAAGTGAAGAGAATCAGCCAAAACTGAGATTGAGAGAGAAGAGTGAGAGGGAGAGAGAGAAATGTGAGAAGAGTGAGAGAAATGAGAGAAAATAGAAGCTTTTGCAATTGTTGATGCAAATGTTGGTCTTGGGCATGCAAAAATCAGATTTTGTGTAATCTTTTGAGCATCTTTTGAATTGTTTTAGCATTTGTGTAAGAGAATGTTGGGTATTTATGGATTTTAGGTAGAATAGAATATAGGATATGTTTAAGGTTTGTAAGATTTTCTGTTGTAGTGAGTTTAAAATATAATATTTAGGTGTTAGTGGATTTTGTAGAGATTTGAATTAGGATTATAATAATAGTTAGTGGTGTTTGTAGGATTATTTTATAGTCTAGTGCTTTGTGTAGGATTCTTTCTTGATTAACGTGGTGGCACGTATTCCTAGGTCTAGGGCACGAATTACGAGGTACACACGAACTACGAGGTACATCACGTATTTCAAGACTAAGGCACATACTTCAAGATAAGTGCACGGATTCTAATGCTAACACACGCAAATCGAGGTCTCGTACGTAAATTAAGGTCATGGCACGTTTATCTAGGTATCGCACGTATATCGAGAATTAGGGCACATAATTCTAGGTTAAGGTATAACGAGGAGTGCACAAAAACCAAGATAGGGCACGTAATCCAAGGTTGATCATATAATTTTAGGTCTAAAGCGCGCAAATCGAGGTAGGACACGTTATTCGGGGTCGGGCCTCACACGTCGTGTGCCGCGAAAAGGACGATAACCTAATCCATCACATTTCTATTATCGAATCCCACCATACCTTGGGCAAGACAACTTTGCCACACGTAGACGCAGGGCCCCAAACCGAGGGCGTGGGGCTTGTGACCAAGTATCTGTTGCTCAGGTGCTTATAACTTTTGATCCGTAAGGAGTTACGCGGCGTACAACATACTGTTGGAAAGCTCTCCGAGAGCTCTACGACGTGGGCTTCAAGTTTATTCGGCTGCGCCTGTTTCTGAAGTTCAAAATCGAACATTTTCATCAGTTTTGGGACACTTTTCTTCTTTTGTGATATTTTTCAGTCTCGGATCGTACGTCGTGAGCCGCGAAAAGGACGACAACATAATCCATCACATTTCTATTACCGAATCCCAGGGCACCTTGTGCAAGACAACTTCGCTTCACGTAGAGGTTGGGCCCATAAACCGTGGGCGTGGGGCTTGTGACCAGATATCCGTCGCTCCGGTACCCATAGGTTTTGATCCGTAACGAGTTACGCTGCACACAACAAACCGTTGGAAAGCTCTCTGAGAGCTCTACGATCTGGACCACAAGCCTACTCAGCTGCACCTATTTTTGGAGACCAAAATTGAACGTTTTCATTAGTTTAAGAACACTTTTCTTCCTTTTCGCTATTTTTCCGTCACGGATCATACGTCGTGAGCCACAAAAAGGACGACAACCTAATCCATCACATTTCTATTACCAAATTCCACGGCACCTTGGGCAAGACAACTTCGCTTCACGTAGAGACTGAGCCTGCAAACCGAGGTCGAGGGGCTTGGGACCAAGTCTCCGTCGCTCCGGTGCCTATAACTTTTGATCCGTAAGGAGTTACGTGACTCACAGCATACCGTTGGAAGGCTCTCCGAGAGCTCTACAATGGGGGCAGCAAGTCCGCTCAGCTGCGCCTATTTTCAGAGCCCAAAATCTAACGTTTTCATCAGTTTTGGGATATTTTTCTACTTTTGCGCTATTTTTCCGTCCCGGATCGTATGTCGTGTGCTGCGAAAAGGACGACAACCTAATCCATCACATTTCTATTACCGAATCCCACGGCACCTTGGGCAAGACAACTTTGCTTCACGTAGAGACTGAGCCTGCAAACCGAGGTCGTGGGGCGTGGGACCAAGTCTCCGTCACTCCAGTGCCTATAACTTTTGATCCGTAAGGAGTTATGCGGCGCACAGCATACCGTTGGAAAGCTCTTCGAGAGCTCTACGATGGGGGCAGCAAGTTCGCTTAGCTGCGCCTATTTTCAGAGCCCAAAATCAAACGTTTTCATTAGTTTTGGGATATTTTTCTACTTTTGTACTATTTTTTCGTCCCGAATCGTATGTCGTGTGCCGTGAAAAGGACGACAACCTAATCCATCACATTTCTATAACCGAATCCCACGGCTCCTTAGGCAAGACAACTTCGCTACATGTAGAGGCTGAGCCTGCAAACCGAGGTCGTGGGGCTTGGGACCAGGTCTCCGTCGCTCCGGTGCCTATAACTTTTGATCCGTAAGGAGTTACGCAGCGCACATCATACTGTTAGAAAGCTCTCCAAGAGCTCTACGACGAGGGCAGCAAGCCCTCTCAGCTGCGCCTATTTTCGGAGCCCAAATCAAATGTTTTAATCAGTTTTGCGATATTTTTCTTCTTTTGCGCTGTTTTTTCGTCCCGGATCGTACGTCATGTGCCGCGAAAAGGACGACAACCTAATCCATCACATTTCCATTACCAAATCCCACGGCACCTTGGCAAGACAACTTCGCTTCACGTAGAGGCTGAGCCAGCAAACCGAGGTCGTGGGGCTTTGGACCAGGTCTCCGTCGCTCCGGTGCCCATAACTTTTGATCCGTAAGGAGTTACGCGGTGCACAGCATACCGTTGGAAAGCTCTCCGAGAGCTCTACGACGTGGGCAGTAAGCCTGCTCGGCTACGCCTATTTTCGGAGCACAAAATTGAACGTTTTCATCAGTTTTGGGAAACTTTTCTTCTTTTGCACTGGTTTTCTATCTCGGATTGTACGTCGTGAGCAGCGAAAAGGACGACAACCAAATCCATCACATTTCTATTACCGAATCCCATGGCACCTTGGCCAAGACATATTCACTTCACGTAGAGACTGTGCCAGCAAACCGAGGGCGTGGGGCTTGGGACCAGGTCCCCGTCGCTCCGGTGTCCATAACTTTTGATCCGTAAGGAGTTACGCGGCGCACAGCTTACCATTGGAAAGCTCTCCGAGAGCTCTACGACGGGGGTAGCAAGCCCGCTCAGCTGCGCCGATTTTCGTAGCCCAAGATCGAACCTTTTCATTTGTTTTGGGATATTTTTCATCTTTTGCGCTATTTTTTCGTCCCCTATCGTATGTTGTGTTCCGCGAAAAGGACGACAACCTAATCCATCACATTTCTATTATAGAATCCTACGGCACCTTGGGCAAGACAACTTCGCTTCATGTAGAGGCTGGGTCCACAAACCGAGGGCGTGGGGCTTGGGACCAGGTCTCCGTCGCTCCGGTGCCCATAACTTTTGATCCGTAAGGAGTTACGCAGTGCACAACATACTGTTGGAAAGCTCTCCGAGAGCTCTACGACAGGGACAGAAAGACTGCTTGGCTACGCCTGGTTTCAGAGCCCAAAATAAACCATTTTCATCAGTTTTGGGATACTTTTCTTCTTTTGCGCTGTTTTTTCATCCCGGATCGTTCGTTGTGAGCCGCGAAATGGATGACAACCTAATCCATCACATTTCTATTACCGAATCCCACTACACCTTAGGCAAGACAACTTAGTTCCACGTAGAGGCTGGGCCCGCAAACTGAGGGCGTGGGGCTTGGGGCCAGGTCTCTGTCACTCCGATGACCATAACTTTTGATCCGTAAAGAGTTACACAGCGCACAACATACCGTTGGAAAGCTCTCCGAGAGCTCTACGACGGAGCAGCAAGTCGGCTTTGCTGCACTAGTTTTTGGATCCCAAAATCAAACGTTTTTGTCTATTTTGGGACACTTTTCTTCATTTGCTCTATTTTTCGGTCCCGGATTGTACGTCGTGTGCTGCGAAAAAGACAAAAACCTAATCTATCACATTTCTATTACCGAATCCTATGGCACCTTGGACAAGACAACTTCTCTTCACGTAGAGGCTAGGCCCGCAAACCGAGGGCGTGGGGCTTGGGACCAGGTCTTTATCTCTCCTTTGCCCATAACTTTTGATCCATAATGAGTTACGCGGCGCACAGCATACCGTTGGAAAACTCTCTGAGAGCTCTACGACAGGGCAACAATGCTGCTCAACTAAACCTGTTTTCGGAGCCCAAAATCGAATGTTTTCATTAGTTTTGGGGAACTTTTCTTCTTTAGCACTGTTTTTCTGTCTCGTATCGTACGTCGTGAGTCGCGTAAAGGACGACAACCTAAGCCATCACATTTCTATTTTCGAATCCCACAGCACCTTGGGCAAGACAACTTCGCTTCACGTAGAGGCTGTGCCCGCAAACAAAAGGCGTGGGGCTTTGAACCAGGTCTCTGTCGCTCCGGTGCCCGTAACTTTGGATCCGTAAGGAGTTACGCGGCGCACAACATACCGTAGGAAAGCTCTCCGCGAGCTTTACGATAGGGCAGCAAGCCTGCTCAACAGCACCAATTTTCGGAGCCCAAAATCGAACGTTTTCATCAGTTTTGGGACACTTTTCTTCTTTTGCTATTTTTTTTCGTCTCGGATCGTACATCGTGTGCCGCGAAAAGGACGATAACCTAATCCATCACATTTCTATTATCGAATCCTACCGCACCTTGGGCAAGACAACTTTGCCTCACGAAGACGCAGGGCCCCCAAACCGAGGGCGTGGGGCTTGGGACCAGGTCTCCGTTGCTTAGGTGCCCATAACTTTTGATCCGTAAGGAGTTATACGGCGTACAGCATACCGTTGTAAAGCTCTCTGAGAGCTCTACGATGGGATAGCAAGCCTGCTCGGCTGCTCATGTTTTCGGAGCCCAAAGTCAAACATTTTCATCAGTTTTTGGACACTTTTCTTCTTTTGCACTGGTTTTCCATCCCTGATTGTACGTCGTGAGCAGCGAAAAGCACGATAACCTAATTCATCAAATTTCAATTACCGAATCCCAGGGCACCTTGTGCAAGACAACGTCGCTTCACGTAGAGGGTGGGCCTGCAAACCGAGGGCATAGGGCTTAGGACCAGGTCTCCGTTGCTCTAGTGCCCATAACTTTTGATCCGTAAGGAGTTACGCTGCGCACAGCATACCGTTGGAAATCTTTTCGAGAGCTCTAAGACTGGAACAGCAAGCTCGCTCAGCTGGGCCTATTTTCGGAGCCCAAAATAGAATGTTTTCATCAGTTTTAGGACATTTTTCTTCTTTTCTGCTATTTTTCTGTCCTGGATCGTACGTCGTGTGCCGCGAAAAGGACGACAACCTAGTCCATCACATTTCTATTATAGAATCCTATGGCTCATTGGGCAGGACAACTTCGCTTCACGTAGAGGTTGGGCCCGTAAACCGAGGGCGTGGGGCTTGGGACCAGGTCTCCATCACTCTGGTGCACATAACTTTTGATCCGTAATGAGTTACACAGCGCATATCATACCGTTGGAAAGCTCTCCGAGAGCTCTACGACAGGGCAACAAGCCTGCTCTGCTACGCCATTTTTTGGATCCCAAAATCTAACGTTTTCATCTGTTTTGGTACACATTCTTCTTTTGCGCTGCTTTCTCGTCCTGGATCGTACGTCGTGAGCTGCGAAAAGGACGACAACCTAATCCATCACATTTCTATTACCGAATCTCACGGCACCTTGGGCAACACAACTTCACTTCATGTAGAGGCTGGGCTCGCAAACCAAGGACGTGGGGCTTGGGACCAGGTCTCCGTCACTCCGGTGCCCATAAATTTTAATTCGTAAGGAGTTACACGGCACACAGCATACCGTTGGAAAGCTCTCCGAGAGCTCTACGACGGGGCAGCCAGGCTGCTTTGCCGGACCTATTTTTAGAGCCCAAAATCGAACGTTTTCATCATTTTTGGGAAACTTTTCTTATTTTGAGCTATTTTTTGATCCCAGATCGTACGTCGTGAGCTGCGTAAAGGATGACAACCTAATCCATCACATTTCTATTAAAGAATCCCATGGTACATTGGGCAAGACAACTTCGCTTCACGTAGAGACTGGGCCCGCAAACCGAGGGTGTGGGGCTTGGGACCAGGTTTCCGTCGCTCCGGTGCCTATAACTTCTGATCTGTAAGGAGTTACGTAGTGCACTGCATACTGTTGGAAAGCTCTCCGAGATCTCTACGACGGGGGCAGGAAGCCCGATCATCTGCACTTGTTTTCAGTGCCCAAAATTGAACATTTTCATCAGTTTTGGGATAGTTTTATTCTTTTGCGCTGGTTTTCTGTCCCAGATCGTACATCGTGTGTCTCGAAAAGGATGACAACCTAATCCATGACATTTTTATTATCGAATCCCACGACACCTTGGGCAAGACAACTTCTCTTCTCGTAGAGGCTGGGCCTGCAAATCGAGGGCGTGGGGCTTGGGACCAGGTCTCCGTCGCTCTAGTGCCCATAACTTTTGATCCGTAAAGAATTACGCGACGCACAGCATACCGTTGGAAAACTCTCCAAGAGCTCTACGACGGGGAAACAAGCCTGCTTGGCTGCGCCTGTTTTCAAAGCCAAAAATAAACCATTTTCATTAGTTTCGGGACACTTTTATTCGTTTGCTCTGTTTTTCGGTCCCGGATCGTACGTTGTGAGCCTCGAAAAAGATGACAACCTAATCCATGACATTTCTATTACCGAATCCCACTACACCTTGGGCAAGACAACTTTATTTCAAGTAGAGGCTGGGCCCGCAAACCGAGGGCGTGGGGCTCGGGACCATGTGTCCGACGCTCTAGTGCCCATAACTTTTGATCGGTAAGGCGTTATGCGGCGTACAGCTTACCGTTGGAAAGCTATCTGAGAGCTCTAGGATGGGGCAGAAAGTTGGGTTTGCTGCGCCAGATTTCGGATCCCAAAATCGAACATTTTCATCTATTTTGGCACATATTTCTTCTTTTGCGCTATTTTTTCATCCCGGATCGTACGTCGTGAGTTGCGAAAAAGACGACAACCTAATCCATCACATTTCTATTATCGAATCCCAAGGCACCTTGGGCAAGACAACTTCACTTCACGTAGAGGCTGGGCCCGCAAATCGAGGGCGTGGGGCTTGGGACCAGGTCTTTGTCGCTCCTTTGCCCATAACTTTTGATCCGTAAGGAGTTACGTGGCGCACAGCATACCGTTGGAAAGCTCTCCGAGAGCTCTACGACGGGGCAACAATGCTGCTCAACTAAACCTGTTTTAGGAGGCCAAAATCGAATGTTTTCATTAGTTTTGTGGGTCTTTTCTTCTTTAGCGCTGTTTTTCTGTCCCGGATCGTACGTCGTGAGTCGCGTAAAGGACGATAACCTAAGCCATCATCTTTCTATTTTCGAATCCCACGGCACCTTGGGCAAGACAACTTCGCTTCACGTAGAGGCTGTGCCCGCAAACAGAGGGCGTGGGGCTTGGGACCAGGTCTCCGTCGCTCCGGTGCCCATAACTTTGGATCCGCAAGGAGTTACGCGGCGCACAACATACCGTAGGAAAGCTCTCCGCGAGCTTTACGATAGGGCAGCAAGCCTGCTCAACAGCACCAATTTTCGGAGCCCAAAATCGAACGTTTTCATCAGTTTTGGGACACTTTTCTTCTTTTGCTATGTTTTTTCGTCTCGGATCGTACATCGTGTGCCGCGAAAAGGACGATAACCTAATCCATCACATTTCTATTATCGAATCCTACCACACCTTGGGCAAGACAACTTTGCCTCACGAAGACGCAGGGCCCCCAAACTGAGGGCGTGGGGCTTGGGACCAGGTCTCCGTTGCTTAGGTGCCCATAACTTTTGATCCATAAGGAGTTATACGGCGTACAGCATACCGTTGTAAAGCTCTCTGAGAGCTCTACGATGGGATAGCAAGCCTGCTCAGCTGCTCATGTTTTCGGAGCCCAAAGTCAAACATTTTCATCAGTTTTTGGACACTTTTCTTCTTTTGCACTGGTTTTCCATCCCTGATTGTACGTCGTGAGCAGCGAAAAGCACGATAACCTAATTCATCAAATTTCTATTACCAAATCCCAGGGCACCTTGTGCAAGATAACTTCGCTTCACGTAGAGGCTGGGCTCGCAAACCGAGGGCGTAGAGCTTAGGACCAGGTCTCCGTCGCTCTGGTGCCCATAACTTTTGATCCGTAAGGAGTTACGCTGCGCACAGCATACCGTTGGAAATCTTTTCGAGAGCTCTAAGACTGGAACAGCAAGCTCGCTCAGCTGGGCCTATTTTCGGAGCCCAAAATAGAATGTTTTCATCAGTTTTAGGACATTTTTCTTCTTTTCTGCTATTTTTCTGTCCTGGATCGTACGTCGTGTGCCGCGAAAAGGACGACAACCTAGTCCATCACATTTCTATTATAGAATCCTATGGCTCCTTGGGCAGGACAACTTCGCTTCACGTAGAGGCTGGGCCCGCAAACCGAGGGCGTGGGGCTTGGGACCAGGTCTCCATCACTCTGGTGCGCATAACTTTTGATCCGTAATGAGTTACACAGCGCATATCATACCGTTGGAAAGCTCTCCGAGAGCTCTACGACGGGGCAGCAAGCCTGCTCTCCTACGCCAGTTTTCGGTACCCAAAATCTAACGTTTTCATCTATTTTGGTACACATTCTTCTTTTGTGCTGTTTTCTCATCCTGGATCGTACGTCGTGAGCCGCGAAAAGGAAGACAACCTAATCCATCACATTTCTATTACCGAATCTCACGGCACCTTGGGCAACACAACTTCACTTCATGTAGAGGCTGGGCTCGCAAACCAAGGACGTGGGGCTTGGGACCAGGTGTCCGTCACTTCGGTGCCCATAAATTTTAATTCGTAAGGAGTTACACGGCACACAGCATACCGTTGGAAAGCTCTCCGAGAGCTCTACGACGGGGCAGCCAGGCTGCTCGGCCGGACCTATTTTTAGAGCCCAAAATCGAACGTTTTCATCATTTTTGGGAAACTTTTCTTATTTTGAGCTATTTTTTGATCCCAGATCGTACGTCGTGAGCTACGTAAAGGATGACAACCTAATCCATCACATTTCGATTAAAGAATCCCATGGTACATTGGGCAAGACAACTTCGCTTCACGTAGAGGCTGGGCCCGCAAACCGAGGGTGTGGGGCTTGGGACCAGGTTTCCGTCGCTCCGGTGCCCATAACTTCTGATCTGTAAGGAGTTACGTAGTGCACTGCATACTGTTGGAAAGCTCTCCGAGATCTCTACGACGGGGGCAGGAAGCCCGATCATCTGCACTTGTTTTCAGTGCCCAAAATTGAACATTTTCATCAGTTTTGGGATAGTTTTATTCTTTTGCGCTGGTTTTCTGTCCCAGATCGTACATCGTGTGTCTCGAAAAGGACGACAACCTAATCCATCACATTTCTATTACGAATCTCACAGCACCTTGGGCAAGACAACCTCTCTTCTGGTAGAGGCTGGGCCCGCAAACCGAGGGCGTGGGGCTTAGGACCAGGTCTCTGTCGCTCTGGTGCCCATAAATTTTGATCTGTAAAGAGTTACGCAGCGCACAGCATACCGTTGGAAAGCTCTCCGAGAGCTATACGACAGGACAGCAAGCCTACTGGGCTGTGCCTTTTTTCGGAGCCCAAAATCGAATGTTTTCATTAGTTTCTGGACACTTTTCTTCTATTGCACTGGTTTTCCATCCCTGATCGTGCGTCGTGAGCAGCGAAAAGGACGATATCCTAATCTATTACATTTCTATTACCAAATCCCACGACACCTTGTGCAAGAAAACTTCGCTTCACGTAGAAGATGAGCCCGCAAACCGAGGGCGTGGGGCTTGGAACCAGGTCTTTGTTGCTCCGGTGCCTATAACTTTTGATCCGTAAGGAGTTACGCGACGCATAGCATACCGTTGGAAAGCTCTCCGAGAGCTCTACAATAGGGGCAGCAAGTCCGCTTAGCTGCGCCTATTTTCGAAGCCCAAAATCTAACGTTTTCATCAGTTTTGGGATATTTTTCTACTTTTGCGCTGTTTTTCCATCCCGGATCGTATGTCGTGTGCCGCGAAAAGGATGACAACCTAATCCATCACATTTCTATTATAGAATCCTACGGCACCTTGGGCAAGACAACTTCGCTTCACGTAGAGGCTGGGCCCGCAAACCGAGGGCGTGGGGCTTGGGATCAGGTCTCTGTCACTTCAGTGCCCATAACTTTTGATTCGTAAGGAGTAATGCGGCACACAACATACCATTGGAAAGCTCTTTGAGAGCTCTACGATGGGGTAGCAAGCCTGCTCTGCTGCGCCAGTTTTCGAAGCCCAAAATCGAACGTTTTCATCTATTTTGGTACATATTTCTTCTTTTGCGCTATTTTCTCATCCCGGATCGTACGTCGTAAGCCGTGAAAAGGACGACAACCTAATCCATCACATTTCTATTACTGAATCCCATGGCACTTTGGGTAAGAGAACTTCACTTCACGTAGAGGCTGGGCCTGCAAACCGAGGTCGTGGGGCTTGGGACCAAGTCTCCGTCGCTCCGGTGCCCATAAATTTTGATCTATAAAGAGTTACGTGGCACACAATATACCGTTGGAATGCTCTCCGAGAGCTCTACAATGGGGCACCAAGGTTGCTCGGCTGTACCTATTTTCAGAGCCAAAAATCGAACGTTTTCATTTGTTTTGGGACACTTTTCTTCTATTGCGCTGTTTTTTCGTCCTGGATCGTACGTCGTGAGCTGCGTAAAGGACGACAACCTAATCCATCACATTTCTATTACCGAATCCCACGACACCTTAGGCAAGACAACTTCGCTTCACATAGAGGCTGGGCCCCAAAACCTAGGGCGTGAGGCTTGGGACCAGGTCTCCGTCGCTCCGGTGCCCATAACTTTTGATCCGTAGGGAGTTACGCGGCGCACTACATACCGTTAGAAAGCTCTCCGAGAGCTCTACGACGGGGGCAGCAAGCCCGCTTAGCTTCCCCTATTTTCAGAGCCCAAAATCGAACATTTTCATCAGTTTTGGGACACTTTTCTTCTTTTGAGCTATTTTTCTTTCCCAGATCGTACGTCGTGTGCCTCGAAAAGGAAGACAACCTAATCCATCACATTTCTATTACCGAATCCCACGGTACCTTGGGCAAGATAACTTCGCCTCACGTAGAGGTTAGGCCCGCAAACCGAGGGCATGGGGCTTGAGACCAGGTCTCCGTCGCTCCGGTGCCCATAACTTTTGATCCGTAAGGAGTTACGCGGCGCACAACATACCGTTAGAAAGCTCTCCGAGAGCTCTACGACCGGGCAGTGAGCTTGCTCGGCTGCCCCTATTTTCGGAGCCCAAAATCGAACATTTTTATCAATTTTGGGACACTTTTCTTCTTTTGCACTGTTTTTCCATCTCGGATCGTACGTCGTGAGCTGCGAAAAGGACGACAACATAATCCATCACATTTCTATTACCGAATCCCATGGCACCTTGGCAAGACAACTGCGCTTCACGTAGAGGCTGAGCCAGCAAACCGAGGTCGTGGGGCTTGGGACCAGGTCTCTGTCGCTCTAGTGCCCATAACTTTTGATCCGTAAGGAGTTACGTGGCGCACGGCATACCGTTGGAAAGCTCTCCGAGAGCTCTATGATGGGGCAGTGAGCCGGTTTGCTGCGCAAGTTTTCAAAGTCAAAAATCGAACGTTTTCATTTGTTTTGGGACACATTTATTCTTTTGTGCTGTTCTTTCGTCCCGGATCGTACGTCGTGAGTAGCAAAAAGGACGACAACCAAATCCATCACATTTCTATTACCGAATCCCACGGCACCTTGGGCAAGACAACTTCACTTCACGTAGAGGCTGGGCCCGCAAACCGAGGGTGTGGGGCTTGGGACCAGGTCTTCGTCGCTCCGGTGCCCATAACTTTTGATCCGTAAAGAGTAACGTGGCGTACAGCATACCGTTAGAAAGCTCTCTAAGAGCTCTACGACGGGGCAGCAAGGTTGCTCGACTGCACCTATTTTTGGAGCCCAAAATTTAATGTTTTCATCAGTTTTAGGGCACTTTTCTTCTTTAGCACTATTTTTTTGTCCCGGATCGTACGTCGTGAGCCGCGTAAAGGGCGACAACCTAATCCATCACATTTCTATTATCGATTCTCGTGGCACCATGCTTTGTGTTTTACAAAGTGAAAATTCGTAAATGGCTTACATGTGCATTGCATACAAGGTTGCAACCTTTCATTCTGGCATGGTAGCGTTTCACGCACACCGGGCAGCATCGGGCTTGCCGGTGCAACCGTGACTACCATTGTCCAATTCCCTCTCTCGCTTGGGGGCTAGACTTCCTCGAAGAGTTGGGTCGTATGATTTTGGGGTACATCCGGAGTACACCCATTTGGCGTGAAAAGTGGATGATTGAAGCCGGCCGCAACAACTGTTACTGAAAATGAACTTGAACGGCAGGAAGTAAGTGCTATGCGGGGGAAAGTGCTACACCTAAATATGGTGGGAGCTACCTCTTGAGTCCTGTACGTATCAAACCGTATCCTTTTTACTATGTGTTTAAGTACTCTCAATTAGTTCCTAGAGAACATCGGGGAGGAAAGACGGGTAAATGTGTTCATTTATATTTATGTTATGTTATGAACTTATTTATTCTAATTGACATATTTTAAAAGGAGTTTTCATAAAGTTTAACTGGAAAAAGGATTTCAAAACGTTATCTCTCGTTCCCCCTCGCTGAGTTCATAAGGACTCACCCTCTTTTATCATCACAGGTGAAGAAGATTTGGAACAGGTACCCGAGAAGAATGTGCTTGTTGATGATTCCTTGGAGTGATTACGTGCTTTATGTGCCTTGAACGTTGTGTTTGCTTTGAAGACTACTCATTTTGTTGATGTAAATGACCCCGTTGTAATTTGGGTCTAATTTTGGATTGTACTATCTATAACCGGACGAACTCCTTATTTGGTTATTGTTTTATTGTCTTGATTAGTAGTTATCATAGGGGTTTAAACCACTAGGTGAATAATCAACAAAGTTAACTCTATCCAACTCCACTTAGGTACTAATTCGTAAGCTAAAGGATAATAGTTACGTGCATGATAGGGGTAAATTGAAAAATAAACGGGACATAGTTATCATGCTAGGTTATTAGTCAAACGAGGCTTCGAGATAATTGGTAGGCATATCTAGTGATAACAAAATAGGAAATTTTAGTTGGAATTGAATCAATGATTAAAGGTTTTGAGGCGTTTTAGAAAATAGGTCAAACCAAAGTTCTTAAATATAGCCGTCATACTGCCGGATTTTCAAAAAATCTTTTGGAATTCTAAATCAATGTTAAGTATTAATCGTAAGAAATGACCAAGTCGTACAAATAGCATAGAAGAATTAGGTCATTCCCTAGTCTAGCCTCCATAGGTCGGGTTGGGGCGTGACACTGCCCCTGTTTTCGGAGCTCAAAATCAAACGTTTTCATCAGTTTTGGGACACTTTTCTTCTTTTGTGTAGTTTTTTCGTCCTAGATCGTACATCATGAGCCCCGAAAAGGATGGCAACATAATCCATCACATTTCTATTACCGAATCCCATGGCACCTTGGCAAGACAACTTTGCTTTATGTAGAGGCTGAGCCAGCAAACCGAGGTAGTGGGGCTTGGGACCAGGTCTCTGTCGCTCCGGTGCCTATAACTTTTGATCGGTAAGAAGTTACGCGGCGCACAACATCCTGTTGGAAAGCTCTCCGAGAGCTCTACGACGGGGTAGCAAGCCTGCTCGGATGTTCCTGTTTTCGGAGCCCAAAATGTCACGCCCAAACCTGGCCTATAAAGGTTAGACTAGGGTGTGATCTAAACATTCAAGTCATATCTCGTACTTAATCGTTAATGAAAGTTTAACACTTAACGTTTTAGCCTAAACTCCACAATTTTCTGGAAAATCGACAGCGTAGCGGCTGTAATTGGGCTCTTTGGTTTGACCTAATTCTCTAAACGCCTCAAAATTTCCAATCTCCATTTCATTTCCAACTAAGATTACTATTTATGACCAACCGAAACGCCTACCAGTTATCTCAAAGTCTCGTTTGATTAATAACCTAGCATGATACTATGTCTCGTTTGTTTGTTAATCCTCATGACAAAAGCACCTGTTGGTCTTAGCTTAACAATGAGTACCTGCTTAAAATTGGTTAGGTTCATTTTACTTAGTCCTTACCTGATACTTCCTAATCCTATGATAGATACTAGCCAATAATGATAGCAAAAACGACCATAGTAGTGTCTATCTAGTTATTATCAGTACAAGCCAAAATTAGACCCTAAATTACAACGGGGGACTTTTACATTACAACAACAAGCATCATAAGAAATGAAATAGTCTTCAAGCAACATATTGTTCACAAAATGGCCATAGTCAAGCAAGGCACGTAGGGCAAGCAATCATTCCAAGGAATCATCATTAGGCACGTCGTCCTCGGATACCTGTTCTTGGTCTTCTTCACCTGAGATGATAAAAGAGGGTGAGTCCTTATGAACTCAGCGAGGGGGAACGAGAAATAAGTTTTGAAACTCATTTTCCGGTTCAACTTATGAAAACCCTTTTTGCAAGCATGAATATATCACAAGTACATAACGTAATGTAAAAGTAAAGGAACACAATTACCCGTCTTTCCTCCCCGAGGTCCTCTAGGAACCAAGCGAGAGTACTTATACACATAGTGAAAAGGATACGGTGAGCTTTTGCTCTCAGTTCATGTCAGTATCAGTTGTTGCGGCCGACTTCAAATCATCCCCTTATCACGCCAAATGGGTGTACTCCGGATGTACCCCGAAATCCTACGACCTAACTCTCCGAGGAAGTCTAGCCCCCAAGCGAGAGAGGGAATTAGATAATGGTAGTCACGGTTGCACCAGCAAGCCCAATGCCGCCCGGTGTGCGTGAACGCTACCACGCCAGAATGAAAGGTTGCAATCTTGTATGCAATGCACATTTATGACATGTAATGTATCACATTAGGAGGACAACAAAGTAGGTTGCCTCCGAGTAGTCACAAGATTGCACATTGACCATTAACCACGCGAGGCACGATATGACAAGTAAATTCACTTGAAAAGCACATGGAGTTATATGAACATTAAATGGGCAGCCATGTAACGCACATAAATCAAGTCATATAACTCATTTCAAAGTTCACGTAATCAAATAATAAGATTATTCATCATGCAACGACATCTACGTGGGACCGGGTGCAAGAAAAGCCTACTTATCAACATGTAATCATCGAAATCATATTTAGGGCTACAAGGGAAACTATGGGCAGCCTACTAAACACATAATCAAACACAATATCCATAGGATCAACACTTAGCGAGTTTACCTAGTTACTAGGGTTTCAATTCGTGTTTACCCGTGCGATTAAGCCCTAAGTTGTCACGTGATTAAACTCAAGCCATGCATCGATTAATTCAAACACCCTCAAGTATTCAAAACAGTCCACACAACATCCCAATACCACAATCCCAAGAATTTAATGCAACAAGAGATGCTACAATAATTTTGCTAAGCATATCACTAGATGAAAACCTTACTGCAATGGACTGTTTTCTCACAATCATTGAGACAAGCAAAAAAACTCCAATTCCAGTGACCAAGATGACAAATTAAATCTTAATGAGGGAACTAAATTCAGAAACAAACCTCGCATAATTTGGAGTTCGGGTTCAAGAGTTATAGCCAAAACAGTGAGACTACACAAAACTGTCCAGATTTGCACACATTTCAATACTTGTCGTTTGAGAGGGCCTTAGGGTCAGATTTAGCCTTAGTCCATTTCTGACAAAAATGTCCAGAACTGAAAAATATATTAGCATATCAAATTTCATGCATTTTGGATGTCATTTACTAAGTCAAAACTGGTTCGTTCTACAAGGTCAGTGAATCTGCCAAAACCTGCTTCATTTTTCCAGACTTTCCAAATTTGGACACATTTTAATATTTTGCCATTTTGAGGACCTTAGATTCAAAATTAGCTTTGGCCTATTTCTGTGAAAAATGCTCAGAACTGGAAAAACTAGTTACCTTCCAATTTTCACTCATTTTCAACATCTTGTACCTATTCAAAATCACCTCGAACCAACAAGGCAGAAGGCTGTCACATACCCGATTTCATCTATCATCACATTCTAGCCAAATATCTTGCCATGCATGTTTATAAAAGCTCAAGAACACACATGTGTCTCAAGTACAGAAGTAAAGATAGACATTTAAGAGAATGCATGTGGTTTTTGAAATATTTTCAAGAAGTTTTAGCCCTCACCTTTGCAAGACAACAAAGATGATGCACAAACTCTTGGTGAAGCACAAAGTTGATCTTTTCCTTGCTTAGCCGAGAGACAACTTGGGATTTCTCTAATTTCCTAGCTAAGTTACCATGTTCTTAGTAGGTGCATGTGGTTAGAACAAGAAGAAGAGAAATGGAAGCTAACAAACTCACCTAAACCGAAATGGATGTGCTAAAGGCTTGCATGTGTACTTCTTTGCTCCTAGTTTTGTTTGGTCGAGCTCCTTAAGCTTCTTGCATGTCTTGATGAACCATTGAGTGATGAAGATAAGCTATGGAGTGTAGAAACTCAGCCAAGGCCGAGAGAGAGAGAGAGAAGAATGAGAGGGAGAGAGAATAATGAGAGGAAATGAAGGAAAAATAAAAGATTTGCAAAGTTTGAAGCATATGTTGGCCTTGAGCTTGTAAATTTCAGATTTGTGTCTTCAAGAAGCACAATTTGAATCATCCTAGCATGGACATATGCATGTGTCGAGATTTTGGGTGCATTGGGTAGGGTTTTGGGTTATTTTTTTTTATTGCTTTGAGTCATAGATTGTCATAGGATGTCTAGATTTAATTTTGAATTATGCAAGCAAGCACAAATGCACACAAAGTGGTCGGCCAAGGCATTGCAAGAATCTGAAATTTTTGTCTTGGTTGACCAATATTTTAATTGTGTTTTTGGGATATGCAAGGAATAAGGAATAAGGAATAAAGAATGTCTAGCTTTTTGTGAGATTTTGTCTTCTAATGGGTTGAATTAGCAATTTAATATTAGTTAGTGGGATTTGTAGGATTAACTAATGATCTAGTGCTTCGTGTAAGATGCTTTCTTGATTAACGTGTGGGCACGCTTTTCTAGGTTTAGAGCACGCACTACGAGACAAGGCACGAACTACGAGATGAATGCATGTTTCCCAAGCAAATGCACGCAACCCTAAATGTATGCACGTAATTCAATACAAGGCACACAAAACGAAAAACAATTCTTAAACCTAGGTCAAGGCACGCAAATCTAGGTTAGGGCATACGAAACGAGGTATCGCACGCAAATCGAGGTTGGGTCACGCCCCAACCCGACCCATAGAGGTTAGACTAGGGTGTGATCTTAACATTCAAGTCAAATCACGTACTTAATCTTTCATGAAAGCTTAACACTTAACGTTTTAACCTAAGCTCTACAAATTCTCCCGAAAACCGGCAGCATAACGACTGTAATTGGGCTCTTTAGTTTGACCTAATTTTCTAAAGGCCTCAGAACTTTCAATCTCAAATTCATTTCCAACTAAGATTACTATTTATCATCAATTGAAACGCCCACTAGTTATCTTGGAGTCTCGTTTGATTAATAACCTAGCATGATACTATGTCTCGTTTGTTTGTTAATCCTTATTACAAAAGTACCTGTTGACCTTAGCTTACCAAAGAGTACCTGCTTAAGATTAGATAGATTCATTTACTTAATCCATTACCTGATATTTCATAAGCCTGTGATAGATACAATACTATTCAGTAGCGATAGCAAAAACGACCGTAAGAGTGTCTACCTAGTTATGAGCAGTACAAGCCAAAATTAGACCCCAAATTACAATGGGGGTCATTTAAAATACAACAACAAGAAACATAAGAAATAGTCTTCAAGCAACATATCGTCCACAAAATGACCATAGTCAAGTAAGGCACGTAGGGCAAGCAATCATTCCAAAGAATCATCAAAAGGCACGTTGTGCTCGGGTACCTGTTCCTGGTCTTCTTCACCTGAGATGATAAAATAGGGTGAGTCCTTATGAACTCAGCGAGGGGCAAACGAGAAATAAGTTTTGAAACTCATTTTCCGGTTCAACTTATGAAAACCCTTTGCAAGCATGACATATATATCACAAGTAAGTACATAATGTAATATGACAGTAAAAGAACACAATTACCCGTCTTTCCTCCCCGAGGTCCTCTAGGAACCAAGCGAGAGTACTTATACACATAGTGAAAAGGATACGGTGAGCTTTTGTTCTCAGTTCATTTCCAGCATCAGTTGTTGCGGCCGACTTCAAATCATCCCCTTATCACGCCAAATGGGTGTACTCCGGATGTACCCCGAAATCCTACGACCCAACTCTCCGAGGAAGTTTAGCCCCCAAGCGAGAGAGGGAATTGGACAATGGTAGTCACGGTTGCACCGGCAAGCCCGATGCCGCCCGGTGTACGTGAACGCTACTACGCCAGAATGAAAGGTTGCAACCTTGTATGAATGCACATTTATGACATTTAATATATCACATTTGGAGGTCAACAAAATAGGTTGCCTCCGAGCAGTCATAAGATTGCATATTGACAAGTAAATAAGCGAGGCACGATATGACGGGCAATTTCACTTATAAAGCACATGGAGTTATATGAGTATTAAACGGGCAGCCATGTAATGCATGTAAATCAAGTCATATAACTCACTTCGAAGTTCACGTAATCAAATAACAAGATGATTCAACATGCAACGATATCTACGTGGATTCGTGTGCCAGAAAGGCCTACTAATCAACAAGTAATTATCGAAATCATGTTTAGGGCTATGAGGGCAACTACGGGCAGCCTACTAATTACATAATTAAACACGATATTCGTAGGATCAACACTTAGCGAATTTACCTAGTCACTAGGGTTTCAATTCGTGCTTATCCGTGCGATTAAGCCCCAAGTCATCTCGTAATTAAACTCAAGCCACGCATTGATTAGTTCATACACCCTCAAGAATTCAAAACAGTCCACACAACATCCAAATGCCACAATCTCAAGCATTTAATACAACAAGAGAAGCTACAATAATTTTTCTAAGCATTTCACTAAGTGAAACCCTCACTGCAATGGACTGTTTTCTCACAATCATTAAGACAAGTAAACAATCTCCAATTCCAGTGAATAAGATGTCAAATTAAAGCTTCAGGGGTGAACTAAATTCAGAAACAACCTCGCATCATTTGGAGTTCGGGTTCAATAGTTATAGCCAAAACAGTGAGACTGCACAAAACTGTCCAGATTTGCACACATTTCAATACTTGTCATTTTTGAGGGCCTTAGGGTCAGATTTAGCCTTAGTCCATTTCTGACAAAAATGTCCAGAACTGAAACCTATAGCAACACACCAAATTTCATGTATTTTGGATATCATTTACTAAGTAAAAACTGGTTCGTTCTACAAGGTTAGTGAATCTGCCAAAATCTGCTTCATTTTTCCAGACTTTCCAGATTTGGACACATTTTGATAATTTGCCATTTTGAGTACCTTAGATTCAAAATTAGCTTTGGCCTATTTCTGTGGAAAATTCTCAGAACTGGAAAAACTAGGTACCTACCAATTTTCATGCATTTTAAACATCATTTACCTGGTCAAAATTACCTCGCACCAACAAGGCAGAAAGCTGTCACATACCTGATTTCATCTATCATCACATTCTAGCCAAATATCTTGCCATGCATGTTTACAAAAGCTCATGAACACACATAAATCACAAGTACAGAAGTAAAGATAGACATTTAAGCGCATGCATGTGGTTTTTTGAAAGATTTTCAAGAAGTTTTAGCCCTCACCTTAGCAAGACAACAAAGAGATGCACAAACTCTTGATGAAGCACAATGTCGAGCCTTTTCCTTGCTTAGCCGAGAGACAACTTGGGATTTCTCTAATTTCCTAGCTAAGTTACCATGTTCTAAGTAGGTGCATGTGGTTAGAACAAGAAGAAAATGAAATGGGAGCTAACAAACTCACCTAAGCCGAAATGGAGGTTCAAAGAGCTTGCATAGCATGTGTGTCTTTTGCACTCTAGCTTTGCTTGGTCGAGTTCCTTGGTTGCTTGGAAGTCTTGAAGAGCCTTAGGATGAAGAACTTAGCTATAGAGTCTAGAAGATTCAGCTACGTCCGAGAGAGGGAGAGAAGAATGACAGGGAGAGAAAATGAGAGAAAGAGAAAATATGAGAAAGAAAATGAATGGCTTAGCATTTTGGTCATCCATATGCTTGTACAATCTGATTTTTGTGTTGTCTTTTGAATGTTATTTGGATTGTTGGTAGACAAGGGTGATGTGGCCGAGATGGGTGGCTTAGTAGTTAGCAAAGTGTGGCTTTGGTGCAAGCAAAAGGTATGACAATGTGAAGACTTTGTCTTAAGCATGCTTGGTTAAAATAATTTTTGTTCAAACTTGGCTCAAAGCCCTTGGTTTGGCCGACCCTATGAGCATCAAGATCTGAATTTTTTGTTTGTTCAAGGCTTATTTTATTGTGTGTTTGGGAAGTGCAAAAGAATAAAGAATAAAGAATAAAGAATAAAGAATAAGAATGTCTAGCTTTTTGTGAGATTTCGTCTTCTAGTGAGTTGACTTAGCATTTTAATATTAGTTAGTGGAGTTTGTAGGATTAATTAATGATCTAGTGCTTCGTGTAAGATGCTTTCTTGATTAGCGTGAGGACACGCTTTCCTAGGTTTAGGGCACGCACTACGAGGTAAGGCACGAACTACGAGATGAATGCACGTTTCCCAAGCAAATGCACGCAACCCTAAATGTATGCACGTAATTCAATACAAGGCACACAAAACGAAACACAATTCTTAAACCTAAGTCAAGGCCCACAAAACGAAACACAATTCTTAAACCTAGGTCAAGGCACGCAAATCTAGGTTAGGGCACACGGAATGAGGTATCGCACGCAAATCGAGGTCGGGCCTCACATCCTCCCCTCCTTAAAAGAATTTCGTCCCGAAATTCAATATTACCTTTGAAATAAAGCTGGATACTGTTGCTCCATCTGGTCTCGCCTTTCCCACGTTGCTTCTTCAACTCCATGATGATCCCACAACACTTTCACCATCGGTATAGATTTGCTGCGCAGCTCCCGATCTTGCTGGTCTAGGATCCGAATGGGCTTCTCTTCATAAGACAAGTTCTCCCGAAGCTGTAACGGCTCTGGCTCCAAGATATGCGATGGATCAGGGTGATACTTCCGCAGCATCGAAACATGAAAGACGTCGTGAATATTGGAGAGGTTTTGGGGTAGTGCCAGGCGATACGCCAATTTGCCAACCTTCTCAATTATCTCAAATGGTCCTACAAACCTCGGGCTCAACTTTCCACCCTTGCCGTGTTTAATCAGTCCCCTCCGAGGTGATATCTTCAAGAACACCTTGTCGCCGACCTCAAACTCTAGGCTCCGTCTACGTCGGTTTGCATAACTCTTTTGCCTGCTCTGGGCGGTAAGCATCCGTTTTCGGATAAGGTGGATATTATCAATAGTCTTCATAAGTTCAAGTAGAAGGGTCGGGTCAAAAGTCTTCGTCTCACCTACTTCATCCCAGTAAATTGGGGATCGACACTTACGTCCATAGAATGCCTCAAATGGGGCGATCCCGATAGTAGCCTGATAACTGTTATTATAAGCGAATTCCACTAGAGACATGTATTTCTCCCAACATTTCCCGAAGTCTAAAACACACGCCCTCAGCATATCCTCCAGAATCTGAATAGTTCTCTCAGATTGTCCATCGGTCTGAGGGTGATAAGCCGTGCTGAAACTCAACTTCGTTCCCAAAGCTTCTTGCAATCTTTTCCAAAATCGGGAAGTAAAACGAGGATCCCTATCCGATACAATACTCACAGGCATCCCGTGTAATCTTACAATCTCCGCCACATACATATCTCCCAACTTCTTAGGACTATCCTCCTTGTTCATTGGTAAGAAGTGCGCTGACTTAGTCAATCTATCTATTATGACCCAAACGGCGTCATGACCTTTTTGTGACCTGGGCAGGTCCATAACAAAGTCCATAGTTATATGTTCCCATTTCCATTGAGGAATCTCCAACGGCTGAAGTAAACATACTGGTCGTTGATGTTCCGCTTTGATTCTCTGGCAAGTCAAACACCGTGCCACAAACTCCGCAATCTCTCTTTTCATATTATTCCACCAATAGTGTTGCTTCAAATCCCGGTACATCTTTGTTCCGCCGGGGTGAATAGTGTATCTTGAATTATGGGCTTCTTCAAGAATCTTCTTTTTCAACTCTGGCTCATTAGGAACACAAATCTGATTCCTAAACCTCCAAATACCATCATCATGAAACTTGAAATCTGTGTTGCTTTCTTTAATCTTCTGAAATTGTTGGCCCTTCTGTTGAGCCTCTCATAAATCAGACAACAAGGTCGATTGAACTTGTGTAGTGGCAAAAAGTAACCCTTTTCGAGTCAATTGTGGTTTCCACAAGAATGCTTCCTCCAACAACTCCTGCACCTTAACTTCCAGTTTTGCCATGCTCGCTTTTCTACTTAAGGCATCTGCAACTACATTTGCTTTACCGGGCACATAATTGATTGTGCAGTTATAATCATCCAAAAGCTCCATCCACCATCTTTGCCTCATGTTCAACTCTTTTTGTGAGAACAAGTATTTCAAGCTCTTGTGATCAGTAAACACCTCGAACTTGTTACCCCAGAGATAGTGCCTCCATTTCTTGAGTGCAAACACAATAGCCGCTAACTCCAAATCATGCGTTGGGTAGTTCAATTTATACGGCTTCGGTTTTCTAGAAGCATACGCAATCACTCTACCATTTTGCATCAACACACAACCCAGTCCTTCTTTCGAAGCATCGCTATAGATTACAAAACATTGACTCCCTTCAGGCAATGCAAGAACAGGTGCGGTAGTCAATCTTTTCTTCAATTCTTGGAAACTGTTCTCACACTTGTCATGCCATACGAACTTTGTTTTCTTCTGAGTGAGCTTTGTAAGCGGTCCCACGATCTTATAGAAATCCTTCAATAACCTCCGATAATAGTCGGCCAGACCAAGAAAACTCTGAACCTCCGTAACGTTTTCCGGCTTCTTCCAAGACATCACCGCTTCTATCTTTGCTGGATCCACCGTTATTCCCTCTTGGGATATGATGTGCCCCAAAAATGCAATCTGCTGCAACCAAAACTCGCACTTGCTAAACTTTGCATACAATTGATGCTCTCGAAGTTTCTGCAGTACCAACTGCAGATGTTGTTCATGCTCAGTCATGGATTTCGAGTATACTAAAATATCATCAATGAAGATCACCACAAATTGGTCCAAGTAAGGTTGAAACACCCTGTGCATCAAGTCCATGAAAGCTGCAGGGGCATTAGTTAGCCCAAATGACATTACCACATATTCATAATGCCCATATCTCGTCCTGAAAGTCGTTTTAGGCACATCCTCTTTTTTGATAATTAACTGATAGTACCATTACCTCAAGTCGAGCTTCGAATACACTTTGGCTCCTTGAAGTTGATTAAATAACTCGTCGATCAGTGGAAGTGGGTATTTATTCTTGACTGTCACTTGGTTCAATCCTCGGTAATCGATGCATAGCCTCAACGTTCCGTCTTTCTTCTTTACAAATAGGATGGTGCACCCCATGGAGAAGAACTTGGTTGAACAAACCCCTTCTTCAACAATCCTTGCAAGTGGTCCTTCAATTCTTGTAGCTCGGTTGGTGCCATACGATAGGGAGCTTTAGATATCTGTTGGGTGCCAGGAAGTAATTCTATAATGAACTTGATCTCCCGATTTGGGGGTAAACTGGGCAATTCTTCGGGAAACACATCTGCATAGTCTTTGATCACTGGCATCTCTTCCAACTTAGCTTTGTCCGACGGCTTGTTGATGAGGTAAGCTAAGTATCTACTACATCCCTTTCTCAAGGACTTCACTGCTTTCGTAGATGAAATGATGGAACTCCCGGTGAAGTCTCTTTGACCCATTACCTCCAGTATTGGTTGACCAGGTATCCAGAATGTTACAATCTTCGTCCGGCAATCTAGTTGGGCATGATGCTTTGCCAACCAGTCCATCCCTAAAATGACTTCATAGTCTCGAAAGGGTAATACGATAAGATTGGCTGAGAATTTCCTATCCTTAATTTGGATTTTACATGCTTTACAAGCTGAGCTAGTAACAAGTTTAGAACCCATCGGAGTACCAACTTCTACTTCGTAAGGCAAACATACAACTTTCAGTTTCACGCGTTGCACACATAAGGGAGTAATAAATGAATGAGTAGCACCTGGATCAATTAGCACCCTAACAGGTTGACTCAGTATGAAGAATGTACCTTCAACAATAGCGGTCTCCTCTGGAAGCTCCTCGCACTCAATAGCATAAGCTCGAGCCTGAACTCTAGGAACTAGAGTCTTGCCTCTACCAGCTGGTTTAACTTGATTTTTTCCTGCTTGCCATTTAGGGCAATCCTTGATCTGATACTGATCACTGCCACACCGCACACATCGTCCTGACTTCTTCCAGCATTGGGCCTCGGTATGCCCCTTCTTGTCACAATAAGAACAGTTGATAGACTGAGTAGCAGGTGAACTACCTGTGGATCCGCGGGTGGAAGAGGCTGATGGTGCTTTAGTCGGGCCACGGTTAATAACTGGTCTGTTTTGGCTCTGGCCCTGACTACGACTCTGGCTCTGGAATTTCCTCTGTTGACCTGAAGGCTGGTATGGTTTCTTGTTCGGCTGACTTGAACCGGCTCTATCAAGTTTTCTCTTCTCAACTCGGGAAGCAGCAGCAAAGAGAGCAGAATAGGTATCGAAGTCATGCGAAGCCAACTGGTCCTGAATCTCTGGCCTCAATCCAGTCGTAAATTTCCACATCTTCGCCTCAGGAGTACTGACCATGTATTGAGCATAGCGGGACAGTCAGTCAAAACGAGCCTCGTACTGGGCCACCGTCATGTTACCCTGGTTCAAGTGCATGAATTCCTCAATCCGCCTCTGCCTGGAAACTGCAGGTTCATATTTCTCCTTGAATGCTTTAATGAAATTATCCCACAAGCGAGGTGTATGATCAGTTTCCCACAGTGCCTCCACAGTGTGCCACCAATGCTTAGCATCCCTGTGCAACAGAAACACAGCAAACTCCACATTTTCTTCATCAGTATAGTCAAGTGGCCTGAAAATCCTCTCGATCTCAGACAGCCAAGCCTCTGCTTTTTCATCATCAGCTTCCCCGTGGAATTTGGACGGGCGAAAGTCAAGGAACTCCCTCATTCTGCTATGTCTCCCATGGTTACCATCATTCCTGTTGTTGTTGTTTGCTTCACGTGCATCTTGACGTTCCATCACTCGCGATGCACGATCCATGGCATTCGCCATCATATTAAACATAGCTATGCCGGGATTAGTTTGATAAGCATCTCCGGTCTCTTGGGGCTCACCGCTCCTATTAGTAGTGCGGGTACTAGGGCCAGCCATCTATAGGCATAGATTACGATACACAATTTATTGAAATACGACAGGACAAGAATTTAATGCATAAGATATACAACATATAATTTTACATAAACACATAGTTCTAGAAACAGTTAAGACAAGTTATTCACATAAGCACAAAGAACATAGAAGGCATAATTAACATTATCACACAATAACATATAAACAAGTCATCCTAATTACTTTAGGGCTTCTACCCATGGTCCGAGAGTTAAACCTGGCTTAAGCAATCTAAGCTCTGATACCATTCTTTCTATAAGGTGTCATGCCCCAACCCGGCCTATAAAGGTTAGACTAAGTTGTGATCTAAACATTCAAGTCATATCTCGTACTTAATCATTCATGAAAGTTTAACACTTAACGTTTTAGCCTAAACTCCACAATTTTTCAGAAAATCGGCAGTGTAACGGCTGTAATTGGGCTCTTTGGTTTGACCTAATTCTCTAAACGCCTCAAAATTTCCAATCTCCATTTCATTTCCAACTAAGATTGCTATTTATGACCAATCGAAACGCCTACCAGTTATCTCGAAGTCTCGTTTGATTAATAACCTAGCATGATACTATATCTCATTTGTTTGTTAATCCTCGTTACAAAAGCACCTGTTGGTCTTAGCTTAACAATGAGTACCTGCTTAAGATTGGTTAGGTTCATTTTACTTAGTCCTTACCTGATACTTCCTAATCCTATGATATATACTAGCCAATAACGATAGCAAAAACGACCATAGTAGTGTCTATCTAGTTATTATCAGTACAAGCCAAAATTAGACCCGAAATTATAACGGGGGTCTTTTACATTACAACAACAAGCATCATAAGAAATGAAATAGTCTTCAAGCAACATATTGTTCACAAAATGGCCATAGTCAAGCAAGGAACGTAGGGCAAGCAATCATTCCAAGGAATCATCATTAGGCACGTCGTCCTCGGGTACCTGTTCTTGGTCTTCTTCACCTGAGATGATAAAAGAGGGTGAGTCCTTATGAACTCAGCGAGGGGGAACGAGAAATAAGTTTTGAAACTCATTTTCCGGTTCAACTTATGAAAACCCTTTTTGCAAGCATGAATATATCACAAGTACATAACGTAATGTAAAAGTAAAGGAGCACAATTACCCGTCTTTCCTCCCCGATGTCCTCTAGGAACCAAGCGAAAGTACTTATACACATAGTGAAAAGGATACGGTGAGCTTTTGCTCTCAGTTCATATCAGTGTCAGTTGTTGCGGCCGACTTCAAATTATCCCTTTATCACGCCAAATGGGTGTACTCCGGATGTACCCCAAAATCCTACGACCTAACTCTCTGAGGAAGTCTAGCCCCCAAGCGAGAGAGGAAATTGGACAATGGTAGTCACGGTTGCACCGGCAAGCCCGATGCTGCCCGGTGTGCATGAACGCTACCACGCCAGAATGAAAGGTTGCAACCTTGTATGCAATGCACATTTATGACATGTTATATATATCACATTAGGAGGACAACAAAGTAGGTTGCCTTTGAGCAGTCATAAGATTGCACATTGACAGTTAAACAAGCGAGGCACGATATGACAAGTAAATTCACTTGAAAAGCACATTGAGTTATACGAACATTAAACGGGCAGCCATGTAACACACGTAAATCAAGTCATATAACTCATTTCAAAGTTCACATAATCAAATAATAAGATTATTCATCATGCAACGACATCTACGTGGGACCGGGTGCAAGAAAAGCCTACTTATCAATATGTAATCATCGAAATCATATTTAGGGCTACAAGGGCAGCTACGGGCAGCCTGCTAAACACATAATTAAACACAATATCCATAGGATCAACACTTAGCGAGTTTACCTAGTTACTAGGGTTCCAATTCGTGTTTACCCGTGCGATTAAGCCCTAAGTTGTCATGTGATTAAACTCAAGCCATGCATCGATTAATTCAAGCACCGTCAAGTATTCAAAACAGTCCACACAACATCCCAATACCACAATCCCAAGCATTTAATGCAACAAGAGATGCTACAATAATTTTGCTAAGCATATCACTAGATGAAAACCTTACTGCAATGGAATGTTTTCTCACAATCATTGAGACAAGCAAAAAAACTCCAATTCTAGTGACCAAGATGTCAAATTAAAGCTTAAGGAGTGAACTAAATTCAGAAACAAACCTCGCATCATTTGGAGTTCGGGTTCAAGAGTTATAGCCAAAACAGTGAGACTACACAAAACTGTCCAGATTTGCACACATTTCAATACTTGTCGTGTTTGAGGGCCTTAGGGTCAGATTTAGCCTTAGTCCATTTCTGACAAAAATGTCCAGAACTGAAACATCTATCAGCATACCAAATTTCATGCATTTTTTATGTCATTTACTAAGTCAAAACTGGTTCGTTCTACAAGGTCAGTGAATCTGCCAAAACCTGCTTCATTTTTCCAGACTTTTCAGATTTGGACACATTTTAATATTTTGCCATTTTAAGGACCTTAGATTCAAAATTAGCTTTGGCCTATTTCTGCAAAAAATGCTCAGAACCGGAAAAAATAGTTACCTACCAAGTTTCACACATTTTCAACATCTTTTACCTAGTTAAAAAGCACCTCGAACCAACAAGGCACAAGGCTGTCACATACCCAATTTCATCTATCATCACATTCTAGCCAAATATCTTGCCATGCATGTTTATAAAAGCTCATGAACACACATGTATATCAAGTACAGAAGTAAAGATAGACATTTAAGGGCATGCATGTGGTTTTTGAAAGATTTTCAAGAAGTTTTAGCCCTCACCTTAGCAAGACAACAAAGATGATGCACAAACTCTTGGTGAAGCACAAAGTTGATCTTTTCCTTGCTTAGCCGAGAGACAACTTGGGATTTCTCTAATTTCCTAGCTAAGTTACCATGTTCTTAGTAGGTGCATGTGGTTAGAACAAGAAGAAGAGAAATGGAAGCTAACAAACTCACCTAAACCGAAATGGATGTGCTAAAGGCTTGCATGTGTGCTTCTTTGCTCCTAGTTATGTTTGGTCGAGCTCCTTAAGCTTCTTGCATGTCTTGATGAACCATTGAGTGATGAAGATAAGCTATGGAGTGTAGAAACTCAGCCAAGGCAGAGAGAGAGAGAGAGAGAAGAATGAGAGGGAGAGAGAAGAATGAGAGGAAATGAGAGAAAATGAAGGAAAAATAAAAGCTTTGCAAAGTTTGAAGCATATGTCGCCCTTGAGCTTGTAAATTTCAGATTTGTGTCTTCAAGAAGCACAATTTGAATCATCCTAGCATGGACATATACATGTGTCGACATTTTGGGTGCATTGGGTAGGGTTTTGAGTTATTTTTTTATTGCTTTGAGTCATAGATTGTCATAGGATGTCTAGATTTAATTTTGAATTATGCAAGCAAGCACAAATGCACACAAAGTGGTCGGCCAAGGCATTGCAAGAATCTGAATTTTTTGTCTTGGTTGAGCAATATTTTAATTGTGTTTTTGGGATATGCAAGGAATAAGGAATAAGGAATAAAGAATGTCTAGCTTTTTGTGAGATTTTGTCTTCTAATGGGTTGAATTAGCAATTTAATATTAGTTAGTGGGATTTGTAGGATTAACTAATGATCTAGTGCTTCGTGTAAGATGCTTTCTTGATTAACGTGTGGGCACGCTTTCCTAGGTTTAGAGCACGCACTACGAGGCAAGGCACGAACTACGAGATGAATGCACGTTTCCCAAGCAAATGCACGCAACCCTAAATGCATGCACGTAATTCAATACAAGGCACACAAAACTAAACACAATTCTTAAACCTAGGTCAAGGCATGTAAATCTAGGTTAGGGCACACGGACCGAGGTATCGCACGCAAATCGAGATTGGGTCACGCCCCAACCCAACCCATAGAGGTTAGACTAGGGTGTGATCTAAACATTCAAGTCAAATTACGTACTTAATCTTTCATGAAAGCTTAACACTTAACGTTTTAACCTAAGCTCCACAAATTCTCCGAAAAACCGGCAGCATAACGACTGTAATTGGGCTCTTTAGTTTGACCTAATTTTTTAAAGGCCTCAGAATTTTCAATCTCAAATTCATTTCCAACTAAGATTACTATTTATCATCAATTGAAACGCCCACTAGTTATCTTGGAGTCTCGTTTGATTAATAACCTAGCATGATACTATGTCTCGTTTGTTTGTTAATCCTTGTTACAAAAGTACCTATTGACCTTAGCTTACCAAAGAGTACCTGCTTAAGATTAGATAGATTCATTTACTTAATCCATTACTTGATACTTTATAAGCCTGTGATAGATACGATACTAGCCAGTAGCGATAGCAAAAACGACCGTAAGAGTGTCTAACTAGTTATGAGCAGTACAAGCCAAAATTAGACCCCAAATTACAACGGTGTTCATTTACAATACAACAACAAGAAACATAAGAAATAGTCTTCAAGCAACATATCGTCCACAAAATGACCATAGTCAAGTAAGGCACATAGGGCAAGCAATCATTCCAAAGAATCATCAAAAGGCACGTTGTCCTCGAGTACCTGTTCCTGGTCTTCTTCACCTGAGATGATAAAAGAGGGTGAGTCCTTATGAACTCAGTGAGGGGAAAACAAGAAATAAGTTTTAAAACTTATTTTCCGGTTCAACTTATGAAAACCCTTTGCAAGCATGACATATATATCACAAGTAAGTACATAATGTAATATAACAGTAAAAGAACACAATTACCCGTCTTTCTTCCCCGAGGTCCTCTAGGAACCAAGCGAGAGTACTTATACACATAGTGAAAAGGATACGGTGAGCTTTTGCTCTAAGTTCATTTCTAGCATCAGTTGTTGCGGCCGACTTCAAATCATCCCCTTATCATACCAAATGGGTGTACTCCGGATGTACCCCGAAATCCTACGACCCAACTCTCCGAGGAAGTCTAGCCCCCAAGCGAGAGAGAGAATTGGACAATGGTAGTCACGGTTGCACCGGCAAGCTCGATGCCGCCCGGTGTGCGTGAACGCTACCACGCCAGAATGAAAGGTTGCAACCTTGTATGAATGCACATTTATGACATTTAATATATCACATTTGAAGGTCAACAAAGTAGGTTGCCTTCGAGCAGTCATAAGATTGCACATTGACAAGTAAACAAGTGAGGCACGATATGACATGCAATTTCAATTATAAAGCACATGAAGTTATATAAGTATTAAACGGGCAGCCATGTAACGCATGTAAATCAAGTCATATAACTCACTTCGAAGTTCACGTAATCAAATAACAAGATGATTCAACATGCAACGATATCTACGTGGATCCGTGTGCCAGAAAGTCCTACTTATCAACATGTAATCATTGAAATCATGTTTAGGGCTATGAGGGCAACTACGGGCAGCCTACTAATTACATAATTAAACACGATATTCGTAGGATCAACACTTAGCGAATTTACCTAGTCACTAGGGTTTCAATTCGTGCTTATCCGTGCGATTAAGCCCCAAGTCATCTCGTAATTAAACTCAAGCCACGCATTGATTAGTTCATAAACCCTCAAGTATTCAAAACAGTCCACACAACATTCAAATGCCACAATCTCAAGCATTTAATACAACAAGAGAAGCTACAATAATTTTTCTAAGCATTTCACTAAGTGAAACCCTCACTGCAATGGACTGTTTTCTCACAATCATTAAGACAAGTAAAAAATCTCAAATTCCACTGAATAAGATGTCAAATTAAAGCTTAAGGGGTGAACTAAATTCAAAAACAACCTCGCATCATTTGGAGTTCGGGTTCAATAGTTATAGCCAAAACAGTGAGACTGCACAAAACTATCCAGATTTGCACACATTTCAATACTTGTCATTTTTGAGGGCCTTAGGGTCAGATTTAGCCTTAGTTCATTTCTGACAAAAATGTACAGAACTGAAAAATATAGCAGTACACAAAATTTCATGAATTTTGGATATCATTTACTAAGTCAAAACTGGTTCGTTCTACAAGGTCAGTGAATCTGCCAAAACCTGCTTCATTTTTTCAGACTTTCCAGATTTGGACACATTTTGATTATTTGCCATTTTGAGGACCTTAGATTCAAAATTAGCTGTGGAAAATGCTCAGAACTGGCAAAACTAGGTGCCTACCAATTTTCACGCATTGTCAACATCATTTACCTGGTCAAAATCACCTCGCACCAACAAGGCAGAAAGCTGTCACATACCCGATTTCATCTATCATCACATTCTAGCCAAATATCTTGCCATGCATGTTTACAAAAACTCATGAACACATATAAATCACAAGTACAGAAGTAAAGATAGACATTTAAGCGCATGCATGTGGTTTTTTGAAAGATTTTCAAGAAGTTTTAGCCCTCACCTTAGCAAGACAACAAAGAGATGCACAAACTCTTGATGAAGCACAATGTCGAGCCTTTTCCTTGCTTAGCCGAGAGACAACTTGGGATTTCTCTAATTTCCTAGCTAAGTTACCATGTTCTAAGTAGGTGCATGTGGTTAGAACAAGAAGAAAATGAAATGGGAGCTAACAAACTCACCTAAGCCGAAATGGAGGTTCAAAGAGCTTGCATAGCATGTGTGTCTTTTGCACTCTAGCTTTGCTTGGTCGAGTTCCTTGGTTGCTTGGAAGTCTTGAAGAGCCTTAGGATGAAGAACTTAGCTATGGAGTCTACAAGATTCAGCTAGGGCCGAGAGAGAGAGAGAAGAATGAGAGGGAGAGAAAATGGGAAAAAGAGAAAATGTGAGAAAGAAAATGAAAGGCTTAGCATTTTGGTCGGCCATATGCTTGTACAATCTGATTTTTGTGTTGTCTTTTGAATGTTATTTGGATTGTTGGTAGACAAGGGTGATGTGGCCGAGATGGGTGGCTTAGTAGTTAGCAAAGTGTGGCTTTGGTGCAAGCAAAAGGTATGACAATGTGAAGACTTTGTCTTAAGCATGCTTGGTTAAAATAATTTTTGTTCAAACTTGGCTCAAAGCCCTTGGTTTGGCCGACCCTATGAGCATCAAGATCTGAATTTTTTGTTTGTTCAAGGCTTATTTTATTGTGTGTTTGGGAAGTGCAAAAGAATAAAGAATAAAGAATAAGAATAAAGAATAAAGAATGTCTAGCTTTTTGTGAGATTTTGTCTTCTAGTGGGTTGAATTAGCAATTTAATATTAGTTAGTGGAGTTTGTAGGATTAATTAATGATCTAGTGTTTCGTGTAAGATGCTTTCTTGATTAGTATGAGGATACGCTTTCCTAGGTTTAGGGCTCGCACTACGAGGTAAGACACGAACTATGAGACGAATGCACGTTTTCCAAGTAAATGCACGCAACCCTAAATGAATGCACGTAATTCAATGCAGGGCACACAAAATGAAACACAATTCTTAAACCTAGGTCAAGGCATGCAAATCTAGGTTACACACGTTATTCGGGGTCGGGCCTCACACGGGCCTCACACAAAATCGAAAGTTTTCATCAGTTTTGGGACACTTTTCTTCTTTTGTGCTGTTTTTCCGTCCCGGATCGTACGTCGTGTGCCACGAAAAGGATGACAACCTAATCTATCACATTTCTATTACCGAATCTCACGGCACTTTAGGCAAGACAACTTCGCTTCACGTAGAGGCTGGGCCAACAAACCGAGGGCGTAGGGCTTGGGACCATGTCTCTGTCGCTCCGGTGTCCATAACTTTTGATCTGTAAGAAGTTACGCGGCGCACAACATACCATTGGAAAGCTCTCCGAGAGCTCTACGACCAGGCAACGAGCCAGCTTTGCTGCACTAGTTTCGGAGCACAAAATCGAATGTTTTCATCTGTTTTGGAATATATTTCTTCTTTTGTGCTGTTCTTCCGTCCCGGATCGTACGTCGTGAGCCACGAAAAGGATGACAACCTAATCCATCGCATTTCTATTACCGAATCCTACGGCACCTTGGGCAACACAACTTCACTTCATGTAGAGGCTGGGCCAGCAAACCGAGGGCGTAGGGCTTGGGACCAGGTCTCCGTCATTCCGGCGCCCATAACTTTTGATCCGTAAGGAGTTACGCGGTGCACATCATATCGTTGGAAAGCTCTCCAAGATCTCTATAATGTCGCAGCATGGCTGCTCATTTGCTCCTATTTTCGGAGTCCAAAATCGAACGTTTTCATCCGTTTTGGGACACTTTTCTACTTTTGCATTGTTTTTCCGTCCCGGATCGTACGTCGTGAGCTGTGTAAAGGGCGACAACCGAATCCATCACATTTCTAGTACCGAATCCCATGGCACCTTTGGCAAGACAACTTCGCTTCACGTAGAGGCTAGGCCCGCAAACCGAGGGTGTGGGGCTCGGGACCAGGTCTCCGTCGTTCTGGTGCCTCTAACTTTTGATCCGTAAGGAGTTACGCGGCGCACAGCATACCGTTGGAAAGCTCTCCAAGAGCACTACGACGGGACAGCAATGCTGCTCCGCTGCGCCTATTTTCGGAGCTGAAAATCGAATGTTTTCATCCATTTTGGGACACTTTTCTTCTTTTGCGCTGTTTTTCGGTCCTTGATCGTACGTCGTGAGCTGCGTAAAGGATGACAACCTAATCCATCACATTTCTATTACCGAATCCCACGGTACCTTGGGCAAGACAACTTCGCTACACGTTGAGGCTGAGCCACCAAACCGAGGTCATGGGGCTTGTGACCAGGTCTCCGTCGCTCCGGTGCCTATAACTTTTGATCCGTAAGGAGTTACGCGGCGCACAGTGTCACGCCCCAACCTGGCCTATAAGGTTAGACTAGGGTGTGAACTAAACATTCAAGTAATATCACGTGCTTAGCTGTTTATGAAGATTTAACACCTAATGATTTAGTCTAAACTCCAAAGTTTTTTCGAAAAACCGGCAGCATAACGGCTGTAATTGGGCTCTTTGGTTTGACCTAATTCTCTAAACGCCTCAATTATTCCAATCATTAATCCAATTCCATTAAGGACTCCTATTTGTCACCAACCGATTTGCCTACTAGTTTATCTTGAAAGTCTCGTTTGGTTAATAAGCCTAACATGATAACTATGTCCCGTTTATTTGTCAATTTCCTATCATGCAAGTACCTATTATCCTTTAGTTTGCAAATGAGCACCTAAGTGAAATTAGATAGAATTAACTTAGTTGATTGTTCATCTAGTGGTTTGAATGCCTACGATAACTACTAATTAAGAAAACAAAAGCAAACAACCAAATAAAAGTTCGTCCGGTTATAGATAGTACAATCCCAGAATTAGACCCAAATTACAACGGGGTCATTTACATCAATAAAATGAATAGTTTGCAATCAAACGCAACATCCATATAGCAACCACTTTCAGGCAAAGCACAAAAGCACGTAGGGACAGGCAATCACTCCAAGGAATCATCGTTAGGCACATCGTCCTTGGGTACCTGTTCTTGATCTTCTTCACCTGAGATGATAAAAGAGGGTGAGTCCTTATGAACTCAGCGAGGGGGAACGAGAAATACGTTTTGAAACTCATTTTCCGGTTCAATTTATGAAAACTCTTTTTGAGAACATGTCACGTATTACAAATAATAAGGTACGCAATTATAAGAAACAAATCGAGTAACAGATACAAAGTAAGGGAACAGAAATACCAGTCTTTCCTCCCCGAGGTTCTCTAGGAACCAAGCGAGAGTACTTACATATAAGTACAGGAACAAGAATACCAGTCTTTCCTCCCCGAGGTTCTCTAGGAACCAAGCGAGAGTACTTATACACATAGTAAAAAGGATACGGTGAGCATTTGCTCTCAATATCAATTTCGATTCATTTGGTGTGGCCGACTTCAATAATCCCCTTATCGCTCCCAATTGGGTATACTCTGGATGTACCCCGAAACCTACGACCCAACTCTCCAAGGGTAGAATGCCAAGCGAGAGAGGGAATTGGACCATGGTAGTCACGGGAGCACCGGCAAGCCCTATGCCGCCCGGCGTTCGTGAAACGCTACCATGCCACAATGAAAGGTTGCAACCTCGTATGCAATGCACATTTATGTCATTTAACATTTCACATTAGGAGGTCAACAAAGTAGGTTGCCTCCGAGCAAGTATATGATCACATTTTGACATATTGGCATATAAGGCATTGTAAGAACATATAATCATTTCATATATCCATTTGAAAGCAATTAAACTTTAACGGGCAGCCAAGTAATCATGTTCAAATAAACCATTGAATATCTTTTAACAATTCACATTAAGAGGACAACAAAGTAGGTTGCCTCCGAGCAATTTCAAGATCACATATTGCCAAGTAAACGAACGAGGCATGCTTGACATGAAATTTCACTTGTAGAACACATAGAGTCATATGAACATTAAACCCGCACCCATGTAACACATGCAAGTCAAGCCATATAACTCATTTCGAAGTCCACGTAATCAAGTGATACGATTATTCAACATGCAATGACATCAATCATGGGTTCGGGTGCAAGAAAAGCTTATTTGTCAACATGCAATGGTCAAAATCACATTTGAAGTTATAAGACATTTACGGGCAGCCCACTAAGCATATAATTCCCACACAATGTCCAATTGATCAATACTTAGCAAAACTACCTAGTCATTAGGGTTTCCATGTCATGTATATTCGTGCAATTTGAGCCTCAACCCAACTCAAAGTCAATCTCAAACCATGCATCATTTAATTCAACATCCTCAAACATTCAAAACATTCCACGCAACATCCCATAGCTATAATCCCAAGCATTTAATTCAACAAGAGGAGTCACAACAATTTTCTAAGCACAACATTAAGTGAAACCCTTACTGCAATAGGCTGTCTTCTCACAATCAATCGGATAAGCAAACAATCTCCAAATTCAGTGAATAATATTTCCAATTAAAGCTTAAGAAGTTAACTAAAATCAGAAACAAACCTTGCATCAATTGGAGTTCGGGATCAATAGATATAGCCGAAAGAGTGGAATCGCACAAAACTGTCCAGATTTGCACACTTTTCAGAAATTGACGTTTTTGAGGTCCTTAGGGTCAGTTTTAGCCTTGGTCCATTTCTGAAAAAATTGTCCAGAACTGAAAAATATAGCAGTACACCAAATTTCATGCATTTTTTACATCATTTACAAAGTCAAATATGCTTCGTTCCACAAGGTCAGTGCATCTGCCAAAACCTGCTTCAGTTTTCCAGATTTCCAGATTTGGTCACATTTTAAAGATTTGCCATTTTGAGGACCTTATAGTCAGAATTAGCTTCGGCCTATTTCTGGGAAAAATGTTCAAAACTGTCCAAACTAGTCACCTACCGATTTTCAAGAATTTTCAACATCATTTTCCTAGCTAAACTTACCTCAAACAGACTGGTCAGAGAACTGTCAACAATTTCGACTTCACCTAGCATCATTTCCAAGCCAAGATCTTGCCATGCATGGTTGTTTAAGCTTATGAACGACCATATAGCTCAAGTACAGAAGCAAATACACACATCTATGAGCATGCATGTGAATTTTTGAAGAGTTTTCAAAAGGTTTTAACCCTCACCTTTGCAATCAACCCAAAAAATGCTCAAAACCTTGTTGAAGCTCAAATCTCTTCTTCTTCTTGCTTAGCCGAGATTCCAACTAGCTTTTCTATATTTTTCCTAGCTTAGTGATCAATCTCTTATCACATGCATAAGGTTAGAACAAGAAGAAAATAAATGGAAGCTTAAAAACTCACCAAGGCCGAAAATGGTGACTCAAAATGCTTGCATGTGTGTTTCTTGCATCCTAGCTTGCTTGGGTGAGTTTCTTTGCTTGTGGTTTGTCTTGATGCACCATAGGATGATGAAGATGAGCTAAGAGGTAGAGAGAACTCAGCCAAAACCGAAATGGAGAGAGAGAGTGAGAGGGAGAGAGAGAAAATGTGAGGAAAGTGAGAGAAATGAGAGAAAAATGAGGCTTTTGCAAAAGTTGATGCATATGTTGGCCTTGGGCATGCAAAAATTCAGATTTGTGTCATCTTTTGAATTGTTTTAACATGTGTGTAAGAGAATGTTGGGTATTTAGGGATTTTAGGTAGAATAGAATATAGGATATGTTTAGAGGTTTGTGAGATTTTGTCTTGTAGTGAGTTTAAAATATAATATTTAGGTGTTAGTGGATTTTGTAGAGATTTGAATTAGGATTATAATAATAGTTAGTGGTGTTTGTAGGATTATTCTATAGTCTAGTGCTTTGTGTAGGATTCTTTATTGATTAGCGTGCGGGCACGCTTTCCCAAGTCTAGGGCACGCACTACGAGACACACATAGAAATCAATACATGGCACGAATCACGAGGTAGACAAGAACTACGAGGTAAGACACGGACTTCAAGACTAATGCACGCAATCCTAGGTGAATGCACGTAAACCAATGCAAGGCACGTAATTCAATGTAATGCACGCAAATCGAGGTACGACTCTTAAACCTAGGTTAAGGTACGCAGTTCAAGGTTAGAGCACACGAAATGAGGTAACGCACGTATATCGAGGTCAGGGCACGTATTTCTAGGTACCGCACGTGAGTCGGGGATTAGGGCACATTATTCTAGGTCAAGGCACGTATGAAGAGGTATGCACGAAAACCAAGACAGGACACGTAATCCAAGGTCGGTCATATAATTAGGGGTCTATGGCACGCAAATCAAGGTAACACACGTTATTCGGGGTCAGGCCTCACATCCTCCCCTCCTTAAAAGAATTTCGTCCCGAAATTCATTCTTGCCTATTGAGGTCATTTAGACAGATTCTGACCCTTGTTATTCTTCCTACTCCGGTTCGTCCCGTGTTTGGTGATCTCTTACCATAACCAATTCACTTCTTATGTTTCTCCAATCATTTAGTTCGGTGTGACCTTTACATTTATAGTTATTTTCTTTGAACGACTCTATTCTCCATTTGATCTTAAGGTCAAGTTCATTAACTAAAGTTAGAGTCTTCAAACATAGTCATCAAAGTTGCATCGGTATTCTAACAATAGAACTGTAACTCCAAAATCATGACTTATGTTGTGTCAATCTCGCTTTCATACCTCAAAAGGAATAGCACAATAATTCCATGATCCTAGGGTGACATACGCTAATTTCAAGATGATAGATCTATATCAGATTTACATATTCTATCAACTAGCTTCAAAATTGTTAACACCTAGGACATACACGTGTTATGGGTCGTTTCCACAATACGACTCTATTTTCAGGAAAAACTCTCCAAACAAACTGATCCATCTCAAATCGTCATCTATCGATGGTATTATAGCCCTTCTTATCTTGCAGGTACATTAGATTAGCAAATCTTCTAATGACTAGTCTCCCGATCATAGGCTCCTATTCACTAACATCCTTTCCCAGCTTCGTTAACCTTCATGCCCGTAATCAAGGAGAAAGACTGTTGAGGTTCATGAAACTCAAACTCTAAGATTTATTAAGTACCACCAATAAATTGCCATTGAAATTGCATGAGTAACTAATCATGTAGCACTAGTTCAACTCTTACAAGTAAAATTCATCAGCTTGTGATCCACAATTTATTTCCTTATTAAAATCTCTATCTTCAAGTCACGAGACTTCAGAATTTTCTTTTAATCTTATCCAAAACTCCTAAGGCGATTAGTTTCAACCTCAAATAAATTCCACTCACCTCAATCCAAGGTTACGTCATACTTAAGAAGACAATGGTCCTACTCATTTAGCGACCTAGTCATTCCTTCGAATACTTAATGCCCGCTAATATATCTTCGACATTAATGTTACCAAGCTGGGTTCATCGCCATGTAGGTGATATCAATGCTCTACTAGGTTACCGACCGTACAACAACAATCCTAGGGCTATAAATGGGTACCAAAATGATCTAGCTCATAAAATACTTATGCGAGATAACTTCAGGGTTGTATCAACATAAGAATTATGATCACGAGGCATCCTTCAACATAACCTAATAGAACTTCAAAACTAATCCACCACTTATTTAACTACCACTACAAGATTCACCCTCTATTCAACGACCACGATTCGAAGTTTGCCAACCGCTTGTTTTTAGAAGTGAAACGGTGCACTTAAATACGGTTGTCTAACAACAGCCTCTTGGGTCATCGTAACTCTAATTCATATCTATCTTAACTATATGAAATCTTACTCTTCTCATTTACATGTTCAACTAGCTAAGAGCATCAAGACTCATTCACCTTAGGTCCTAGGGTTCACCATGAATCATCATGCATACTCACTATTAGCTATTCAGGATTACTAATCATACCCTAACGACTCCACTTTGTAACCGAATGCTTTAATCTCATTTCCATGGTTTATATATTAGGTCCATCGGTAATACTTAGGGATATATGCTTCCTAATATCCTTTAGGGTATCCAAATAACGAGTGTATAAAATGACTTATTTTGCATAATCACAACTAAATCCGAGAGGCACCAAATTAATACCATGATTCTAAATATCACCGATATCCAACTTAGGACCTTTAGCAACGTTAGTCATCTAATGCATAATTCAATACCTTACACTTCTATTCGACCTAACATTTAGGTATAGTCTTCCGAACACGAGTTCTAGTTACGTAAATTTATCGATTCCAACGTCCTTATGTCTTGTTATACTAAAGAATCATCAACCTTGTTAAACTTAGTCTCCAGAGTTGCCTACATGTCTTGAGGTTATCCATTGTTAATTTATTTGAACACACTATTCACGCCTTAATAATCTAACCCCTATCGTCCATTTTCACGAGTTCATCTCTTAATTTCTAGGTCACAATCTTACCATTGAGTGAACTTGAAACTCGTTAGTATACACCTTATTAGGTTCAACGATGCTTAATTCCAATCAAGTAAGGATTCAATCATATAAATAGTCTATTACACCAATTTAAGATATAAGAATTTGATTCAAAGCAGCTCCTAAGTCAAACTTCCATTATATGCATATGAGAATATATACTATTCTACATATTTAATAGTATATTCTTATATCTAAGGAAAGTTGTATGTCCTTAACATTTATTCTTGAACCACAATTAGAAGAACGGTTTAACGGAATCAATAACTTCATAGCTATAAAATTGACAACTTAATCACAGGTATAGGTATTCCAAAAATAAGGAGATAACTTAACCTCAACAATTATACCCGTGCTACGCATTTTATATACATACATATCCAATAATACATACGATCCATTGAGTACCTGTGAAGATGCGAGAAATCTCTAACTGAGCCTTTTCGTTTGTCCTGCACAAATTCACCTCCCTGAAAGTCCTAATCCTAACTGTCTATGTGTGTAAACAGTCATTCACGGTAATATAACATGCACATATATCAAGGAAGGAGTATAAAAGCATGCATGCATTATTGAGGTCACTAACGTGTCGGTGTACATGACACATAACACATATGGTCCACAAAGGCACATGATACTCAATACTTAAAGCAATTAAAGCACATATTAACACATATAAACAAGACATCATAATTACCTTAGGGCTTCTACCCATGGTCCGAGAGTTGAACCCGACTAACGCCTAGTTACTAAACTAGGCTCTGATACCATTATATTATAAGGTGTCACGCCCCAACCTGGCTTATAAGGTTAGACTAGGGTGTGAACTAAACATTCAAGTAATATCACGTGCTTAGCTGTTTATAAAGATTTAACACCTAATGATTTAGTCTAAACTCCAAAGTTTTTTTCGAAAAACCGGCAGCATAACGGCTGTAATTGAGCTCTTTCGTTTGACCTAATTCTTTAAACGCCCCAATTATTCCAATCATTAATCCAATTCCATTAAGGACTCCAATTTGTCACCAACCGATTTGCCTACTAGTTTATCTTGAAAGTCTCGTTTGGTTAATAAGCCTAACATGATAACTATGTCCCGTTTATTTGTCAATTTCCTATCATGCAAGTACCTATTATCCTTTAGTTTGCAAATGAGCACCTAAGTGAAATTAGATAGAATTAACTTAGTTGATTGTTCATCTAGTGGTTTGAATGCCTACGATAACTACTAATTAAGAAAACAAAAGCAAACAACCAAATAAAAGTTCGTCCGGTTATAGATAGTACAATCCCAGAATTAGACCCAAATTACAACGGGGTCATTTACATCAATAAAATGAATAGTTTGCAATCAAACACAACATCCATATAGCAACCACTTTCAGGCAAAGCACAAAAGCACGTAGGGACAGGCAATCACTCCAAGGAATCATCATTAGGCTCATCGTCCTTGGGTACCTGTTCTTGATCTTCTTCACCTGAGATGATAAAAGAGGATGAGTCCTTATGAACTCAGTGAGGGGGAACGAGAAATACGTTTTGAAACTCATTTTTTGGTTCAATTTATGAAAACTCTTTTTGAGAACATGTCACGTATTACAAATAATAATGTACGCAATTATAAGAAACAAATCGAGTAACGGATACAAAGTAAGAGAACAGAAGTACCAGTCTTTCCTCCCCGAGGTTCTCTAGGAACCAAGCGAGAGTACTTACATACAAGTACATGAACAAAAATACCAGTCTTTCCTCCCTGAGGTTCTCTAGGAACCAAGCGAGAGTACTTAAACACATAGTAAAAAGGATACAGTGAGCATTTGCTCTCAATAACAATTTCGATTCATTTGGTGCGGCCGACTTCAATAATCCACTTATCGCTCCCAATTGGGTGTACTCCGGATGTACCCCGAAACCTACGACCCAACTCTCCAAGGGTGGAATGCCAAGCGAGAGAGGGAATTGGACCATGGTAGTCACGGGAGCACCGGCAAGCCCTATGCTGCCCGGCGTTCGTGAAACGCTACCATGCCACAATGAAAGGTTGCAACCTCGTATGCAATACACATTTATGTCATTTAACATTTCACATTAGGAGGTCAACAAAGTAGGTTGCCTCCGAGCAAGTATATGATCACATTTTGACATATTGGCATATAAGACATTGTAAGAACATATAATCATTTCATATATCCATTTGAAAGCAATTAAACTTTAACGGGCAGCCAAGTAATCATGTTCAAATAAACCATTGAATATCTTTTAACAATTCACATTAAGAGGACAACAAAGTAGGTTGCCTCCGAGCAATTTCAAGATCACATATTGCCAAGTAAACGAACGAAGCATGCTTGACATGAAATTTCACTTGTAGAACACATAGAGTCATATGAACATTAAACGGGCAGCCATGTAACAAATGCAAGTCAAGCCATATAACTCATTTCGAAGTCCACGTAATCAAGTGATACGATTATTCAACATGCAATGACATCAATCATGGGTTCGGGTGCAAGAAAAGCTTATTTGTCAACATGCAATGGTCAAAATCACATTTGAAGTTATAAGACATTTACGGGCAGCCCACTAAGCATATAATTCCCACACAATGTCCAATTGATCAATACTTAGCAAAACTACCTAGTCATTAGGGTTTCCATGTCATGTATATTCGTGCAATTTGAGCCTCAACCCAACTCAAAGTCAATCTCAAACCATGCATCATTTAATTCAAAATCCTCAAACATTCAAAACAGTCCACGCAACATCCCATAGCTATAATCCCAAGCATTTAATTCAACAAGAGGAGTCACAACAATTTTCTAAGCACAACATTAAGTGAAACCCTTACTGCAATAGGCTGTCTTCTCACAATCAATCGGATAAGCAAAAAATCTCCAAATTCCGTGAATAAGATGTCAAATTAAAGCTTAAGAAGTTAACTAAAATCAGAAACAAACCTTGCATCAATTGGAGTTCGGGATCATTAGATATAGCCGAAACAGTGGAATAGCACAAAACTGTCCAGATTTGCACACTTTTCAGAACTTGACGTTTTTGAGGTCCTTAGGGTCAGTTTTAGCCTTGGTCCATTTCTGACAAAATTGTCCAGAACTGAAAAATATAGCAGTACACCAAATTTAATGCATTTTAGACGTCATTTACAAAGTCAAATATGGTTCGTTCCACAAGGTCAGTGCATCTGCCAAAACCTGCTTCAGTTTTCCAGATTTCCAGATTTGGTCGCATTTTAAAGATTTGCCATTTTGAGGACCTTATAATCAAAATTAGCTTCATCCTATTTCTGGGAAAAATGTTCAAAACTGTCCAAACTAGTCACCTACCAATGTTCAAGCATTTTCAACATCATTTTACTAGCTAAACTTACCTCGAACAGACTGGTCAGAGAGCTGTCAACAATTTCGACTTCACCTAGCATCATTTCCAAGCCAAGATCTTGCCATGCATGGTTTTTTAAGCTTATGAACGACCATATGGCTCAAGTACAGAAGCAAATACACACATCTATGAGCATGCATGTGAATTTTTGAAGAGCTTTCAAAAGGTTTTAACCCTCACCTTTCAATCAACCCAAAAAATGATCAAAACCTTGTTGAAGCTCAAATCTCTTCTTCTTCTTGCTTAGCTGAGATTCCAACTAGCTTTTCTCTATTTTTCCTAGCTTAGTGATCAATCTCTTAGCACATGCATGAGGTTAGAACAAGAAGAAAAGAAATGGAAGCTTAAAAACTCACCAAGGCCGAAAATGGTGACTCAAAATGATTGCATGTGTGTTTCTTGCATCCTAGGTTGCTTGGGTGAGTTTCTTTGCTGTTGGTTTGTCTTGATGCACCATAGGATGATGAAGATGAGCTAAGAGGTAGAGAGAATCAGCCAAAACTGAAATGGAGAGAGAGAGTGAGAGGGAGAGAGAGAAAATGTGAGGAAAGTGGGAGAAATGAGAGAAAAATGAGGCTTTTGCAAAAGTTGATGCATATGTTGGCCTTGGGCATGCAAAAATTCAGATTTGTGTCATCTTTTGAATTGTTTTAACATGTGTGTAAGAGAATGTTGGGTATTTAGGGATTTTAGGTAGAATAGAATATAGGATATGTTTAGAGGTTTGTGAGATTTTGTCTTGTAGTGAGTTTAAAATATAATATTTAGGTGTTAGTGGATTTTGTAGATATTTGAATTAGGATTATAATAATAGTTAGTGGTGTTTGTAGGATTATTTTATAGTCTAGTGCTTTGTGTAGGATTCTTTATTGATTAGCGTGCGGGCACGCTTTCCTAAGTCTAGGGCACGTACTACGAGACACACATAGAAATCAATACAGGGCACGAATCATGAGGTAGACACGAACTACGAGGTAAGACACGGATTTCAAGACTAATGCACGCAATCCTAGGTGAATGCACGTAAACCAATGCAAGGCACATAATTCAATGTAATGCACGCAAATCGAGGTACGACTCTTAAACCTAAGTTAAGGTATGCAATTCAAGATTAGGGTACACGAAATGAGGTAAAGCACGTACATCGAGGTCAGGGCACGTATTTCTAGGTACCGCACGTGAGTCAGGGATTAGGGCACACTATTTTAGGTCAAGGCACGTATGACGAGGTATGCACAAAAATCAAGACAGGACACGTAATCCAAGGTCGGTCATATAATTAGGGGTCTATGGCATGCAAATCAAGGTAACACACGTTATTCGGGATTGGGCCTCACACACAGCATACCGTTGGAAAGCTCTCCGAGAGATCTACGACAGGGACCACAAGCCTGCTCGGCTATGCCTATTTTCAGAGCCCAAAATCGAATGTTTTCATCAGTTTCAGGACACTTTTCTTCTTTTTCTCTATTTTTTTGTCACGGATCGTAGGTCGTGAGCCACGAAAAGGACGATAACCTAATCCATCACATTGCTATTTCTGAATCCCATGGCACCTTGGGCAAGACAACTTCGCTTCACGTAGAGGCTGAGCCAACAAACCGAGGTCGTAGGGCTTGGGACCAGGTCTCCGTCGCTCCGGTGCCAATAACTTTTGATCCGTAAGAAGTTGCGCGGCGCACAGCATACCGTTGGAAAGCTCTTCGAGAGGTCTACAACGGGGGCAGCAAGCCTACTCAGCTGCGCCTGTTTTCGGAGCCAAAAACTGAACGTTTTCATCAGTTTTGGGATACTTTTCTTCTTTTGCACTGGTTTTCCATCCCAGATTGTACGTCGTGAGCAGCGAAAAGGACGACAACCTAATCCATCATATTTATATTACCGAATCCCATGGCACCTTGGGCAAGACAAGTTCGCTTCACGTAGAGGCTGGGCCTGCAAACCGGGCGTGGGGCTTGGGACCAGGTCTCTGTCACTCCGTTGCCCATAACTTTTGATCCGTAAAGAGTTACGCAACGCACAGCATACCGTTGGAAAGCTCTCCGAGAGCTCTACGACGGGAAAGCAAACCTGCTCGGCTGAGCCAATTTTCAGATCCAAAAATCAAACATTTTCATCAGTTTTGGGACACTTTTCTTCTTTTGTGTTATTTTTTCGTCCCGGATCGTACTCCATGTGCCGCGAAAAGGACGACAACCTAATCAATCACATTTCTATTACCGAATTCCACGGCACCTTGGGCAAGAAAACTTCACTTCACGTAGAGGCTGGGCCCGCAAACCGAGGGCGTGGGGCTTGAGACCAGGTCTTCGTCGCTCCGGTGCCCATAACTTTGGATCCGTAAGGAGTTACACGGTGCACAGCATACCGTTGGAAAGCTCTCCGTGAGCTCTACGACAGGGCAGCAAGCCCGCTTAGCTGCGCCTATTTTTGAAGCCCAAAATCAAACATTTTCATCTATTTTGGTACACATTTCTTCTTTTGCACAGTTTTTTCATCCTGGATCGTACGTCATGAGCCGCAAAAAGGATGACAACCTAATCCATCACATTTCTATTACCGAATCCCATGGCACCTTGGGCAAGACAACTTCGCTTCACGTAGAGGTTGGGCCCGCAAACCAAGGGCGTGGGGCTTGGGACCAGGTCTCCGTTGCTCCGATGCCCATAACTTTGGATCCGTAAGGAGTTACACGGCGCACAACATACCGTTGGAAAGCTCTCCGTGAGCTCTACGACAGGGCAGCAAGCCCGCTTAGCTGCGCCTATTTTTGAAGCCCAAAATCAAACATTTTCATCTGTTTTAGTACACATTTCTTCTTTTGCACAATTTTTTCGTCCCGGATCGTACGTCGTGAGCCGCAAAAAGGATGACAACCTAATCCATCACATTTCTATTACCGAATCCCATGGCACCTTGGGCAAGACAACTTCGCTTCACGTAGAGGCTGGGCCCGCAAACCAAGGGCGTGGGGCTTGGGACCAGGTCTCCGTTGCTCCGGTGCCCATAACTTTGGATCCGTAAGGAGTTACACGGCGCACAGCATACCGTTGAAAAGCTCTCCGTGAGCTCTACGACAGGGCAACAAGCCCGCTCAGTTGCGCCTACTTTCGAAGCCCAAAATCAAACGTTTTCATCTGTTTTGGTACACATTTCTTCTTTTGCACTATTTTTTCATCCCGGATCTTACATCATGAGCCGCGAAAAGGACGACAACGTAATCCATCACATTTCTATTACCGAATACCTCGACAGCTTGGGCAAGACAACTTCACTTCACGTAGAGGCTGGGCCCGCAAACCAAAGGCGTGGGGCTTGGGACCAGGTCTCCGTCGCTCTGGTGCCCCTAACTTTTTATTTGTAAGGAGGTATGCGGCGCACAACATACCGTTGAAAAGCTCTCCGAGAGCTCTACGACAAGGCAGCAAGCCCGCTCAGCTGCGCCTATTTTTGAAACCCAAAATCAAACGTTTTCATATATTTTGGTACACTTTTATACTTTTGCGCTACTTTTTCGTCCTAGATTGTACGTCGTGAGCCCCGAAAAGGACGACAACCTAATCCATCACATTTCTATTACCAAATCCCACGTCACCTTGGGCAAAACAACTTCACTTCACACAGAGGCTGGGCGGGCAAATCAAGGGCTTGGGACCAAGTCTCCGTCGCTCCGGTGCACATAACTTTAGATTCGTAAGGAGTTACGAGGCGCACAACATACCATTGGAAAGCTCTCCGAGAGCTCTACGATGGGGTTGCAAGCCTGCTCTGCTGCGCCAGTTTTTGAAGCCCAAAATCGAACGTTTTCATCTATTTTGGTACACATTTCTTATTTTGCACTGTTTTTTCGTCCTGGATCGTACGTCATGAGCCGCGAAAAGGACGACAACCTAATCCATCACATTTCTATTACCTAATCCCACGGCACCTTGGGCAAAAGAACATCCCTTCACGTAGGGGCTGGGCCCGCAAACCGAGGGCGTAGGGCTTGGGACCAGGTCTCTGTCGCTCCGGTGAGCATAACTTTTAATCCGTAAGGAGTTACGCGGCGCACTGCATACCGTTGGAAAGCTCTCTGAGAGCTCTACGACGGGGGCAGTAAGCCTGCTCTGCTGCGCCTGTTTTCAGGGCCCCAAATCGAACGTTATCATCAGTTTTGGTACACTTTTTTTCTTTTGCGTTATTTTTCCGTCCCGGATCTTACGTCGTGTGTCGCGAAAAGGACGACAACCTAATCCATCCCATTTCTATTACCGAATCCCATGGAAACTTGGGCAAGACAACTTCACCTCACGTAGAGACTAGGCCCGCAAACTGAGGGCATGGGGCTTGGGACCAGGTCTCTATCGCTCCGGTGCCCATAACTTTTGATCCGTAAGGAGTTACGTAGCGCACAACATACCGTTGGAATGCTCTCCGAGAGCTCTATGACCGGGAAGCGAGCCAGCATAGTTGCGCCTGTTTCCATAACCCAAAATCGAACGTTTTCATCAGTTTTGGAATACTTTTATTCTTTTGCGCTGTTTTTCCATCCCGGATCGTACGTCGTGAGCCGTGAAAAGGATGACAACATAATCCATCACATTTCTATTACCGAATCCCACGGCACCTTGGCAAGATAACTTCGCTTCACGTAGAGGCTGAGCCAGCAAACCGAGATCGTGGGGCTTGGGACCATGTCTCTGTCGCTCAGGTGCCCATAACTTTTGATCCGTAACAAGTTACGCGGCGCACGACATACCGTTGCAAAGCTCTCCGAGAGCTCTACGACTGGGGCAGCAAACCAACTCAGCTGCGCCTGTTTTCAGATCCCAAAACTGAATGTTTTCATCAGTTTTGGAACATTTTTCTTCTTTTGCACTGGTTTTCCATCTCGGATTGTACGTCGTAAGCAGCGAAAAGGACGACAACCTAATCAATCACATTTCTATTACTGAATCCCACGGCACCTTGGGCAAGACAAGTTCACTTCACGTAGAGGCTGGGCCCCCAAACCGAGGGCGTGGGGCTTGGGACCAGGTCTCCGTCACTCCGTTGCCCATAACTTTTGATCCGTAAAGAGTTACACAGCGCACAGCATACCGTTGGGAAGCTCTCCGAGGGCCCTATGACTGAGAAACAAGCCTGCTTGGTTGCGCTAGTTTTTGGAACCAAAAATTGAACATTTTCATCAGTTTTGGGACACTTTTCTTCTTTTGTGCTGTTTTTCCGTCCCAGATCGTACGTCATGTGCCGCGAAAAGGACGACAACCTTATCCATCACATTTCTATTACTGAATCCCACGGCACCTTGGGCAAGACAACTTCGCCTCACGTAGACACAAGGCCCACAAACCAAGGGCGTGGGGCTTGGGACCAGGTCTCCGTTGTTCCGGTGCCCATAACTTTTGATCCGTAAGGAGTTACGCAGTGCACAGCATACCATTGGAAAGCTCTCCGAGAGCTCTACGACGGGGCAACAAGCCTGCTCTGCTGTGCCCATTTTTGGAGCCCAAAATCGAATGTTTTCATCTGTTTTGGGACACATTTCATTTTTTGCGCTGTTTTTTCATCCCGGATTGTACGTCGTGAGCCACGAAAATGACGACAACCTAATCCATCACATTTCTATTACCGAATCCTACGGAACCTTGGTCAAGACAACTTCACTTCACGTAGAGGTTGGGCCCACAAATCGAGGCCGTGGGGTTTGGGACCAGGTCTCCGTCGCTCTGATGCCCATAAATTTTGATCCGTAAAGAGTTATGCAGTGCACAACATACCGTTGGAAAGCTCTCCGAGATCTCTACGAAGGGGCGGCAAGGCTGCTCGACTGCCCCTATTTTTGGAGTCCAAAATCGAACGTTTTCATCATCAGTTTTGGGCCACTTTTCTTCTTTTGCGCTGTTTTTCTGTCCCGGATCGTACGTCGTGAGCCGCGTAAAGGACGGCAACCTAATCCATCACAATTCTATTACCTTATCCCACGGCACCTTGGGCAAGACAACTTCACTTCATGTAGAGGCTGTGCCCGCAAACCGAGGGTGTGGGGCTTGGGACTAGGTCTCCGTCGCTCTGGTGCCCATAACTTTGGACCCGTAAGGAGTTACGCGGCGCACAGTATACCGTTGGAAAGCTCTCCGCAAGCTCTACGACAAGGCAGCATGCCCGCTCAGTTCCGCCTATTTTCGGAGCCCAAAATCAAACGTTTTCAACTATTTTGGTACACATTTCTTCTTTTGCGCTATTTTTTTGTCCCGGATCGTACGCCATGAGCCACGAAAAGGACGACAACCTAATCCATCACATTTCTAATACCGAATCCCACGGCACCTTGGGCAAGACAACTTCACTTCACGTAGAGGCTGGGCCCGCAAACCGAGGGTGTGGTACTTGGGACCAAGTCTCCGTCGCTCCGATGCCCATAAATTTTGATCCGTAAGGAGTTACACGGCACACAGCATACCGTTGGAAAGCTCTCGAGAGTACTATGACGGGGCAGCAAGGCTGCTCGGCTACCCCTATTTTCGGAGCCCAAAATTGAACGTTTTCATCAATTTTGGGACACTTTTCTTCTTTTGTGTTATTTTTTCGTCCAGGATCGTACGTCGTGAGTTGCGTAAAGGACGACAACCTAATCCATAACATTTCTATTACCGAATCCCATGACAAATTGGGCAAGACATGTCACGCCCCAACCCGACCTTTAGAGGTTGGACTAGGGTGCGATCTAAACATTCAAGTTATTTCACGTACCTAATTGTTCATGAAGGTTTAACACTTAACGTTTAGCCTAAACTCCACAAATTCTCTGAAAAACCAGCAGCATAACGGTTGTAATTGGGCTCTTTAGTTTCACCTAATTTTCTAAAGGCCTCAAAACTTCAATCTCAATTTCATTTCCAACTAAGATTACTATTTATAACCAATTGAACGCCTACTAGTTATCTCGAAGTCTCGTTTGATGAATAACCTAGCATGATACTATGTCTCGTTTGTTTGTTAATTCTTGTTACAAAGTACCTATTGATCTTAGCCTACCAATGAGTACCTGCTTAAGATTGGATAGATTTATTTACTTAATCATTTACCTTATACTTCATAAGCCTGTGATAGATACTAGCCAGTAGCGATAGCAAAAACGACCATAGAGTGTCTAACTAGTTATGATCAGTACAAGCCAAAATTTGACCCCAAATTACAACGGGGGTCATTTACAATACAACAACAAGCAACATAAGAAATAGTCTTCAAGCAACATATCGTTCACAAAATGGCCATAGTCAAGTAAGGCACGTAGGGCAAGCAATCATTCCAAGGAATCATCAAAAGGCACGTTGTCCTCAGGTACCTGTTCCTGGTCTTCTTCACCTGAGATGATAAAAGAGGGTGAGTCCTTATGAACTCAGCGAGGGGGAAATGAGAAATAAGTTTTGAAACTCTTTTTCCGGTTCAACTCATGAAAACCCTTTGCAAGCATGACATATATCACAAGTAAGTTCATAATGTAATATAAAAGTAAAAGAACACAATTACCCGTCATTCATCCCCGAGGTCCTCTAGGAACCAAGCAAGAGTACTTATACACATAGTGAAAAGGATACGGTGAGCTTTTGCTCTCAGTTCATTTCCAGCATCAGTTGTTGCGGCCGACTTCAAATCTTCCACTTATTACACCGAATGGGTGTACCCCGGATGTACCCTGAAATCCTACGACCCGACTCTCCGAGGAAGTCTAGCCCCCAAGCGAGAGAGGGAATTAGACAATGGTAGTCATGGTTGCATCGGCAAGCCCGATGTCGCCCGGTGTGTGTGAACGCTACCACGCCAGAATGAAAGGTTGCAACCTTGTATGCAATACACATTTATGACATTTAATATATTACATTAGGAGGACAACAAAGTAGTTTGCCTCCGAGCAGTCATAAGATTGCACATTGACAAGTAAACACGCGAGGCACGAAATGACAAGTAATTTCACTTGTAAAGCACATGGAGTTATATGAGTATTAAATGGGCAGCCATGTAACACATGTAAATCAAGTCATATAACTCATTTCAAAGTTTACGTAATCAAATAATAAGGTCATACAACATACAACGATGTTTACGTGGGACCGGGTGCGAGAAAGGCCTATTTATCAACATGTAATCATCGGAACCACATTTAGAGCTATGAGGGCAACTACGGGCAGCCTACTAATCACACAATTAAACACGATATTCATAGGATCAACACTTAGCGAGTTTTCCTAGTCATTAGGGTTTCAATTCATGCTCACCCGTGCGATTAAGCCCCAAGTTGTCATGTAATTAAACTCAAGCCATGCATCAATTAGTTAAAACATCCTCAAGCATTCAAAATAGTCCACACAACATCCAAGTGCCACAATCCCAAGCATTTAATACAACAAGAGAAGTTACAATAATTTTCAAAGCATATCACTAGATGAAAACCTCACTGCAATGGTCTGTTTTCTCATAATCATTGAGACAAGCAAACAATCTCCAATTCTAGTGAACAAAATGTCAAATTAAATTTTGAGGAGCGAACTAAATCCAGAAACAAACCTCGCATCATTTGGAGTTCGGATTCAAGAGTTATAGCCAAAACCGTGCGACTACGCAAAACTGTCCAGATTTGTACACATTTCAATACTTGTCGTTTTTGAGGACTTTAGGGTCAGATTTAGCCTTAGTCTATTTCTGAAAAACATGTCCAGAACTGAAAAATCTAGTATCATACCAAATTTCATGCATTTTGGATATCATTTACTAAGTCAAAAGTGGTTCGTTCGACAAGAACAGTGAATCTGCCAAAACCTGCTTCATTTTCCCAGATTTTCTAGATTTGGACACCTTTCAATGTTTTGCCATTTTGGGGACCTTAGGGTCATAATTAGCTTTGGCCTATTTCTACTAAAAATTTTCATAACTGGAAAAACTAGTTACCTACCAATTTTCACTCATTTTCAACATCCTTTACCTGGTCAAAATCACTTCGTACCAACAAGTCAGAAGACTGTCCATTTACGCGATTTCACCTATCTTCACATTCTAGCCAAAAATCTTGCCATGCATGTTTACAAAAGCTCATGAATACACATATATCACAAGTACATAGGTAAAAATAGACATTTAAATGCATGCATGTGGTTTTTGAAAGCTTTTCAAAGAAGTTTTAGCCCTCACCTTAGCAAGACAACAATGAAGATGCACAAAGCTCTTGATGATGCACAAGATCGACTTTTTCTCCTTGCTTGGTCGAGAGATGACTTGAGATTCTTAATTTCCTAGCTTAGTTACCAAGTTCTTAGTAGGTGCATGTGGTTTGAAGAAGAAGAAAATGAAATTGGAGCTATCAAACTTACCTAAGCCGAGATGAAGGTTCTATGAGCTTGCATGTGCGACTTTTGCATTCTAGCTTGCTTGGTCGAGCTTCCTAGTAGCTTGCATGTCTTGATGAACCTTAAGATGATGAACTCAAGCTATGGAGGGTAGAATTTCAGCCAAGGCCGAGAGAGAGAGAGAAGAAATGAGAGAGTAAGAGAAAATGAGAGAATGTGAGAAAAAGAATGAAAGAAAATGAAAAGCTTGAAGGGTTTGATGCTTGTGTCGGCCTAGGGCCTTGAAAATTCTGAATTTGTATCTTCAAGAAGATAATTTAAATCATCCTAGCATGGGCATTTGCATGTGTCGAGATTTTGGGTGCATTGGGTAGGGTTTTGGGTTATTTTTTATGCTTTGTGTCATAAATTGTCATAGAATGTCTAAGTTTAATTTTTGAAATTGCAATGCATGCACAAATGCAAGAGGTGGTCGGCCAAGACTTGCAAAATTCTGAATTTTTTGTCATCTTTTGAGCATTATTTAATTGTGTGTTTGGGATGTGCAAAAGAATAAGGAATAAAGAATAAGAATGTCTAGCTTTTTGTGAGATTTCGTCTTCTAGTGAGTTGAATTGGCATTTTAATATTAGTTAGTGGAATTTGTAAGATTAATTAATGATCTAGTGCTTCATGTAAGATGCTTTCTTGATTAGCGTGCGGACACGCTTTCCTAGGTTAGGGCACGCACTACGAGGTAAGGCACAACTACGAGACGAATGCACATTTTCCAAGTAAATGCACTCAACCCTAAATGAATGCACGTAATTCAATGCAAGGCACACGAAACGAAACACGACTCTTAAACCTAGGTCAAGGCACGCAAGTCTAGGTTAGGGCACACGAAACGAGGTATCGCACGCCAATCGGGGTCGGGCCTCACATCCTCCCCTCCTTAAAAGAATTTCGTCCCAAAATTCAATATTACCTTTGAAATAAAGCTGGATATTGTTGCTCCATCTGGTTTCGCCTTTCCCATGTTGCTTCTTCAACTCCATGATGATCCCACAACACTTTCACCATCGGTATAGATTTGTTGCGCAACTCCCGATCTTGCTGGTCTAGGATCCGAATGGGCTTCTCCTCATAAGACAAGTTCTCCCGAAGTTGCAATGGCTCTGGCTCCAAGATATGCGATGGATCAGGGTGATACTTCCGTAGCATTGAAACATGAAAAACTTCGTGAATATTGGAAAGGTTTTGGGGTAGTTCCAGGTGATACGCCAATTTTTCAACCTTCTCAATTATCCCAAATGGTCCTACAAACCTCAGACTCAACTTTTCACCCTTGCCATGTTTAATCAGTCCCCTCCGAGGTGATATCTTCAAGAACACCTTGTCGCCGACCTCAAACTCTAGACTCCGTCTCCGTCGGTCTGCATAACTTTTCTGCCTGCTTTAGGCGGTAAGCATCCGTTTCCGGATGAGGTGGACATTATCAACAGTCTTCATAAGTTCAGGTAGAAGGGTCGGGTCAAAATTCTTCATCTCACCTACTTCATCCCAGTAAATTAGGAATCGACACTTACGTCCATACAATGTCTCAAATGGGGTCATCCCGATAGTGGCTTGATAACTATTATTGTAAGCGAACTCTGCTAAAGGCAGATATTTCTCCCAACCTTTCCCAAAATCTAAAACACACGCCCTCAGCATATCCTCCAGAATGTGAATAGTTCTCTTAGATTGTCCATCAGTCTGAGGGTGATAAGTCGTGTAAAACTCAGCTTCGTTCCCAAAGCTTCTTGCAATCTCTTCCAAAATTGGGAAGTAAAACAAGGATCCCTATCTGATACAATACTCACAGGCATCCCGTGCAACCTTACAATATCCGCCACATACATATCTCTCAATTTCTTAGGACTATTCTCCTTATTCATCGGTAAGAAGTGCGCTGACTTAGTCAATCTATCCACTATGACCCAAACGGTGTCATAACCCTTTTATGACCTGGGTCGGTCCATGACAAAATCCATAGTTATATGTTCCCATTTCCATTGAGGAATTTCCAACGGCTGAAGTAAACCTGCTGGTCGTTGATGTTCTGCTTTGACTCTCTGGCAAGTCAAACACCGTGCCACAAACTCCGCAATCTCTCTCTTCATGTTATTCCACCAATAGTGTTGCTTCAAATCCCGGTACATCTTTGTTCCGCCGGGGTGGATAGTGTATCTTGAATTATGGGCTTCTTCAAGAATCTTCTTTTTCAGCTCTGGCTCATTAGGAACACAAATCCGATTCCTAAACCTCCAAATACCATCATCATGAAACTTGAAATCTGTGTTGCTTTCTTTAATCTTCTGAAACTGTTGGTCCTTCTGTTGAGCCTCTCGTAATTCAGACAACAAGGTCGATTGAACTTGTATAGTGGCAAAAAGTAATCCTTTTTGAGTCAAATGTGGTTTCCACAAAAATGCTTCCTCTAACAACTCCTGCACCTTAACTTCCAGTTTTGCTATGCTCGCTTTCCGACTTAAGGCATCTGCAACTACATTTGCTTTACCGGGCACATAATTGATTGTGCAGTTATAATCATCCAAAAGCTCAATCCACCGTCTTTGCCTCATGTTCAACTCTTTTTGTGAGAACAAGTATTTCAAGCTCTTGTGATCAGTAAACACCTCGAACATGTTACCCCAGAGATAGTGCCTCCATTTCTTGAGTGCAAACACAATAGCCGCTAACTCCAAATCATGCGTCGGGTAGTTCAATTTATACGGCTTCAGTTTCCTAGAGGCATACGCAATCACTCTACCATTTTGCATCAACACACAACCCAGTCCTTCCTTCAAAGCATCACTATAGATTACAAAACCTTGACTCCCTTCAAGCAATGCAAGAACAGGTGCAGTAGTCAATCTCTTCTTCAATTCTTGGAAGTTGTTCTCATACTTGTCATCCCATACAAACTTTGTTTTCTTTTGAGTGAGATTGGTAAGCGGTCCTGCAATTTTTAAGAAATCCTTCACGAACCTCCGATAATAGCCGGCTAGACCAAGAAAACTCCGAACCTCCGTAACATTTTTTGGCTTCTTCCAAGACATCACCGCTTCTATCTTTGCGGGGTCCACTACTATTCCCTCTTGGGATATGATGTGCCCCAAAAATGCAATCTGCTGCAACCAAAATTCGCATTTGCTAAACTTCGCATACAATTGATGCTCTCGAAGTTTCTGCAATACCAATTGCAGATGTTGTTCATGCTCAGCCTTGAATTTCGAGTATACCAAAATATTATCAATAAAGATCACTACAAATTGGTCCAAGTAGGGTTGAAACACCCTGTACATCAAGTCCATAAAAGCTGCAGGGGCATTAGTTAGCCCAAATGGTATCACTACAAATTCATAATGCACATATCTCGTCCTGAAAGCCGTTTTAGGCACATCATCCTTTTTGATCTGCAACTGGTAGTACCCTTGCCTCAAGTCGAGCTTCGAATATACTTTAGCTCCTTGAAGTTGATCAAACAACTCATCGATCAGTGGAAGTGGGTATTTATTCTTGACAGTCACTTGGTTCAATCCTCGGTAATCGATGCATAGCCTCAACGTTCCGTCTTTCTTCTTTACAAATAGGACTGGTACATCCCACAGAGAAGAACTTGGTTGAACAAACCCCTTCTTCAATAATCCTTGTAATTGGTCCTTCAGTTCTTGTAGCTCGGCTGGTGCCATACGATAGGGAGCTTTAGATATTGGCTAGGTGCCAGGCAGTAATTCTATAATGAACTTGATCTCCCGATTTGGGGGTAAACTGGGCAATTCTTCTAGAAACACATCCGCATAATCTTTAATCATTGGCATCTCCTCCAACTTAGCTTTGTCCGACGACTTGTTGATGAGATAAGCTAAGTATCCACTACATCCTTTTCTCAAGGACTTCACTACTTTCATGGATGAAATGATGGAACTCCCGGTGAAGTCTCTTCGACCCATTACCTCTAATATTGGTTGACCAGGTATCTGGAATGTTACAATCTTCGTCCGGCAATCTAGTTGGGCATGATGCTTTGCCAACCAGTCCATCCCTAAAATGACTTCATAGTCTCGAAAGGGTAATACAATAAGATTGGCTGAGAATTCCCTATCTTTAATTTGGATTTTACATGCTTTACAAGCTGAGCGAGTAACAAGTTTAGAACCCATCGGAGTACCAACTTCTACTTCGTAAGGCAAACATACAACTCGTAGTTTCACACGTTGCACACATAAGGGAGTAATAAATGAATGAGTAGTACTTAGATCAATTAGCACCCTAACAGGTTGATTCAGTATCAAGAATGTACCTTCAACAATAGTAGTCTCATCAGGAACCTCCTCGCACTCAATAGCATAAGCTCGGGCCTGAACTCTTGGAATTGGAGTCTTGCCTCTACTAGCTGGTTTAACTTGATTTTGTCCTCCTCGCCATTTAGGGCAATCCTTGATCTGATGCTGATCACTGCTATACCGCACACATCGTCCTGACTTCTTCCGGCACTGGGCCTCGGTATAACCCTTCTTGTCACAGTAAGAACAATTGATAAACTGAGTAGCAGGTGAACTACTTATGGATCCAAGTGTAGAAGAGGCTGATGGTGCTTTAGTCGGGCCATGGTTATTAATTGGTCTGTTCTAGCTCTGGCCCTAACTGGGACTCTGGCTCTGAAATTTCCTCTATTGACCTAGAGGCTGATATGGTTTCTTGTTCAGCTGGCTCGAACTGGCTCTATCAAGTTTCATCTTCTCAACTCGGGAGGCAGCCGCAAGGAGAACAGAATAGGTGGTTAAGTCATGCGAAGCCAACTGGTCCTGAATTTCTAGCCTCAATCCATTCATAAATTTCCACATCTTCTCCTCAGGGGTACTGACCATGTATTAAGCATAACGGGACAGTCGGTCAAAACGAGCCTCATACTGGGCCACCGTCATGTTACCCTGGTTCAAGTGCATGAATTCCTCAATCCGCTTCTACCTGGAAACTACAGGTACGTATTTTTCCTTGAATGCTTTAACAAAATTACCCCACAAGCGAGGTGTATGATCAGTTTCCCAAAGTGCCTCCACAGTGTGCCACCAATGCTCAGTATCCTCGTGCAACAGAAACACAGCAAACTCCATCTTTTCTTCATCAGTATAGTCAAGTGGTCTGAAAATCCTCTCGATCTCAAACAGCCAAGCCTCTACCTTTTCATCATTAGCTTCCCCGTGGAATTTGGATGGGCGAAAGTCAAGGAACTCCCGCATTCTGCTATTTCTCCCATGGTTACCATCATTCCTATTGTTGTTGTTGTTTGCTTAATGTGCATCTTGACGTTCCATCACCTGCGACACGCGATCTATGACATTCGCCATCATGTTAAACATAGCCATGCCGGGATTAGTTTGATGAGCATCTTCAGTCTCTTGGGGCTCACCGCACCTATTAGTAGTACGAGTACTAGGGCCAGCCATCTATAGGCACATATTATGATGCACAATTTATTGGAATACGACAAACAAGAATTTAATGCATAAGATATGCAGCATATAATTTTATATAGACACACAATTCTAAAAACAATTAAGACATGTTAATCACATAAGCACATAGAGACAGAGAAGGCACACTTGATAATGTCACACAATAACACATGTAAACAAGTCATCTCAATTACCTTAGGGCTTCTACCTATGGTCCGAGAGTTAAACCCGACTTAAGCAATCTAAGCTCTGATACCATTAAGATAGGGTGTCACGCCCCAACCCGACCTATAGAGGTTAGACTAAGGAGTGAGCTAAACGTTCAAGTTATTTCACGTACCTAATCGTTCATGAAGGTTTAACATTTAACGTTTAGCCTAAACTCCATAAACTCTTTGAAAAACCGGCAACATAACGGTTGTAATTAGACTCTTTAGTTTGACCTAATTTTATAAAAGCCTCAAAACTTAAATCTCAATTTCATTTCCAACTAAGATTACTATTTATAACCAATCGAACGCCTACTAGTTATCTCGAAGTCTCGTTTGATGAATAACCTAGCATGATACTATGTATCGTTTATTTGTTAATTCTTGTTACAAAGTACCTATTGATCTTAGCCTACCAATGAGTACCTGCTTAAGATTGGATAGATTTATTTACTTAATCATTTACCTTATACTTCATAAGCCTGTGATAGATACTAGCCAGTAGCGATAGCAAAAACGACCATAGAGTGTCTAACTAGTTATGATCAGTACAAGCCAAAATTTGACCCCAAATTACAACGGGGGTCATTTACAATACAACAACAAGCAACATAAGAAATAGTCTTCAAGCAACATATCGTTCACAAAATGGCCATAGTCAAGTAAGGCACGTAGGGCAAGCAATCATTCCAAGGAATCATCAAAAGGCACGTTGTCCTCAGGTACCTGTTCCTGGTCTTCTTCACCTGAGATGATAAAAGAGGGTGAGTCCTTATGAACTCAGCGAGGGGGAACGAGAAATAAGTTTTGAAACTCTTTTCCGGTTCAACTTATGAAAACCCTTTTGCAAGCATGACATATATCACAAGTAAGTACATAATGTAATATAAAAGTAAAAGAACACAATTACCCGTCTTTCTTCCCCGAGGTCCTCTAGGAACCAAGCGAGAATACTTATACACATAGTGAAAATGATACGGTGAGCTTTTGCTCATAGTTCATTTCCAGTATCAGTTGTTGCGGCCGACATCAAATCTTCCACTTATCATGCCGAATGGGTATACTCTGGATGTACCCCGAAATCCTACGACCTGACTCTCCGAGGAAGTCTAGTCCCCAAGCAAGAGAAGGAATTGGACAATGGTAGTCACGGTTGCACCGGTAAGCCCAATGCCGCCCGGTGTGCGTGAACGCTACCACGCCAGAATGAAAGGTTGTAACCTTGTATGCAATGCACATTTATGACATTTAATATATCACATTAGGAGGACAACAAAGTAGGTTACCTCCGAGCAGTCATAAGATTGCACATTGACAAGTAAACACGCGAGGCACGATATGACAGGTAATTTCACTTGTAAAGCACATGGAGTTATATGAGTATTAAATGGGCAGCCATGTAACACATGTAAATCAAGTCATATAACTCATTTCAAAGTTCACGTAATCAAATAATAAGGTCATACAACATGCAACGATGTTTACATGGGACCGGGTGCGAGAAAGGCCTACTTGTCAACATGTAATCATCGGAACCACATTTAGGGCTATGAAGGCAACTACGGGCAGCCTACTAATCACATAATTAAACACGATATTCATAGGATCAACATTTAGCAAGTTTTCCTAGTCATTAGGGTTTCAATTCATGCTCACCCGTGCGATTAAGCCCCAAGTTGACAAGTAATTAAACTCAAGCCATGCATCAATTAGCTAAAACATCCTCAAGCATTCAAAATAGTCCACACAGCACCCAAGTGCCACAATCCCAAGCATTTAATACAACAAGAGAAGTTACAATAATTTTCAAAGCATATCACTAGATGAAAACCTCACTGCAATGGACTGTTTTCTCACAATCATTGAGACAAGAAAACAATCTCCAATTCCAGTGAACAAAATGTCAAATTAAAGCTTAAGGAGTGAACTAAATCCAAAAACAAACCTCGCCTCATTTGGAGTTCGGATTCAAGAGTTATAGCCAAAACCGTGAGACTACGCAAAACTGTCCAGATTTGCACACATTTCAATACTTGTCATTTTTGAGGACCTTAGGGTCAGATTTAGCCTTAATCTATTTCTGACAACAATGTCCACAACTGAAAAATCTAGCAGCATACCAAAGTTCATGCATTTTGGATATAATTTACTAAGTAAAAACTTGTTTGTTCTACAAGAACAGTGAATCTACCAAAACCTGCTTCATTTTCCCAGATCTTCCAGATTTGGACACCTTTCAATGTTTTGCCATTTTGGGGACCTTAGGGTCAAAATTAGCTTTGGCCTATTTCTACGAAGAATTCTCAGAACTGGAAAACCTAGTCACCTTCCAATTTTCATGCATTTTCAACATCCTTTACCTGGTCAAAATCACTTCGTACCAACAAGTCAGAAGACTGTCCATTTACGCGATTTCACCTATCTTCACATTCTAGCCAAAATCTTGCCATGCATGTTTACAAAAGCTCATGTATACACATATATCACAAGTACAGAGGTAAAAATAGACATTTAAAGGCATGCATGTGGTTTTTGAAAGCTTTTCAAAGAAGTTTTAGCCCTCACCTTAGCAAGACAACAATGAAGATGCACAAAGCTCTTGATGATGCACAAGATCGACTTTTTCTCCTTGCTTGGTCGAGAGATGACTTGAGATTCTTAATTTCCTAGCTTAGTTACCAAGTTCTTAGTAGGTGCATGTGGTTAGAACAAGAAGAAAATGAAATAGGAGCTATCAAACTTACCTAAGCCGAGATGAAGGTTCAATGAGCTTGCATGTGTGTCTTTTGCATTCTAGTTTGCTTGGTCGAGCTTTCTAGTAGCTTGCATGTCTTGATGAACCTTAGGATGATGAACTCAAACTATGGAGAGTAGAATTTCAGCCAAGGGCCGAGAGAGAGAGAGAGAGAGAAGAAATGAGAGAGTGAGAGAAAATGTGAGAATGTGAGAATGAGAAAAAGAAGGAAAGAAAATGAAAAGCTTGAAGGGTTTGATGCTTGTGTCGGCCTAGGGCCTTGAAAATTCTGAATTTGTGTCTTTAAGAAGCATAATTTGAATCATCCTAGCATGGGCATTTGCATGTGTCGAGATTTTGGGTGCAGTAGGTAGGGTTTTGGGTTATTTTTTATGCTTTGTGTCATAATTTGTCATAGAATGTCTAAGTTTAATTTTTGAAATTGCAATGCATGCCCAAATGCAAGAGGTGGTCGGCCAAGGCTTGCAAAATTCTGAATTTTTTGTCATCTTTTGAGCATTATTTAATTGTGTGTTTGGGATGTGCAAAAGAATAAGGAATAAAGAATAAAAATGTCTAACTTTTTGTGAGATTTCGTCTTCTAGTGAGTTGAATTGGCATTTTAATATTAGTTAGTGAAATTTGTAGGATTAATTAACGATCTAGTGCTTCGTGTAAGATGCTTTATTGATTAGCGTGCGAGCACGATTTCCTAGGTTAGGACATGCACTACGAGGTAAGGCACGAACTACGAGATGAATGCATGTTTCCCAAGTAAATGCACTCAACCATAAATGAATGCACGTAATTCAATGCAAGGCACACGAAACGAAACACGACTCTTAAACCTAGGTCAAGGCACGCAAGTCTAGGTTAGGGCACATGAAATAAGGTATCACACGCCAATCGGGGTCGGGCCTCACAAGACAACTTCGCTTCACGTAGAGGCTGGGCCCGCAAACCGAGGGCGTGGGGCTTGGGACCAGGTCTCTGTCGCTCCGGTGCGCATAACTTTTGATCCGTAAGGAGTTACGCGGCGCACAGTTAACCGTTGAAAAGCTCTCCGAGAGCTCTACGACAAGGGCAGCAAGCCCGCTCTGCTGTGCCTATTTTCAGAGCCCAAAATCAAACGATTTCATCAGTTTTGGGACAATTTTATTTTTTTGCGCTTTTTTTCCCGTCCGGGATCGTACGTCATGTGCCGCGAAAAGGATGACAACCTAATCCATCACATTTCTATTACCGAATCACATGGCAACTTGGGCAAGACAACTTCGCCTCACTTAGAGGCTGGGCCTACAAACCGAGGGCATGGGGCTTGGGACCAGGTCTCCGTCGCTCCGGTGCCCATAACTTTTGATCTGTAAGGAGTTACGCGGCGCACAACAAAACGTTGGAAAGCTCTCCGAGAGCTCTATGACCGCGCAGCAAGCCAGCTCAGCTGCACCTATTTTTTCGGAGCCCAAAATCTAACGTTTTCATCAGTTTTGGGATACTTTTCTGCTTTTGCGCTGTTTTTCCGTCCCAGATCGTACGTCATGAGCCGTGAAAAGGACGACAACATAATCCATCACATTTCTATTAGCAAATCCCACGGCACCATGGCAAGACAACTTCACTTCACGTAGAGGTTGAGCCAACAAACCGAGATCGTGGGGCTTGGGACCAGGTCTCTGTCGCTCCGGTGCCCATAACTTTTAATCCGTAAGGAGTTACGCGGCTCACAGCATACCATTGGAAATCCCTCCGTGAGCTCTACGATGGGTGCAGCAACCCTGCTCGACTGCGCCTGTTTTCGGAGCCCAAAATTGAACGTTTTCTTCAGTTTTGGGACACTTTTCTTCTTTTGCGCTGTTTTTCCGTCCCGGGTCGTACGTCATGTGCCGTGAAAAGGACGACAACCTAATCTATCACATTTCTATTACCGAATCCCACGACACCTTGGGCAAGACAACTTCGCTTCACGTAGAGGCTGGGCCCGCAAACTGAGGGCGTGGGGCTTGGGACTAGGTCTCCGTCGCTCCGGTGCAAATAACTTTTGATCCGTAAGGAATTACGCGGTGCACAGCATACCGTTGGAAAGCTATCCGCGAGCTCTATGACGGGGCAGCAAGCCCGCTCAGCTACGCCTATTTTCGGAGCCCAAAATCAAACGTTTTCATCAGTTTTGGGACACTTTTCTTCTTTTGCGTTGTTTTTCTGTCCCGGATCATACGTCGCGAGCCACAAAAAGGACGACAGCCTAATCCATCACATTTCTATTACCGAATCCCACGGCACCGTGGGCAAGACAACTTCGCCTCACGTAGAAGCTGGGCTCGCAAATTGATGGCGTGGGGCTTGGGACCAGGTCTCCGTCGCTCCGGTGCCCATAACTTTTGATCCGTAAGGAGTTACGCGGCGCACAACATATCGTTGGAAAGCTCTCCGAGAGCTCTACGATCGGGCAGTGAGCCTGCTCTGCTGCGCCTATTTTCAGAGCCCAAAATTGAACGTTTTCATCAGTATTGGGAGACTTTTCTTATTTTTCGTTGTTTTTCGTCCTGGATCGTACGTCGTGAGCCGCGAAAAGGACGAAAACATAATCCATCACATTTCTATTACCGAATCCCATGGCACCTTGGCAAGACAACTTCATTTCATGTAGAGGCTGAGCCATCAAACCGAGGTCGCGGGGCTTGGGACCAGGTCTCTGTCGCTCAGGTGCCCATAATTTTTGATACGTAAAGAGTTACGCGGCACACAACATACCATTGGAAAGCTCTCCGAGAGCTCTACGACGGGGGTTGCAAGCCTACTCGGCTGCGCCTATTTTCGGAGCCCAACATCAAACGTTTTTAACAGTTTATGGAAACTTTTCTTCTTTTGCGCTGTTTTTCTGTCCCGGATCGTACGTCGTGAGCCACGAATAGGACGACCACATAATCCATCACATTTCTATTACCGAATCCCATGGCACCTTGGCAAGAGAACTTCTCTTCACATAGAGGTTGAGCCAGCAAACCGAGGTCGTGGGGCTTAAGACCAGGTTTCTGTCGCTTTGGTGCCCATAACTTTTGATATGTAAGGAATTACGCGGCGCACAGCATACTGTTTAAAAGCTCTCCGTGAGCTCTACGATAGGGGCAGCAAGCCTGCTCGGCTGCGCCTATTTTCGGAGCCCAAAATCGAACGTTTTCATTAGTTTTGGGACACTTTTCTTCCTTTTCGCTATTTTTCTGTCCTGGATCGTACGTCGTGTGCCGCGAAAATAACGACAACCTAATCTATTACCGAATCCCACGACACCTTGGGCAAGACAAATTTACCTCACGTAGAGGCTGGGCCTGCAAACCGAGGGCGTGGGGCTTGGGACCAGCTCTTCGTCGCTCCGGTATCCATAACTTTTGATCCGTAAGGAGTTACGCGGCGCACAACATACCGTTGGAAAGCTCTTCGAGAGCTCTACGACTGGGCAGCGAGTAAGTATTGTTGCTCTAGTTTTCGGAGCCCAAAATTGAACGTTTTCTTCTATTTTGGGACACATTTCTTCTTTTGTACTGTTCTTTCGTCCTGGATCTTACGTCGTGAGCCGCGAAAAGGACGACAACCTAATCCATCACATTTCTATTACCGAATCCCATGGCATCTTGGGCAAGACAACTTCACTTCACGTAGAGGCTGGGCCCGCAAACCGGGGGCGTAGGGCTTGGGACCAGGTCTCTGTCGCTCCGGCGCCCATAACTTTTGATCCGTAAAGAGTTATGCGGCGCACAGCATACCGTTGGAAAGCTCTCCAAGAGCTCTACGACGGGGCAGCAAGGCTGCTCGGCTGCGCCTGTTTTTAGAGCCCAAAATCGAACGTTTTCGTCAGGTTTGGGACACTTTTCTTCTTTTGCGCTATTTTTTCGTCCCAGATTGTACGTCATGTGCCGCGAAAAGGACGACAACCTAATCTATCACATTTCTATTACTGAATCCCACAACACCTTGGGCAAGAAAACTTTGCTTCATGTAGAGGCTGGGCCTGTAAACCGAGGGGTGGGGCTTGGGACCAGGTCTCCGTTGCTCCGATGCCCATAACTTTTGATCCGTAAGAAGTTACGCGGTGCACAACATACTGTTTGAAAGCTCTCCGCGAGCTCTACGATGGGGTAGCAAGCCCGCTCACTTGCGCTTGTTTTTGGAGCCCAAAATCGAACGTTTTCATCAATTTTGGGACACTTTTCTTTATTTGCGCTATTTTTCCGTCCCAGATCGTACGTCGTGTGCCGTGAAAAGGACGACAACCTAATCCATCACATTTCTATTACCGAATCCCACGGCACCTTGGGCAAGACAACTTCGCCTCACGTAGAGGTTGGGCCCGCAAATCGTGGTCGTAGGGCTTGGGACTAGGTCTCCGTCGCTCCGGCGCCCATAACTTTTGATCCGTAAGGAGTTACACGAAGCACACAATACCGTTGGTAAGCTCTCTGAGAGCTCTACGACCGGGCAGCTAGTCTGCTCTGCTGCGCATGTTTTCAGAGCCCAAAATCGAACGTTTTCATTAGTTTTGGGAGACTTTTCTTCTTTTCTGCTGTTTTTTCATCCCGGATCGTACGTCGTGTGCCGCGAAAAGGACGACAACCTAATCCATCAAATTTCTATTACCGAATCCCACTACACCTTGGGCAAGACAACTTCATTTCATGTAGAGGCTGAGCCATCAAACCGAGGTCGTGGAGCTTGGAACCAGGTCTCTATCGCTTTGGTGCCCATAACCTTTGATCCGTAAGGAGTTACACGGTGGACAACATACCATTGGAAATCTCTACGTGAGCTCTACGACGGGGGCAGCTAGCCTGCTCGGCTGCGCCTATTTTCGGAGCCCAAAATAGAACATTTTCATAAGTTTTGGGACACTTTTCTTCTTTTGCGCTATTTTTCCGTTCCGGATCATACGTCGTGTGCCGCGAAAAGGACGACAACCTAATCTTTCACTTTTCTATTGCCGAATCCCACGACACGTTGGGCAAGACAACTTCGCTTCACGTAGAGGCTGGGCCCGAAAACTGAGGGCGTGGGGCTTGTGACCAGGTCTCTGTCGCTCTGATGTCCATAACTTTTGATCCGTAAGGAGTTACGCGGTGCACAGCATACTGTTGGAAGGCTCTCTGAGAGCTCTACGACCGAGCAGCAAGCCTGCTCTACTGCGCATGTTTTTGGAGCCCAAAATTGAACGTTTTCATCAGTTTTGGGACACTTTTCTTCTTTTCCGCTGTTTTTCCGTCCTGGATCGTACGTCGTGAGCTGCGAAAAGGACGACAACATAATCCATCACATTTCTATTACCGAATCCCATGGCACCTTGGCAAGACAACTGCGCTTCACGTAGAGGCTGAGCCAGCAAACCGAGGTCGTGGGGCTTGGGACCAGGTCTCTGTCGCTCTAGTGCCCATAACTTTTGATCCGTAAGGAGTTACACGGCGGACAGCATACCGTTGGAAAGCTTTACGTGAGCTCTACGATGGGGGTAGCTAGCCTGCTCGGCTGCGCCTATTTTCGGAGCCCAAAATAGAACATTTTCATAAGTTTTGGGACACTTTTCTTCTTTTGCGCTATTTTTCCGTTCCGGATCATACGTCGTGTGCCGCGAAAAGGACGACAACCTAATCTTTCACTTTTCTATTAGTGAATCCCACGACACCTTGGGCAAGACAACTTCGCCTCACGTAGAGGCTGGGCTCGCAAACCGAGGGCGTGGGGCTTGGGACCAGGTCTCCGTCGCTCCGGTGTCCATAACTTTTGATCCGTAAGGAGTTACGCGGCGCACATCATACCGTTGGAAAGCTCTCTGAGAGCTATACGACCGAGTAACGAGCAAGCCTTACTGCGCAAATTTTGAAAGCCCAAAATCGAACATTTTCCTTAGTTTTGAGTCTCTTTTCTTCTTTTGCGCTATTTTTCTGTCACGCATCGTACGTCGTAGGCCGCGAAATAGACGAAAACCTAATCCATCACATTTCTATTACTGAATCCCACGGCACCTTGGGCAAGATAACTTCACTTTACGTAGAGGTTGGGCCCGCAAAACGAGGGCATGGGGCTTGTGACCAGGTATCCGTTGTTCCGGTGCCCCTAACTTTTAATCTGTAAGGAGTTACGCGGCGCACAGCATACCATTGGAAAGCTCTCCGAGAGCTCTACGACGAGGGTCAATAACCCTGCTCGGCTGCGTCTATTTTCGGAGACCAAAATCAAACGTATTTATCAGTTTCGGGACACTTTTATTCTTTTGCTCTATTTTTCCATCCCAGATTGTACGTCGTGAGCCGCGAAAAGGACGACAACCTAATCCATCACAATTCTATTACCGAATCCCACGGCACCTTAGGCAAGACAACTTCACTTCACGTAGAGGTTGGGGCCGAAAACCGAGGGCGTGGGGCGAGTGACCAAGTATTCGTCGCTTCGGTGTCCATAACTTTTGATCCGTAAGGAGTTACGCGGCGTACATAATACAGTTGGAAAGCTCTCCGAGAGCTCTAAGACCTGGGCCAGCAAGCCAGCTTGGTTGCGCCTATTTTTGGAGCCCAAAATTGAACATTTTCATCATTTTTGAGACACTTTTCTTCTTTTGCGCTATTTTTTCGTCCCGTATCGTACGTCGTGAGCCACAAAAACTACGACAACCTAATCCATCACATTTCTATTACCGAATCCCTTGACACCATAGGCAAGGCAACTTCGCCTCACATAGAGGCTGGGCCCACAAACCGAGGGCATAGGGCTTGGGACCAGGTCTTGGTCACTCCGGTGCACATAACTTTTGATTCGTAAGGAGTTACGCGGTGCACAACATACCATTGGAAGGCTCTCTGAGAGCTCTACGACGGGGGTAGCTAGCCTGCTCGGTTGTGCCTATTTTCAGAGCCCAAAATCGAACGTTTTCATCAGTTTCGGGACACTTTTCTTCTTTTGCGCTATTTTTCCGTCCCAAATCGTACGTTGTGAGTCGTGAAAAGGACGACAACCTAATCTATCACATTTCTATTATCGAATCCCATGGCATCTTGGGCAAGACAACTTAACTTCATGTAGAGGCTGGGCCCGCAAACCGAGGGCGTAGGGCTTGGGACTAGGTCTCCGTCGCTCTGGTGCCCATAACTTTTGATCCGTAAGGAGTTACGCGGTGCACAGCATACCATTGGAAATCTCTCCGAGAGCTCTACGACGTGGGTAGCAAGCCTGCTCGGCTGCGCCTATTTTCGGAGCCCAAAATCGACCGTTTTCCTCTGTTTCAGGACACTTTCCTTCTTTTGCGTTGTTTTTGTGTCCCGAATTGTGAGGCCCGACCCCGAATAACGTGTGTTACCTCGATTTTTGTACCTTGGATCCAAAATTATATTACGGATCTTGGATTGCGTGCCCTATTTTTGTGCATGCTTTGTCATACGTGCCTTCACTTAAAATTGTGTGCCCTAATCCTCGATGTATATGCATACCTAGATATACGTGCCATGACCTTGAATTACGTGCAAGACCTCAATTTGTGTGCGTTTCCTTGTTTCGTATGCCATAACCCTGAACTGCGTGCCCTAACCTAGGTTTAAGCGCCATACCTTGATTTATGTACATTGCATTGAATTACGTAACTTGCACTGGTTTGCGTGTACTTACCCAGAATTGCCTGCATTTATATAGAAATATGTGCATTTACCTTGAAGCGCGTGCCTTACCTTGTAGTGCATGCCCTAGACCTAGGAATGTGTGTCTGCACGCTAATCAATAAAGATTCTTGCACAAAGCACAAAACACTAAAATAATCCTATACAATCCACTAACCAATATTATATTCCTAATTCAAATTCTCTACAAATCCCACTAACTATAAAATATTCTATTCTACCCAACATTCTCTTACACCATGTCATAACTTTTCTGAAGTTCTATGCCCTTTTTGTTAACTCCTAAGCCTCCAACATGCTCATGCACTTATTCCTTACACACTACATTTCCTAGGCACAATATTCAGCAACTTTAGAAGGCATTTGACACACAAAAATTCTATAAAACCGAGCACACACACACACACACACACTAAAACTTCATTTTTCCTCTCAAAAACCCTCTCAAGCTCTCATTCTCTCTCCATTTCGACCTTGGCTGCCTCTTGACCTTCCAAGACCTCAAGCATGCTCTCAAGATCTCTCCCAAGCTCGGCCATAGCAGCCCAAGCAAGCAAGAAGCAAGAAAGAAGCTCCATTGTGCATCTTCATCTATTAACTTGCTAAGGTGAGGGTTAAACTCTTTTAAAAGCTTTCAAAAATCACATGCATGCCTTCATATGACTATATTTACCTCTGTAGTTGTTGTATATGTGTGTACATGAGCTTATATGACCATGCATGGCTAGATTTTTGGCTAGAACTTGAATATAAGTAAAAATCGCGTAGCTGGCAGATTTCTGACCTTGTGGAATGAAACAGTTCTATCCTAGCAAGTGATGTCAAAAATACGTACAAATTGGTAGGTCACTAGTTTTGCCAGTTTTGAGAATTTTTCATAGAAATAGGCCAAGGCCAATTCTGACTCTAAGGCCTCCAAAATGGTCAAACATCGTGAGGTGTCTAAATTTGGAAGAATTGGAAAAATGAAATAGATTTCTGGCAGATTACTGACTATGTAGAACGAAGCATTTTTTACCTAGTACATGTTGGTGAAATTGCATTATATTTGGTACATTTTTATATTTTTCAGTTCTGGACATTTTTGTCAGAAATAGACTAAGGCTAAATCTGAGCCTAAGACCCTCAAAAATGGCAAGTATTGAAATGTGTACATATCTAGACAGTTTTGCGTAGTCTCACGGTTTTGGCTATAACGCTTGAATCCGAACTCCAAATGATACGAGGTTTGTTTCTGGATTTAAATAACGCATTAAGCTTTAATTTGATATTTTGTTCACTGAAATTGGAGATTTTTTGGTTGTCTAAATGAATGTGGGAAAACAGACCACTGCAGTGGGGTTTTTGTTTAGTGATATGCTTAGAATCATGTTGAGACCTTGCTTGTGGTATTGAATGCTTGGAATTGTGGCACGTAGATGTTGTGTGGACTGTTGTGGCTGGTTGAGGTTGCTTAATTTGATTGATGTATGACTTGGGATCACTAATTGATGAATGGTTTGCTTAATCGCATGTGAAAGCACGGAATTGAGGCCCTAGCACTCATGACTATTTGCTAAGGGATGACCTTATGTTTAAATGTGTTTAATTGTGTGGTTAATAGGCTGCCCGGATTTGTCCTTATGGCTCTAATATGATTCCCAATGATTGCATGATTGATAAGTGCGTTATTTTTGTATCCGGTCTCTTGTAGGTGTCGTTGCATGCTTGTATAATCTTAATACTTGATACGTGAACCCCGAAATGAGTTATATGACTTGATTTATATGTGTTGCTTGGCTGCCCGTTTAATGTTCATATGACTCTATGTGTTCTACAAAGTGAAATTTCATGTCAAGCATGCCTCGTTCGTTTACTTGGCAATATGTGATCTTGAAATTGCTCTGAGGCAACCTACTTTGTTGTCCTCCTAATGTGAATTGTTAAAAGATATTCAATGGTTTATTTGAACATGATTACTTGGCTACCTGTGAAAGTATAATTGCTTTCAAATGGATATATGAAATGATTATATGTTCTTACAATGTCTTATATGCCAATATGTCAAAATGTGATCATATACTTGCTCGGAGGTAACCTACTTTGTTGACCTCCTAATGTGAAATGTTAAATGACATAAATCGGCATTGTATACAAGGTTGCAACCTTTCATTGTGGCATGGAAGCGTTTCACGAACGCCGGGCGGCATAGGGCTTGCCGGTGCTCCTGTGACTACCATGGTCCAATTCTCTCTCTCGCTTGGCATTCCACCCTCGGAGAGTTAGGTCGTAGGTTTTTGGGGTATATCCGGAGTACACCCAATTGGGAGCGATAAGTGGATAATTGAAGTCAGCCGCAACAATTGTTATCGAAAATGATCTTGAGAGCGAAAGCTCACAGTATCCTTTTTACTATGTGCTTAAGTACTCTCGTTTGGTTCCTAGAGGACCTCGGGGAGGAAAGACGGGTAAATGCGTTCATTTATATATATATATATATATGTTATATTATGAGCTTACTTGTTCTGTTTGACATGTTTTCAAATGAGTTTTTATAAAGTTTAAACGGAAAAGGATTTCAAAATGTTATTTCTCGTTCCCCCTTGCTGATTTCATAAGGACTCGCCCTCTTTTATCATCACAAGTGAAGAACATCTGGAACAGGTACCCGAGGAAAATGTGCCCGTTGATGATTCCCTAGAATGATTACATGCCTTATGTGCCTTGCCTGACTGTCGCTGTTTTGTGAACGTTATGCTTGCTTTGAAGAATACTTATTTTGTTGATGTAAATAACCCCGTTGTAATTTGGGTCTAATTTTGGAATTGTACTATCTACAACCGGACAAACTCTTTATTTGGTTGTTTACTTTCATTATCTTGAATAGTAGCTATCGTAGGTAATTAAACCACTAGGTGAAAAATCAACTAAGTTAATTTTATCTAATTTCTCTTAGGTGCTCATTTGTAAACTAAAGGATAATAGGTACTTGCATGATAGGAAATTGACAAATAAACGGGACATAGTTATCATGCTAGGCTTATTAACCAAACGAGACTTTCAAGATAGACTAGTAGGCATATCGGTTGATGACAAAATAGGAGTCCTTAATGGAATTGGGTTAATGATTGGAATAATTGAGGCGTTTAGGAAATTAGGTTAAACCAAAGGTCTTAAAAACAGTCGTTATGTTGCTGAATTTCTGGAAAATCTTTTGAAGTTTAGGCTAACGTTAAGTGTTAAATCACAACAAACAGTTAAGTATGTGAATTGGCGTAAAGGAATTAGGTCATACCCGAGTCTAGCCTCTATAGGTTGGGCTGGGGCGTGACAAAGACAACTTCGCTTCACGTAGAGGCTGGGCCCGCAAACCAAGGGCGTGGGGCTTGGGACCAGGTCTACGTCGCTCCGGTACCCATAACTTTTGATTCGTAAGGAGTTACGCCACGCACAGCATACCGTTGGAAAGCTCTCCGCGAGCTCTACAATGGGGCAGCAAGCCCGCTCAGCTGCACCTGTTTTTGGAGCCCAAATTCGAACGTTTTCATCAGTTTTGGGACATTTTTCTTCTTTTGCACTGTTTTTCCGTCCCAGATCGTACGTCGTGTGCCGAGAAAAAGACAACAACCTAATCCATCACATTTCTATTACCGAATCCCACAGCACCTTGGGCAAGAGAACTTCGCCTCACGTAGAGGCTGGGCCCGCAAACCAAAGGCGTAGGGCTTGGGACCAGGTCTCTGTCGCTCCGGCGCCCATAACTTTTGATCCGTAAGGAGGTACGTGGCGTACATCATACCGTTGGAAAGCTCTCCGAGAGCTCTACGATGAGACAACAAGGCTGCTCGACTGCGCCTATTTTCGGAGCCCAAAATAGAGCATTTTCATCAGTTTTGGGGCACTTTTCTTCATTTGCGCTGTTTTTGGGTCCTGGATCGTACGTCGTGAGCTGCGTAAAGGACGACAACCTAATCCATCATATTTCTAATACCGAATCCTATGGAACCTTAGGCAAGACAACTTCGCTTCACGTAGAGGCTGGCCCCGTAAACTGAGGGCGTGGGGCTTGGGACCAGGTCTCCGTCGCTCCAATGCCCATAACTTTTGATCCGTAAGGAGTTACGCGGGGCACAGCATACTGTTGGAAAGCTCTCCGCGAGCTCTACGACGGGACAGTAAGTTCGCACAGCTGCTCCTATTTTCGGAGCCCAAAATTGAACATTTTCATTAGTTTTGGGACACTTTTCTTCTTTTGTGCTGTTTTTCTGTCCCGGATCGTACGTCGTGTGCTGCAAAAAAGACGACAACCAAATCCATCACATTTCTATTACCGAATCCCAAGGCACTTTGGGCAAGACAACTTCGCCTCACGTAGAGGCTGGGCTCGCAAACCGAGGGTGTAGGGCTTGGGACCAGGTCTCCGTCGCTCCGGTGCCCATAACCTTTGATCCGTAAGGAGTTACGCGACGCACAGCATACCGTTGGAAAGCTCTCTGAGAGCTCTACAATGAGGCAGCAAGCCTGCTCGGTTGCGCCTATTTTTAGAGCCCAAAATCAAACGTTTTCATCATTTTTGGGACACTTTTCTTCTTCCACACTGGTTTTCCATCCCGGATTGTACGTCGTGAGCAGCGAAAAGGACGACAACCTAATCCATCACATTTCTATTACCGAATCTGACGGCACCTTGGGCAAGACAACTTCGCTTCACGTAGAGGCTGGGCCCGCAAGCCGAGGGCGTGGGGCTCGGGACCAGGTCTCCGTCGCTCGGGTGCCCATAACTTTTAATCCGTAAGGAGTTACACGGTGCACAGCATACCGTTGGAAAACTCTCTGAGAGTTCTACGACGGGGGCAACAAGCCCTCTCAGCTGCGTCTATTTTCAGAGCCCAAAATCGAATGTTTTCTTCAGTTTTGGGACATTTTTCTTCTTTTGCGCGATTTTATCGTCCCGGATCGTACGTCGTGTGCGGCGAAAAGGACGACAACCTAATCCATCACATTTCTATTACAGAATCCTACGGCACCTTGGGAAGGACAACTTCGATTCATGTAGAGGCTCGACCCACAAACCGAGGGCGTGGGGCTTGGGACCAGGTCTCCGTCACTCTGGTGCCCATAACTTTTGATCCGTAAGGAGTTACGCGGCGCACAACATATCGTTGTAAAGCTCTCCTAGAGCTCTACGACGGGGCAGCCAGCCTGCTCGCCTGCGCCTATTTTCGGAGCCAAAAAATTGAACGTTTTCATCAATTTTCGGACACATTTCTTCTTTTGCGCTATTTTTTCATCCCGGATCGTAGGTTGGGAGCCGCGAAATGGACGACAACCTAATATATCACATGTCTATTACCGAATCCCAAGGTACCTTGGGCAAGACAACTTCGCTTCACGTAGAGGCTTGGCCCGCAAACCGAGGGCGTGGGGCTTGGGACCAAGTCTTCGTCGCTCCGGTGCCCTTAACTTTTGATTCGTAAGGAGTTACGCGACGCACAGCATACCGTTGGAAAGCTCTCCGAGAGCTCTACGACGGGGCAACAAGTCTGCTCTGTTGCGCCAATTTTCGGAGCCCAAAATCGAACGTTTTCAACTGTTTCGGTACACATTTCTTCTTTGGCGCTATTTTTTCATCTCGGATCGTACGTCGTGAGCCGCGAAAAGGACAACTCCCTAATCCATCACATTTTTATTACTGAATCCCACAGCACCTTGGGCAAGACAACTTCAATTCACGTAGCGGATAGGCCCACAAACCGAGGGCGTGGGGCTTGGGACTAGGTCTACGTCGCTCCAGTGCCCATAACTTTTGATCCGTAAAGAGTTACGCGGCGCACAACATACCATTGGAAAGCTCTCCGAGAGCTCTACGACGGGGGTAGCAAGCCCGCTTGGCTGCGTCTATTTTTGGAGCCCAAAATTGAACGTTTTCATAAGTTTTTGGACATTTTTCTTCTTTTGCGTTATTTTTCCGTCCCGGATCGTACGTCGTGTGCTGCGAAAATGACAACAACCTAATCCATCACATTTCTATTATCGAATCCCACGGCACCTTGGGCAAGACAACTTCACCTCACGTAAAGGATGGGCCCGCAAACCAAGGGCGTGGGGCTTGGGACTAGGTCTCCGTCGGTTCGGTGCCTATAACTTTTGATCCGTAAGGAGTTACGCGGCGCACAGCTTACCGTTGGAAAGCTCTCCGAGAGTTCTACGACCGGGCAGCGAGCCTGCTCGGCTGCGCCTATTTTTGGAGCCTAAAATCGAACGTTTTCATCAGTTTTAGGACACTTTTCTTCTTTTGCACTATTTTTTCGTCCCGGATCGTACGTTGGGTGTCGCGAAAAGGACGACAACCAAATCCATCACATTTCTATTATCGAATCCAATGGAACCTTGGGCAAGATAACTTCACCTCATGTAGAGGCTCGGCCCGTAAACCGAGGGCGTGGGGATTAGGACCAAGTCTCCGTCGCTCCGGTGCCCATAACTTTTGATCCGTAAAGAGTTACGCGATGCACCACATACCGTTGGAAAGCTCTCCGAGAGCTCTACGACGGGGGCAGTAAGCCCCCTCAGCTGCGCCTATTTTTGGAACCCAAAATCGAATGTTTTCATCAGTTTTGGGATATTTTTCTTCTTTTGCGCTGTTTTTCCGTCTCGGATCGTACGTTGTGTGCCACGAAAAAGACAACAACCTAATCCATCACATTTTTATTACAGAATCCTACAGCACCTTGGGCAAGAACACTTCGCTTCACGTAGAGGCTGGGCCCGCAAACCGAGGGCGTGGGGCTTGGGACCAAGTCTCCATCACTCCAGTGCCCATAACTTTTGATCCGTAAGGAGTTACGCGGTGCACAGCATACCGTTCGAAAGCTCTCTGAGAGCTCTATGATGGGGTAGCAAGCCCGCTCGGCTGCGTCTATTTTCGGAACCCAAAATCGAACGTTTTGATAAATTTCAGGACACTTTTCTTCCTTTGCGCTGTTTTTCATCCCGGATCGTACGTTGTGAGCCCCAAAAAAGATAACAACCAAATCCATCACATTTCTATTACCGAATCCCACAACACCTTGGGCAAGACAACTTCGCTTCACGTAGAGGCTGGGCCCGCAAACCGAGGGCGTGGGGCTAGGGACCAGGTCTCCGTCGCTCTGGTGCCCTTAACTTTTGATCCGTAAGGAGTTACGCGGCGCACAGCATACCGTTGGAAAGCTCTCCGCGAGCTCTACGACGGGGTAGCAAGCCCGCTCAGCTGCGCCTTTTTGGAGCGCAAAATCGAACATTTTCATCAGTTTTTGTACACTTTTTTTCTTTTGCGATGTTATTCCGACCCGGATCGTACGTCGTGTGCCGCGAAAAGGACGACAACCTAATCTATCCCATTTCTATTACCGAATCCCACCGCACCTTGGGCAAGGCAACTTCGCCTCACGTAGAGGCTGGGCCCGTAAACCGAGGGCGTGGGGCTTAGGACCAGGTCTCCGTCGCTCCGGCACCCATAACTTTTGATCCGTAAGAAGTTACGCGGCGAACAGCATACCGTTGGAAAGCTTTCCAAGAGCTCTACAACGGGGCAGCAAGTCTGCTCGGCTGCGCCTATTTTCGGAATTCAAAATCGAACAAATTCATAAGTTTTGGGGAACTTTTTTTCTTTTACGCTGTTTTTTTGTCCCGGATCATACGTTGTGAGCTGCATAATTGACGACAACCTAATCCATCACATTTTTAATACCGAATCCCACGGTACCTTGGGCAAGACAACTTCGCTTCATGTAGAGGCCGGGGCCGCAAACCGAGGGCGTGGGACTTGGGACCAGGTCTCTGCCGCTCCGGTACCTATGACTTTTGATCTGTAAGGAGTTACGCGGCGCACAGCATACCGTTGGAAAGCTCTCCGCGAGCTCTACGACGGGTCAGCAAGCCCACTCAGCTGCGCCTATTTTCATAGACCAAAATTGAACGTTTTCATCAGTTTTGGGACACTTTTCTTATTTTGCGCTGTTTTTCCATCCCGGATCGTACGTCATGTGCCACGAAAATGAGACAACCTAATCCATCACATTTCTATTACCGAATCCCACGGCACCTTGGGCAAGACAACTTCGCCTCACGTAGAGGCTGGGCCCGCAAACTGAGGGCGTGGGGCTTGGGACCAAGTCTCCGTTGCTCCGGTGCCTATAACTTTTGATCTGTAAGGAGTTACGCGGCGCACAGCATACCGTTGGAAAGCTCTCCGCAAGCTCTACGACAGGTCAGCAAGCCCACTCAGCTGCGTCTATTTTCATAGACCAAAATTGAACGTTTTCATCAGTTTTGGGACACTTTTCTTATTTTGCGCTGTTTTTTCATCCCGGATCGTACGTTGTATGCCACGAAAAGGAGACAACCTAATCCATCACATTTCTATTACCGAATCCCACTGAACCTTGGGCAAGATAACTTCGCCTCACGTAGAGGCTGGGCTCGCAAACCGAGGACGTGGGGCTTAGGATCAGGTCTCCGTTGCTCCGGTGCCCATAACTTTTGATCCGTAAGGAGTTATGTGAGGCCCGACCTCAAATTTCATGCGATACCTCCTTTCATGTGCCCTAACCTAGATTTGCATGCTTTGACCTAGGTTTAAGAAATGTGTTTCGTTTTGTGTGCCTTGCATTGAATTACGTGCATTCATTTAGGGTTGCGTGTATTTACTTGGAAAACGTGCATTCGTCTCGTAGTTCATGACCTACCTCATAGTGCGTGCCTTAAACCTAGAAAAGCGTGCCCACACGTAATCAAGAAAGCATCTTACACGAAGCACTAGATCATTAATTAGTCCTACAAACTCCTCTAACTAATATTAAAATGTTAATTTCACTCACTAGAAGACAAAATCTCACAAAAAGCTAGACATTCTTATTCTTTATTCTTTATTCTTTTGCATATTCCAAGCACTCAATTAAATAATGCTCAAACAAGACCAAAAAAAATTCAGATTTGAACACTAGCTTGGCCGACCAAATGGAGCATTTGACAATGCTTTGCAATTCCAAAATTTGTACCTAAACATTCTATGACAAGTTATGACACAAAGCATTAAAAAATGACTCAAAACTCTACCCAAAGCTCCACCATTCTCGACACACTCCAATTGCCCATGCTAGACAATTCAAATTATGCTCCTTGAAGACACAATTCTGAATTTTGCAAGTCCCTAGGCCGACACAAGCATCGCATTCTTCAAGCTTTTCATTTTTCTTTCTTTCTTTCTTTCTTTCTCTCATTTTCCTCTCACTCTCTCATTTCTTCTCTCTCTCTCTCTCGGCCCTAGCTGAAATTATAGACTCCATAGCTTAAGTTCTTCATCCAAAGGTTCTTCAAGACATGCAAGCTACTAGGAAGCTCGACCAAGCAAGCTAGAATGCAAAAGTCGCACATGCAAGCTCATAGCACATTCATTTCGGCTTAGGTAAGTTTGTTAGCTTCCATTTCATTTTCTTTTTGTTCTAGCCACTCGCACATACTAAGAGCATGGTTACTAAGCTAGGAAATAGAGAAATCTCAAGTTGTCTCTCGGTTAAGCATGGAGAAGAGTCGACCTTGTGCATCATCAAGAGTCTTGTGCATCTTCTTGTTGTCTTGCTAAGGTGAGGGCTAAAACTTCTTGAAAAGCTTTCAAAAACCACATGCATGCCTTTAAATGTCTATTTTTACCTCTGTACTTGTGATATATGTGTGTACATGAGCTTTTGTAAACATGCATGGCAAGATATTTGGCTAGAATGTGATGATAGATGAAATCGCGTATGGGACAGTCTTCTGTCTTGTTGGTGCGACGTGATTTTTACTAGGTAAATGATATTGAAAATGCATGCCAATGGGTAGGTGACTAGTTTTGCCAGTTCTGAGAATTTTTTGTAGAAATAGGCCAAAGCTAATTTTGACTCTAAGGTCCTCAAAATGGCAAAATATTGAAAGGTGTCCAAATCTGGGAAAATGAAGCAGGTTTTGGCAGATTCACTGTCCTTGTAGAATGAACCAGTCTTGACTTAGTAAATGATAACCAAAATGCATGAAATTTGGTATGCTGTTGTTCAGTTCTAGATATTTTTGTCAAAAATAGACTAAGGCTAAATCTGACCCTAAGGTCCTCAAAAACGACAAGTATTGAAATGTGTGCAAATCTGGACAGTTTTTCGTAGTCTCACGGTTTTGGCTATAACTCTTGAACCCGAACTCCAAATGATGCGAGGTTTGTTTCAAATTTCGTTCACTCCTTAAGCTTTAATTTGACATCTTGTTTACTGGAATTGGAGATTGTTTCCTTGTCTCAATGATTGTGAGAAAATAGTCTATTGCAGTGAGGGTTTCATCTAGTGATATGCTATTAAAATTATTGTAACTTCTCTTGTTTTACTAAATGCTTGGAATTGAGGCACTTGGATGTTGTGTGGACTGTTTTGAATGATTGAGGATGATTAATTAATCAATGCATGACTTGAGTTTAATTAAGTGATCACTTGTGGCTTAATCGCACGGGTAAGCATGAATTGAAACCCTAATGACTAGGAAAATTCGCTAAGTGTTGATCCTATGGATATCCTGTTTAATTATGTGATTAGTAGGCTGCCCGTAGTTGCCCTTATAGCTCTAATTGTAATTCCGATGATTTCATGTTGACAAGTAGGCCTTTCTTTCACCCGGTCCCACATAAACGTCATTGCATGTTGTGTAATCTTATTATTTGATTACGTGAACTTCGAAATGAGTTATATGACTTGATTTACATGCGTTACATGGCTGCCCGTTTAATATTCATATAACTCCATGTGCTTTACAAGTGAAATTACATGTCATATCGTGCCCCGCGTGTTTACTTGTCAATGTGCAATCTTATGACTACTCGGAGGCAACCTACTTTGTTGTCCTCCTAATGTGATATATTAAATGTCATAAATGTGCATTGCATACAAGGTTGTAACCTTTCATTCTGGCGCGGTAGCGTTCACGCACACTGGGCGGCATCGGGCTTGCCGGTGCAACCGTGACTACCATTGTCCAATTCCCTCTCTCGCTTGGGGGCTAGACTTCCTCGGAGAGTTAGGTCGTAGGATTTTGGGGTATATCCGGAGTACACTCATTTGGCGTGATAAGGGGATGAATTGAAGCCGGCCGCAACAACTGATACTGAAAATGAACTGAGAGCAAAAGCTCACCGTATCCTTTTCACTATGTGTATAAGTACTCTCGCTTGGTTCCTAGAGGACCTCGGGGAGGAAAGACGGGCAATTGTGTTCTTTTACTTTTACATTACATTATGTGCTTACTTGTGATATATGTCATGCTTGCAAAAGGGTTTTCATAATTGAACCGGAAAAAGAGTTTCAAAACTTATTTCTCATTCTCCCTCGCTGAGTTCATAAGGACTCACCCTCTTTTATCATCTCAGGTGAAGAAGATCTGGAACAGGTACTCGAGGACAACGTGCCTATTTATGATTCCTTGGAATGATTGCTTGCCCTATGTGCCTTACGTGACTATGGATATTTTGTGAACGATATGTTGTTTGAAGACTATTTCGTATGTTGCTTGTTATTGTATTGTAAATGACCCCTGTTGTAATTTGGGGTCTAATTTTGGCTTGTACTGATCATAACTAGATAGATACTCTTATGGTCGTTTTTGCTATCGCTACTGGCTAGTATCTATCATAGGATTATGAAGTATCAGGTAAGGATTAAGTAAAATGAATCTATCCAATCTTAAGCAGGTACTCGTTGTTAAGCTAAGATCAACAGGTACTTTTGTAACAAGGATTAACAAACAAACGAGACATAGTTATCATGCTAGGCTGTTAATCAAACGAGACTTCGAGACAACTAGTAGGCGTTTCAGTTGATGATAAATAGTAATCTTAGTTGGAAATGAATTTGAGATTGAAAGTTTTGAGGCCTTTAGAAAATTAGGTCAAACTAAGGAGCCCAATTACAACCGTTATGCTGTAGGTTTTCCGGAGAATTTGTGGAGTTTAGGCTAAAACGTTAAGTGGTAAACCTTCATGAACGATTAAGTACGTGATATGACTTGAATGTTTAGATCACACCCTAGTCTAACCTTTATAGGTCGGGTTGGGGCGTGACACCTTATCTTAATGGTATTAGAGCTTAGATTGCTTAAGTCGGGTTTAACTCTCGGACCATGGGTAGAAGCCCTAAGGTAATTGAGATGACTTGTTTATGTGTGATAATGTGTGATAATGTTAATTGTGCCTTCTCTGTCTCTATGTGTTTATGTGATTAAGATGTCTTAACTGTTTCTAGAACTGTGTGTTTATGTAAAATTGTATGTTGCATACCTTATACATTAAATTCTTGTTTGTCATATTCCAATAAAATTGTGCATCGTAATTTGTGCCTATAGATGGCTGGCCCTAGTACCCGCACTACTAATAGGAGCAGTGAGCCCCAAGAGACCGGAGATGCTTATCAAACTAATCCCGGCATGGCTATGTTTAACATGATGGCGAATGCCATGGATCGCGTGTCGCGAGTGATGGAACGTCAAGATGCACGTGAAGCAAACAACAACAACAACAGGAATGATGGTAACCATGGGAGACATAGCAGAATGCGGGAGTTTCTTGACTTTCGCCCGTCCAAATTCCACGGGGAAGCTGATGATGAAAAAGCAGAGGCTTGGCTGTCTGAGATCGAGAGGATTTTTAGACCACTTGACTATACTGATGAAGAAAAGGTGGAGTTCGCTGTGTTTCTGTTGCAAGGGGATGCTGAGCATTAGTGGCACACCGTGGAGGCACTTCGGGAAACTGATCATACACCTCGCTTGTGGGGTAATTTCGTTAAGGCATTCAAGAAGAAATATGTACCTGCAGTTTCCAGGCAGAGGCGGATTGAGGAATTCATGCACTTGAACCAGGGTAACATGACAGTGGCCTAGTATGAGGCTCGTTTTGACCGACTGTCCCGTTATGCTCAATACATGGTCAGTACCCCTGAGGCGAAGATGTGAAAATTTACGAATGGGCCAGAAATTCAGGACTAGTTGGCTTCGCATGACTTCGATACCTTTTCTGGTCTTCTTGTTGCTGTTTCCCGAGTTGAGAAGAGGAAACTTGATAGAGCCGGTTCAAGTCAGCCGAACAAGAAACCATATCAGCCTCTAGGTCAACAGAGGAAATTCCAGAGCCAGAGTCGCAGTCAGGGCCAGAGCCAGAATAGACCAGTTAATAAATGTGGCTTGACTAAAGCACCATCAGCCTCTTCCACTCGTGGATCCACAGGTACTTCACCTGCTACTCAGTCTATCAATTGTTCATTCTGTGACAAGAAGGGTCATACCGAGGCCCAGTACTGGAAGAAGTCAGGACGATGTGTGCGGTGTGGCAGTGATCAGCATCAGATCAAGGATTGCCCTAAATGGCAAGGGGGACAAAATCAAGTTAAACCAGTTGGTAGAGGCAAGACTCCAATTCCTAGAGTTCAGGCCCGAGCTTATGCTATTGACTGTGAGGAGCTTCCGGAGGAGACCGTTGTTGTTGAAGGTACATTCTTGATACTGAATCAACCTGTTAGGGTGCTAATTGACCCAGGTGTTACTCATTTATTTATTACTCCCTTAAGTGTACAACGTGTGAAGCTACGAGTTGTATGTTTGCCTTACGAAGTAGAAGTTGGTACTCCGATGGGTTCTAAACTTGTTACTAGCTCAGCTTGTAAAGCATGTAAAATCCAAATTAAAGATAGGGAATTCTCAGCCAATCTTATTGTATTACCTTTTCGAGACTATGAAGTCATTTTAGGGATGGACTGGTTGGCAAAGCATCATGCCCAACTAGATTGCCGGACGAAGATTGTAACATTCCGGATACCTGGTCAACCAATATTGGAGGTAATGGGTCGAAGAGACTTCACCGGGAGTTCCATCATTTCATCTACAAAAGCAGTGAAGTCCTTGAGAAAATGATGTAGTGGATACTTAGCTTACCTCATCAACAAACCGTCGGATAAAGCTAAGTTGGAGGAGATGCCAGTGATTAAAGATTATGCGGATGTGTTTCCAGAAGAATTGCTCGGTTTACCCCCAAATCGGGAGATCGAGTTCATTATAGAATTACTGCCTGGCACCCAGCCAATATCTAAAGCTACCTATCGTATGGCACCAGCCGAGCTACAAGAATTGAAGGACCAATTGCAAGGATTGTTGAAGAAGGGGTTCGTTCAACCAAGTTCTTCTCCGTGGGATGCACCAGTCCTATTTGTAAAGAAGAAAGACGGAACGCTGAGGCTATGCATCGATTGCCGAGGATTGAACCAAGTGACCGTCAAGAATAAATACCCACTTCCACTGATCGACGAGTTATTTGATCAACTTCAAGGAGCCAAAGTGTATTCGAAGCTCGACTTGAGGCAAGGGTACTATCAGTTGCGGATCAAAAAGGAGGATGTACCTAAAATGGCTTTCAGGACGAGATATGGGCATTATGAATATGTGGTGATGCCATTTGGGCTAACTAATGCCCCTGCAGCTTTTATGGACTTGATGCACAGGGTGTTTCAACCCTACTTGGACCAATTTGTGGTGATCTTTATTGATGATATTTTGGTATACTCGAAATCCGAGGCTGAGCATGAACAACATCTACGATTGGTATTGCAGAAACTTCGAGAGCATCAATTGTATGCGAAGTTTAACAAATGCGAATTTTGGTTGCAGCAGATTGCATTTTTGGGGCACATCATATCCCAAGAGGGAATAGCAGTGGACCCAGCAAAGATAGAAGCGGTGATGTCTTGGAGGAAGCCGGAAAATGTTACAGGGGTTCGGAGTTTTCGGCGCCTGTTTTCGGAGCCCAAAATCGAACGTTTTCATCAATTTTCAGACACTTTTCTTCTTTTGCGCTATTTTTTCATCCCGGATCGTACGTTGTGAGCCGCGAAAAGGACGATAACCTAATCCATTACATTTGTATTACCGAATCCCACGGTACCTTGGGCAAGAAAACTTCGCTTTACGTAGAGGCTGGGCCCGCAAACCGAGGGCGTGGGGCTTGGAACCAGGTCTCCGTCGCTTCGGTGCCCTTAACTTTTGATCTATAAGGAGTTACGTGATGCACAGTATACCGTTGGAAAGCTCTCCGAGACCTCTACGACGTGGCAGTGAGCCTGCTCTGTTGCGCCAATTTTCGAAGCCCAAAATCGAACGTTTTCAACTGTTTTGGCACACATTTATTCTTTTGCGCTGTTTTTTCATCCCAGATCGTACGTCATGAGCCGCGAAAAGGACGACAACCTAATCCATCACATTTCTATTACCCAATCCAACGGCACCTTGGGCAAAACAACTTCAATTCACGTAAAGGCTGGGCCCGCAAAACGAGGGCGTGGGGCTTGTGACCAGGTCTCCGTCGCTCTGGTGCCCATAACTTTTGATATGTAAGGAGTTACGCGGTGCACAACATACTGTTGGAAAGCTCTTCGAGAGCTCTACGACGGGGGCAGCAACACTGCTAGGCTGAACCTATTTTCGGAGCCAAAAATTGAACGTTTTCATCAGTTTTAGGACATTTTTCTTCTTTTGCACTATTTTTTCGTCTAGGATCGTATATCGTGAGCCGCGCAAAGGATGACAACCTAATCCATCACATTTCTATTACCAAATCCCACGGCACCTTGGGCAAGACAACTTCGCTTAACGTAGAGGCTGGGCCCACAAACCGAGGGCGTTGGGCTTGGGACCAGGTCTCTGTCGCTCCGGTGCCCATAACTTTTGATCCGTAAGGAGTTACGAGGCGCACATCATACCGTTGGAAAGCTCTCCGAGAACTCTACAATGGGGGCAGCAAGCCCGCTCACCTGCGCCTGTTTTCGGATCCCAAAATCGAACGTTTTCATCAATTTTTGGACACATTTCTTTTTTTGCACTGTTTTTCGTTCCCAGATCGTACGTCGGGTGCCGCGAAAAGGACGACAACCTAATCCATCACATTTCTATTATCGAATCCCACGGAACCTTGGGAAAGATAACTTCGCCTCATATAGAGGCTGGGCCTGCAAACCGAGGGCGTTGGGCTTGGGACCAGGTCTCCGTCGCTCCGGTGCCCATAACTTTTGATCCGTAAGAAGTTACACGGCGCACAGCATACCGTTGGAAAGCTCCCTGAGAGTTCTACGACCGGGAAGTGAGCCTGCTCGGCTGCACCTATTTTCGGAGCCCAAGATCGAATGTTTTCATCAGTTTAAGGACACTTTTCTTCTTTTACGCTGTTTTTTCGTCCCGCATCGTACGTCGTAAGCCGCGAAAATGACGACAACATAATCCATCACATTTCTATTACCGAATCCCACGGCACCTTGGCAAGACAACTTCGTTTCATGTAGAGGCTGAGCCAGCAAACCGAAGTCATGGGGCTTGGGACCAGGTCTCTATCGCTTCGGTGCCCATAACTTTTGATCCGTAAGGAGTTACGCAGCTCACAGCATACCATTGGAAAGCCAACGACGGGAGCAGCAAGCCTACTAGGCTGCACCTATTTTAGGAGACCAAAATCGAACATTTTCATCAATTTTTGGACATTTTTCTGCTTTTGCACTGTTTTTCCTTACTGAATCGTACGTCGCGAGTCGCGAAAAGGACGACATCCTAATCTATCACATTTCTATTACCGAATCCTACAGCACCTTGGGCAAGACAACTTCGCCTAACATAGAGGCTTGGCCCGCAAACCGAGGGTGTGGGGCATGGGACCAGGTCTCTGTCGCTCCGGTGTCCATAACTTTTGATCCGTAAGGAGTTACGCACGCACAGTATACCGTTGGAAAGTTCTCCGAGAGCTCTACTATCAGGCAGCGAGCCAGCCTAGCTGCGCCTGTTTTCAGAGCCCAAAATTGAACATTTTCATCTGTTTGGGGACACATTTCTTCTTTTGCACTGTTCTTCGTCCCGGATTATACGTCGTGAGCCGCGAAAAGGACGACAACCTAATCCATCACATTTCTATTATCGATTGCCACGACACCTTGGGCAAGACAACTTCGCTTCACGTAGAGGCTGGGCCAACAAACCAAGGGCGTGGGGCTTGGGAAAAGGTCTCCGTCGCTCTAGTGCCCATAACTTTTGATTCGTAAGGAGTTACGCGACGCACAGCTTACCGTTGGAAAGCTCTACAAGAGCTCTACGACGGGGGTAGCAAGCTTGCTCGGCTACACCTATTTTCAGAGCCTAAAATCGAACGTTTTCATTAATTTTTAGACACTTTTCTACTTTTGCGCTGTTTTTCCGTCCCGGATCGTGCGTCGTGAGCCGCGAAAAGGACGACAACCTAATCCATCACATTTCTATTATTGAATCCCACGGCACCTTAGGCAAGACAACTTCGCTTCATGTAGAGGCTGGGCCCGCAAACCGAGGGCATAGGGCTTGGGACCATGTCTCCGTCACTCCGACACCCATAACTTTTGATCCGTAAGGAGTTATGAGGTGACCAGCATACCGTTGAAAAGCTCTCCGAGAGCTCTATGACGGGGCAGCAAGGCTGCTCTTCTGTGCCTATTTTCGGAGCTCAAAATCGAATTTTTCATAAGTTTTGGGACACTTTTCTTCTTTTGCGTTGTTTTTCCGTCCCGGATGGTACGTCGTGAGCTGCGTAAAGGGCGATAACCTAATCCATGACATTTTTAATACCGAATCCCACGACACCTTGGGCAAGACAACTTCGCTTCATGTAGAGTTGGGGGCCGCAAACCGAGGGCGTGGGGCTTGGGATTAGGTCTCCGTCGCTCCGGTGCCCATAACTTTTGATCTGTAAAGAGTTACGCGGCGTACAACATACCGTTGGAAAGCTCTCCGCCAGCTCTACGACGGGACAGCAAGCCTGCTCAGTTGTGCGTATTTTCGGAGACCAAAATCAAACGTTTTTATTAGTTTTGGGACACTTTTCTTATTTTGCGCTGTTTTTCCATCCCGGATCATACGTCGTGTGCCATGAAAGGGATGACAACCTAATCCATCACGTTTCTATTACCGAATCCTATGGCACCTTGGGCAAGAAAACTTCGCCTAACGTAGAGGCTGGGCCTGCAAACCGAGGGCGTGGGGCTTGGGACCAGGTCTTCGTCGCTCCGGTGCCCATAACTTTTGATCCGTAAGGAGTTACGTGGCGCATAGCATACTGGTGGAAAGCTCTCTGAGAGCTCTACGATAAGGAAGCAAGCCTGCTTGGCGGCGCCTGTTTTCGGAGCCATAATCAAACGTTTTCATCAGTTTTGGGACACTTTTCTTCTTTGGAACTGGTTTTCCATCCTGGATTGCACGTCGTGAGCAGCAAAAAGGACGACAACCTAATCCATCACATTTCTATTACCGAATCCCACAACACCTTGGGCAAGACAACTTCGTTTCACGTAGAGGATGGGCCCACAAACTGAGGGCATGGGGCTTGGGACCAGGTCTCCACCGCTCCTGTGCCTATAACTGTTGATCCATAAGGAGTTACGTGGCGCACAGCATACTGTTGGAAAGTTCTCCGAGAGCTCTATGACGGGAGCAGCAAGCCCGTTCAGCTGCGCCTATTTTCATAGCCCAAAATCGAACGTTTTCATCAATTTTGGGACATTTTTCTTCTTTTACGTTGTTTTTTCGTCCCGGATCGTAAGTCGTGTGCCACGAAAAGGACGACAACCTACTCCATCACATTTCTATTACAGAATCCTATGGCACCTTTGGTAGGACAACTTCGCTTCATGTAGAGGCTGGGCCTGCAAACTGAGGGCGTGGGGTATGGGACCAAGTCTCCGTTGCTCCGGTGCCCTTAACTTTTGATCCGTACGGAGTTACACTACGCACAGCATACCGTTGCAAAGCCCTCCGAGAGCTCCACGACGGGGCAGCAAGCTTGCTCTGCTGTGCCAATTTTCGGAGCCCAAAATCGAACATTTTCATCTGTTTTGGTACACATTTCATCTTTTGCTCAGTTTTTACATCCCGGATCGTACGTCGTGAGCCGCGAAAAGGATGATAACCTAATCGATAACATTTCTATTACCGAATCCCACGGTACCTTGGGCAAGACAACTTCACTTCATGTAGAGGCTGGGCCCGCAAACCGAAGGCGTGGGGCTTAGGACCAGGTCTCCGTCTCTCCGGTGCCCATAACTTTTGATCCGTAAGGAGTTACGCGGCATACAGCATACCGTTGGAAAGCACTCCAAGAGCTCTACGACGGGGCAGTAAGCTTGCTCAGTTGCGCCAGTTTTCAGAACCCAAAATCAAACGTTTGCATCTGTTTTGGTACACATTTCTTCTTTTGCGCTGTTTTTTCATCCTGGATCGTACGTCGTGAGCCGGGAAAAAGACGACAACCTAATCCATCAAATTTCTATTACCTAAACCCACGGCACCTTGGGCAACACAACTTCACTTCATGTAGGGCTGGGCCAGCAAACCGAGGGTGTGAGGCTTGGGACCAGGTCTCCGTCGCTCCGGTGCCCATAACTTTTTATCCATAAGGAGTTACGCGGTGCACAGCATAGCGTTGGAAAGCTCTCCGAGAGCTCTACGACGGGGCAGCAAGGTTGCTCTGCTACACCTATTTTTGGAGGCCAAAATCGAACGTTTTCATCAGTTTTGGGATACTTTTATTCTTTTGCGCTGTTTTTCCGTCCCGGATCATACGTCGTGAGCCGTGCAAAGGACGACAACCTAATCCATCACATTTCTATTACCGAATCCCACAGCACCTTAGGCAAGACAACTTCGCTTCACGTAGAGGCTGGGCTCGCAAGCAGAGGGCGTGGGGCTTGGGACCAGGTCTCCGTCGCTCGAGTGCCCATTACTTTTGATCCGTAAGGAGTTACGCAGAGCACAACATACCGTTGGAAAGCTCTCCGAGAGCTCTACGACGAGGACAACAATGCAGCTTTGCTGCGGCTGTTTTCAGAGCCTAAAATCAAACATTTTTATTAGTTTTTGGACACTTTTCTTCTTTTGCGCTATTTTTCCGTCACGGATCGTACGTCGCGTGTCGCGAACAGGACGACAATTAATCAATCACATTCATATTACCGAATCCCACGGCACCTTGGGCAAAACAACTTCGCCTCACGTAGAGGCTGGGCCCGCAAACCAAGGGCGTGGGGCTTGGGACCAGGTCTCCGTCGCTCCGGTGCCCATAACTTTTGATCCGTAAGGAGTTACGCGGCGCATAGCATACCGTTGGAAATCTCTATGAGAGCTCTGCGACCGGGCAGCGAGCCTGGTCGGCTGCGCCTATTTTCGGAGCCCAAAATTGAACGTTTTCATCAATTTTGGGGCACTTTTCTTCTTTTGCACTATTTTTCATTCCCGGATCGTACATCGTGTGTCGCGAAAAGGATGACAACCTAATCCATCACATTTCTATTACCGAATCCCACGGAACCTTGGACAAGATAACTTCACCTCACGTGGAGGCTGGGCCCGCAAACCGAGGGCGTATAGCTTGGGACCAGGTCTCCGTCGCTCCGGTGCCCATAATTTTTCATTTGTAAGGAGTTACGCAGCGCACAACATACTGTTGGAAAGCTCTCTGAGAGCTCTACGACTGGGTAGCCAGCCTGCATAGTTGCGACTGTTTTCGTAACCTAAAATCAAACGTTTTCATCAGTTTTGGGACACTTTTCTTCTTTTGCACTGTTTTTCCATCCCGGATCGTATGTCGTGAGCCGCGAAAAGGACGACAACATAATCCATCACATTTCTATTACCGAATCCCAAGGCACCTTGGCAAGACAACTTCGCTTCACGTAGATGCTGAGCCAGCAAACCGAGGTCGTGGGGCTTGGGACCAGGTCTCTGTCGCTCTGGTGCCCATTACTTTTAATTCGTAAAGAGTTACGCGGCGCACAGCATACCGTTGAAAAGCTGTCTGAGAGCTCTAAGACGGGGGTAGCAAGCGTCCTCAGCTGCGTTTGTTTTCGGAGCCAAAAATTGAACGTTTTCATCAGTTTTGGGATACTTTTCTTCTTTTACGATGTTTTATTATCCCGGATCGTACGTCGTGTGCCGCGAAAAGGACGACAACCTAATCTATCGCATTTCTATTACCCAATCCCACAGTACCATAAACAAGAAAACTTTGCCTCACGTAGACCGAGGGTGTGGGGCTTGGGACCAGGTCTCCGTCGCTCCGGTGTCAATAACTTTTGATCCGTAAGGAGTTACGCACCGCAGAGCATTCCGTTGGAAAGCTCTCCGAGAGCTCTACGACTGGGCAGCGAGCCAGCGTTGCTGCGCCAGATTTCGAAGCCCAAAATCGAACGTTTTCATCTATTTTGTGACACATTTCTTCTTTTGCGCTGTTCTTTCGTCACGGATCGTACGTCGTGAGTCGCGGAAAGGACGATAACCTAATCCATCACATTTCTATTACCGAATCCCATGGCACCTTGGGCAAGACAACTTCACTTCACGTAGAGGCTGGGGCCACAAACCGAGGGCGTGGGGCTTGGGACAAGCTCTCTGTCGCTTCGGTGCACATAACTTATTAATCCGTAAGGAGTTACTCGGCGCACAGCATACCGTTGGAAAGCTCTCCGCGAGCTCTACAACGTGGTAGAAGCCCGCTCACCTGCGCCTATTTTCGGAGCCCAAAATTGAACGTTTTTATCAGTTTTGGGACACTTTTCTTCTTTTGCTCTGTTATTCTGACCCGGATCGTACGTCGTGTGCCGCGAAAAGGACGACAACCTAATCTATCACATTTCAATTACCGAATCCCATGGCATCTTGGACAAGACAACTTCGCCTCATGTAAAGGCTGGGCCCGCAAACCGAGGGCGTAGGGCATGGGACCAGGTCTCCGTCGCTCCGGAGCCCATAACTTTTGATCCGTAAGGAGTTACGCAGCGCACAGCATACCGTTGGAAAGATCTCCGAGAGCTCTACGACGGGGCAGCAAGGCTACTCGGTTGTGCCTATTTTCAGATCTCAAAATCGAACTATTTCATCAGTTTTGGGGCACTTTTCTTCTTTTGCGCTATTTTTTCATCCCGGATCGTACGTCGTGAGCCGCGAAAAAGACGACAACCTAATCCATCACATTTTTATTACCGAATCCCACAACACCTTGGGCAAGAAAACTTCACTTCATGTAGAGGCTAGGCCCGCAAACCGAGGGCGTGGGGCTTGGGACTAGGTCTCCGTCGCTCCGGTGCCCATAACTTTTGATTCGTAAGGAGTTACGTAGCGCACAACATACTGTTGGAAAGCTCTCCGAGAGCTCTACGACACGGGCAGCAAGCCTGCTAGGCTGTGCCTATTTTCACAGCCCAAAATCGAACATTTTCATCAGTTTTGGGACACTTTTCTCTTTTTGCACTAGTTTTCGATCCCGGATTGTACGTCTTGAGCAGCGAAAAGAATGACAATCTAATCCATCACATTTCTATTACCGAATCCCACGGCAACTCGGGCAAGACAACTTCGCTTCATGTAGAGGCTGGGCCTGCAAACCGAGGGCGTGGGGCTTGGGACCAGGTCTCCGTCGCTCCGGTGCCTATAACTTTTGATCTGTAAGGAGTTACGCGGTGCACAGCATGCCGTTGGAAAGCTCTCCGAGAGCTCTACGATGGGGGCATCAAGCCCGCTCAGCTGCGCCTATTTTTAGAGCCCAAAATCAAACATTTTTATCAGTTTTGAGACATTTTTCTTTTTTTGCGCTGTTTTTCCGTCCCGGATCGTACGTCGTGTGCCGCGAAAAGGACAACAATCTAATCTATCACATTTCTATTACAGAATCCTACGATACCTTGGGCAGGACAACTTTGCTTCACGTAGAGGCTGGGCCATCAAACCGAGGGCGTGGGGCTTAGGACCAGGTCTCCGTCACGTAGAGGCTAGGCCCACAAACCGAGGGCTTAGGGCTTGGGACCAGGTCTCCGTCGCTCCGGCGCCTATAACTTTTGATCCGTAAGGAGTTACGCGGCGCACAGCATACCGTTGGAAAGATCTCCGAGAGCTCTACGACAGGGCAGCAAGGCTACTCTGCTGTGCCTATTTTCGGAGCTAAAAATCGAACTATTTCATCAGTTTTGGGGCACTTTTCTTCTTTTGCGCTGATTTTCATCCCGGATCGTACATCGTGAGCTGCGTAAACGACGACAACCTAATCCATCACATTTCTAATACCGAATCCCATGGTACCTTGGGCAAGACAACTTCGCTTCACGAAGAGGCTGGGCCTGCAAACCGTGGGCGTGGGGCTCGGGACTAGGTCTCTGTCGCTCCGGTGCACATAATTTTTGATCCGTAAGGAGTTACGCGGCGCACAGCATACCATTGGAAAGCTCTCCGCGAGCTCTACGACGGGGCAGCGAGCCTACTCCGCTGCCTTTGTTTTCGAAGCCCAAAATTGAACATTTTCATCAGTTTTTGGACACTTTTATTCTTTTGCGCTGGTTTTCCATCCAGGATCGTACGTCGTGTGCCGCGAAAAGGACGACAACCTAATCCATCACATTTCTATTACCGAATCCTATGGCACCCTGGGCAAGACAAGTTTGCTTCACGAAGAGGATGGGCCCGCAAACCGAGGGCGTGGGGCTTGGGACCAGGTCTCCGTCGTTCCGGTCCCATAACTTTTTATCCGTAAGGAGTTACGTGGCGCATAGCATACCGTTGGAAAGAACTCCAAGAGCTCTACGACGGGCAGGAAGCCTACTCAGCTGTGCCTATTTTCGAAGCCCAAAATCAAATGTTTTCATCAGTTTTGGGACACTTTTCTCTTTTTGCACTAGTTTTCGATCCCGGATTGTACGTCTTGAGCAGCGAAAAGAATGACAATCTAATCCATCACATTTCTATTACCGACTCCCACAGCATCTTGGGCAAGATAACTTCGCTTCGCGTAGAGGCTTGGCCCATAAACCGAGGGTGTGGGGCTTTTGACCAGGTCTCCGTCGCTCTGGTGCTTATAACTTTTGATATGTATGGAGTTACGCGGCGCACAGCATACCATTGGAAAGCTCTCCTAGAGCTCTACGACTGAGGCAGTAAGCCTGCTCAGCTGCGCCTATTTTCAGACCCCAAAATCGAATGTTTTCATCAGTTTTAGGATATTTTTCTTTTTTTGCGCTGTTTTTCCGTCCTGGATCGTACGTCATGTGCCGCAAAAAGAAAAACATCCTAATCCATCACATTTCTATTACAGAATCCTACAGCACCTTGGGCAGAACAACTTCGCTTCACGTAAAGGCTGCGCCAGCAAACCGGGGGCGTGGGGCTTAGGACCTAGTCTCCGTCACTCCGGTGCCCATAACTTTTGATCCGTAAGGAGTTACGCCGGGCACAACATACCATTGGAAAGCTCTCCTAGAGTTCTACGATTGGGCAGTGAGCCTACTCGTCCGTGCTTGTTTTCGGAGACCGAAATCGAACGTTTTCATCAGTTTTGTAACACTTTTCTTCTTTTGCGCTATTTTTCGTCTCGGATCGTACTTTGTGAGCCGTGAAAAAGACGACAACCTAATCCATCACATTTTTATTACCAAATCCCACCGTACCTTGGGTAATACAACTTTGCTTCACGTAGAGGATGGGCCTGCAAACCGAGGGCGTCAGGCTTGGGACCAGGTCTCTATCGCTCCGGTGCCCTTAAGTTTTGATCTGTAAGGAGTTACGTGACGCACAGCATACCGTCAGAAAGCTCTCCGAGAGCTCTACGATGGGGCAGCAAGCCTGCTCTGCTGCGCCAATTTTTGGAGCTCAAAGTCGAACGTTTTCATCTGTTTTGGTACACATTTCTTCTTTTGCGCTGTTTTTTCGTCCTGGATCGTATGTCGTGAGCCGCGAAAAGGGCGACAACCTAATCCACCACATTTCAATTACCGAATCCCACGGCACCTTGGGCAAGACAACTTCACTTCCCGTAGAGGCTGGGCCCGCAAACCGAGGGCGTGGGGCTTAGGACCAGGTCTCCGTCTCTCCGGTGCCCCTAACTTTTGATCCGTAAGGAGTTACGCAGCGCACAGTATACTGTTAGAAAGCTCTCCGAGGGCTTTACAATGGGGCAAAAAGGTTGCTCGGCTGCAGCTATTTTCAGAGCCCAAAATCAAAAGTTTTCATCAGTTTTGGGATACTTTTCTTCTTTTGCGTTGTTTTTGGGTCCCGGATCGTACGTCATGAGCAAAACTAGTCACCTACCAATTTTCACGCATTTTCAATATCATTTACCTGGTCAAATCCACTTCGTTCCAACAAGTCAGAAAATTGCTATTTCCACGATTTCACCTATCTTCAATTTCTAGCCAAATATCTTGCCATGCATGCTTACAAATGCTTATGTACACACATATATCACAAGTACAGAGGTAAAAATAGACATTTAAAGGCATGCATGTGGTTTTTTAAAGCTTTTCAAAAGAGTTTTAGCCCTCACCTTAGCAACTTGATGGATGAAAATGCACAAATGCTCTTGAAATCTCACAAATGGACCTTTTTCCTTGCTTTGGCCGAGAGGTATCTTGATTTCCTTTAAATCCTAGCTTAGTTAGCTTGTGTAGGAAGTGTGCATGTGTTTAGAACAAAAAGAAATGGAAGAAAACCATCAAAACTTTACCTAGGCCGAAAATGATGAGTTATGAGCTTGTATGAGACTTTCTTGCGTGTTTGCTTGCTATGGCCGAGCTTGGGAGAGTCTTAGAGAGTCCTTGAGAGCTTGTGAGGAGTCTTGGATGCTCAAGAGAGAGCTAGGGTCAAAAATGATGAGAGAGGGAGAGAGAGTTGAGAGAAAAATGAGGTTTTGAGTGTTTTTTAGCTTTGTGTGCTTAGGTGAAGTGTCAATTTCATGTATGGCATGATGATTTGTGCCAAAGGCATTCAAATTATGCTAATTATTCTACCTAGGGAGTGCAAGGTGTAAGGGATAAGTGTGGGCATGCTTGGGAGTTAGAAAAAAAGGGCATAGGGTTTAGGAAAAGTGTGTAAGAGTATGTTTTGTTGTCTTGAGCATTTGAATTTTGATTATGTGTTGGGTGTCTGTGTATTTTCAGATTTGACACGTTGAGAAATAGTGTAGAGTTCTAGTGTGTGTGTGTGTGTGTATTTTCATGATTCTTGTGTTTAGTGTTTGTCTAAGAAAATATTGGCTTAGGTGTTTGTGTACCTTTGAAGTTAGAATAGAATATAGGGTATGTTTAGAGGTTTGTGAGATTTTGTCTTGTAGTGGGTTTAAACTATAATATTTAGGTGTTAGTGTATTTTGTAGAAAAATGTGATTAGGTATATTATATTGGGGATGGTTTGGATGATGATTGTCTTGTAGTAAATTTGAATTAGGATTAAAATAATATTAGTGGAATGTTTAGGAATAATTTAATGTTATTTTATAGTTAGTGGAATTTGTTGGATTTGAATTAGGAATATAATAATAGTTAGTGGATTGTGTAGGATTATTTTATTGTCTTGTGCTTTGTGCAGGAATCTTTATTGATTAGCGTGCAGTCACGTATTCCAGGGTCTAGGGCACGCATTACGAGGTAAGACACACACTTCTAGGTAAATACACTGATTCCAATGTAAATGCACGTAATCCTAGGTAAATGCGCGTAAACTAATGCAAGGCATGTAATTCAATGCAATGCACATAAATCAAGGTACGACTATTATATCTAGGTTAAGGCACGCAATTCAATGTTAGTACACAAAAATCGAGGTGTCTCACGTAAATCGAGGTCTGGGTACGTATATCTAGGTATCACACGTGAGTCGAGGATTAGGGCACACAATTCTAGGTCAAGCCACGTATGACGAGTCATGCACAAAAATCAAGACAGGGCACGTAATTAAGGATAATCATATAATTCTGGGTCTAAGGCACGCAAATCAAGGTAACACACGTTATTCGGAGTCGGGCCTCACAACTTCACTTCACGTAGAGGCTAGGCTCACAAACCGAGGGCGTGGGACTTGTGACCAGGTATCCGTTGCTTGGGTGCCCATAACTTTTGATCCATAAAGAGTTACGTGGCGCACAGCATATCGTTGGAAAGCTCTCTGAGAGCTCTAGGATGGGGTCAGCAAGCCTGCTCGACCGTGCCTATTTTTGGAGCCCAAGTCGAACGTTTTCATCAATTTTGGGATACTTTTCTTCTTTTGCGCTGTTTTTTCGCCCCGCATCGTACGTCGTGAGCAGCGAAAATGACGACAACCTAATCCATCACATTTCTATTATCGAATCCCATGGTACCATGGGCAAGACAACTTCACTTCACGTAGACGCTGGGCTCGCAAACCGAGGACGTGGGTCTTGTGACCAGGCATCCGTCGCTCAGGTGCCCATAACATTTGATCCGTAAGGATTTATGCAGTGCACATCATATCGTTGGAAAGCACTCCAAGAGCTCTACGACGGGGGCAGCAAGCAACCCCGACTGCGCCACTTTTTGGAGCCCAAAATCGTACGTTTTCATCAGTTTCGGGACACTTTTCTTCTTTTGCTTTATTTTTTCGACCCGGATCGTACGTCATAAGACGCGAAAAGGACGAAAACCTAATCCATCACATTTCTATTACCAAATCTCATGGCATCTTGGGTAAGACAACTTCGCTTCACATAGAGGCTGGGCCCGCAAACCGAGGGCGTGGGGCTTGTGACCAGGTATCCGTCGCTCCGGTGCCCATAACTTTTGATTTGTAAGGAGTTTTGCGATGCACAACATACCGTTGGAAAGCTCTCCGAGAGCTCTACGACGGGGGCAACAAGCCTGCTAGGCTGCACCTATTTTTGGAGCCCAAAATCGAACATTTTCATTAGTTTTGGGACACTTTTCTTCTTTTGCACTATTTTTTCATCCCGGATCGTGCGTCATGAGCCGCAAAAAGGACGACATCCTAGTCCATCACATTTCTATTACCGAATCCCACGGCACCTTGGGCAAGACAACTTCACTTCACGTAGAGGCTGGGCTCGCAAACCGAGGGCGTGGGGCTTGGGACCAGGAATCCGTCGCTCCGGTGCGCATAACTTTTGATCCATAAAGAGTTACGCTGCGCACATCATACCATTGGAAAACACTCCGAGAGCTCTACAACAGGGGCAGAAAGGCTACTCAATTGCGCCTATTTTCGAAGCCCAAAATTGAACGTTTTCATCAGTTTCAGGACACTTTTCTTCTTTCGCGCTATTTTTTCGTCCCAGATCGTACATCATGAGCCGCGAAAAGGACGACAACCTAATCCATCACATTTCTATTTCCAAATCCCATGGCACCTTGGGCAAGACAACTTCACTTCACGTAGAGGCTGGGCCATCAAACCGAGGGCAAGGGGCTTGTGACCAGGTATCCGTCGTTCCAGTGCCCATAACTTTTGATCCTTAAGAAGTTATGCGGCGTACAGCATACCGTTGGAAAGCTCTCCAAGAGCTCTACGACGGGAGCAGCAAGCCAGCTCGGATGCGCCTATTTTTGGAGCCCAAAATTGAATGTCTTCATCAGTTTTGGGACACTTTTCTCTTTTTGCGTTGTTTTTCCGTCCCAAATTGTATGTCGTGAGCCGCGAAATTGACGAAAATCTAATCCATCACATTTCTATTACCGAATCCCATGGCACCTTGGGCAAGACAACTTCGCTTCACGTAAAGGCTGGGCCCGCAAGCCAAGGGCGTGGGGCTTGGGACCAGGTATCCGTCACTCCGGTGCCCATAACTTTTGATCCATAAAGAGTTACGCGGCGCACAACATACCGTTGGAAAGCTCTCCGAGAGTTCTACAACGGGCGCAACAAGCCCGCTGGGCTGCACCTATTTTCGAAGCCTAAAATCGAACATTTTCATCAGTTTTGGGACACTTTTCTTCTTTTGCGCTGTTTTTTCTTCCCGGATCGTACGTCGTGAGCCACGAAAAGGACGACAACCTAATCCAACACATTTCTATTACCAAATCCCATGGCACCTTGGCCGAGAGAACTTCATTGCACGTAGAGGCTGGGCCCGCAAACCGAGGGCATGGGGCTTGTGACCAGGTATCCGTCGCTCCGGTACCCATAACTTTTGATCCATAAGGAGTTATGCGGTGCACAGTATACCGTTGGAAAGCTTTTCGAGAGCTCTACAACAAGGGCAACAAGCTTTCTCAGCTGCGCCTATTTTTGGAGCCCAAAATTGAAAGTTTTCATCAATTTTGTGACACTTTTCTTCTTTTGCGTTGTTTTTCGATCTCGGATCGTAAGTCGGGATACGCGAAAAGGACAGCAACCTAATCCATCACATTTCTATTACTGAATCCCACGGCACCTTGGGCAGGACAACTTCACTTCACGAAAAAGCTGGGCCTGCAAACCGAGGGCGTGGGGCTTGGGACCAGGTATCATTCGCTCCGGTGCCCATAACTTTTGATCCGTTAAGAGTTACGCGGCGCACAACAAACCGTGGGAAAGCTCTCTGAGAGATCTACGGCGGTGGCAGCAAGCGTACTCGGCTTCACCAATTTTTGGAACCCAAAATCGAACATTTTCATAAGTTTCGGGACACTTTTCTTCTTTGGCGCTATTTTTTCATCCCTGATTGTACGTTGTGAGCCGCGAAAAGGATGACAACCTAATCTATTACATTTCTATTACCGAATCCCATGGCAGCTTGGGCAAGACAACTTCGCTTCACGTAGAGGCTGGGCCAGTAAACTGAGGGCGTGCGGCTTGTGACCCAGTATCTATCGCTCCGGTGCCCATAACTTTTGATCCTTAAAGAGTTACGTGGCGCACATCATGCCGTTGGAAAGCTCTTTGAGAGTTCTACGACGGGGGCAGAAAGCTTGCTCGGCTGCGCCTGTTTTCGAATCCCAAAACCGAACGTTTTCATCAATTTTGGGACATTTTTCTTCTTTTGCGCTGTTTTTTCGTCCAGGATCGTACGTCGTGAGTCGCGAAAAGGACAACAACCTAATCCATCACATTTCTATTACCGAATCCCATGGCACCTTGCTCAAGACAACTTTACTTCACGTAGAGGCTGGGCCCGCTAACCGAGGGCGTGGGGCTTGAGACCAGGTATCCGTCACTCCGGTGTCCATAACTTTTGATCCGTAAGGAGTTATGCTGCGCACAGCATAGCGTTGGAAAGCTCTCCGAGAGCTCTACGACATGGGCAGAAAGCCTACTCGATTGCTCCTATTTTTGGAGACCAAAATTGAATGTTTTCAACAGTTTTGGGAGACTATCCTTCATTTGCGTTGTTTTTCCGTCCCGGATCGTACGTCGTGAGACACAAAAAGGACGACAACCTAATACATCACATTTCTATTACCGAATCCCATGGCACCGTGGGCAAGACAACTTCCCTTCACGTAGAGGCTGGGCCCGCAAACCGAGGGTGTGAAGCTTGTGACCAGCTATCCATCGCTCCAGTGCCTATAACTTTTAATCCTTAAGGAGTTATGCGGCGCACAGCATACCGTTGGAAAGATCTCCGAGAGCTCTACGACGGGCGTAGCAAGCCTGCTCGACTGTGCCTATTTTTGGTGCCCAAAATCAAACATTTTTATCAGTTTCGGGATACTTTTCGTTTTTTGCGCTGTTTTTTCGTCTCGAATCGTATGTCGTGAGCCGCGAAAAGGACGATAACCTAATCAATCACATTTCTATTACCGAATCCCATGGCACCTTAGGCAAGACATCTTCGCTTCACATAGACTCTTGGCCCGCAAACCAAGGGCGTGGGGCTGGGGACCAGGTATCCGTCGCTCCGATGCCCATAACTTTTGATCCGTAAAGAGTTACGCGGCGCACATCATACCGTTTGAAAGCTTTCCGAGACCTCAACGAAGGGGCAGCAATCCCACTGGGCTGTGCTTATTTTCGGGGCATAAAATCGAACGTTTTCATCAGTTTCGGGATACTTTTCTTCTTTTGCGCTGTTTTTTCTTCCTAGATCGTACGTTGTGAGCCGCTAAAAGGACGACAACCTAATCCATCACATTTCTATTACCGAATCCCATGGCACCTTGGGCAAGAAAACTTCACTTCACGTAGAGGCTAGGCCCATAAACCAAGGGCTTGGTGCTTGTGACCAGGTATCCGTCGCTCCGGTACCCATAACTTTTGATCCGTAAGGAGTTATGCGGCGAACAGCATAACGTTGGAAAGCTCTCCGGAAGCTCTATGACGGGGGCAACAAGATTGCTCGGCTGCGCCTGTTTTCAAAATCCAAAATGGAACATTTTTATCAGTTTCTTTACACTTTTCTTCTTTTGCATTGTTTTTCCGTCCCGGATCGTACGTCATGAGATGCGAAAAGGACGACAACCTAATCCATCACATTTATATTATCGAATCTCCTGGCACCTTGGGCAAGACAACTTCACTTCACGTAGAAGCTGGGCCTGCAAACCGAGGGCGTGGGGCTTGTGACCAGGTATTCATCGCTCCGGTGCCTATAACTTTTGATTTGTAAGGAGTTATGCGGCGCACAGCATACCGTTGGAAAGCTCTTCGAGAGCTCTACGACGGGTGCAGCAATCTTGCTCGGCTGCGCCTTTTTTGAAGCCCAAAATTGAACGTTTTCATCAGATTTGGGACACTTTTCTTATTTTGCGCTATTTTTTCTTCCCAGATCGTACGTCGTGTGCTGCGAAAATGATGACAACCTAATCCATCACATTTCTATTATCAAATCCAACGGCACCTTGGGCAAGACAACTTCACTTCACGTAGAGGTTGGGCTCGTAAGCCGAGGGCGTTTGGCTTGTGACCAGGACTCCGTCGCTCGTGTGGCCATAACTTTTGATTCGTAAGGAGTTATGCGGCGCACAGCATACCGTTGGAAATCTGTCAGAGACCTCTACGACGGGGGCAGCAAGCCTGCTCGGCCGCGCTTGTTTTCGCAGCCCAAAGTCGAACGTTTTCATCAGTTTTGGGACACTTTTCTTCTTTTGCGCTGTTTTTTTGTCCCGGATCGTACGTCGTGAGCCATGAAAAGGACGACAACCTAATCTATCACATTTCTATTACCGAATCCCACGGCACCTTGGGCAAGACAACTTCACTTCACATATAGGCTAGGCCCGCAAACTGAGGGCGTGGGGCTTGGGACCAGGTATTCGTCGCTCCGATGCCCATTACTTTTGATCCGTAAAGATTTACGAGATGCACAGCATACCGTCGGAAAGCTCTCCAAGAGCTCTACGACAATTGTGGAAAGTCTGCTCGGTTGCTACTATTTTTGGAGCCCAAAATTGAACGTTTTCATCAGTTTTGGGACACTTTTCTTCTTTTGCTCTGTTTTTTCATCCCAGATCGTACATCGTGAGCCACAAAAAGGACGACAACCTAATCCATCACATTTCCATTACTGAATCCCATGGCACCTTGGGCAAGACAACTTCACTTCAGGTAGAGGCTGGGCCAGCAAACCGAGGGCATGGGTCTTGTGACAAGGTATCCGTCGCTCCGGTGCCCATAACTTTTGATCCGTAAAGAGTTATGCAGCGCACATCATACCGTTGGAAAGCTCTCCGAGAGCTCTACGACAGGGGCAGCAAGTTTGCTTGGCTACGCCTGTTTATGGATCCCAAAATCGAGCGTTTTCATTAGTTTCAAAACATTTTTCTTTCTTTGCGTTGTTTTTCCGTCCCGGATCATACGTCGTGAGACGCGAAAAAGACAACAACCTAATCCATCACATTTCTATTACCGAATCCCACGGCACCTTGGGCAAGACAACTTCATTTCACGTAGAGGCTGGGCCTGCAAACCGAGGACATGGGGCTTGGGATCAAGTATCCGTCGCTCCGTTGCCCATAACTTTTGATCCGTGAAGAGTTACGCGCCGCATAGCATACCGTTAGAAAGCACTCCGAGAGCTCTACGATGGGGGCAGAATGGCTGCTCGGTTGTGCCTATTTTTGGAGCCCAAAATCGAACGTTTTCATTAGTTTCAGCACACTTTTCTTCTTTTGCGCTGTTTTTTCGTCCCGGATCGTACGTCGTGAGCCGCGAAAAGGACGACAACCTAATCCATCAAATTTCTATTACCGAATCCCACGTCACCTTGGGCAAGACAACTTCACTTCACGTAGAGGCTGGGTTCGCAAACCGAGGGCGTGGGACTTGTGACCAGGTATTCGTCGCTCCGGTGCCCATAACTTTTGATTCTTAAGGAGTTACGCGGCGCACAGCATATCGTTAGAAAGTTCTCCGAGAGCTCTACGATGCGGACACCAAGCCTGCTCGGCCGCGCCTGTTTTCGAAACCCAAAGTCAAACTTTTTCATCAGTTTTGGGATACTTTTCCTCTTTTGCGCTGTTTTTTCATCCCGGATCGTACGTCTTTGGCCGTGAAAAAGACGACAACCCGATGCATCACATTTCTATTACCGAATCTCACGGCACCAAGGGCAAGACAATTTCACTTCACGTAGAGGCTAGGCCCGCAAACAGAGGGCGTGGGGCTTGTGACCAGGTATCCGTCGCTCCGGTGCCTATAACTTTTGATCCTTAAGGAGTTTTACGGCGCACAGCATTCCATTGGAAAGCTCTCCGAGAACTCTACGACGGGGGCAGCAAGCCTGCTCGGCTACGCCTATTTTTGGAGCCCAAGATTGAACATTTTCATCAGTTTCGGGACACTTTCTTCTTTTACGTTATTTTTTCATCCCCGATCGTACGTCCTGAGACGCGAAAAGGACAACAACTTAATCCATCACATTTCTATTACCAAATCCCATGGCACCTTGGGCAAGACAACTTCACTTCACATAGACGCTGGGCCCGCAAACCCAGGGCGTGGGGCTTGTGACCAAATATCTGTCGCTCCGGTGCCCATAACTTTTCATCCTTAACGAGTTTTACGGCTCACAGCATACCATTGGAAAGCTTTCCGAGAGCTCTACGACGGGGGCAACAAGCCTGCTTGGCTGCGCCTATTTTTGGAGCCCAAAATCGAACGTTTTCATCCGTTTCGGGACATTTTTCTTCTTTTGCGCTGTTTTTTCGTCCCGGATCGCACATCGCGAGCAGCGAAAAGGACGACAACCTAATCCATCACTTTTCAATTATTGAATCCCATGGCACCTTGGGCAAGACAACTTCGCTTCACATCGAGGCTGGGCCCGCAAATCGAGGGCGTAGGACTTGTGACCAGGTATCCGTCACTCCGGTGCCCATAACTTTTGATCCGTGAAGAGTTTTGCGACGTACAGCATACTATTGGAAAGCTCTACGAGAGCTCTACAACGTGGGTAGCAAGCCTGCTATGCTACGCCTATTTTTGGAGCCCAAAATCGAACGTTTCCATCAATTTCGTGATACTTTTCTTCATTTGCGCTATTTCTTCATCCTTGATCGTACGTCGTGAGCTGCTAAAAGGACGACAAACTAATCCATCACATTTCTATTACCGAATCCCACGACACCATGGGCAAGACAACTTCACTTCACGTAAAGGCTGCACCTGCAAACCGAGGGCGTGGGGCTTGTAATCAGGTTTCCGTTGCTCCGGTGCTCATAACTTTTGATCCGTAAGGAGTTATGTGGTGCATAGCATGCCGTTGGAAAGTTCTCTGAGAGCTTTACGACGGGGGAAGCAAACTAGCTGAGCTGAGACTATTTTTGGAAACCAAAATAGAACGTTTTCATCAGTTTCGGGACACTTTTCTTTTTTTGCGTTATTTTTTTGTCCCTGATCGTACGTCATGAGCCGCGAAAAGGATGACAAACTACTCCATCACATTTCTGTTACAGAATCCCACGGCTCATTGGGCAAGACAACTTCGCTTCACGTAGAAGCTGGGCCTACAAACCGAGGGCGTGGGGCTTGGGACCAAGTATTCGTCGCTCCGGTGCCCATAACTTTTGATCCTTACAGAGTTATACAGCGCACAACATACTGTTGGAAAGCTCTCCGAGAGCTGTATGACGGGGGTAGAAAGCCTGCTAGGCTGCGCCCATTTTTGGAGCCCAAAATCAAACGTTTTCCTCAGTTTTGGGACACTTTTCTTCTTTTACGCTATTTTTTCGTCTCGGATCGTACATCGTGAGCTGCGAAAAGGATGACAACCTAATCCATCATAGTTCTATTACCAAATCCCATGGCACCTTGGGCAAGACAGCTTCACTTCATGTAGAAGTTGGGCCTGCAAACCGAGGGCGTGGGACTTGTGACCAGGCATCCGTCGCTCTGGTGCCCAATACTTTTGATCCGTAAGGAGTTATGCGGCGCACAGTATTCCGTTGGAAAGCTCTCCGAGAGCTGTACGGTGGGGGCAGCAAGCTTGCTCGGTTGCGCCTGTTTTTATAGCCCAAAATCGAACGTTTTCATCATTTTCAGGATACTTTTCTACTTTTGCATTATTTTTTCATCTCGTATCGTACATCGTGAGACGCAAAAAGGACGACAACATAATCCATGCCATTTCTATTACCGAATCCCATGGCACCTTGGGCAAGACAACTTCATTTCACATAGAGGCTGGGCCCGCAAACCGAGGGCGTGGGGCTTGGGACAAGGTATCCGTCGCTCCGGTGCCCATAACTTTTGATCCGCAAAGAGTTATGCAACACGCAACATACCGTTGGAAAGCACTCCGAGAGCTCTATGACGAGGGCACCCAGCCTGCTCGATTGAGCCTATTTTCGGAGCCCAAAATCGAACGTTTTCATCAGTTTCGGGACACTTTTCTTCTTCTGCGTTGTTTTTTCATCCCGGATCGTACGTCGTGAGCCGCGAAAAGGATGACAACCTAATCCAACACATTTCTATTATCGAATCCCACGGCACCTTGGGCAAGACAACTTCATTTCACGTAGAGGTTGGGCCCGCAAACCGAGGGCATGGGGCTTGTGACCAAGTATCCGTCACTTCGGAGCCCATAACTTTTGATCCGTAAGGAGTTATGCGGCGCACAATATACCGTTGGAAAGCTCTCCTAGAGCTCTACGACGGGGGCTACAATCTTGCACAACTGCACTTGTTTTTGGAGCCCAAAATCGAACGTTTTCATCAGTTTCGGGACACTTTTATTCTTTGGCGCTATTTTTTTGTCCCGGATCGTACATCGTGAGCCGTGAAAAGGACGACATCCTAATCCATTACATTTTTATTTTCGAATCCCACGGTACCTTGGGCAAGACAACTTCGCATCATGTAGAGGTTGGGCCCGCAAACCGAGGGCATGGAGCTTGGGACCGGGTATCCGTCGCTCCGATACCCATAACTTTTGATCCTTAAAGAGTTACGCGGTGCACAGCATACCATTGGGAAGCTCTCCGAGAGCTCTACGACGCAGGAAGCAAGCCTGCTCGATTGCGCCTATTTTCGGAGCCCAAAATCGAACGTTTTCATCAGTTTCGGGACACTTTTCTTCTTTTGCTCTATTTTTTCTTCCCGGATCGTATATCGTGAGCCGCGAAAGGGACGACAACCTAATCCATCATATTTCTATTACTGAATTCCATGGCACCTTGGGCAAGACATCTTTACTTCACGTAGAGGCTGGGCTCGCTAACCGAGGGCGTGGGGCTTGTGACCAGGTATCCGTCGCTCCGGTGACTATAACTTTTGATCCGTAAGTAGTTATGCGGCATACAGCATACCGTTGGAAAGCTCTCCGAGAGCTCAACTGCGCCTATTTTTGGAGCCCAAAATCAAATATTTTCATCAATTTCGAGACATTTTTCTTCTTTTGAGCTGTTTTTCCGTCCCGGATAATACATCGTGAGCCGCGAAAAGGACGACAATCTAATCCATCACATTTCTATTATCGAATCCCATGGCACCTTGGGCAAGACAACTTCACTTCACGTAGACGATGGGGCCGCAAACCGAGGGTGTAGGGCTTATGACCAGGTCACCGTCACTCCAATGCGCATAACTTTTGATTCGTAAGGAGTTACGCAGTGCACAGCATACCGATGGAAAGCTCTCTGAGAGCTCTATGACGGGGGTAGCAAGCTGCTTGGCTTTGCCTATTTTCGAAGCCCAAAATTGAACGTTTTCAGTAGTTGCGGGACACGTTTCTTCTTTTACGCTATTTTTTCGTCCCGGATCGTATGTCTTGAGCCACGAAAAGGACGACAACCTAATCCATCACATTTCTATTACCGAATCCCACAGTACCTTGGGCAAGACAACTTCACTTCACGTAGAGGCTGGGCCCGTAAACCGAGGGCATGGGGCTTGGGACCAGGTATCCGTCATTTCGGTGCCCATAACTTTTGATCCGTAAAGAGTTACGCGGCGTACAACATACCATTGGAAAGCTCTCCGAGAGCTCTACAATGGGGGAAACAAGCCTGCTCAGTTGTGACTATTTTCGGAGCCCAAAATCGAACGTTTTCATCAGATTCGGGACACTTTTCTTCTTTTGCGCTGTTTTTTCATCACGGATCGTACGTCGTGAGCCGCGAAAAGGAAGACAACCTAATCCATCACTTTTCTATTACCGAATCCCATGACACCTTGGGCAAGACAACTTCACTTAACGTAGAGGCTGGGAGCGCAAACTGAGGATGTGGGGCTTGTGACCAGGTATCCGTCGCTCCGGTACCCATATCATTTGATCTATAAGGAGTTATGCGGCGCACAGCATATCGTTGGAAAGCTCTTCGAGAGCTCTACGATGGGGGTAGTAAGCCTGCTCAATTGCGCCTATTTTTGGAGCCCAAAATCGAACGTTTTCATCAATTTTGGGGCACTTTTCTTCTTTTACGCTATTTTTTCATCCCGGATCATACATCGTGAGCCGCGAAAAGGACGACAACCCAATCCATCATATTTCTATTACTGAATCCCATGGCACATTAGGCAAGACAACTTCGCTTCACGTAGAGGCTAGGCCCGCAAACCGAGGGCGTGGGGCTTGGGACTTGGTCTCCGTCGCTCCGGTGCCCATTGCATTTGATTCGTAAGCAGTTACGCAGTGCACAATGTACTGTTGGAAAGCTATCCGAGAGCTCTACGACTAGGGTAGCAAGCCTGCTCAGCTGCGCCATTTTTTGGAGCCCAAAATCGAACATTTTCGTCAGTTTCGGGACACTTTTCTTCTTTTGCACTATTTTTCCGTCCCGGATCGTACGTTGTGAGCAGCGAAAAGGACGACAACCTAATCCATCACATTTCTATTACCGAATCCCACGACACCTTGGGCAATAAAACTTCACTTCACATAGAGGCAGGGCCCGCAAACTGAAGGCGTGGGGCTTGTGACCAGGTATCCGTCGCTCCGGTACCCATAACTTTTGATCCTTAAGGAGTTATGCGGCACACAACATACTGTTGGAAAGCTCTCCAACAGCTCTACGACGGGGGTAGCAAGAATGCTCGATTGCGCCCCTTTTAGGAGACCAAAATCGAACATTTTCATTAGTTTCGAGACACTTTTCTTCTTTTGCGCAGTTTTTCCGTCCCGGATCATACGTCGAGAGCTTCGAAAATGACAACAACCTAATCCATCACATTTCTATTATCGAATCCCAAGGCACCTTGGGCAAGACAACTTCGCTTCACGTAGAGGTTGGGCCCGCGAACCGAGGACATGGGGCTTTGGACCAGGTCTCTATCGCTCCGGTGCCCATAACTTTTGATCCGTAAGGAGTTACGCGGCGCACAGCATCCCGTTGGAAAGCTCTCTGAGTGCTTTGGGAGGGGGCACCAAGCCTGCTTGGCTGTGCCTATTTTTGGAGCCCAAAGTCGAACATTTTCATCCGTTTCGGGATACTTTTATTCTTTTGCGCTATTTTTTCGTCCCGGATCGTACGTCGTGAGCTACGAAAAGGACGACAACCTAATCCATCACATTTCTTTTATCGAATCCCATGCCACCTTGGGCAAGACAACTTCACTTCACATAGAGGCTGGGCCCGCAAACCGAGGGCATGGGGCTTGTGACCAGGTATCCGTCGCTCCGGTGCCCATAACTTTTGATCCGTAAGGAGTTATGTGGTGCACAGCATACCATTGGAAAGCTCTTCGAGAGCTCTACGATGGAGGTAGCAAGCCGGCTCGGCTGCTGTCATGCCCTAACCTGGCCTATAAAGATTAGACTAGGGTGTGATCTAAACATTCAAATCATATCTCGTACTTAATCGTTCATGAAAGTTTAACACTTAACGCTTTAGCCTAAACTCCACAATTTTCTGAAAAATCGGTAGCATAACGTCTATAATTGGGCTTTTTAGTTTGATCTAATTCTCTAAACGCCTCAAAATTCACAATCTCAACTTCATTTCCAACTAAGATTACTATTTATCATCAATTGAACGCCTACCAATTATCTCGAAGTCTCGATTGATTAATAACCTAGCATGATACTATGTCTCGTTTGTTTGTTAATCCTCATTACAAGGTACCTGTTGATCTTAGCTTAACAATGAGTACCTGCTTAAGATTGGATAGGTTCATTTTACTTAATCCTTACCTGATACTTCATAATCCTATGATAGATGCTAGCCAATAACGATAGCAAAACGACCATAGTAGTGTCTATCTAGTTATGATCGGTACAAGCCAAAATTAGACCCCAAATTACAACAAGGGTCTTTTACAATACAATAACAAGCAACATAAGAAATGAAATAGTCTTCAAGAAACACTTCGTTCACAAAATGGCCATAGTCAAGTAAGGCACATAGGACAAGCAATCATTCCAAGGAATCATCATTAGGCACGTCGTCCTCGGGTACCTGTTCCTGGTCTTCTTCACCTGAGATGATAAAAGAGGGTGAGTCCTTATGAACTCAGTGAGGGGGAACGAGAAATAAGTTTTGAAACTCATTTTTCGGTTCAACTTATGAAAACCCTTTTCAAGCATGACATATATCGCAAGTAAGTACATAATGTAATGTAACAATAAAAGAACTCAATTACCCATCTTTCATCCCCGAGATCCTCTAGGAACTAAGCGAGAGTACTTATACACATAGTAAAAAGGATACGGTGAGCTTCTGCTCTTAGTTTTGTGGCCGACTTCAAATCATCCCCTTATCACGCTAAATGGGTGTACTCCAGATGTACCCCGAAATCCTACGACCCAACTCTCCGAGGAAGTCTAGACCCCAAGCGAGAGAGGGAATTGGACAATGGTAGTCACGGTTGCACAGGCAAGCCCGATGCTACTCGGTGTGCATGAATGCTACCACGCCAGAATGAAAGGTTGCAACCTTGTATGCTATGCACATTTATGACATTTAATATATCACATTTGGAGGTCAACAAAGTAGGTTGCCTCCGAGCAGTCATAAGATTACACATTGACAAGTAAACACGCGAGACACGATATGACAAGTAATTTCACTTGAGTGGCACATGGAGTTATACGAATATTAAATGGGCAGCCATGTAATGCATGTAAATCAAGTCATATAACTCATTTCGAAGTTCATGTAATCAAATAATAAGATTATCCAACATGCAATGACATTTACGAGGGACCGGGTGCAAGAAAGGCCTACTTGTCAACACGTAATCATCAAAATCATGTTTAGGGCTATGAGGGAAACTACGGGCAGCCTACAAATTACATAATTAAACATGATATTCATAGGGTCAACACTTAGCGAATTTACCTAGTCACTAGGGTTTCAATTCGTGCTTACCCATGCGATTAAGCCCCAAGTCATCTCGTAATTAAACTCAAGCCATGCATTGATTAATTCAAACACCCTCAAGTATTCAAAACAGTCCACACTACATCCAAATGCCACAATCCCAAGCATTTAATACAACAAGAGAAGCTACAATAATTTTTCTAAGCATATCAATAGGTGAAACCCTCACTGCAATGGACTGTTTTCTCACAATCATTGAGACAAGCAAACAAACTCCAATTCCAGTGAACAAGATGTCAAATTAAAGCTTAAGGAGTGAACTAAATTCAGAAACAAACCTAGCATCATTTGGAGTTCGAGTTCAAAAGTTATAGACAAAACCGTGAAACTACACAAAACTGTCCAGATTTGCACACATTTCAATACTTGTCATGTTTTAGGGCCTTAGGGTCAGATTTAGCCTTAGTCTATTTCTGAAACAAATGTCCAGAACTGAAAAATCTAGCACCAAACCAAATTTCATGCATTTTGGATGTCATTTACTAAGTCAAAACTGGTTCGTTCTACAAGGTCAGTGAATCTGCCAAAACCTGCTTCATTTTTTACAGACTTTCCAGATTTGGACACATTTTTATATTTTGCCATTTTGAGGACCTTAGAGTCGAAATTAGCTTTGTCCTATTTGTGAGAAAAATGCTCAAAACTGGCAAAACTAGTCACCTACCGATTTTCACACATTTTCAATATCATTTACCTGGTCAAAATTACCTCGTACGAACAAGATAGAAGACTGTCCTATACGCGATTTCATCCAACATGACATTCTAACCAAATATCTTGCCATGCATGTTCACAAAAGCTCATGAACACACATATATCACAAGTACAAAAGTAAAGATAGACATTTAAAGGCATGCATGTGGTTTTCAAAAGCTTTTCAAGAAGTTTTAGCCCTCAACTTAGCAAGACAACAAAGAAGATGCACAAACTCTTGGTGAAGCACAAAGTTGATCTTTTTCCTTGCTTAGCCGAGAGACCACTTGATTTTCTCTAATTTCCTAGCTTAGTAGCCAAGTTCTTAGTAGGTGCATGTGGTTAGAACAAGAAGAAAACAAAATGGAAGCTAACAAACTCACCTAAGCCGAAATGAAAGTGCTATGAGCTTGCATGTGAGTTTCTTTGCTCCTAGCTTCTTGCATGTCTTGATGAACCATTGAGTGATGAACTTAATCTATGGAGAGAAGAATTTCAGCCAAGGCCGAGAGAGAGAGAGAAGAATGAGAGAAAGAATGAGAGAAAGAGAGAAATTGAAAGAAAAATGAAAAGCTTGGTTGGGTATTGATGCTTGTCGGCCTAGGGCCTTGTAAAATCAGAATTTTGTGTCTTCAAGAAGCATTTTTGAATTGTCTAGTATGGGCAAGGGAACGTGTCGAGAATGGTGGAGCTTGGGTAGAGTTTTGAGCCAATTTTTTTATGCTTTGTGTCATAATATGTCATAGAATTGTCTAGGTTCAATTTGAATTATGCAAAGCATTGTAAAAGACCCCATGTGGTCGGCCAAGGCTTGTGCAAAGATCTGAATTTTTGTCATCTTTTGGAGTATTATTTAATTGTGTGTTTGGGATATGCAAAGAATAAAGAATAAAGAATAAGAATGTCTAGCTTTTGGTGCAATTTCGTCTTCTAGTGGGTTGAATTAGCAATTTAATATTAGTTAGTGGAGTTTGTAAGATTAATTAATGATCTAGTGCTTCGTGAAAGATTCTTTCTTGATTAACGTGTATGCACGCTTTCTTAGGTTTAGGGCACGTACTGCGAGGTAAGGTACGAACTATGAGACAAATGCACATTTTTCAAGTAAATGCACGCAACCCTAAATGAATGCACGTAATTCAATGCAAGGTACACAAAATGAAACACGATTCTTAAACCTAGGTCAAGGCACGCAAATCTAGGTTAGGGCACACGAACGAGGTATCGCACGCAAATCGAGGTCGGGCCTTACAACTGCTATCACGCCCTAACCCGACCTATAGAGGTTAGACTAGGGTGTGATCTAAACATTCATATCATTTCACGTACCTAATCGTTCATTAAGGTTTAACACTTAACGTTAGTCTAGAACTCCAAAAGTTCTCTGAAAAATCGGCAGCATAACGGTCGTAATTGGGCTATTTAGTTTGACCTAATTTTCTGAAGGCCTCAAAACTTTCAATCTCAAATTCATTTCCAACTAAGATTACTATTTATCACCAATCGAAACGCCTACTACTTATCTCGAAGTCTCGTTTGATTAACAACCTAGCATGATAATTATGTCTCGTTTGTTTGTCAATCCTTGTTACAAAAGTACCTGTTGATCTTAGCTTATCAATGAGTACCTGCTTAAGATTGGATAGATTCATTTTACTTAACCCTTTATCTGATACTTCATAAGCCTGTGATAGATACTAACCAGTAGCAATAGCAAAACGACCAGAAGAGGGTCTATTTAGTTATGATCAGTACAAACCAAAATTAGACCCCAAATTACAACGAGGGTCGTTTACAATAGTGACAGCAAGCAACATAAGAAATAGTCTTCAAAAACAACATATCGTTCACAAAATAGCCACAGTCAAGTAAGGTATGTAGGGCAGGCAATCACTCCAAGGAGTCATCGATAGGCACGTTATCCTCAGGTACCTGTTCCTGAACTTCCTCACCTGAGATGATAAAAGATGGTGAGTCCTTATGAACTCAGTGAGGGGGAACGAGAAATAAGTTTTGAAACACTTTTTCCAGTTCAACTTATGAAAACCCTTTTTGCAAGCATGACATATATCACAAGTAAGTTCATAATGTAATATGAGGGTAAAAGAACACAATTACCCGTCTTTCCTCCTCGAGGTCCTCTAGGAACCAAGCGATAGTACTTATACACATAGTGAAAAGGATACGGTGAGCTTTTGCTCTCAGTTCATTTCCAGTATCAGTTGTTGCGGCCGACTTCAAATTATCCACTTATCACGCCAAATGGGTGTACTCCGGATGTACCCCGAAATCCTACGACCCAACTCTCCGAGGAAGTCTAGCCCCTAAGCGAGAGAGGGAATTGGACAATGGTAGTCACAGTTGCACCGGCAAGCCCGATGTCGCCCGATGTCAGGCCCCAACCCGACCTATAGAGGCTAGACTAGGGTATGACCTAATTCTTTTACGCCAATTCACATACTTAACTGTTTGTTGTGATTTAACACTTAACGTTAGCATAGAACTTCAAAAGATTTTCCAAAAATTTGGCAGCATAACGATTGTTTTTAAGACCTTTGGTTTAACCTAATTTCCTAAACGCCTCAATTATTCCAATCATTAACCCAATTCCATTAAGGACTCCTATTTTGTCATCAATCGATATGCCTACTAGTCTATCTTGAAAGTCTTGTTTAGTTAATAAGCATAGCATGATAACTATGTCTCGTTTATTTGTCAATTTCCTATCATGCAAGTACCTATTATCCTTTAGTTTACAAATGAGCACCTAAGAGAAATTAGATAAAATTAACTTAGTTGATTTTTCACCTAGTGGTTTAATTGCCTACGATAGTTACTATTCAAGATAATAAAAGTAAACAACCAAATAAAGAGTTCGTCCGATTGTAGATAGTACAATCCCAAAATTAGACCCAAATTACAACGGGGTCATTTACATCAACAAAATAAGTATTCTTCAAAGCAAGCATAACGTTCACAAAACAACGACAGTCAGGCAAGGCACATAAGGCATGTAATCATTCCAGGGAATCATCAACGGGCACATTTTCCTCGGGTACCTGTTGGAGATGTTCTTCACATGTGATGACAAAAGAGGGTGAGTCCTTATGAACTCAGCGAAGGGAAACGACAAATAAGTTTTGAAACTCTTTTTCGGTTCAACTTATGAAAACCCTTTTTGCAAGCATGACATATATCATAGGTAAGTTCATAATGTAACATAAGAGTAAAAGAACACAATTACCCGTCTTTCCTCCCCGAGGTCCTCTAGGAACCAAGCGAGAGTACTTATACACATAGTGAAAAGGATACAGTGAGCTTTTGCTCTTAGTTCATTTCCAGTGTCAGTTGTTGCGGCCGACTTCAAATCGTCCACTTATCACGCCAAATGGGTGTACTCCGGATGTACCCTGAAATCCTATGACCCAACTCTCCAAGGAAGTCTAGCCCCCAAGCGAGAGAGGGAATTGGACAATGGTAGTCACGGTTGCACCGGCAAGCCCTATCCCTCCTGGTGTGCGTGAACGCTACTATGCCAGAATGAAAGGTTGCAACCTTGTATGCAATGCACATTTATGACATTTAATATATCACATTAGGAGGACAACAAAGTAGGTTGCCTCCAAGCAGTCATAAGATTTCTCATTGACAAGTAAACACACGAGGCATGATATGACAAGTAGTTTCACTTGTAAAGCACATGGAGTTATAGGAATATTAAATGGGAAGCCATGTAAATCATGTCATATAACGCATGTGAATCAAGTCATATAACTCATTTCAAAGTTCACGTAATCAAATAATAAGGTCATACAACATGTAATGACGTTTACGTGGAACCGGGTGAAAGAAAGGTCTACTTGTCAACCAGTAATCATCGAAATTACATTTAGGGCTATAAGGGCAACTACGGGCAGCCTGCTAGTCATATAATTAAACACAATATCCATAGGATCAACACTTAGCGAGTTTTCTTAGTCATTAGGATTTCAATTCATGCTCACCCATGCGATTAAGCCCCAAGTTGTCACGTAATTAAACTCAAGTCATGCATCGATTAATTAAAACATCCTCAAGCATTCAAAACATTCCACACAACATCTAAGTGCCACAATCTCAAGCATTTAATACAATAAGAGAAGTTACAATAATTTTCAAAGCATATCACTAGATGAAAACCTCACTGCAATGGTCTATTTTCTCACAATAATTGAGACAAGAAAAAAATCACCAATTCCAGTGCACAAAATATCAAATTAAAGCTTAAGGAGTGAACTAAATACAGAAACAAACCTCGCATCATTTGGAGTTCGGGTTCAAGAGTTATAGCCAAAACCGTGCGACTACACAAAACTGTCCAGATTTGCACACATTTCAATACTTATCGTTTTTGAGGACCTTAGGGTCAGATTTAGCCTTAGTGCATTTTTGACAAAAATGTCCAGAACTGAAAATTCTAGTAACCTGCCAAATTTGATACATTTTCAATATCATTTACTAGTCCAAAATGGTTTCACTCTACGAGGTCAGTGAACTGCCAAAAACCTGCTCTATTTTCCCAGATTTTCCAAATCTCGACACATTTTGATATTTTTCCATTTTAAGGGTCTTATAGGCAGAAGTGGCCTTGGCGTATTTCTACGAAAAATTCTTAGAACTGGCAAAACTAGTCACCTACCAATTTTCATGAATTTTTAACATCATTTACCTGGCCAAATTTTCTTCGCTCCAATAAGTCAGAAAACTGCCATTTTTTCGCGATTCGTCCTATCTTCAAGTTCTAGCCAAATATCTTGCCATTCGTGGTTACAAAAGCTGAAGTACACACATATATCACAAGTATAGAGGTAAATATAGACATATGAAGGCTTGCATGTGGTTTTTGAAAGCTTTTTAAAAAGGATAAACCCTCACCTTAGCCTATTGATGGTTAAAGATGCTCAAATGTTCTTCAAAATGCACAAAGGGCTTCTTCCTTGCTTTGGGCTGCTATGGATGAGCTTGGGAGAGTCTTGAGAGCATGCTTGAGGTCTTGGAAGGTCAAGAGGCAGCCATGGTCGAAATAGGGAGAGAAGGAGAGAGAATGAGAGAGTTTTGAGAGAAAAATGAGTGTTTGAAGAGTTGTTTGTGAGCATGTGCTTGTGTGTCAGCCTTGAGCTTCTAAATTCTGAAATTGTGTCATCCTTTAAGCATTTTTTTTGAGTTGAAATTAAGCATGGCATTGAGAGGGTCGAAAATGGGATGCTTGGGTAGGGTGTAGGTGAATTTTTTATGCCTTGTGCTTAGTGCATATGTCATAGAATGTCTAGGATTTAATTTAATTGTGCAAAGTTGATCAAATTGCTTTGTCTTGGTCGTGTAATGCAAGGGAAAATCTGAAATTTCAGATTCAAGTTAGTGTATTTTGGATTATAATAAGTGTAGGTTTATAATAGTTTATTGGTTAGTTGAGTGTGTTGGGAAGAATATATTATTTTATTAGTTAGTGGGTTTTGTAGAGAATTTGAATTAGAAATATAATATTAGTTAGTGGATTGTGTAGGATTATTTTAGTATTTAGTGCTTTGTGTAGGATTCTTTATTGATTAGCGTGCGGGCATGCTTTCCCATGTCTAGGGCATGCACTACGAGACACGCACAGAAATCAATACGGGGCACGAATCACGAGGTAAAACATGTACTTCAAGACTAAGGCACGTACTTCAAGACAAATGCACGGATTCCAATGCTAACACACGCAACCCTAGGTGAATGCTTGTAAACCAAAACATGGCACGTAATTCAATGCAATGCACATAATTCAAGACATGACTCTTAAACTTAGGTTAAGGCACGCAGTTCAAGGTTAATGTACACGAAACGAAGAAACACACGCAAATTGAGGTCTCGCATGTAAATCAAGGTCATGGCACGTTTATCTAGGTATCGCATGTATATCAAGGATTAGGGCACACAATTCTAGGTCAAGGCACGTATAACGAGGCACACACAAAAATCAAGATAGGGCACGTAATCCAAGGTCAGTCATATAATTCTAGGTCCAAGGCACGCAAATCGAGGTAAGACACGTTATTCGGGGTCGGGTCTCACATCCTCCCCTCCTTAAAAGAATTTCGTCCCGAAATTCAATCTTACTTGTTGAGGTCATTTAGACGGATTCCGACCATTGTTATTTTCCAACTCCGGGTCGTCCTTTGCTCTGTGATCTCTCTTACCACAACGAATTCACTTCCTAGCTTTCTCAATCATTTAATTCGGTGTGACCTTTACATTCATAGTTCGTTCCTTTGAACAACTCTATTTTCTCTAATTGATCTTAAGGTCGAGTTCATTAACTAAGATTAGAATCTCCAAACATAGTCATCAAAGCTGCATCGGTATTCTAACAATATAACTATAACTCCAAAATCATTACTTATGCCGCGTCAATCTTGCATTCATACCTCAAAAGGAATTTCACAATAATTCCATGATCCTATGGTGACATATGCTAATTTCAAGATAATAGGTCTATATCCGATTTACATATCCTATCTACTAGCTTCAAAACTGTTATCACATAGGTCATACACATGTTATGAATTATTTCCACAATACGACCCTATTTTTTGGAAGAACTCACCAAACAAACTAATCCATCTCAAGTCGTCATCTATCGATAGTATCATGGTCCCTATCTTGTAGGTACATTAGATTAGCAAATCTTCTAATGACAAGTCTCTCGGTTACAGGCTCCTATTCACTAACATCCTTTCCCAGCTTTGTTAACCTTCACGCTCGTAATCAAGGAGAAAGACCGTTGAGATTCGTTAAACTCAAACTCTAAGGTTTATTAAGTATCACCAACAATTGCCATAGAAATTGCATGGGTAAACTAATCATGTTGCACTAGTTCAACTCTTACAAGTAAATTTCATCAGCTTGTGATCCACAATTTATTTTCTTATTCAAATCTCTATCTTTAAGTCACGAGCCTTCGGAATTTCTTTTAATCTTAACCAAGACTCCTAAGGCGAATAGTTTCAATCTCAAATAAATTTCACTTACCTCAATCCAAGGTTACATCATACTTAAGAGGACAATGGTCCTACTCACTTCGCGACCTAGTCATTCCTTCGAACACTTAATGCCCGCCAATATATCTTCAACATTAATGTTACTAAGCTGGGTTCATCGCCATGTAAGTGATATCAATGCTCTACTAGGTTACCGACCGTACAACAACAATCCTAGGACTATAAATGGGTACCGAAATGATCGAGTTCATAAGATACTTACACAAGATAACTTCAAGGTTGTATCAATATAAGAATTATGACCAAGAGGCATCCTTCAACATAACCTAATAGAACTTCAAAAGTAATCAACCACTCATTTAACTATCACTACAAGATTCACCCCTCTATTCAACGACCACAATTCGAAGTCTACCAATCGCTAGTTTCTAGACGTGAAATGGTGCACATAGATACGGTGGTCAAACAATAGTCTCTTGGGTCATCATGACTCTGATTCATCTCTATCTTACTCTCTTCATTTACATGTTCAACTAGCTAAGAGCATTAAGTCTCATTGACCTTAGGTCTTAGGCTTTACCATGAATCATCATGCATACTCACTATTAGCTATTTAGGATTACTATTCATACCCTAACGACTCCACTTTGCAACCAGATGCTTTAATCTCATTTCCATGTTTTATATAATAGGTCCATCGGTATTACTTAGGGATATATGCTTCCTAACATCCTCTAGGGTATCCAAACAACGAGTGCATATATTGACTTACTTGTATAATTACAACTAAATTCGAGAGGCACCAAATTAATACCATGATTCTAAATATCACCGATATCCAATTTAGGACCTTTAGCAATGTTAGTCATCTAATGCATAATTCAATTCTTTACACTTCTATTCGACCTAACATTTTAGGTGTAGTTTTCCAAACACGAGTTCTAGCTATGTGAATTCCTCTATTCCAACATCCCTATATCTTGTTATACTAAATAATTATCAATCTTGTTAAACTCAATCTCCAAGGTTACCTACATGTCTTGAGGTTATCCATTGTTAAGTTACTTAAATACGCTATCTATGACTTAATAATCTAACCCCTAAAAGTAACTATCGTCAACTTCCACGAATTCATCTCTTAATTTCTAGGTCACGATCTTACCATTTAGTGAACTTGAAACTCGCTAGTATGCACCATATCAGATTCATTAATGCTTCATTCCAATCAAATAAGGATTCAATCGCACGAGTATATTACTAACTTCTTAGATAGCCTATCAAGCCACTTTTAAGGTGTGAGAAATGGATTCAAAGCAACCTCAAAGTCAACTTCCACTATAACCATATAAATATATATATTACTCCATATGTCCAATAGTATACTCTTATGTCTTAAGGAAAGTTGTATGTCCTTAACATTTATTCTTGAACTACAATTAGAGGAACTGTTTAATAGAATCAAGAACTTTATGGTGTATAAAATTGATAACTTAATCACAGGCATGTGTATTCCAAAGATAAGGGGATAACTTTACCTCAACATTTATACCTGTGATACGCATTTTATATATGCATATCCAATAATACATACGATCCATCGAGTACCTGTGAAGATGCGAGAAATCTCTAACCGAGCCTTTTCGTTCATCCTGCACAAATTCACTTCCTTGAAAGTCCTAATCCTAACTACCTATGTGTATAAACAGCCATCCACGGTTATATAACATGCACATGTATCAAGGAAGGAGTACAAAAGCATGCATGCATTATTGAGGGCACTAACATGTCGGTGTGCATGACACATAATACATATGGTCCACAAAGGCACATAATATTCAATACTTAAAGCAATTAAAGCACATTAGCACATATTAATACATATAAACAAGACATCATAATTACCTTAGGGCTTCTACCCATGGTCCGAGAGTTGAACCCGACTAATGCCTAGTTAGCAAACTAAACTCTGATACCATTCTAACATAGGGTGTCATGCCCTTACCCAACCTATAGAGACTAGACTAGGGTATGACCTAATTCCTTTAAATTCACATACTTAACCGTTTGTTGTGATTTAACACTTAACGTTAGCCTAGAACTTCAAAAGATTTTTCAAAAATTCGGTAGCATAACGACTGTTTTTAAGACCTTTGGTTTAACCTAATTTCCTAAATGCCTCAATTATTCCAATCATTAACCCAATTCTATTAAGGACTTCTATTTTGTCATCAACCGATATGCCTACTAGTCTATCTTGAAAGTCTCGTTTGGTTAATAAGCCTAGCATGATAACTATGTCTCATTTATTTGTCAATTTCCTATCATGCAAGTACCTATTATCCTTTAGTTTACAAATGAGCACCTAAGAGAAATTAGATAAAATTAACTTAGTTGATATTTCACTTATGGTTTAATTGCCTACGATAGCTACTATTCAAGATAATGAAAGTAAACAACCAAATAAAGAGTTCGTCTGGTTGTAGATAGTACAATCTCAAAATTAGACCCAAATTACAACGGGGTCATTTACATCAACAAAATAAGTAATCTTCAAAGCAAGAATAACGTTCACAAAACGGCGACAGTCAGGCAAGGCACATAAGGCATGTAATCATTCCAGGGAATCATCAACGGATACATTTTCCTCGGGTACTTGTTTCAGATGTTCTTCACCTGTGATGATAAAAGAGGGTGAGTCCTTATGAACTCAATGAGGGGGAACGAGAAATAAGTTTTGAAACTCTTTTTCGGTTCAACTTATGAAAACCCTTTTTGCAAGCATGACATATATCACAAGTAAGTTCATAATGTAATGTAAGAGTAAAAGAACACAATTACCCGTCTTTCCTCCGCGAGCTCCTCTAAGAACCAAGCGAGAGTACTTATACACATAGTGAAAAGAATACGGTGAGCTTTTGTTCTCATTTCATTTCTAGTGTCAGTTGTTGTGGCCGACTTCAAATCATCCACTTATTACGCCAAATGGGTGTACTCCGGATGTACTCCAAAATCCTAGGACCCAACTCTCCGAGGAAGTCTAGCCCCCAAGTGAGAGAGGGAATTGGACAATGGTAGTCACGGTTGTACCGGCAAGCCCGATGCCGCCCGGTGTGTGTGAACGCTACCATGCCAGAATGAAAGGTTGCAACCTTGTATGCAATGCACATTTATGACATTTAATATATCACATTAAGAAGACAACAAAGTAGGTTGCCTCCGAGCAGTCATAAGATTGCTCATTGACAAGTAAACACACGAGGCATGATATGACAAGTAGTTTCACTTGTAAAGCACATGGAGTTATAGGAATATTAAACGGGCAGCCATGTAAATCAGGTCATATAACACATGTGAATCAAGTCATATAACTCATTTTGAAGTTCACTTAATCAAATAATAAGGTCATACAACATGTAATGACGTTTACGTGGAACCGGGTGCAAGAAAGGTCTACTTGTCAACCGGTAATAATCGGAATCACATCTAGGGCTATAAGGGCAACTATGGGCAGCCTACTAGTCGTATAATTAAACACAATATCCATAGGATCAACACTTAGCAAGTTTTCCTAGTCACTAGGGTTTCAATTCATGCTTACCCGTGCGATTAAGCCCCAAGTTGTCACGTAATTAAACTCAAGCCATGCATCGATTAATTAAAACATACTCAATCATTCAAAACAGTCCACACAACATCCAAGTGCCACAATCCCAAGCATTTAATACAACAAGAGAAGTTACAATAAATTTCAAAGCATATCACTAAATGAAACCCTCACGCAATGATCTGTTTTCTCACAATCATTGAGACAAGCAACCAATCTCCAATTCCAGTGAAAAAAATGTCAAATTAAAGCTTAAGGAGTTAACTAAATCCAGAAACAAATCTTGCATCATTTGGAGTTCGGGTTCAAGAGTTATAGCCAAAACCGTGCGACTATGCAAAACTGTCCAGATTTGCACATATTTCAATACTTGTCGTTTTTTAGGACCTTAGGGTCAGATTTAGCCTTAGTCCATTTCTGACAAAAATGTCCAGAACTGAAAATTATAGCAACCTACCAAATTTCATACATTTTCAATATCGTTTACTAGTCCAAAATTGTTTCGCTCTATGAGGTCAGTGAACTGCCAAAAACCTGCTCTATTTTCCCAGATTTTCCAAATTTCGACACATTTTGATATTTTGCCATTTTAAGGGTCTTAGAGACAGAATTGGACTTGGATTATTTCTACAAAAAATTCTCAGAACTGGAAAAACTAGTAACCTACCAATTTTCACGAATTTTCAACATCATTTACCTGGCCAAATTTGCTTCGCTCCAACAAGTCAGAAAACTGCCATTTTTCGCGATTCGTCTTATCTTCAAGTTCTAGCCAAATATCTTGCCATGCATGGTTACAAAAGCTCAAGTACACACATATATCACAATTACAGGGGTAAATATAAACATATGAAGGCTTGCATGTGGTTTTTGAAAGCTTTTTAAAAAGGATTAACCCTTACTTTAGCCTAATGATGCTTGAGGTCTTGGAAGGTCAAGTGGCAGCCATGGTCGAAATAGAGAGAGAAGGAGAGAGAATGAGAGAGTTTTGAGAGAAAAATGAGAATTTGAAGAGTTGTTTGTGAGCATGTGCTTGTGTGTCAGCCTTGAGCTTCTAAATTCTGAAATTGTGTCATCCTTTAAGCATTTTTTTGAGTTGAAATTAAGCATGGCATTGAGAGGGTCGAAAATGGGATGCTTGGGTAGGGTGTAGGGGAATTTTTTATGCCTTGTGCTTAGTGCATGAGTCATAGAATGTCTAGGCTTTAATTTAATTGTGCAAAGTTGATCAAATTGCTTTGTCTTGGTCATGTAATGCAAGGGAAAATGTGAAATTTCAAATTCAAGTTAGTGTATTTTGGATTATAATAAGTGTAGGTTTATAATAGTTTATTGGTTAGTTGAGTGTGTTGGGAAGAATAGATTATTTTATTAGTTAGTGGGTCTTGTAGAGAATTTGAATTAGGAATTTAATATTAGTTAGTGGATTGTGTAGGATTATTTTAGTGTTTAATGCTTTGTGTAGGATTCTTTATTGATTAGCGTGCGCTTTCCCATGTCTAGGGCACGTACTACGAGACACGCACAGAAATCAATACGGGGCACGAATCACGAGGTAAAACACGTACTTCAAGACTAAGGCACGTACTTCAAGACAAATACACGAATTCTAATGCAAACACACGCAACACTAGGTGAATGCACGTAAATCAAAACACGGCACGTAATTCAATGCAATGCACGTAATTCAAGACACGACTCTTAAACCTAGGTTAAGGCACGCAGTTCAAGGTTAATGCACACGAAATGAAGAGACACACGCAAATCGAGGTCTCGCACATAAATCAAGGTCATGGCACGTTTATCTAGGTATCGCACGTATATCAAGGATTAGGGCACATAATTCTAGGTCAAGGCACGTATGACGAGGCACGTACGAAAATCAAGACTGGGCACGTAATCCAAGGTCAGTCATATAATTCTGGGTCCAAGGCACGCAAATCGAGGTAAGACACGTTATTCGGGGTCGGGCCTCACACCCGGTGTGCGTGAAACGCTACCACGCCATAATGAAAGTTTGCAACCTTGTATGCAATGCACATTTATAACATTTAATATATCACATTAGGAGGACAACAAAGTAGGTTACCTCCGAGCAGTCATAAGATTGCACATTGACAAGTAAACAAGCGAGGCATGCTATGACAGGTAATTTCACTTGTAAGGCACATGGAGTTATATGAATATTAAACGGGCAGCCATGTAACACATGTAAATCAAGTCATATAACTCATTTCGTGGTTCACGAAATCAAATAATAAGGTCGTACAACATGCAACGATGTTTACATGGGACCGGGTGCAAGAAAGGTCTACTTGTCAACATGTAATCATCAGAATCACATTTAGGGTTATAAGGACAACACCGGACAGCCCACTAATCACATAATTAGACACGATAACCATTGGATCAACACTTATCGAGTTTTCATAGTCACTAGGGTTTCAATTCATGCTTACCCGTGCGATTAGGCCACAAGTTGTCACGTAATTAAGTCAAAGCCATGCATCGATTAATTAAACATCCTCAATCATTCAGAACAGTCCACACAACATCCAAGTGCCACAATCCCGAGCATTTAATACAATGAGAGAAGTTACAATAATTTTCAAAGCATATCACTAAATAAAAATCTCACTGCAATGGTCTATTTTCCCACAATCATTTAGACAAGCAAACAATCTCCAATTCCAGTGAGAAAAATGTCAAATTAAAGATTAAGGAGTGAACTAAATCCATAAACAAACCTCGCATGATTTGGAGTTCCGATTCAAGAGTTATAGCCGAAACCGTGAGACTACGCAAAACTGTCCAGATTTGTACACATTTCAATACTTGTCGTTTTTTAGGACCTTAGGGTCAAATTTAGCCTTAGTCTATTTCTGACAAAAATGTCCAGAACTGACAAATCTAGCAACTTTCTGAATTTCATGCATTTTAGATATCATTTACTAGATCAAAACTAGTTCGTTCTACAGGGACAATGAACTGCCAAAAACCTGCTTCATTTTCCAGATTTTCCAGATTTAGACACCTTTCGATGTTTTGCCATTTTGGAGACCTCAGAGTCAAAATTGGCCTTGGCCTATTTCTACAAAAAATGCTCAGAACTGGAAAAACTAGTCACCTAAGGTCTCCAAGAAAACTTGGGCAAGACAACTTGACTTCACGTAGAGGTTGGGCCCGCAAACTGAGGGCGTGGGGCTTAGGACCAAGTCTCCGTCTCTCCGGTGCCCATAACTTTTGATCCTTAAGGAGTTATGCGGCGCACAGCATACCGTTGGAAAGCTCTCCGAGAGCTCTACGACGAGGGTAGCAATCCTACCTAGCTGTGCCTATTTTCAGAGCCTAAAATTGAACGTTTACATCAATTTTTGGATACTTTTCTTCTTTTGCGTTATTTTTCTGTCCCGGATCGTACGTCATGAGCCGCGAAAAGGACGACAACCTAATCCATCACATTTCTATTATCGAATCCTATGCCACCTTGGGCAAGACAATTTCGCTTCATGTAGAGGCTGGGCCGCCAAACCGAGGGCGTGGTGCTTGGGACCAGGTCACCGTCGCTCCAGTGCGTATAAATTTTGATTCGTAAGGAGTTACACGGCGCAAAGCATACCGTTGGAAAGTTCTCCGAGAGCTCTATGTCGGGGGCTACAACTTGCTCTGCTGCACCTATTTTTGGAGCCCAAACTCGTACATTTTTATCAGTTCCGGGGCACCTTTCTTCTTTTGCACTGTTTTTTCGTCCCGGATCGTACGTCGTGAGCCACGAAAAGGACGACAACGTAATCCAACACATTTCTATTAATAAATCCCACGGCACCTTGGGCAAGACAACTTCACTTCACGTAGAGGCAAGGCCCGCAATTCGAGGGCGTGGGTCTTGTGACCAGGTATCCGTCGCTCCGGTGCCCATAACTTTCGATCCGTAAGATGTTATGCGGTGCACAACATATTGTTGGAAATCTTTCCGAGAGCTCTACAAGGTGGGCAGCAAGCTTGCTCGGCTGCGCTTATTTTTGGAGCCAAAAATCGAACATTTTCATCAGTTTCGGGATACTTTCCTTCTTTTGCGTTGTTTTTCCGTCCCTGATCGTTCGTCATGAGCCGCGAAAAGGACGGCAACCTAATCCATCAAATTTCTATTACCGAATCCCGCGGCACCTTAGGCAACAAAACTTCACTTCACGTAGAGGCTGGGCCCACAAACTGAGGGCGAAGGGCTTGTGCCCAGGTATCCGTTGCTCCAGTGCCCATAACTTTTGATCCTTAAGGAGTTTTGCGGCGCACAACATACCGTTAGAAAGCTCTCTGAGAGCTCTACGACGGAGGCAACTAGCTTGCTCGGCTGCACCAATTTTTGGAGCCTAAAATCAAACATTTTCATCAATTTCGGGACACCTTTCTTCTTTTGCGTTATTTTTCCGTCCCGGATCGTACGTCGTGAGACGTGAAAAGGACGATAACCTAATCCATAACATTTCAATTACCGAATCCCACGGCACCTTGGCAAGACAACATCACTTCACGTAGAGGCTGGGCCCTCAAACCGAGGGCGTAGGGCTTAGGACCAGCTATCCGTCGCTCCGGTGCCTATAACTTTTGATCCATAAGGAGTTACGCGGCGCACAACATACCATTGGAAATCTCTCTGAGAGCTCGACGACTATGGTAGCAAGCCTTCTCGGTTGCGCCTATTTTCGAATCCCAAAATCAAATGTTTTAATCAGCTTCGGGATACTTTTCTTCTTTTGCGCTATATTTTTGTCCCGGATCGTACGTCGTGAGCCGCAAAAAGGACGACAACCTAATCCATCACATTTATGTTACCGAATCCGATGGCACCTTGGGCAAGACAACTTCACTTCACGTAGAGGCTGGGCCCGCAAACAGAGGGCGTGGGGCTTGCGACCAGGTATCCGTCGCTTCGGTGCCCATAACTTTTGATCCGTAAGGAGTTATGCGGCGTACAGCATACCGCTGGAAAGCTCTCCGAGAGCTCTACGACAGGGGCAGCAAGCTTGCTCAGTTGCATGTCACATCCCAACTCAACCTATAGAGGCTAGACTAGGGTATGACCTAATTCCTTTATGCCAATTCACTTACTTAACCGTTTGTTGTGATTTAAAACTTAACGTTAGCCTAAAACTTCAAAAGATTTTCCAAAAATTCTGTAGCATAACGACTATTTTTAAGACCTAATTTCCTAAACGCCTCAATTATTCCAATCATTAACCCAATTCCATTAAGGACTCTTATTTTATCGTTAACCGATATGCCTATTAGTTTATCTTGAAAGTCTCATTTGGTTAATAAGTCTAGCATGATAACTATGTCTTGTTTATTTGTCAATTTCCTATCATGCAAGTACCTATTATCCTTTAGTTTACAAATGAGCACCTAAGAGAAATTAGATAAAATTAACTTAGTTGATTTTTCACCTAGTGGTTTAAGTGCCTACGATAGCTACTATTCAAGATAATGAAAGTAAACAACCAAATAAAGAGTTCGTCCGGTTGTAGATAGTACAATCTCAATCTTCAAAGCAAGCATAACGTTCACAAAACGGCGACAGTCAGGCAAGGCACATAAGGCATGTAATCATTCCAGGGAATCATCAACGGGCACATTTTTCTTGAGCACCTGTTCCAGTTGTTCTTCACCTGTGATGATAAAAGAGGGTGAGTCCTTATGAACTCAGTGAGGGGGAACGAGAAATAACATTTTGAAATCCTTTTTCGGTTAAACTTTATGAAAACTCCTTTGAAAACATGTCAAACAGAATAAGTAAGCTCATAATATAACATATATATATAAATGAACACATTTACCTGTCTTTCCTCCTCGAGGTCCTCTAGGAACCAAGCGAAAGTACTTAAGCACATAGTAAAAAGGATACGGTGAGCTTTCGCTCTCGAGATCAATCGATGAGCATTTGCTCTCAAGATCATTTTCGATAACAATTGTTGCGGCCGACTTCAATTATCCACTTATCGCTCCCAATTGGGTGTACTCCGGATGTACCCCGAAAACCTACGATCCAACTCTCCGAGGGTGGAATGCCAAGCGAGAGAGGGAATTAGACCATAGTAGTCACGGGAGCACCGGCAAGCCCTATGCCGCCAGGCGTTCGTGAAATGCTAGCATGCCACAATGAAAGGTTGCAACCTTGTATACAATGCCCATTTATGTCATTTAACATTTCACATTAGGAAGTCAACAAAGTAGGTTGCCTCTGAGCAAGTATATGATCACATTTTGACATATTGGCATATAAGGCATTGTAAGAACATATAATAATTTCATATATCCATTTGAAAGCAATTAAACTTTCACGGGCAGCCAAGTAATCATGTTCAAATAAACCATTGAATATCTTTTAACAATTCACATTAGGAGGACAACAAAGTAGGTTGCCTCCGAGCAATTTCAAGATCACATATTGCCAAGTAAACGAACGAGGCATGCTTGACATGAAATTTCACTTTGTAGAACACATAAAGTCATATGAACATTAAACGGGCAGCCAAGCAACACATATAAATCAAGTCATATAACTCATTTCGGGGTTCACGTATCAAGTATTAAGATTATACAAGCATGCAATGACGCCTACAAGAGACCGGGTACAAAATAACACACTTATCAATCATGCAATCATCGGGGATCATATTAAAGCCATAAGGACAAATCCGGGCGGCCTATTAACCACACAATTAAACACATTTAAACATAAGGTCATCCCTTAGCAAATAGTCATGAGTGCTAGGGCCTCAATTCCATGCTTGCATATGTGATTAAACAAACCATTCATCAATTAGTGATCTCAAGTCATACATCAATCAAATTAAGCAACATCAACTAGCCACAATAGTCCACACAACATCTACGTGCCACAATTCCAAGAATTCAACACCACAAGCAAGGTCTCAACATGATTCTAAGCATATCACTGAACAAAAACCCCACTGCAATGGTCTGTTTTCCCACATTCATTTAGACAACCAAACAATCTCCAATTTCAGTGAACAAAATATCAAATTAAAGCTTAATGAGTTATTTAAATCCAAAAACAAACCTCGTATCATTTGGAGTTCGGATTCAAAAGTTATAGTCAAAATCGTGAGACTACGCAAAACTGTCCAGATTTGTACACATTTCAATACTTGCCTTTTTTGAGGGCCTTAGGGTCCGATGTAGCCTTAGTCTATTTCTGACAAAAATGTCCAGAACTGAAAAATATAGCAACCTACCACATTTCATGCAATTTCACCAACATATACTAGGTCAAAAATGTTTTGTTCTACAAAGTCAGAAATCTGCCAGAACCGTATTTCATATTCCCAGATTTTCCAGATTTAGACACCTCACGATGTTTGACCATTTTGAAGGCCTTAGAGTCAGAATTGGCTTTAGTATATTTCTACGAAAAATTCTCAGAACTGGAAAAAATAGTAACCTACCAATTTTCACACATTTTCAACATTACTTACTAGGCCAAATGCACTTCGCTCTACCAAGTCAGAAATCTGCCAGCTACGCGATTCTTGTCTATCTTCAAGTTCTAGCCAAATATCTTGCCATGCATGGTTACGTAAGCTCATGTACACACATATACAACAAGTACAGAGGTAAATATAGACATATGAAGGCATGCATGTGGTTTTTGAAAGCTTTTAAAAGAGTTTTAGCCCTCACCTTAGCAAGTTAATAGATGAAGATGCACAATGTTCTTGAAGATGCACCAATGGAGCTTCTTTCTTGCTTCTTGCTTGCTTGGGCTGCTATGGCCGAGCTTGGGAGAGATCTTGAGAGCATGCTTGAGGTCTTGGAAGGTCAAGAGGTAGCCATGGTCGAAATAGAGAGAGAATAAGAGCTTGAGAGGGTTTTTGAGAGGAAAAATGAAGTTTTAGTATATGTGTGTGTGTGTGTATGCTCGGTTTTGCAGAATTTTTGTGTGTCAAATGCCTTCTAAAGTTGCTGAATATTGTGCCTAGGAAATGTAGTGTGTAAGGAATAAGTGCATGAGTATGTTGGAGGCTTAGGAGTTAGCAAAAAGGACATAGAACTTAGGAAAAGTTATGACATGGTGTAAGAGAATGTTGGGAAGAATAAAATATTTTATAGTTAGTGGGATTTATAGAGAATTTGAATTAGGAATATAATATTGGTTAGTGGATTGTGTAGGATTGTGTAGGATTATTTTAGTATCTTGTGCTTTGTGTAGGAATCTTTATTGATTAGTGTGCAGGCACGCATTCTTAGGTCTAGGGCACGCACTACGAGGTAAGGCACACACTTCAAGGTAAATGCACAGATTTCTATATAAATGCATGCAATTCTGGGTAAGTGCACGCAAACCAATGCAAGGTACGTAATTCAATGCAATACACGTAAATCAAGGTATGGCGCTTAAACCTAGGTTAGGGCACGCAGTTCAAGGATATGGCATATGAAACAAGGAAACACATACAAATCGAGGTCTCGAACGTAATACAAGGTTAGGGCACGTATGTCTAGGTATGCATGTACATCGAGGATTAGGGCATACAATTCTAGGTCAAGGCACGTATGACGAAGAATGCTCGAAAACCAAGACAGGGCACGCAATCCAAGATCAATCATATAATTATGGGTCCAAGGTATGCAAATCGAGGTAAGACACGTTATTCGGGGCCAGGCCTCACACTGCGCCAGTTTTTGGAACCCAAAATCGAACGTTTTCATTAGTTTCAGGACACTTTTCTTCTTTTGTGTTATTTTTTCGTCCCGGATCGTACGTCGTGAGACGCGAAGAGGACGACAACCTAATCCATCACATTTCTATTACAGAATCCCACGGCATCATGGGCAAGACAACTTCACTTTACGTAGAAGATGGGCCTGCAAACCGAGGGCGTGGGGTTTGTAACCAGGTCTCCGTCGCTCCGGTGCCCATAACTTTTGATCCGTAAAGAGTTACGCGGCGCACAGTATACCGTTGGAAAGCTCTCTGAGAGCTCTACGACGAGGGTAGCAAGCCTGCTCGGCTGCGCCTATTTTCGGAGCCCAAAATTGAATGATTTCATCATTTTCGAGACACATTTCTTCTTTTGCGCTGTTTTCCCATCCCGGATCGTACGTCGTGAGCCCCGAAAAGGATGACAACCTAATCCACCACATTTCTATTACTGAATCACATGGCACCTTGGGCAAGACAACATTGCTTCACATAGAGGCTAGGCCCACAAACCGAGGGCGTGGGGCATAGGACCAGGTCACCGTTGCTCCAGTGCGCATAACTTTTGATTCATATGGAGTTACGCAGCGCACAACATACCGTGGGTAAGCTCTCCGAGACCTCTACGACGGGGGCAGCAACCTGCTCGGCTGTGCCTATTTTTGGAGCCCAAAATCGAATGTTTTCAGCAGTTTCGGGACACCTTTGTTCTTTCGCGCTATTTTTTCGTCCCGAATCATAAGTCATGAGCTGCGAAAAGGACTACAACCTAATCCATCACATTTCTATTACCGAATCCCACGGCACCTTGGACAAGACAACTTCACTTCACATAGCGGCTGGGCCCACAAACTGAGGGTGCGGGGCTTGTGACTAGGTATCCGTCACTCCGGTGCACATAACTTTTGATCCTTAAGGAGTTTTGCGGCGCACAACATACCGTTGGAAAGCTCTCCGAGAGCTCTACGACAGGGGTAGCTAGCCTGCTCGGCTGCACCTATTTTTTGAGCAAAAAATTAAACATTTTCATCAGTTTCGGGATACTTTTCTTCTTTTGCGTTGTTTTTCCATCCTGGATCGTACGTCGTGAGCCGCGAAAAGGATGACAACCTAATCCATCACATTTCTATTACCGAATCCCACGACACCTTGGGCAAGACAACATCACTTCACGTAGAGGCTGGGCCTTCAAACCGAGGGCGTAGGGCTTAGGACCAGGTATCCGTCGCTCCAATGCCCATAACTTTTGATCCGTAAAAAGTTACACGGCGCAAAGCATACCGTTGGAAAGCTCTCCGAGACCTCTACGACGGGGGCAGCAACCATGCTCGGTTGCGCCTATTTTTGGAGTCCAAAATTGAATGTTTTCATCAGTTTCGGGACATTTTTCTTCTTTTGTGTTGTTTTTTCATCCCGGATCGTACGTCAGGAGCCGCAAAAAGGACGACAAACTAATCCATCACATTTCTATTACCGAATCCCATGGCACCTAGGGCAAGACAACTTCACTTCATGTAGAGGCTGGGCCCGCAAATCGAGGGCGTGGGGCCTGTGACCAGGTATCTGTCGCTTCGGTACCTATAATTTTTGATTTGTAAGGAGTTATGCGACACACAGCATACCGTTGGAAAGCTCACCGAGATCTCTACGACGGGGGAAGCAATCTTGCTCGACTGCGCCTATTTTTGGAGCATAAAATCAAACGTTTTAATCAGTTTCGGGACACTTTTCTTCTTTTGCGTTGTTTTTCCGTCCCGGATCGTACGTCGTGAGACGCGAAAAGGACGACAACCGAATCTATCACATTTCTATTACCGAATCCCATGATACCTTGGGAAAGACAACATCACTTAACGTAGAGGCTAGGCCGGCAAACCGAGGGCGTAGGGCTTGGGACCAGGTATCCGTTGCTCCGGTGACCATAACTTTTGATCCGTAAAGAGTTACGCGGCGCACAGCATACTGTTGGAAAGCTCCCCGAGAGCACTACGACGGGGGCAGCAAGCATGCTAGGCTGAGCCTATTTTCGGAGCCCAAAATCGAACATTTTCATCAGTTTCGTGACATTTTTCTTCTTCTACGTTGTTTTTTCGTCCCGGATCGTACGTTGTGAGCCGCGAAAAGGACGACAACCTAATCCATCACATTTCTATTACCGAATCCCACGGCACCTTGGAAAAGACAACTTCACTTCACGTAGCGGCTGGGCTCGGAAACCGAGGGTGTGGGATTTGTGACTAGGTATCCGTCGCTCTGGTGCCCATAACTTTTGGTCCTTAACGAGTTTTGCAGTGCACAGCATACCGTTGGAAAGCTCTCCGAGAGCTCTATGACGGAGGTAGCAAGCTTGCTTGTTTGTGCCTATTTTCGGAGCCCAAAATTGAACATTTTTTCATCAGTTTCGGGACACTTTTCTTCTTTTGCTTTGTTTTTTCGTCCCGAATCGTACGTCGTTAGCCGCAAAAAGGATGACAAACTAATCCATCACATTTCTATTACCGAATCACATGGCACATTGGGCAAGACAACTTCACTTCACATAGAGGCTGGGCCCGCAAACCGAGGGCGTGGGGCTTGTAACTAGGTATCTGTCGCTGCGGTTCCCATAACTTTTGATCTGTAAGGAGTTATGCGGCGCATAGTATACTGCTGGAAATATCTCTGAGAGCTCTACGATGGGGGAAACAAGCTTTCTCAGTTGTGCCTATTTTTGGATCCCAAAATCAAACGTTTTCATCAGTTTCAGGCTACTTTTCTTCTTTTGCATTATTTTTCCGTCCCGAATTGTATGTCATGAGCCGCAAAAAGGAGGACAGCGTAATCCATCATATTTCTATTACCGAATCGCATAGCACCTTGGACAAGACAACTTCACTTCACGTAGAGGCTGGGCTTGCAAACCGAGGGCGTGGGGCTTGTGACCAGGTATCCGTCGCTTCGGTGCCCATAACTTTTGATCCTTAACGAGTTTTGTGGCTCACAGCATACCGTTGGAAAGCTTTCCGAGAGATCTACGATGGGGGCAGCAAGCCAGCATAGCTGCGCCTATTTTTGGAGCCTAAAATTGAACGTTTTCATCAGTTTCGGGACAATTTTCTTCTTTTGCACAGTTTTTCCGTCCCAGATCGTACGTCATGAGCCGCGAAAAGGACGACAACCTAATCCATCACATTTCTATTACCGAATCCCATGGCACTTTGGGAAAGACAACTTCGCTTCACGTAGAGGCTGGGCCAGCAAACCGATGGCGTGGGGCTTGGGACCAGGTATCCGTCGCTCTGGTACCCATAACTTTTGATCCGTAAAGAGTTACGCGGCGCACAGCATATCGTTGGAAAGCTATCCTAGAGCTCTACGATGGGGGTAGCAAGCTTCCTCAGTTGCGCCTATTTTCGGAGCCCAAAATCAAACATTTTCATCAGTTTCGGGAAACTTTTCTTCTTTTGCGCTGTTTTTTCATCCCAAATAGTACGTCGTGAGCCGCGAAAAGGACGACAATCTAATCCATTACATTTCTATTACCGAATCCCATGGCACCTTAGGCAAGACAACTTCACTTCACGTAGAGGCTGGGCCCACAAACCGAGGGCATGGTGCTTGTAAGCAGGTATCCGTCGCTCCGGTGCCCATTACTTTTGATCCCTAAAAAGTTAAGCGGCGCACAACATACCGTTGGAAAGCTCTCCGAGACCTCTACGATGAGGGCAGCAAGCTTACTCGGCTGCGCCTGTTTTTGGAACACAAAATCAAATGTTTTCATCAGTTTCAGGACACTTTTCTTCTTTTGCGTTGTTTTTCGGTCCCGGATCGTGCGTCTTGAGATGCCAAAAGGACGACAACCTAATCCATCAGTTTTCTATTTCCGAATCCCATGACAACTTGGGCAAGACAACTTCACTTCACGCAGAAGCTGGGCATACAAACCGAGGACGTGGGGCTTGTGACCAGGTATCCGTCGCTCCGGTGCTCATAACTTTTGATTTGTAAGGGGTTATGCGGCGCAAAGTATACCGTTGGAAAAGCTCTCCGAGAGCCCTACGACGGGGGCAGCGAGCTTGCTTGCCTTCGCCTGTTTTTGGAACCCAAAATCGAATATTTTCATCAGTTTCGGGACACTTTTCTTCTTTTGCATTGTTTTTTCGTCCCAGATCGTACATCATGAGACGCGAAAATGACAACATCCTAATCCATCACATTTCTATTATTGAATCCCACGGCACCTTGGGCAAGACAACTTCACTTCATGTAGAGGCTGGGCCTACAAACCGAGGGCGTGGTGCTTGGGACCAGGTATCCGTCGCTCTCGTGCCTATAATTTTTGATCCGTATGGAGTTGCACGGCGCACAACATACCGTTGGAAAGCTCTCCGAGAGCTCTACAACGGGCGCAGCAAGCTTGGTCAGCTGAGCCAATTTTCAGAGCCTATTTTCGAAGCCCAAAATCAAACGTTTTCATCAGTTTCGGGACACTTTCTACTTTTGCACTATTTTTCCGTCCCGGATCGTACGTCGTAAGCCGCAAAAAAGACGACAACCTAATCCATCACATTTCTATTTCCGAATCCCATTGCACCTTGGGCAAGAAATCTTTGCTTCACATAGAGGCTAGGCCCGCAAACCGAGGGCGTGGGGCTTGGGACCATGTATTTGTCGCTCCGGTGACCATAACTTTTGATCCGTAAAGAGTTACGCGGCGCACAGCATACCGTTGGAAAGCTCTCCGAGAGTTCTACGACGGCGTCAACAAGGCTGCTAGGCTACACCTATTTTTGTAACCCAAAATTGAACATTTTCATCAGTTTCGGGATACTTTTCTTCTTTTGCACTGTTTTTTCATCCCGGATCGTACTTCGTGAGCTGCGAAAAGGGTGACAACATAATCCATCACATTTCTATTATCGAATTCCATGGCACCTTGGGAAAGACAACTTCACTTCACGTAGAGGCTGGGCACGCAAACCGAGGGCGTGGGCTTGTGACCAGGTATCCGTCGGTCCGATGCCCATAACTTTTGATCTGTAAGGAGTTATGCGGCGCACAGCATACCGTTGGAAATCTCTCCAAGAGCTCTACGATCAGGGCAGCATGCTTCCTCGGCTACGCCTGTTTTTGGATCCTAAAATTGAATATTTTCATCAATTTCGAGACACTTTTCTTCTTTTGCACTATTTTTTCATCCCGTATCGTACGTCGTGAGACGCGAAAAGGACGACAACCTAATCCATCACATTTCTATTACCGAATTCCATGGCACCTTGGGCAAGACAACTTCACTTCACGTAGAGGCTGGGCCTACAAACCGAGGATGTAGGGTTTAGGACCAGGTCTACGTCGCTCCGGTGCCCATAACTTTTGATCCGTAAGCAGTTACGTGGTGTACAACATACCGTTAGAAAGCTCTCCGAGAGCTCTGCAACCGGGGTAGCCAGCCTACTCAATTGCGCCTATTTTTGAAGCTCAAAATTGAACGTTCTCATAAGTTTTAGGACACTTTCCTTCATTTGCGCTATTTTTCTATCCCAGATTGTACGTCCTGAGCTGCAAAAAGGACGACAACCGAATCCATCACATTTCTATTACCGAATCCCATGGCATCTTGGGCAAGAAAACTTCGCTTCACGTAGAGGCTGGGCCAGCAAATCGAGGGCGTAGGGCTTGTGACCAGGTATCCGTCGCTCCGGTGCCCATAACTTTTGATCCGTAAGGAGTTACGCGGCGCACAGCATACCGTTGGAAAGCTCTTCGAGATCTCTACGATGTGGGCATCAAGGCAGCTTGGCTACGGTTATTTTTGGAGCCCAGAATCGAACGTTTTCATCATTTTCGGGACACTTTTCTTCTTTTGTGCTGTTTTTCCATCCCGGATCGTACGTTATGAACTGCGAAAAGGACGACAACCTAATCCATCACATTTTTATTACCGAATCCCATGACATCTTGGGCAAGAGAACTTCACTTCATGTAGAGGCTGGTCCCGCAAACCAAGGGCGTGGGTCTTGGGACCAAGTCTCCGTCACTCCGGTGCCCATAACTATTGATCTGTAAGGAGGTACACGGCGCACAACATAACGTTGAAAAGTACATCGAGAGCTCTACGACAGGGGCAACAAGCCTGCTTGGCTGTGCCTGTTTTCAGAGCCCAAAATCAAACGTTTTCATCAGTTTCGGGATACTTTTCTTCTTTTGCACTATTTTTTCGTCCCGGATCGTACGTCGTGAGCCGCGAAACGGACGACAACCTAATCCATCAAATTCTATTACCGAATCCCATGGCACCTTGGGCAAGATTGTGAGGCCCGACCTTGATTTGCGTGCGATACCTCGTTACATGTACCCTAACCTAGATTTACGTGCCTTGACTTAGGTTTAAGAGTCGTGTTTCATTTTATGTGCCTTGCATTGAATTACGTGCATTCATTTAGGATTGCGTGCATTTACTTAAAAAATGTGCATTCATCTCGTAGTGCGTTCCCTAGACCTAGGTAAGCGTGCCCACACGCTAATCAGAAAAGCATCTTACACGAAGCACTAGATCATTAATTAATCCTACAAACTCGACTAACTAATATTAAAATGCTAATTTAACTCACTAGAAGACGAAATTGCACCAAAAGCTAAACATTCTTATTCTTTATTCTTTTGCACATCCCAAACACACAATAAAATAAGTTCAAACAAGACAAAAAATTCAGATTGGAACACTAGCTTGGCCGACCACATGGAGCATTTGAAAAAGCATTGCATATTTCAAAATTCATACCTAGACAACCTATGACACAATGCATAAAAAAAAAATGAAATGAAACACACCTACCAAGCTTCACTTTCTCGACCAAAGCACTCCATGCTTCCTCACATTTCAAGATTGCACAAGGACTAAGAGAATTTCAGAATTTTCATGGCCCTAGGCCGACACACTTACACACAACACTTCATACCTCACAAACATTTCAATTGCTCTCAATTCCTCTCTTTCTCTCATTCACTCTCTCATTTCTTCTCTCTCTCTCTCGGCCTTGGTTGCAATCTCACTCTCCATAGCTTAAGCTCATCATCCTAAGGTTCATCAAGACCTTCAAGCCACTAAGGATTTCGACCAAGCAAGCTAGAAGCAAAGAAACATGCATGCAAGCTCATAGAACACTCATTTCGGCTTAGGTATGTTGATAGCTTCTATTTCATTTCCTTTTTGTTCTAACCACATGCACATACTAAGGGCATGGTAACTTAGCTAGGAATTAAGGAAACAAGCAATATCCCTCGGCCAAACAAGGAAAGGAGACCATTTGTACATCTCCAAGAGCTTTGTGCATCTTCATTATTGTCTTGCTAAGGTGAGGGCTAAAACTCTTTTGAAAGCTTTCCAAAACCACATGCATGCCTTTAAATGTCTATTTTTACCTCTGTACTTGTGATGTATGTGTGTACATGAGCTTTTGTAAACATGCATGGCAAGATCTTTGGCTAGAATTGGAAGATAGGTGAAATCGCGTAAATGGCAGTTCTCTGACTTGTTGGAGCGAAATGAATTTGACCAGGTAAATGATGTTGAAAGTGCATTAAAATTGGTAGGTAACTAGTTTTACCAGTTCTGAGAATTTTTCATAGAAATAGGCCAAGGCCAATTTTGACTCTAATGTCTCCAAAATGGCAAAACAACGAAAGGTGTCAAAATCTGGAAAATCTGGAAAATAAAGCAGGTTTTTGGTAGTTCACTGTCCTTGTAGAACGATCCAGTTTTGACTTAGCAATTGATATCTAAAATGTATGAAATTTGGTAGGTTGCTAGATTTTTCAGTTCTGGACATTTTTGTCAGAAATAGACTAAGGCAAAATCCGACCCTAAAGTCCAAAAATGACAAGTATTGAAATGTGCACAAATCTGGACAGTTTTGCGTAGTCTCACGGTTTTGGCTATAACTCTTGAACCCGAACTCCAAATGATGCGAGGTTTGTTTCTGGATTTAGTTCACTCCTTAAGATTTAATTTGACATTTTGTTCACTGGAATTGGAGATTGTTTGCTTGTCTAAATGATTGTGGGAAGACAGACCATTGCAGTGAGGTTTTCATCTAGTGATATGCTTTGAAAATTATTGTAACTTCTCTTGTTGTGTTAAAAGCTTGGGATTGTGGCACTTGGATGTTGTGTGGACTGTTTTGAATGCTTGAGGATGTTTAATTAATCGATGCATGGTTTTGGTTTAATTACTTGTCAACTTGTGGCTTAATCGTACGTGTAAGCATGAATCGAAACCCTAGTGACTATGAAAAACTCGCTAAGTATCGATCCTATGGTTATCGTGTCTAATTGTGTGATTAGTGGGCTGCCCGTAGTTGTCTTTATAGCCCTAAATGTGATTCCAACAATTACATGTTGATAAGTAGACCTTTCTTGCACCCGGTCCCACGTAGATGTCGTCGCATGTTGTATAACCTTATTATTTGATTGCGTGAACCCCGAAATGAGTTATATGACTTGATTCACATGTGTTACATGGCTGTCCGTTTAATATTCATATAACTCCATGCGTTTTACAAGTAAAATTACATGTCAAACATGCCTCGTGTGTTTACTTGTCAACGTGCGATCTTATAACTGCTCGGAGGCAACCTACTTTGTTGTCCTCCTAATGTGATATGTTAAATGTTATAAATGCGCATTGCATACAAGGTTGCAACCTTTCATTGTGGCATGGTAGCGTTTCACGCATGCCGGGCGGCATCGGGCTTGCCGGTGCTACCGTGACTACCATGGTCCAATTCCCTCTCTCGCTTGGCATTCCACCCTCAGAGAGTTGGGTCGTAGGTTTTCGGGGTACATCCGGAGTACACCCAAATGGGAGCGATAAGTGGATTATTGAAGTTGGTCGCAACAATCGTATCGAAATCGATATTGAGAGCAAATGCTCACCGTATCCTTGAAATGATTGGTAATTGTATATGTTGCTCAATTTGATTCTTATACTTGCGTACCTTATTACTTGTAATACGTGACATGTTTTCAAAAAGGAGCTTTTCATGAGTTAACCGGAAAAAGAGTTTCAAAACGTATTTCTCGTCCCTCTCGCTGAGTTCATAAGGACTCACCCTCTTTTATCATCTCAGGTGAAGAAGACTAGGAACAGGTACCCGAGGATAACGTGCCTATTGATGATTCCTTGGAATGATTGCTTGCCCTACGTGCCTTACTTGACTATGGCCATTTTCCGAATGATATGTTTCTTGAAGACTATTTCTTATGTTGCTTGATGTTGTATTGTAAATGACCCCCCTTGTAATTTGGGGTCTAATTTTGGCTTGTACTGATCATAACTAGGTATACACTCTTCTGGTTGTTTTGCTATCGCTACTTTGGTTTAGTATCTATCAAAGGCTTATGAAGTATTAGGTAAAAGGTTAAGTAAAATGAATCGATCCAATCTTAAGCAGGTACTTATTGGTAAGCTAAGATCAACAGGTACTATTGTAACAAGGATTGACACATAAACGAGACATAGTTGCTACGCTAGGTTGTTCATCAAACGAGACTTCGAAATAACTAGTAGGCATTTCAATTGGCGATAAATAGTAATCTTAGTCGGAATCGAATTTGAGATCGAAAGTTTTGACGCGTTTAGAGAATTAGGTCAAACTAAAGAGCCAATTACAGCCGTTATGCTACAGTTTTCTGGAAAATCTTTTGGAGTTCTAGGCTAACGTTAAGCGTTAAACCTTAATGAATGATTAAGTACGTGAATTGATATGAATGTTTAGATCACACCCTAGTCTAACCTCTATAGGTCGGGTTGGGGCGTGACACCTTAGAGAAATGGTATCAGAGCTTAGATTGCTTAAGTCGGGTTTAACTCTCGGACCATGGGTAGAAGCCCTAATGTTATTAGGATGACTTGTTTATGTGTGATAATGTTAATTGTGCCTTCTATGTTCTATGTGCTTATGTGATTAACATGTCTTAACTGTTTCGAGAATTGTGTGTCTATATAAAATTGTACGTTGCATACCTTATACATTGAATTCTTGTTTGTCGTATTCTAATAAATTGTGCATAATAATCTGTGCCTATAGATGGCTGGCCCTAGTACCCACAATACTAATAGGAGCGGTGAGCCCCAAGAGACCGGAGATGCTCATCAAACTAATCCCGACATGGCTATGTTTAATATGATGGCGAATGCCATGGATCGCGTGTCGCGAGTGATGGAACGTCAAGATGCACGTGAAGCAAACAACAACAACAACAGGAATGATGGTAACAATGGGAGAAATAGCAGAATGCGGGAGTTCCTTGACTTTCGCCCGTCCAAATTCTTCGGGGAAGCTGATGATGATAAGGTAGAGGGTTAGCTGTCTGAGATTGAAAGGGTTTTCAGGCCACTTGATTATACTGATGAGGAAAAGGTGGAGTTCGCTGTATTTCTGTTGCACGGGGATGCTGAGCATTGGTGGCACATTGTGGAGGCACTTTGGGAAACTGATCATACACCTCGCTTGTGGGGTAATTTCGTTAAGGCATTCAAGGAGAAATACATACCCGCAGTTTCCAAGCAGAGGCGAATTGAGGAATTCATGCACTTGAACCAGGGTAACATGACGGTGGCCCAGTATAAGGCTCGTTTTGACCGACTGTCCCGCTATGCTCAATACATGGTCAGTACCCCTGAGGCGAAGATGTGAAAATTTACGAATGGATTGAGGCTAGAGATTCAGGACCAGTTGGCTTCGCATGACTTTACTACCTATTCTGCTCTCCTTGCGGCTACCTTCCGAGTTGAGAAGAGGAAACTTGATAGAGCCGGTTCGAGCCAGCTAAACAAGAAACCATATCAGCCTCCAGGACAACAGAGAAAATTCCAAACTCAAAGTCGCAGTCAGGGCCAGAGCCAGAACAGACCAGTTAATAAAGTACCACCAGCCTCTTCCACCCGCGGATCCACAGGCAGTTCACCTACTACTCAGGCTGTCACCTATTCTTACTATAATAGGAAGGGTCACACCGAGGCCCAGTGTTGGTGGAAATCAGGACGATGCGTAGGGTGTGGCCGCGATCAACACCAGGTCAAGGATTGTCCTAAATGGCAAGGGGGACAAAATCAGATTAAACCAGCTGGTAGAGGCAAGACTCTAGTTCCTAGAGTTCAGGCCCGAGCTTATGCTATTGAGTGCGAGGAGCTTCCTGAAGAGACTGCTGTTGTTGAAGGTACATTCTTGATACTGAATCAACCTGTTAGGGTGCTAATTGATCCAGGTGCTACTCATTCATTTATTACTCCCTTATGTGTGCAATGTGTGAAACTACGAGTTGTATGTTTGCCTTACGAAGTAGAAGTTGGTACTCCGATGGGTTCTAAACTTGTTACTCGCTCAGCTTGTAAAGCATGTAAAATCCAAATTAAAGATAGGGAATTTTCAGCCAATCTTATTGTATTACCCTTTCGAGACTATGAAGTCATCTTAGGGATGGACTGGTTGGCAAAGCATCATACCCAACTAGATTGCCGGACGAAGATTGTAACATTCCAGATACCTGGTCAACCAATATTGGAGGTAATGGGTCGAAGAGACTTCACCGAGAGTTCCATCATTTCATCTACGAAAGCAGTGAAGTCCTTGAGAAAAGGATGTAGTGGATACTTAGCTTACCTCATCAACAAGCCGTCGGACAAAGCTAAGTTGGAGGAGATGCCAGTGATTAAAGATTATGCGGATGTGTTTCCAGAAGAATTGCACGGTTTACCCCCAAATCGGGAGATCGTGTTCATTATAGAATTACTGCCTGGCACCCAGCCGATATCTAAAGCTCCCTATCGTATGGCACCAGCCGAGCTACAAGAACTAAAGGACCAATTGCAAGGATTGTTAAAGAAGGGGTTTGTTCAACCAAGCTATTTTCCGTGGGGCGCGCCAGTCCTATTTGTAAAGAAAAAAGATGGAACGTTGAGGCTATGCATCGATTACCAAGGATTAAACCAAGTGACCGTCAAGAATAAATACCCACTTCCACTGATCGACGAGTTGTTTGATCAACTTCAAGGAGCCAAAGTGTATTCGAAGCTCGACTTGAGGCAAGGGTACTATCAGTTGCGGATCAAAAAGGAGGATGTGCCTAAAATGGCTTTCAGGACGAGATATGGGCATTATGAATATGTGGTAATGCCATTTGGGCTAACTAACGCCCCTACAACTTTTATGGACTTGATGCACAGGGTGTTTCAACCCTACTTGGACCAATTTGTAGTGATCTTTATTGATGATATTTTGGTATACTCAAAATACGAGGCCGAGCATGAACAGCATCTGCGATTGGTATTGCAGAAACTCCGAGAACATCAATTGTATGCGAAGTTTAGCAAATGTGAATTTTGGTTGCGGCAGATTGCATTCTTGGGGCACATCATATCCCAAGAGAGAATAGCAGTAGATCCAGCAAGGATAGAAGTGGTGATGTCTTGGAAGAAACTGAAAAATGTTACGGAAGTTCAGAGTTTTTCTCGGTTTAGCCAGCTATTATCGGTAGTTCGTGAAGGATTTCTCAAAGATCGCAGGACCGCTTACAAGGCTCACTCAAAAGAAAACAAAGTTCGTGTGGGATGACAAGTGTGAGAACAGCTTCCAAGAATTGAAGAAAATATTGACTACCGCACCTGTTCTTGCATTGCCTGAAGGGAGTCAAGGTTTTGTAATCTATAGCGTTGTTTCGAAGGAAGGACTGGGTTGTGTGTTGATGCAAAATGGTAGAATGATTGCGTATGCTTCTAGGAAACCGAAGTCGTATGAATTGAACTACCCGACGCACGATTTGGAGTTAACGGCTATTGTGTTTGCACTCAAGAAATGGAGACACTATCTGTGGGGTAACAAGTTCAAGGTGTTTACTGATCACAAGAGCTTGAAATACTTGTTCTCACAAAAAGAGTTGAACATGAGGCAAAGACGGTGGATGGAGCTTTTGGATGATTATAACTGCACAATCAATTATGTGCCCGGTAAAGCAAATGTAGTTGCAGATGCCTTAAGTCGGAAAGCGAGCATGGCAAAACTGGAAGTTAAGGTGCAGGAGTTATTAGAGGAAGCATTTTTGTGGAAACCCAATTGACTCAAAAAGGGTTACTATTTGCCACTACACAAGTTCAATCGACCTTGTTGTCTGAATTGCAAGAGGCTCAACAGAAGGACCAACAGTTTCAGAAGATTAAAGAAAGCAACACAGATTTCAAGTTTCATGATGATGGTGTTTGGAGGTTCAGGAATCGAATTTGTGTTCCTAATGATCCAGAGTTGAAAAAGAAGATTCTTGAAGAAGCCCATAATTCAAGATACACTATTCACCCCGGTGGAACAAAGATGTACTGGGATTTGAAGCAACACTATTGGTGGAATAACATGAAAAGGGAGATTGCGGAATTTGTGGCACGGTGTTTGACTTGCCAGAGAGTCAAAGCAGAATATCAACGACCAGCAAGTTTACTTCAACCATTGGAATTCCTCAATGGAAATGGAAACACATAACTATGGACTTTGTCATGGACCTGCCCAGGTCACAAAAGGGTCAAGACACTGTTTGGGTCATAGTGGATAGATTAACTAAGTCGGCACACTTCTTACCGATGAACAAGAAGGATAGTCCTGAGAAACTAGGAGATATGTATGTGGCAGATATTATAAGGTTGCACGGGATACCTGTGACTATTGTATCGGATAGGGATCCTCGTTTTACTTCCCGATTTTGGAAGAGATTGTAAAAAGCTTTGGGAACGAAGTTGAGTTTCAGCACGGCTTATCACCCTCAGACTAATGGACAATTTGAGAGAACTATTCAGATTCTGGAGGATATGCTGAGGGCGTGTGTTTTAGACTTCGGAAAAGGTTGGGAGAAATATCTGTCTCTAGCGGAGTTCGCTTATAATAACAGTTATCAGGCCACTATCGGGATGGCCCCATTTGAGGCATTGTATGGACGTAAGTGTCAATCCCCAATTTACTGGGACGAAGTAGGTGAGACGAAGACTTTTGACCCGACCCTTCTACCTGAACTTATGAAGACCGTTGATAATGTCCATCTCATCCGGAAACGGATGCTTACCGCCCAAAGTAGGCAGAAAAGTTATGCAGACCGACGGAGACGGAGTCTAGAGTTTGAGGTCAGTGACAAGGTATTCTTGAAGATATCACCTCGGAGGGGACTGATTGAACACGGCAAGGGTGGAAAGTTGAGCCCGAGGTTTGTAGAACCATTTGAGATAGTTGAGAAGGTTGGCAAATTGGCATATTGCCTGGAACTACCCCAAAACCTCTCCAATATTCACGACGTCTTTCATGTTTCAATGCTACGGAAGTATCACCTTAATCCATCACATATCTTGGAGCCAGAGCCGTTGCAGCTTTGGGAGAACTTGTCTTATGAAGAGAAGCCCATTCGGATCCTAGACTAGCAAGATCAGGAGTTGCGCAACAAATCTATACCGATGGTGAAAGTGTTGTGGGATCACCATGGAGTTGAAGAAGCAACGTGGGAAAGGCGAGACTAGATGGAGCAACAGTATTCAACATTATTCCAAAGGTAATATTGAATTTCAGGATGAAATTCTTTTAAGGAGGGGAGGATGTGAGGCCCGACCTCGATTTGCGTGCGATAACTCGTTACATGTACCCTAACCTAGATTTATATGCCTTGACCTAGGTTTAAGAGTCGTGTTTCATTTTATGTGTCTTGCATTGAATTACGTGCATTCATTTAGGGTTACGTGCATTTACTTGGAAAACGTGCATTCATCTCGCAGTGCGTTCCCTAGACCTAGGTAAGTATGCCTACACGCTAATCAAGAAAGCCTGCTCGGTAGCGCCTGTAAGGAGTTATGCGGCGCACAGCATACCGTTGGAAAGCTCTCCGAGAGCTCTACTATGGGGGCAGCAAGCCTGCTCGGTAGCACCTATTTTTGGAGCCCACAATTGAACTTTTTCATCAGTTTTAGGACACTTTTCTTCTTTTGCGCTATTTTTTTTATCCCGGATCGTAAGTCGTGAGCCGCGAAAAGGACAACAACCTAATCCAGCACATTTCTATTACCGAATCCCACGGTACCTTGGGCAAGACAACTTCGCTTCACGTAGAGGCTGGGCCCGCAAAATGAGGGCTTGGGGCTTGGGACAAGCTCTCCATCGCTCCGGTGCCCATAAATTTTGATCTGCAAGAAGTTACGCGGCGCACAGCATACCGTTGGAAAGCTCTCAGAGAACTCTACGACGGAGGCAACAAGCCTGCTCAGCTACTCCTATTTTTGGAGCCTAAAATATAACATTTTCTTCAGTTTCGAGTGACTTTTCTTCTTTTGATCAATTTTTCTGTCCCGAATCGTACGTCGTGAGCTGCGAAAAGGATGACTGCCTAATCCATCACATTTCTATTATCGAATCCCAAGCCACCTTGGGCAAGACAACTTCGTTTCACGTAGAGGCTGGGCCCGCAAACCGAGGGCGTGGGGATTGGGACCAGGTCTTCGTCACTCTGGTGTCCATAACTTTTGATCCACAAAGCGTTACACAACGCATAGCATATCGTTGGAAAGCTCTCCGAGAGCTCTACGACGGGGGCAGCAAGCTTGCTCAGTTGTACCTATTTTCAGAACCCAAAATCGAACGTTTTCATCTGTTTCGGGACACATATATTTTTTTGCGCTATTTTTTCTTCTCGGATCGTACGTCGTGAGCAGCGAGAAAGACGACAACCTAATCCATCACATTTCTATTACTGAATCCCAAGGCACCTTGGGCAAGACAACTTTGCTTCATGTAGAGGCTGGGTCCGTAAACCGAGGGCATAGGGATTGGGACAAGGTCTCCGTCGCTCCGGTGCCAATAACTTTTGATCCGTAAAGAGTTACGCGGCACACAGCATTTCGTTGGAAAGCTCTCCGAGAGTTCTACGATGGGGGCAGCAAGCCTGCTCGGCTTCGCCTATTTTCGGAGACCAAAATCGAACATTTTCATCAGTTTCAGGACACTTTTCTTCTTTTGCGCTGTTTTTCCGTCCCGGATCGTACGTCGTGAGCCGTGAAAAGGACGACAACCTAATCAATCACATTTCTATTACCGAATTCCACGGCTCCTAGGGCAAGACAACTTCGCTTCACGTAGAGGCTGGGCCCACAAACCGAGGGCGTGGGGCTTGGGACCAGGTCTCCGTCACTCCAGTACCCATAACTTTTGATCTGTAAGAAGTTACGCGGCGCACAGAATACCGTTTGAAAGCTCTCCGAGAGCTTTGAGACAGGGGCTACTAGCCTGCTCGACAGCGCCTATTTTTGTAGCCCAAAATCGAACGTTTTCATCAATTTTGGGATACTTTTCTTCTTTTGCGCTGTTTTTTCGTCCCGGATCATATGTCGTGATCCTCGGAAAGGACGACGACCTAATCCATCACATTTCCATTACCGAATCCCACGGCACCTTGGGCAAGACAACTTCACTTCAGGTAGATGTTGGGCCCACAAACCGAGGGCTTAGGGCTTGGGACCAGGCCTCCGTCGCCCGGTGCTTATAACTTTTGATCCGTAAAGAGTTACGTGGCGCACAACATATTGTTGGAAATCTCTCCGAGAGCTCTACGATGGAGGCAGCAAGCCTGCTCAGCTGCGTCCATTTTCAGAGTCCAAAATTGAACATTTTTATTTGTTTCGGGACAAATTTTTTTTTTTGTACTATTTTTTCGTCCCGGATCGTACTTCGTGAGTCGCGAAAAGGACGACAACCAAATCCATCACATTTTTATTATCGAATCCCAAGGCACCTTGGGCAAGACAACTTCGCTTCTTGTAGATCCTTGGCCCGCAAACCGAGGGCGTGGGGCTTGGGACAAGGTCTTCGTCACTCTGGTGCCCATAACTTTTGATCTGTAAGGAGTTACGCGGCGCACAACATACCGTTGGAAAGCTCTCAGAGAACTCTACGACTGGGGAAGCAAGCCTGCTCGGTTGTGCCTCTTTTTGGTGCTCAAAATCGAACGTTTTCTTTAGTTTTGGGACACTTTTCTTCTTTTGCGCTGTTTTTTCGTCTCGGATCGTACGTTGTGAGCCGCGAAAAGGTCGACAACCTAATCCATCACATTTCTATTACCGAATACCAGTGCACCTTGGCCAAGACAACTTCACCTCACATAGAGACTGGGCCCGCAAGCCGAGGGCGTAGTGCTTGTGACAAGGTCTCCGTCGCTCCGGTGCCCATAACTTTTCATTCGTAAAGGGTTACGCGGCGCACAACATATCGTTGGAAAGCTCTCCGAGAGCTCTACGATGGGGGCAGCAAGCCTGCTCGGCTGCGCCTATTTTCATAGCCCAAAATCGAACATTTTCATATGTTTCGGGACACTTTTCTTTTTTTGCGCTGTATTTTTGTCCCGGATTGTACGTCGTGAGCTGCGAAAAGGACGACAACCTAATCCATCATATTTCTATTACCGAATCCCAAGGCACCTTGGGCAAGACAACTTCGCTTCACGTAGAGGCTGGGCTCGCAAACCGAGGGCGTGGGGCTTAGGAAAAGGTCTCCGTCACTCTGGTGCCCATAACTTTTGATATGTAAGGAGTTACGCAGCGCACAGCATATCGTTGGAAAGCTCTCCGAGAGCTCTACGACGGGGGCGGAAAGCCTACTTGGTTGCGCCTATTTTCGGAGTGCAAAATCGAACGTTTTCTTGAGATTTGGGACACTTTTCTTCTTTTGCACTGTTTTTTCGTCCCGGATCGTACTTCGTGAGCCGCGAAAAGGACTACAGCCTAATACATCACATTTCTGTTATCGAATCCCACGGCACCTTAGGCAAGACAACTTCGCTTCACGTAGAGGCTAGGCCCACAAATCGAGGGCGTAGGGCTTGGGACTAGGTCTCCGTCACTCCGATGCCCATAGCTTTTGATCCGTAAGGAGTTACGCTGCGCACAGTATACCGTTGGAAAGCTCTCCGAGAGCTCTACGACGGGGGCAGAAAGCCTGCTCTGTAGCGCCTATTTTTGGAGCCCAAATTCGAACATTTTCATCAGTTTTGGGACACTTTTCTTCTTTTGCGCTGTTTTTCCTTCCCGGATCGTACGTTGTGAGCCGTGAAAAGGATGAAAACCTAATCCATCACATTTCTATTACCAAATCCCACGGCACCTTGGGCAAGACAACTTCGCTTCACGTAGAGGCTGGGCCCACAAACCGAGGACGTAGTGCTTGTGACAAGGTCTCCGTCGCTCCGGTGCCCATAACTTTTCATTCGTAAAGGGTTACGCGGCGCACAACATATCGTTGGAAAGCTCTCCGAGAGCTCTACGATGGGGGCAGCAAGCCTGCTCGGCTGCGCCTATTTTCATAGCCCAAAATCGAACATTTTCATATGTTTCGGGACACTTTTCTTTTTTTGCGCTGTATTTTTGTCCCGGATTGTACGTCGTGAGCTGCGAAAAGGACGACAACCTAATCCATCATATTTCTATTACCGAATCCCAAGGAACCTTGGGCAAGACAACTTCGCTTCACGTAGAGGCTAGGCCCGCAAAGCGAGGGCGTGGGGCTTAGGAAAAGGTCTCCGTCACTCTGGTGCCCATAACTTTTGATATGTAAGGAGTTACGCAGCGCACAGCATATCGTTGGAAAGCTCTCCGGGAGCTCGACGACGGGGGCGGAAAGCCTACTTGGTTGCGCCTATTTTCGGATCCAAAATCGAATGTTTTCATTAGTTTTGGGACACTTTTCTTTTTTTGCACTAATTTTCAGTCCCCGATCGTACGTCGTGATCAGCAAAAAGGACGACAACCTAATCCATCAAATTTCTATTACCGAATCCCACAGCACCTTAGGCAAGACAACTTCGCTTCACATAGAGGCTAGGCCCGCAAACCGAGGGCGTAGGGCTTGGGACCAGGTCTCCGTCACTCCAGTGACCATAACTTTTGATCCGTAAGGAGTTACGCGGCGCACAGCATACCGTTGGAAAGATCTCCGAGAGCTCTACGACGGGGGTAGCATGCCTGCTCTGTAGCGCCTATTTTTGGAGCCCAAATTCGAACATTTTCATCAGTTTTGGGACACTTTTCTTCTTTTGCGCTGTTTTTCCTTCCCGGATCATACGTCGTGAGCCGCAAAAAGGACAACAACCTAATCCATCACATTTCAATTACCGAATCTCACGGTACCTTGGGCAAGACAACTTCGCTTCACGTAGAGGCTGGGCCCGCAAACCGAGGGCGTAAGGCTTGGGACCAAGTCTCCGTCACTCCGGTGCCCATAACTTTTGATTTGTAAAGATTTACGTACCGCATAGCATACTGTTGGAAAGTTCTCCAAGAGCTTTACGACAGGGGAAGCAAGTCTTCTTGGCTGCGCCTATTTTTGGAGCACAAAATCGAATGTTTTCATCAGTTTCGGGACACTTTTCTTCTTTTGCGTTATTTTTCGGACCCGAATCGTACGTTGTGAGCCGGGATAAAGACGACAACCTAATCCATCAAATTTCTATTACCGAATCCCACGGCACCTTGGGCAAGACAACTTCACTTCACGTAGAGGCTGGGCCCGCAAACCGAGGGCGTAGGGCTTGGGACCAAGTCTTCGTCACTCCGGTGCCCATAACTTTTGATCCGTAAAGAGTTACGCGGCGTACAGCATATCGTTGGAAGGCTCTCCGAGTGCTCTACGTTTTCATCTATCTCGGGATACTTTTCTTCTTTTATGCTATTTTTTCGTTCCGGATCGTACGTCGTGAGCCGCGAAAAAGATGAAAACCTAATCCATCACATTTCTATTACCGAAACTCCAAGGGCATGGGGCTTGTGACCAGGTATCCATCACTCCGGTGCCCATAAATTTTGATCCGTAAGGAGTTATGTGAGGTCCGATCTCGATTTACATGCGATACCTCATTTCGTGTGCCCTAGCCTAGATTTGCGTGCCTTAACCTAGGTTTAAGAGTCGTATTTTGTTTTGTGTGCCTTGCATTGAATTACGTGCATACATTTAGGGCTGCGAGCATTTGCTTGGAAAATGTGCATTTGTCTCGTAGTTCGTGTCTTACCTCATAGTGCGTGCCCTAAACCTAGGAAAGCGTGCCCGCACGCTAATCAAGAAAGCATCTTACACGAAGCACTAGATCATTAATTAATCCTACAAACTCCACTAACTAATTTTAAAATGCTAATTCAACTCACTAGAAGACGAAATCTCACAAAAGCTAGATATTCTTATTCTTTATTGTTTATTCTTTTGCATATTCCAAGCATACAATTAAATAATGGTCAACCAAGACAAAAAAACTCAGATTTAAGCTTGCCTTGGCCGACCATGTAGGAGCTTTTGTCAATGCCTTGCATAATTCAAAAATCAAACTTAGACAACCTATGACACAAAACATAAAAAATAAAAAATAAAATAACCCAAAACCCTACCCAATGCACCACATTCTCGACACACTCAAATTGCCCATGCTAGATGATTCAAAACATGCTCTTGAAGACACAAAAATCAGAATTTTACAAGCTCAAGGCCGACCAAATGCTCAAGCCTTTCACTTCATTCTCTCACTCGCTCTTTCTCTCATTTCTTCTCTCTCTCTCTTGGCCTTAGCTGTAATTCTACACTCCATAGCTTAAGCTCATCATCCTAAGGTTCATCAAGGCATTCAAGCCAATAAGGAACTCGACCAAGCAAGCTAGAAGCCAAGAAACATGCATGCAAGCTCATAGCACATTCATTTCAGCTTAGGTATGTTTGATAGCTCCTATTTCATTTTCTTTTTGTTCTAGCCACTTGCACATACTAAGAACATGGTTACTGAGCTAGGAATTAGAGAATCTCAAGTTGTCTCTCAGCTAAGCAAGGAGAAAAGACTACCTTGTGCATCATCAAGAGCTTTGTCCATCTTCATTGTTGTCTTGCTAAGGTGAGGGCTAAAACTCATTTGAAAAGCTTTCAAAAACCACATGCATGCCTTTAAATGTCTATTTTTACCTCTGTACTTGTGATATATGTGTGTACATGAGCTTTTGTAAACATGCATGGCAAGATATTTGGCTAGAATGTGAAGATAGGTGAAATCGCGTAAAGGACAGTCTTCTGACTTGTTGGAGCGAAGTGATTTTGACCAGGTAAATGATGTTAAAAATGCGTGAAAATTGGTAGGTGACTAGTTTTTCCAGTTCTGAGAATTTTTCTCAGAAATAGGCCAAAAATGGCAAAACATCGAAAGGTGTCCAAATCTGGAAAATCTGGGAAAATGAAGCAGGTTTTGGCAGATTCACTGTCCTTGTGGAACGAACCAGTTTTGACTTAGTAAATGTTATCCAAAATGCATGAAATTTGGTATGATGCTATATGTTTCAGTTCTGGACATTTTTGTCAGAAATAGACTAAGGCTAAATCTGACCCTAAGGTCTTCAAAAACAACAAGTATTGAAATGTGTGCAAATCTGGACAGTTTTGCGTAGTCTCACGGTTTTGGCTATAACTTTTGAACCCGAACTCCAATTGGTGCGAGGTTTGTTTCTGAATTTAGTTCACTCCTTAAGATTTAATTTGACATTTTTTTCACTGGAATTGGAGATTGTTAGCTTGTCTCAATGATTGTGAGAAAACAGACCATTGCAGTGAGGTTTTCATCTAGTGATATGCTTTGAAAATTATTGTAACTTCTCTTGTTGTATTAAATGCTTGGGATTGTGGCACTTAGATGTTGTGTGGACTTTTTTGAATGCTTAAGGGTGTTTTAATTAATCGACGCATGGCTTGAGTTTAATTATGTGACAACTTGGGGCTTAATCGCACGGGTAAGCATGAATTAAAACCCTAGTGACTAGGAAAACTTGCTAAGTGTTGATCCTATGGATATCGTGTTTAATTATATGATTAGTAGGCTGCCTGTAGTTACCCTTATAGCCCTAAATGGGATCCCGATGATTACATATTGACAAGTAGACCTTTATTGCACCTGGTCCCACGTAGACGTCGTTGCATGTTGTATGACCTTATTATTTGATTACGTGAACTTCGAAATGAGTTATATGACTTGATTTACATGCGTTACATGGCTGCCCATTTAATATTCATATAACTCCATGTGCTTTACAAGTGAAATTACCTGTCATATCGTGCCTCGCATGTTTACTTGTCAATGTGCAATCTTATGACTGCTCGGAGGCAACCTACTTTGTTGTCCTCCTAATGTGATATATTAAATGTCATAAATGTGCATTGCATACAAGGTTGCAACCTTTCATTCTGGCGTGGTAGCGTTTCACGCACACCGGGTGGCATTGGGCTTGCCGGTGCAACTGTGACTACCATTTTCCAATTCCCTCTCTCGTTTTGGGGCTAGACTTCCTCAGAGAGTTGGGTCGTAGGATTTCGGGGTGCATTCGGAGTACACCCATTTGGCGTGATAAGTGGATGATTTGAAGTCGGCTGCAACAACTGATACTGGAAGTAAACTGAGAGCAAAAGCTCACCGTATCCTTTTCACTATGTGTATAAGTACTCTCACTTGGTTCCTAGAGGACCTCGGGGAGGAAAGACGGGTAATTGTGTTCTTTTACTCTTATATTACATTATGAACTTACATGTGATATATGTCATGCTTGCAAAAAGGGTTTTCATAAGTTGAACCGGAAAAAGAGTTTCAAAACTTATTTCTCGTTCCCCCTCGCTGAGTTCATAAGGACTCACCCTCTTTTATCATCTCAGGTGAAGAAGACCAGGAACAGGTACCCGAGGACAACGTGCCTTTTGATGATTCCTTGGAATGATTGCTTGCCCTACGTGCCTTACTTGACTATGGCCATTTGTGAACGATATGTTGCTTGAAGACTATTTCTTATGTTGCTTGTTGTTGTATTGTAAATGACCCCTGTTGTAATTTGGGGTCAAATTTTGGGTTGTACTGATCATAACTAGATAGACACTTCTATGGTCATTTTTACTATCGCTACTGGTTAGTATCTATCACAGGCCTATGAAGTAACAGGTAAAGGATTAAGTAAAATGAATTTATCCAATCTTAAGCAGGTACTCATTGGTAGGCTAAGATCAACAGGTACTTTTGTTACAAGGATTAACAAACAAACGAGACAGAGTTATCATGCTAGGTTGTTAATCAAACGAGACTTCGAGATAACTAGTAGGCGTCTCAACTGGTGATAAATAGTAACCTTAGTTGAAAATGAAATTGAGATTGAAAATTTTAAGGCGTTTAGAGAATTAGGTTAAACTAAATAGCCCAATTACAACCGTTATACTGCCAGTTTTCTGGAGAATTTGTGGAATTTAGGCTAAACGTTAAGTACTAAACCTTCATGAACGGTTAAGTACGTGAAATAACTTGAATGTTTAGATCACACCCTAGTCTAACCTTTATAGGTCGAGATAGGGCGTGACAAGTTACGCGGCACACAACATACCGTTGGAAAGCTCTCCGAGAGCTCTACGACGGGGGCAACAAGCCTGCTTGGCTGCAACTGTTTTCAGAGCCCAAAATCAAACGTTTTCATCAGTTTCGGGATACTTTTCTTTTTTTGCGCTGTTTTTCGGTCCCGGATCGTACGTCGTAAGTCGCGAAAAGGATGACAAGCTAATCTGTCACGCCTCAACCCGACCTATAGAGGTTAGACTAGGGTGTGATCTAAACATTTATATCATTTCACGTATTTAATCCTTCATTAAGGTTTAACGCTTAACGTTATCCTAGAACTCCAAAAGATTTTTGAAAAACCCGGCAGCAAAACGGCTGTAATTAGCTCTTTAGTTTGACCTAATTGTCTAAACGCCTCAAAACTTTCAATCTCAAATTCTATTCCAACTAAGATTACTATTTATCACCAATCGATATGCCTACTATTAATCTCACAGTCTTGTTTGATTAACAAACCTAGCATGATGACTATGTCCCGTTTATTTGTTAACGTCTGTTACACAAGTGCCTGTTATCCTTTAGCCTACAAATGAGTACCTGTTTAGGATTGGATAGATTCATTTTACTTAACTCTTTGCCTAATACTTCATAAGCCTGTAGAAGTTACTAATCAAAGTAGCAAAACGATCAAATAGGATGTCTGTCTAGTTATAATTAGTACAAATCAAAATTAGACCCCAAATTACAACGGGGGTCTTTTACAATAACAACGACAAACAACATAAGAGATAATCTTCGAAACAAACATATCGTTCACAAAATGGCCACAGTCATGTAAGGCACGTAGAGCAGGCAATCACTCCAAGGAGTCGTCAATAGGCACGTTATCCACGGGTACCTATTCCTGATCTTCTTCACCTGTAATGATAAAAGAGGGTAAGTCCTTATGAACTCAGCGAGGGGGAACGAGAAATACGTTTTGAAACTCTTTTTCCGGTTCAACTTATGAAAAACCCTTTTTGAATGCATAACATATAACACAAGTAAGTTTATAATGTAATATAAAAGTAAAAGAACACAATTACCCGTATTTCCTCCCCGAGGTCCTCTAGGAACCAAGCGAGAGTACTTATATACATAGTGAAAAGGATACGGTGAGTTTATGCTCTCAATTCATTTCCAATAACAGTTGTTGCGGCCGATTTCAAATCATCCACTTATCACGCCAAATGAGTGTACTCCGGATGTACCCTGAAATCCTACGACCCAACTCTCCGAGGAAGTCTAGCCCCCAAGCGAGAGAGGGAATTGGACCATGGTAGTCACAGTTGCACCGGCAAGCCCGATGCCGCCCAGTGTGCGTGAACGCTACCATGCCAGAATGAAAGGTTGCAACCTTGTATGCAATGCACATTTATAACATTTAACATATCACATTAGGAGGACAACAAAGTAGGTTGCCTCCGAGCAGTTATAAGATCGCACGTTGACAAGTAAACACATGAGGCATGCTTTGATATTTAATTTCACTTGTAATACACATGGAGTTATATGAATATTAAACGGGCAGCCATGTAACACATGTAAATCTAGTCATATAACTCATTTCGGGGTTCACGTAATCAGATAATAAGTTTATACAAGCATGCAACGACGTCTACGTGGGACCGGGTGCAAGAAAGGTCTACTTATCAACATGTAATCATCGGGAATCATATTTCAAGCATACTTAACATTTATTAGGCAGCCCACTAATCACACAATTAGACACAATAACCATAGGATCAACACTTAGCTAGTTTTCATAGTCAATAAGGTTTCAATTCATGCTTACACGTGTGATTAAGCCGCAAGTTGTCACGTAAGTAAACCCAAGCCATGAATCAATCAATTGAAACATCCTCAATCATCAAAAATAGTCCACACAACATCCAAGTGCCACAATCCTAAGCATTCGATACCACAAGAGAAGTTACAATATTTTTCAAAGCATATCACTAATAAAAATCTCACTGCAATGGACTGTTTTCCCACAATCATTTAGACAAGCAAACAATATCCAATTCCAGTGAACAAAATTTCAAATCCAGAAACAAACCTCGCATCATTTGGAGTTCGGATTCAAGAGTTATAGCTAAAACTGTGAGACTACGCAAAACTGTCCAGATTCGTACATAATTCAATACTTGCCATATTTGAGGGTCTTAGGGTCAGATTTAGCTTTAGTCTATTTCTGACAAAAATGTCCAGAACTGAAAAATCTAGCAACTTACCAAATTTCATGCATTTTAAATATCATTTACTAGGTCAAAACTGTTTCATTCTACAAGGACAGTGAACTGCCTAAAACCTGCTCCATTTTCCCAGATTTTCCAGATTTAGACACCTTTCGATGCTTTTCCATTTTGGAGACCTTAGAGTCAACATTGGCCTTGGTCTATTTCTATGAAAAATGCTCAGAACTGGCAAAACTAGTCACCTACCAATTTTCAACCATTTTCAATGTCATTTACTAGGTCAAATTCACCTCGCTCTACCAAGTCAGAAATCTGTCAGCTACGCGATTTTATCTATCTTCAAGTTCTAGCCAAATATCTTGCCATGCATGGTTATATAAGTTCATGCACACACATATACAACAAGTACAGAGGCAAATATAGACATATGAAGGCATGCATGTGGTTTTTGAATGCTTTTAAAAAAAGATTAACCCTCACCTTAGCAAGACAATAGATGAAGATGCACAAAAAAGTCTTTTCTCCTTGCTTGGCAGAGAAATAGCTTGAGATTCTCTAATTCCTAAGCCGAAATGAGAGTTCTATGAGCTTGCATGCAATTTTTTCTTGCTTCTTGCTTGCTTGGTCGAGCTTCCTAGAGTCCTTGTGTGCCTAGGTGAACCTTAGGAGATGAGCTTAAGCTATGGAGCTTGAGGATGCAGCCTTGGCCGAGAGAGAGAGAGAGAGGAAATGAGAGAATGAGAGCTTGAAAGAGAAAAATGAAGTGTTTGTGCATATGGTCGGCCTTGAGCTTCTACAAATCTGATTGTTTTGCTATCTTTGAACATCATTTGAATTGTTTAGCATGCCTTGGTGATGTGGCCGAGAAAGCATGCTTGGTGATGGCTTTGGTTTCATTTTTTTATGCATTGTTTGAAGTGATTTTGTCATAGTTTGTCTTGGAAGGTTTTAATTATGCAAAGGCTTGTCAAATTGCAAGAGGTGGTCGGCCAAAGCATAGTTTAAATCTGAATTTTGTTATGTTTTGAGCATTATTTTATTGTGTGTGCTTAGGATATGCAAAAGAATAAAGAATAAAGAATCAGAATGTTTAGCTTTTGGTGAAATTTTGTCTTCTAGTGAGTTGATTTAGGATTATAATATTAGTTAGTGGAATTTGTAGGATTAATTAATAATCTAGTACTTCGTGTAAGATGCTTTCTTGATTAGCGTGCAGGCACGCTTTTTTAGATTTATGGCACGCACTACGAGGTAAAGCAAAAATTACGAGACGAATGCACGTTTTCCTAGCAAATGGACGTAACCCTAAATAAATGCACGTAATTCGATGCAAGGCACATAAAATGAGACACGACTCTTAAACCTAGGTCAAGGCACGCAGTTCAAGGTTAAGGCACACGAAACGAAGAGATACACGCAAATCGAGGTCTCACAAATAAATCAAGGTAATGGCACATTTATCTAGGTATCACACGTATATCGATGATTAGGGCACACAATTCTAAGTCAAGGCACGTAAGACGAGGCATACATGAAAGCCAAGACAGGGCACGTAATCCAATGTCAGTCATATAATTCTGGGTCCAAGGCACACAAATCGAGGTAAGACACGTTATTCGGGGTCGGGGCCTAAATTCGAACGTTTTCATCAGTTTCGCGACATTTTTCTTCTTTTGCGCTATTTTTTCGTCCCAGATCGTACGTCGTAAGCCACGAAAAGGACGACAACCTAATCCATCACATTTCTATTACCGAATCCTATGACACCTCGGGCCAGACAACTTCGCTTCACGTAGAGGCTAGGCCCGCAATTCGAGGGCGTAGGGCTTGAGACCAGGTCTCCGTCACTCTGGTGCCCATAACTTTTGATCCGTAAGGAGTTACGCGGCGCTCAGCATACCGTTGGAAAGCTCTCTGAGAGCTCTACGACGGGGGTAGCAAGCTTGCTCGGATGCGCCTATTTTCGAAGCCGAAAATTGAACATTTTTATGAGTTTCGGGACACTTTTCCTCTTTTGCGCTGTTTTTTCGTCCCGGATCGTACTTCGTGAGCCGCGAAAAGGACGACATTATAATCCATCATATTTCTATTACCGAATCGCACCGCACCTTGGGCAAGACAACTTCGCTTCACGTAGAGGCTAGGCCTGCAAACAGAGGGTGTGAGGCTTGGGACCAGGTCTCCGTCACTCCGGTGCCTATAACTTTTGATCCGTAAGGAGTTACGCGGCGCACAGCATACCGTTGGAAATCTCTTCGAGAGCTCTACGATAGAGGTAGCAAGCTAGCTTGACTGCGCCTATTTTTGGAGCCCAAAATCAAACATTTTCATCAGTTTCGGGACACTTTTCTTTTTTTACGCTATTTTTCCGTCTCGGATCGTACATCGTAAGCCGCGAAAAAGACGACAACCTAATCCATCACATTTCTATTACCGAATCCCAAGGCACCTTGGGCAAGACAACGTCGCTTCACATAAAGGCTGGGCCCACAAACCGAGGGCGTGGGGCTTGGGACCAGGTCTTTGTCGCTCCGGTGCCCATAACTTTTGATCCGTAAGGAGTTACGTGGCGTACAACATATCGTTGGAAAGCTTTCCGAGAGCTCTACGACGGGGGCAGCAAGCTTGCTTGGCTGTGCCAGTTTTCAGAGCCATAAATCTAACATTTTCATCAGTTTCGGGACACTTTTCTTCTTTTGCGCTGTTTTTCCGCCCCGAATCGTATGTCGTGAGCCGCGAAAAGGAAGACAACCTAATCCATCACATTTCTATTACTGAATGCCAAGGTTCCTTGGGCAAGACAACTTTGCTTCACGTAGAGGCTGGGTCCGCAAACCTAGGGTGTGGGGCTTGGGACCAAGTCTCTGTCACTCCGGTGCTCATAACTTTTGATCCGTAAGGAGTTACGTGGCGCACAGCATACCGTTGGAAAGCTCTCCAAGAGCTCTATGACGGGGGTAGCTAGCCTGCTCGGCTACGCCTATTTTCAGAGCCCAAAATCAAATGTTTTCATCAGTTCCGGGACACTTTTCTTTTTTTGCGTTGTTTTTCCATCCCGGATCATACGTCGTAAGCCGCGAAAGGGACGACAACCTAATCCATCACATTTCTATTACTGAATCCCAAGGCACCTTAGGCAAGACAATTTCGCTTCACGTAGAGGCTGGGCCTACAAACCGAGGGTGTAGGGCTTGGGACCAGGTCTTCGTCGCTCCGGTGCCCATAACTTTTGATCCGTAAGGAGTTACGCGGCGCATAGCATACCGTTGGAAAGCTCTCCGAGAGCTCTACAACGAGGGCAGTAAACCTGCTCGGCTGCTGTCACGCCCCAACCCGACCTATAGAGGTTAGACTAGGGTGTGATCTAAACATTCATATCATTTCACGTACCTAACGTTCATTAAGGTTTAACACTTAACGTTAGCCTAGAACTCCAAAAATTCTCTGAAAAATCGACAGCATAACGGCTGTAATTGGGCTCTTTAGTTTGACCTAATTTTCTAAAGGCCTCAAAACTTTCAATCTCAAATTCATTTCCAACTAAGATTACTATTTATCACCAATCGAAACGCCTACTAGTTATCTCGAAGTCTCGTTTGATTAACAACCTAGCATGATAACTATGTCTCGTTTGTTTGTCAATCCTTGTTACAAAAGTACCTGTTGATCTTAGCTTACCAATGAGTACCTGCTTAAGATTGGATAGATTCATTTTACTTAACCCTTTACCTGATACTTCATAAGCCTGTGATAGATACAAACCAGTAGCGATAGCAAAACTACCAGAAGAGGGTCTATCTAGTTATGATCAGTACAAACCAAAATTAGACCCCAAATTACAACGGGGGTCGTTTACAATAGTGAGAGCAAACAACATAAGAAATAGTCTTCAAAAACAACATATCGTTCACAAAATAGCCACAGTCAAGTAAGGCACGTAGGGCAGGCAATCACTCCAAGGAGTCATCGATAGGCACGTTATCCTCAGGTACCTGTTCCTGATCTTCCTCACCTGAGATGATAAAAGAGGGTGAGTCCTTATGAACTCAGCGAGGGGGAACGAGAAATAAGTTTTGAAACTCTTTTTCCGGTTCAACTTATGAAAACCCTTTTTGCAAGCATGACATATATCACAAGTAAGTTCATAATGTAATATAAGAGTAAAAGAACACAATTACCCGTCTTTCCTTCCCGAGATCTTCTAGGAACCAAGTGAGAGTACTTATACACATAGTGAAAAGGATACGATGAGCTTTTGCTCTTAGTTCATTTCCAGTTTCAGTTGTTGGGGCCGACTTCAAATCATCCACTTATCACGCCAAATGGGTGTACTCCGGATGTACCACAAAATCCTACGACCCAACTCTCCGAGGAAGTCTAGCCCCCAAGCGAGAGAGGGAATTGGACAATGGTAGTCACGGTTGCACCGGCAAGCCCGATGCCGCCTGGTGTGCGTGAAACGCTACCATGCCAGAATGAAAGGTTGCAACCTTGTATGCAATGCACATTTATGAAATTTAATATATCACATTAGGAGGACAACAAAGTAGGTTGCCTCCGAGCAGTCATAAGATTGCACATTGACAAGTAAACAAGCAAGGCATGCTATGACAGGTAATTTCACTTGTAAGGCACATGGAGTTATATGAATATTAAACGGGCAGCCATGTAACGCATGTAAATCAAGTCATATAACTCATTTCGTGGTTCACAAAATCAAATAATAAGGTCATACAACATGCAACGACGTTTACGTGGGACCGGGTGCAAGAAAGGTCTACTTGTCAACATGTAATCATCGGAATCACATTTAGGGCTATAAGGACAACTACGGGCATCCCACTAATCATATAATTAGACATGATAACCATTGGATCAACACTTATCGAGTTTTCATAGTCACTAGGGTTTCAATTCATGCTTACCCGTGCGATTAAGCCACAAGTTGTCATGTAATTAAGTCAAAGCCATGCATTGATTAATTAAACATCCTCAATCATTCAAAACAGTCCACACAACATCCAAGTGCCACAATCCCAAGCATTTAATACCACAAAAGAAGTTACAATAACTTTCAAGGCATATCACTAAACAAAAATCTCACTGCAATGGTCTGTATTCCCACAATATTTTAGACAAGAAAACAATCTCCAATTCTAGTGAGAAAAATTTCAAATTAAATCTTAAGGAGTGAACTAAATCCAGAAACAAATCTCGCATCATTTGGAGTTCGGGTTCAAGAGTTATAGCCAAAACCGTGAGACTACGCAAAACTGTCCAGATTTGTATACATCTCAATACTTGTCGTTTTTGAGGACCTTAGGGTCAGATTTAGACTTAGTCTATTTCTGACAAAAATGTCCAGAACTGAAAAATATAGCAACCTACCAAATTTCATGCATTTTAGATATCATTTACTAAGTCAAAACTGGTTCGTTCTACAGGGACAGTGAACTGCCAAAAACCTGCTTCATTTTCCAGATTTTCCAGATTTTCCAGATTTTCCAGATTTAGACACCTTTCGATGTTTTGCCATTTTGGAGACCTTAGAGTCAAAATTGGCCTTGGCCTATTTCTATGAAAAATTCTCATAACTGGCAAAACTAGTCACCTACCAAAATTTGACACATTTTCAAAATCATTTACCAGGCCAAATACACTCCGTTCTAACAAGTCAGAAATCTGCCAGCTACGCGATTTTGCCTATCTTCAAATTCTAGCCAAATATCTTGCCATGCATGGTTACAAAAGCTCATGTGCACACACATACCACAAGTACAGAGGTAAAAATAGACATATGAAGGCATGCATGTGGTTTTTGAAAGCTTTTAAAAAGGATTAACCCTCACCTTAGCAACTTTGTCAACAAAGGATGCTCAAAACTCTTGGAGATGCACAAATGGTGTTCTCTCCTTGTTTGGCCGAGGGATATTGCTTGATTTCCTTAATTCCTAGCTAAGTTACCGTGTCCTTAGTATGTGCATGTGGTTAGAACAAAAATGAAATGAAATAGAAGCTATCAAACATACCTAAGCTGAAATGAAGGTTCTATGAGCTTGCATGCATGTCTTTTTGCTTCTAGCTTGCTTGGTCGAGTTCCTTAGTGTCTTGAATGTCTTGATGAACCTTAGGATGATGAGCTTAAGCTAGGAAGAGTGATGAAGCAGCCTAGGCCGAAAATGAGAGAGAAAGAGAGCTTGAGAGAATTTTTTTTTTTGAGAGTGGTAATGCTTGTGTGTATGTGTCGGCTATAGGCCTTGCAAAATCTGAAATTATGCCATCTTTTGAGTATTTTAAATTGTGAGGGATGGGCATGGTGTGGAGGCCGAGAATGGCATGCTTGGGTAGTGTTTTTAGGAGTTTTTTTATGCTTTGTTTTATGTGTTGGTGTCATAGAATGTCTAGGGGAGTTTTTAAATTATGCAATGCTTGTTCAATGCAAGGTATGGTCGGCCAAGGCATGTGCAATTCAGAATTTTTTGGTCTTGTTTAAGGCTTATTTTATTGTAGGTTAGATATATTTAATTGTAAGTGCATGGGTTTTTGTGAAAAGATTAAGGAATAAAGAATAAGAATAAGAATAAGAATAAAGAATGTTTCGTGATTAGTGTTTTGTCTTTTAGTGCATTGACTTGGGATTAAAATATTAGTTAGTGGAGTTTGTAGGATTATTCTATAGTCTAGTGCTTCGTGTAGGATTCTTTATTGATTATTGTGCGTGTCACGCCCCAACCCGGCCTATAAAGGTTAGACTAGGGTGTGATCTAAACATTCAAGTCATGTCTCGTACTTAGTTGTTCATGAAAGTTTAACACTTAACGTTTTAGCCTAAACTCCATAATTTTCTTGAAACCGGCAGCATAACGGCTGTAATTGGGCTCTTTAGTTTGACCTAGTTCTCTAAACGCCTCAAATTTCATTTCCAACTAAGATTACTATTTACCATCAATTGAAATGCCTACTAGTTATCTCGATGTCTCGTTTGATTAATAACCTATCATGATACTATGTCACGTTTATTTGTTAATCCTCGTTACAAAACTACCTGTTGATCTTAGCTTAACAATGGGTACGTGCTTAAGATTGGATAGGTTCATTTTACTTAGTCCTTACCTAATACTTCATAATCCTATGATAGATACTAACTAGTAACGATAACAAAACGACCATAGTAGTGTATGTCTAGTTATTATCAATACAAGCCAAAATTAGACCCCAAATTACAACGGGGGTCTTTTACATTACAAACATCAAGCAACGTGAAAAGAAACAGTCTTCAAGCAGCATAGTGTTCACAATGGCCATAATCAAGCAAAGCACATAGGACAGGCAATCATTCCAAGGAATCATCGTTAGGCACGTCGTACTCAGGTACCTGTTCTTGATCTTCTTCACCTAAGATGATAAAAGAGGATGAGTCCTTATGAACTTAGCGAGGGGGAACGAGAAATAAGTTTTGAAACTCATTTTCCGGTTCAACTTATGAAAACCCTTTTTTGCAAGCATGAATATATCACAAGTAAGTACATAACATAATATAAAAGTAAAGGAAAACAATTACCCGTCTTTCCTCCCCAAGGTCCTCTAGGAACCAAGCGAGAGTACTTATACACATAGTGAAAAGGATACGGTGAGCTTTTGCTCTCAGTTCATGCCATTATCAGTTGTTGCGCCCGGCTTCAAATCATCCCCTTATCACGCCAAATGGGTGTACTCTGGATGTACCCCAAAATCCTACGACCCAACTCTCCGAGGAAGTCTAGCCCCCAAGCGAGAGAGAGGGAATTGGACAATGGTAGTCACGGTTTTACCGGCAAGCCCGATGCCGCTCGGTGTGCATGAACGCTACCACGCCAGAGTGAAAGGTTGCAACCTTGTATGCAATGCACATTTATGACATTTAATATATCACATTAGGAGGACAACAAAGTAGGTTGCCTCCGAGCAGTCATAAGATTGCACATTGACAAGTAAACAAGCGAGGCACGATAAGACAAGTAATTTCACTCGAAAGGCAAATGGAGTTATATGAACATTAAACGGGCAGCCATGTAACGCAAGTAAATCAAGTCATATAACTCATTTCAAGGTTCACGTAATCAAATAATAAGATTATTCATCATGCAACGACATCTACGTGGGACCGGGTGCAAGAAAAGCCTACTTATCAGCATGTAATCATCGAAAGCATATTTAGGGCTACAAGGGCAACTACGGGCAGCCTACTAAACATATAATTAAACACGATATTCATAGGATCAACACTTAGTGAATTTACCTAGTCACTAGGGTTTCAATTCGTGCTCACTCGTGCGATTAAGCCCCAAGTCATCTCAAAATCAAACTCAAGCCATGTATCGATTAATTCAAACACCCTCAAGCATTCTAACAGTCCACAGAACATCTAAATGCCACAATCTCAAGCATTTAATACAACAAGAGAAGCTACAATAATTTTTCTAAGCATTTCACTAAGTGAAACCCTCACTGCAATGGACTGTTTTCTCGCAATCATTAAGACAAGCAAACAATCTCCAATTCCAGTGAATAAGATTTCAAATTAAATATTAAGGAGTGAACTAAATTCAGAAACAAACCTCGCATCATTTGGAGTTCGGGTTCAATAGTTATAGCCAAAACAGTGAGACTACACAAAACTGTCCAGATTTGCACACATTTCAATACTTGTCGTTTTTTAGGGCCTTAGGGTTAGATTTATCCTTAGTCCATTTCTGACACAAATGTCCAGAACTGAAAAACATAGCCGCACACCAAATCTCATGCGTTTTTGATGTCATTTACTAAGTCAAAACTGGTTCGTTCTACAAGGTCAGTGAGTCTGCCAAAACCTGCTTCATTTTTCCAGACTTTCCAGATTTGGACACATTTTAATGATTTGCCTTTTCGAGGAAAATTAGCTTGGTCTATTTCTGTGAAAAATGTTCAGAACGGGCAAAACTAGTTACCTACCAATTTTCACACATTTTCAACATCATTTACCTAGCCAAAATCACCTCGCACCAACAAGATAAAAAGCTGTCACATGCACGATTTCATCTATCATCACATTCTAGCCCAAAATCTTGCCATGCATGGTTGTAAAAGCTTATGAACACACATATATCTCAAGTACAGAAGCAAAGATAGACATTCAAGAGCATGCATGTGGTTTTTTGAAAGATTTTCAAGAAGTTTTAGCCCTCACCTTAGCAAAACAACAAGAAGATGCACAAGACTCTTGGTGAAGCACAAAGTTGATCTTCTTCCTTGCTTAGCCGAGACACCACTCGATTTTCTCTATTTTTCCTAGCTTAGTGACCAAGTTCTTAGTAGGTGCATGTGGTTAGAACAAGAAGAAAAGAAATGGAAGCTAGCAAACTCACCTAAGCCGAAATGGAGACTCAAAGAGCTTGCATGTGTGTTTCTTGCAACCTAGCTTGCTTAGTCGAGCTCCCTAGCTTCTTGCATGCCTTGATGAACCATGGAGTGATGAAGATAAGCTATGGAGTCTACAATATTCAGCTAGGGCCGAGAGAGAGAGAGAGAGAAGAATGAGAGGAAAATGAGAGAAATGAAAGAAAAATGAAAGCCTTGAAAATGATGAAGCATGTGTCGGCCTTGGGCATACAAATTTCAGATTTGTGTCTTCAAGAAGCATGATTTTTGAAATGTCTAACATGGGCAAGGAGCTTTGTGTCAAGAATTAGAGCTTTGAGGAGGGTTTGAGCTATTTTTTTTTTATTGCTTTGTGTCATAGAATGTTTGGGGAATAATTTGAATTATGCAAAGCAAGCACAAAGCACACATGGTGGTCGGCCAAGGCTTGAAAAATCTGAATCTTTGTCATCTTTTGAGTATTATTTAATTGTGTGTTTGGAAAGTGCAAAAGAATAAGGAATAAAGAATGAGAATGTCTAGCTTTTTGTGAGATTTCGTCTTCTAGTGGGTTGAATTAGTAATTTAATATTAGTTAGTGGAGTTTGTAGGGTTAATTATTGATCTAGTGCTTCGTGTAAGATGCTTTCTTGATTAGCGTGAGGGCACACTTTCCTAGGTCTAGGGCACGCACTACGAGGTAGGGCACGAACTATAAGACAAATGCACGTTTCTCAAGTAAATACACGCAACCCTAAATGAATGCACGTAATTCAATACAAGGCACATAAAATGAAACATGATTCTTAAATCTAGGTTAAGGCACGCAAATCTAGGCTAGGGCATACGAAACAAGGTATCGCACGAAAATCGAGGTCGGGCCTTACATTGCGGGCACATTTTCCTAGGTCTAGGGCACGCACTACGAGGTAGGACATGAACTACAAGACAAACGCACGTTTTTCAAGTAAATGCACGTAATTCAATGCAATGCACATAAAACGAGACACAACTCTTAAACCTAGGTCAAGGCATGCAAATCTAGGTTAGGGCACACAAAACGAGGTATCGCAAGCAAATCGAGGTCGGGCCTCACAGCTGCGCCTGTTTTCGGAGGTCAAAATTGAATGTTTTTATGAGTTTCGGGACACTTTTCTTTTTTTTGTACTGTTTTTTTGTCCCGAATCGAACTTCGTGAGCCGCTAAAACGACGACAGCCTAATCTATCACATTTCTATTATCGAATCCCATGGCACCTTGGGCAAGACAACTTCGCTTCACGTAGAGGCTAGGCCTGCTAACCGAGGGCGTGGGGCTTGGGACCAGGTCTCCGTCACTCCGGTGCCCATAACTTTTGATCCGTAAAGAGTTACGCGACGCACAGCATACCGTTGGAAAGCTCTCCGAGAGCTCTACAACGAGGGTAGCAAGCCTGCTAGGTAGCGCCTATTTTAGGAGCCCAAAATCGAACATTTTCATCAGTTTCGGGACATTTTTCTTCTTTTGCGCTGTTTTTCCGTCCCCTATCGTACGTCGTGAGCCGCGAAAAGTACGACAACCTAATCCAACACATGTTTATAACCAAAGCCGAAGGCACCTTGGGCAAGACAACTTCGCTTCACGTAGAGGCTGGGCCCGCAAACCGAGGGCTTTGGGCTTGGGACAAGGTCTCCGTCACTCCGGTGCCCATAACTTTTGATCTGTAAGGAGTTACGCGACGCACAACATACCGTTGGAAAGCTCTCAGAGAGCTCTACGATGGGAGCAGCAAGCTTGCTCGTCTATGCCTATTTTCGGAGCCCAAATTCGAACGTTTTCATCAGTTTCGGGACACTTTTCTTCTTTTGGGATGTTTTTCCGTCCCGGATCGTACGTCGTAAGTCGTGAAAAGGATGACAACCTAATCCATCTCATTTCTATTACCGAATCCCAAGGCACCTTGGGAAAGACAACTTCGCTTCATGTAGGGGCTAGGCCCGCAAACCGAGGACGTGGGGCTTGGGACCAGGTCTCCGTCGCTTCGGTGCCCATAACTTTTGATCTGTAAGGAGTTACGCGGCGCACAGCATACCGTTGGGAAGCTCGCCGAGAGCTCTACGACGGGGGCAGCAAGCCTGCTCGGATGCGCTTGTTTTTGGAGCCCAAAATCGAACATTTTCACTAGTTTCAGGAGACTTTTGTTCATTTGCGCTATTTTTCCATCCCGTATCGTACGTCGTGAGCCGCGAAAAGGACGACAACCTAATCCATCACATTTCTGTTACCGAATCCCATGGCACCTTGGGCAAGAAAATTTCGCTTCATGTAGAGGCTGGGCTCGCAAACCGAGGGCGTGGGTCTTGGAACCAAGTCTATGTCACTCCGGTGCCCATAACTTTTGATCCGTAAAGAGTTACGCGGCGCACAGCAAATAGTTGGAAAGCTCTCCTAGAGCTCTACGATGGGGCAGCAAGCTTGCTCGGCTGCGCCTATTTTCAGAGTCCAAAATCGAACGTTTTCACTTGTTTTGGGACACTTTTCTTCCTTTGCGTTGTTTACGTCGTGAGCCGCGAAAAGGACGACAACCTAATCCTTCACATTTTTATTACCGAATCCCAAGGCACCTTGGGCAAGACAACTTCGCTTCACATAGAGGCTGGGCCCACAATCCGAGGACGTGGGGCTTGGACCAGGTCTCCAACGCTCCGTTGCCCATAACTTTTGATCCGTAAGTAGTTATGCGGCGCACAGCATACCGTTGGAAAGTTCTCCGAGAGCTCTACGACGGGGGCAACAAGCTTGCTCAGCTGCGCCTATTTTCGAATCCCAAAATTGAATGTGTTCATCAGTTTCAAGACACTTTTCTTTTTTTGCACTGTTTTTCTGTCCCGGATCGTACGCCGTGAGCCGCGAAAAGGACGACAACCTAATCCATCCCATTTCTATTACCGAATCCCATGGCACCTTGGGCAAGACAACTTTCCCTCACATAGAGGGTGGGCCCGAAAATAGAGGGCATGGTGTGAGGCCCGACCTCGATTTACGTGCGATCTTATAACTGCTCGGAGGCAACCTACTTTGTTGTCCTCCTAATGTGATATGTTAAATGTTATAAATGCGCATTGCATACAAGGTTGCAACCTTTCATTGTGGCATGGTAGCGTTTAACGTACGCCGGGCGGCATCGAGCTTGCCGGTGCCACCGTGACTACCATGGTCCAATTCCCTCTCTCGCTTGGCGTTCCACCCTCGTAGAGTTGGGTCGTAGATTTTTAGTGTACATCCGGAGTACACCCAAATAGGAGCGATAAGTGGATTATTGAAGTCAACCGCAACAATCGTATTGAAATCGATATTGAGAGCAAATGCTCACCGTATCCTTGAAATGATTGGTAATTGTATCTGTTGCTTAATTTGATTCTTATACTTGCGTACCTTATTACTTGTAATACGTGACATGTTTTCAAAAGGGGTTTTTCATAAGTTAACCGAAAAAAGAGTTTCAAAATGTATTTCTCGTTCCCCTTCGCTGAGTTCATAAGGACTCACCCTCTTTTATCATCTCAGGTGAAGAAGACCAGGAACAGGTACCCGAGGACAACGTGCCTATTGATGACTCCTTGGAATGATTGCTTTTCCTACATGCCTTACTTGACCATGGCTATTTTTGTGAATGATATGTTGCTTGTTGTTGCATTGTAAATGACCCCCGTTGTAATTTGGGGTCTAATTTTGGCTTGTACTGATCATAACTAGATAGACACTCTTTTGGTCATTTTGCTATCGCTACTTTGGTTTAGTATCTATCACAGGCTTATGAAGTATTAGGTAAAAGGTTAAGTAAAATGAATCTATCCAATCTTAAGCAGGTACTCATTGGTAAGCTAAGATCAATATGTACTTTTGTAACAAGGATTAACAAACAAACGAGACAGAGTTATCATGCTAGGTTGTTAATCAAAGGAGACTTCGAGATAACTAGTAAGCACTTCAATTGGTGATAAATAATCATCTTTGTTGAAAATGAAATTGAGGTTGAAGGTTTTAAGGCATTTAAAGAATTAGGTCAAACTAAAGAGCCCAATTACAGCCGTTATGCTACCGGTTTTTCCGGAGAATCTGTGGAGTTTAGGCTAAATGTTAAGTGTTAAACCTTCATGAACGATTAAGTACGTGAAAAGACTTGAATGTTTAGATCACTCCCTAGTCTAACCTTTATAGGTCGGGTTGGGGCGTGACACCCTAGAGAAATGGTATTAGAGCTTAGATTGCTTAAGCCAGGTTTAACTCTTAGACTATGGGTAGAAGCCCTAAGATTATCGGGATGACTTGTTTATGTGTGTTATTGTGTGACAATATCAATTGTGTCTTCTCTGTTTCTATGTGCTTATGTGATTAACATGTTTTAACTGTTTCAAGAATTGTGTGTCTATGTAAAATTGTATGTTGCATACTTTATACATTAAATTCTTGTCTTGTCGTATTCTAATAAATTGTGCATAATAATCTGTGCTTATAGATGGCTGGCCCTAACACCTGCAATACTAATAGGAGCGGTGAGCCCCAAGAGACCAGAGATGCTCATCAAACTAACCCCGACATGGCTATGTTTAACATGATGGCGAATGCCATGGATCGCGTGTCGTGAGTGATGGAACGTCAAGATGCACGTGAAGCAAACAATAACAACAACAGGAATGATGGTAACAATGGGAGAAATAGCAGAATGCGGGAGTTCCTTGACTTTCGCCAGTCCAAATTCTACGGGGAAGCTGATGATGAAAAGGCAGAGGCTTGGCTATCTGAGATTGAAAGGATTTTCAGGCCACTTAACTACACTGACGTGGAAAAGGTGGAGTTCGCTGTGTTTCTGTTGCATGGGGATGCTGAGCATTGGTGGCACACTATGGAGGCACTTTGGGAAACTGATCATACACCTCGCTTATGGGGTAATTTCGTTAAGGCATTCAAGGAGAAATACATACCTACAGTTTCCAGGCAGAGATGAATTAAGAATTTATGCACTTGAACCAGGGTAACATGACGGTGGCCCAGTATGAGGCTCGTTTTGATCGACTGTCCCGGCCCAGTATGAGGCTCGTTTTGACTGACTGTCCCGTTATGCTCAATACATGGTCAGTACCCCTCAGGCGAAGATGTAGAAATTTACGAATGGATTGAGGCCAGAAATCCAGGATCAGTTGGCTTCGCACGACTTCACTACCTATTCTGCTCTCCTTGCGGCTGACTCCCATGTTGAGAAGAGGAAACTTGATAGAGCCGGTTCGAGCCAGCTGAACAAGAAACCGTATCAGTCTCCAGGTCAACAGAGAAAATTCCAGACTCAGAGTCGTAGTCAGGGTCAGAGCCAGAACAAACCAGTTAATAACCGTGGCCCGACTAAAGCACCATTAGCCTCTTCCACCCGCGATCCACAGGCAGTTCACCTGCTTCTCAGACTGTCACCTGTTCTTACTGTAAC